>OY019130.1:124205194-124845126 GCA_955652365.1 Eristalinus aeneus | reverse complement strand
AAGAAAGCTTCTCAAATTTCGCCGTTCGGAGTCGGCAAAAAACGGTAGGTCCCTTCTACTCGTGAGAGAACAGTAGCGTGCACAACACGAGTAGTTGATGAGCAAGCTAGGCCCTGGTCCCCCTTTGGACTGTAGCGCCAACAATTATTATTATTATTGACTTTAAATTCTCTTATTTAAATGAAACACAATTTTTCACGTTATAATTTATTTTTCGACCGTCTCCTGCGACATCTGAACAGCAATTCCCTAATTCGCCGCATGCGTGGCGTTGTCATTTTTTTTAAGTAAGAGATTTTAAATATAACCAGAAGCTCTTTTATTGTATATGTGCTTACGTATATGAGTTAAATAGGGATTGCTTTGGCAATTTTTCCTTACCAGAACACTCCCGTCGACGAGTACACATTTGCTTTTTGCTTTATATTTTCTAGCAATTTACAAGAACTTTTCTTACCGGTACTTCAGTATAATAAAAGTATATTTTAGCTTTTCACCAAAACAGCAGAGTCTATGAATTATCACGCAAATTTATGAGCAGATCAAAGTGACAGAAGTTCAAACTATACCAGGTATACCGGTATGAAATATAACACAAATTATCAATGGGAAAGTAAAAACATTTTATTCAAAGTATTGGCCGTTGTCTTCTACACATTTTGACCACCTCTCTGGCAATTTGTGAATACCACGTCAATAAAATTGTTCGCCTTTTAAAGCAAACCAATCAGAAACCCAATTTTCGACCTGGTCGTAGGAATCAAAGTCCTGCTCAGCCAATGGGTGTCCCATCGATGAAAACAAATGATAGTCGGATGGAGCCAAGTCTGGTGAATACGGCGGGTGGGGTAGCTGCTCCCCGCCAAGTATTTTAATTGTATCCTGAACCGGTTTTGCTTTGTGTGCAGTATCTTCTGGCCCATTCTGGTCGTTTCTCGATCAATGCATGGTTCACATTGATCATTTGTTGTCGGTAGCGATCAGTATTAACGGTTTCACCAGGTTTTAGGAGCTCGTGGTACAGCACACCTTTCTGGTCCCACCAAACACACAGCATTGTCTTCTTGCCTAATCGATCTGGTTTTGCAGTCGATGTTGATGGTTGTCCCATGATTTTTTCCGTTTAGGATTCTTATAATGAATGTATTTTTCATCGCCAGTAACAATCCGATGTAAAACCGATTTTCTTTCATGTCCTTGAAGCAAAATTTCACAAGTGTTTTTTTCGGTTTTCCATCTGTCTTTCATTCAATTCATGTGGCACGCATTTTCCACACTTTTTGATCTTTCCCATAGCTTTTAAATGGTCATAAATTGTTTGTTGTGCAACATTTAACATTGCTGCCATTTGCTTTTGACTCAGTGTCACCTCCATCCAATATTGTTTGCAATTCGGCGTCTTCAAACTTTTTGGTGGTCTTCCACGTTCCACGTTCCTCGTTTCTCACTCAAAATCATTATTTCTGAAGCGTTGAATACATGTTGCTTCTGAGAGAGCATGATCACCATATGCCTTGACAAGCATTCGATGCGACTCTGCAGCACTTTTCTTCAAATGAAAACAAAAAATTAATGCTTTCCGCAAATCATCACTTTCTGGTACAAAATTCGACATTTTTAACACGATGAAAAAATATGATATTGTCTGTTCAATGACTTGATGTATACTAAATATTTTTCACAGATGTCATAGCAAACAAACAAAAAAAAATAAGGGCTCGTTCACAACAAATATTCCCTATCGAGACATAAACAGAAAAACGTACACCCTCGGGACAGATATTATAAAAAAGTCAAGCAACGCAGCTGCAGCAATTCGGTAAACAGTCATCCCAAACGTCAAGAGTTCTTAATTAAGGGCGCTTAAGCTTTCCTTTCATAAAAAATTAAATTTCACATACTTCTACGATTGATTTCGCAGAAGTCCACTAGTTGAACCCAATTTTCGACAACTTCTTTGCATAAAATGGCCAAAACTGCAGGTATTTCACGTGGAATATTGTCTTAGAACCCGTCTATTGATGCCGCCCTATTCCAATCAACATATGGCTTTATATAGCCCTGAATTTATAGTCTAAAAGTATCAATTCACATGAAAAAGGCGAACAGGCAACACATCCACAGAATTAAAGCGCCCGGCAAATTTGGTCTTCACTAAATCAATTGTGACATACATGTGGTTCAAATGTATTTCTTGCGGATTTGGTCAAAATTTATTAATTATCAGGGTACGACAGCAATTTCCATTTTGGAGGCGATTTAAATCAACAAACAAATATAGAACAATGACCCCATCAGCATGTAATCCATACCAAACAGTGATTCTTTCAAAGTGGAAAGGTGCCTTATTAAACACGTGTCGATTGCTGCCTGCTCAAAGTCGCATTTGTCAAAGTTGACAAGCCCAGTAAGTCAGAAATGAGTCTTTTTGGTGAAGAAGAGCATCCAATTTCAGCTGCTCTTCCACTTAGTTGAGCACTTGTTCCTCTTTTCATAAGTTCTGTTAGCCCGAAATCTTTTTGAAAACTTTACGCCACAATGACGGCACAAAGATTCTCAAGTGAGGAGTACCAACACAACGCAATTGAAAAAAAAAGTAAAATTACATATAATAAAAAATAAAATGTAAAAGCAATATAAATTAGGGAGTTGGAAATTAGAGATGCTGAGGACTGACATTGTGAATATAATTCAATTCTTGCTGAAGGAACCTGAAACCAAACCCGTTTTGGTTGTATCAAAATGAAACTGTGTGCAACTGAGTTAAGGTACAATTTAAAAACATACATTTTCACTCAGAACCACGACTTAGAAAAGATACTACAAAAAATTTTAAATGCATATTTTAAAAACATATGGTATATTTCAATGGGACTCAGAAAATGAAATTACTCCTGTAACTACGGAAACTAAAACTTAAACCACTTGATCTTACAGTCTGAGAAAAAAACTTAACGTCACTGAAATACGAAGGTCACCTTTTATGTTTCGGGATTAGAGAACAAAAACAAATATTAGTCATCGATAATAACTTTAACTTTTTTTAACTTTATTTTATGTGGCGGCCGTGGCGCAGTGGGTAGAGTGCGACGCTCACACGCCGAAGTGTCTAGGTTCGATTCCCAGCTCAACACCAATTTTTCGAATATTTCACAGCACCACCTCTTTCGACCTGCTGACAACACTCAAAGGGTAATAACTGTCTAAGAAAGCTTCTCAAATTTCGCCGTTCGGAGTTGGCAAAAAACTGTAGGTCCCTTATACTCGTGAGAGAACAGTAGCGCGCACAACACGAGTAGTTGATGAGCAAGCTAGGCCCTGGTCCCCCTCTGTACTGTAGCGCCAACAATTATTATTATTATTAACTTTATTGTTTTTCAAAGTATTCCCCATTAAGGTCTATACACTTTTTCATGCGTTTGAACCACTTGTCGAAGCACTTTTGCCACTCTGATTGAAGTATCTCCAAAACATCCATTCTGAACTCATCAACCGCTTCTCTAGGTGTCGAAAAACGTTGATTTCTCATTTAATTTTTTACGTACGGGAATAAAAAAAGTCATTCGGTGCCAAGTCAGGACTATACGGCGGATGACTCATCAAATCGAGGTTTTGAGTGCTCAAAAATTCAGTTGTTTGAGCCGTTATGTGAGAGCTCGCATATTTGTGGTGAAGAGTGATCCGTTTTCGGCGGTTGGTTTACCTGATTTTTTGAAAGACAACTGGCAAACAAGTGGTTGTGTAACACTCAGACTGGACTGTTCTGCCTTTTTTCTAGTGGTACGTCATGTCCAGTTTTTGCGAAAGAACAGGTGACTATTTGCTTGGAAGTGCTTCGTGCATGAGCAACTTTTGTTGGATTTGGCTCGATTTGAAACATCCAAACAGTCGACTGCTGTTTACTTTCGGGCTCATACGCGTTAATCCACGATTCACCACCTGTCGCGATGTTGTAGACGTGTTTCGAAGCACCGCGATCGTATTTTCCAATAAAACCAATAAAACCAATCGACCTGAGCCTTTTTTTGAGCGATTGACAAATTGTGTGGGATCCAACACGAACAAATTTTTTGACGGTCAAATATGTATGCAGTATTGAATGTATGCTAGTCTCACTAATACCGAAGGTTGTCTCAATCTCACGATAGGTCACATGACGATCTTGCAATATCAGTTGTCCCACAGCATCAATGGTTTCCGGAACAACAACTGATTTTGGACAACTTCACGAACTCACCATAACATCGATAAACACTGGTCCTTGATGAAGCTTCATCGCCAAAAACTAAGTAAAGTTCATCGATGCTCTGTTGTTGAGTTAATCCACCTCGAAAATTGTACAAATATAAACGTACGAAAATTTTCACGATTTAATTCCAAGATGAATCTTTTAAATTACTGTAAACAACACAAATAGCGGTCGTATGTCAAAACGTTCTGAGTACGTATAAACCCAAAAATTTCAGACTTTTCTGTAGTGTTGGCGGTTGCCAGATTGCAACACTAGGGTTGCCAAATCCCGAAATATAAAAGGCAACCTTCGTAAGATACAAGATGGAAAACCACGACTGAGAGAAGAACACAATGAGAATATGCGTCTTTCGAATGCACACCCGTAATAAATCGTGTTTTTTCGATAGACCTTAGTTTTGACATTAATTCATTGCAATTTTTACCACACTGTGGTAGCCATCTTGCCAGAGAAGGTATCTTGTAAAAAATATGTTAAAATGTATTACTATTCTTCAGATGTATTACACAACAGTTAATGTGGCCTGTGACACTTATTGAGGCTCTCCCGCGCATTTGTCTCCTTTAACTACTTATACGAGTATGTGTGCCGAAAAATCATTCTTCTCTGCGACAAGGACTGCTGAATACTGGCATATTTTCTTCTAATTTAACTTTGTTTACACTCGAATCATTTTTATGTATCCTATTAAAACCTCTAAGAACCCCAACTTTTTGTTTTTAGGCCAACTACTCCTTAAACCTTTAAACAAGTTTCTTTTACTACTTCCCATGCACAAGCTATCCATAAGACCTTGGCTTTTACTTTCTTTCGCAAAGAAACTAAGTGCACCTAAGCAACAGCAACGCCCTCAACCAAACAAAACCAGTCTAAATAAGACTTCTCCCTTTTTGATGTAAATCATAAAATTCTCCAAAAACTTGAACACCTACTTCCAGCTAATTCTATTCCACGGCTTCACAAACTTTAGCATTTAAAATGGGCCATGTGCCTGCGAAGGCCACCCTCAAATTTATGATCAAACTACAAATTCACTGTCATGCCGCGGCGGCTCTAAAACATCGTTATGCGAAAACTCCAGTGCTTCAATTAAAGTTTACGAAGAACGATTGTGACGGGCATGTCATAGCTTTTACACCGCCAAAGACTACTCAAAAAGAGCAGCTCCACTGAAATGTGAACTTGTAGGGATGTTGAACTACTCCCCCCCCCCCCCTGCTGCTCTGCTGAAAGAAATGCCATTTCCTGCCAAGGAGTCCGACCAACAAATTCGCTCATCGCATGCAATATTCAGCGTCTGCAATTAGCGCCTGGGTACATATACACACGCGGACCACCTGCAAGCCAAAGGACTATGCGATGGACTACCGCGTCCAATTTCCTGGATAAATATTTGATTATCTGACACATACAGTCCATGAATTCTCCGCCGAATGTTTAACCTTTCACCGTTGCGAATACCTGAGATTAGCGCTGTCTGCCCGTTACATTTGAGAAATCTTTTCCGACTTTATTACTAATTGATAAACAATTCAATGTACAAACAAATTTCGTTTCAATTTATTATAAACAGACTCTGCCGCCTCGGTGTCCGAGAGTGGGCACTATTTGAAGTACACACTCAAGGCGTACACAGACTGGGGGATCTGTATCTCTGCGTTATTTATCGCATACTCTAGGCTTTTTTCCGCAGTATACGTGAGCAATTAGGAACACGGGCTGTGTTCGCCGTGATTCCGGGCGCCTACTCACGCCGAATAGATACCAGAACGAGAATCCGTGAGATGACTGATTGGTTATTAAATTAACGTTCAATTAAAGCGATTCGTAAACAATCATTGAGCGGGAACGGCTGCGATGCGATTCCTGCAAAATTTTCATTTATAACGTGCACAGGTGTCACGAAGGCGTGGTGGGGAGGTGGATTAAGGTCGGGGAACAATCCACGTTTGTGTTCGAATTTTCAAAGACGCCTTGTGTGTTTCTCGGTGACGAATGAGGACTCCTCGTGCGATTTATTTAATGAGCGCCCAAGTGTGCGAGGCGCGGGGCGCTTCTTTTTTTAGACGCAGTTGCCATACAAATGATTTCTTCGTGACAGCGGAGCCGAGCGCTCGTCTTTGAAATGAGTTCCGGCTGCGATTTACATACGCTTTTAGAGCGTTATTCGGCGCCGGAGAGGAGATTTTATTATGGAGCTGTAATTGTTGCCTATTTGGAGCGGTGGTTGGTAGGGTTGTTGGTAGGTTAATGATGGGGTGACGTCTTTGGTATTGAACTGAATAATTGAATAGAATGTGTTTGTGGCGTCATCGATTCAACTTGAAGGGTACTATTTACTTGATCCAAGTAATTAAACCGCGGTTTCAGTTTATTTTGGGTAACAGATAGAGTCTTGGCCGATTTGGTGAGAGGTCACCAACTAATTCATTTTTGGATTTGATTACAAGGCAATGTAGTGAAGGGAATGAGATACGCCACACATCGATATGCAAAACACGCAAAAAGAATGTTTGCCCATTTATGGCGCACCGCAAAGAGCTTGCTTTGATTTGGAATAATGACAATGATTAGAATTGGTAATGCAAGCGACAGTGAGTTTCTCTTCCTCCTCTTAAGTTTCAAGTGAGCTTAATAGAGGGCCAGAAGCAAACAAGCAAACAAATATGCATTGATTTTTGATGACAATTGTAATTATTGGTTAAGTCTGGCGCTTGTATCACTTTTATGGTTATATCGTCGAGGAAATGAAGGCGTTAGTGAAACATTTTCCAGCATATTTCGAGGGTTTCTCGGAGGATTCGAATATAATTCATGTCAACATGGTTGTTTTTTTGTAGACAGACAGACAAAACTCAAACTGTGTCAAACCGCTTAACGTCGGCCATGTGGAGTCCACAAAATGTGGAATTGCGTTCCCATGTAACTCGTTGTTGTTCGTGCGGTCTATTAATTCGACTCGTTGAAGAACAAGTCACAAGACTCAGTTTGGTAAGACTATTTTTGCTTATTGGTATTCTCACAAAAATTCGGACTAATGGCAATAGCCATGACATTCAGCCACTTTCCCTGGGTAGCGCAACAGTCCACAGGGGAACCAGGGCCTAGCTTGCTCATCAACTACTCATGTGGTGCGCGCTACTGTCTCTCTCACGAGTAGAAGAAATCTACAGTATTTTGGCGACTATGAACGGCGAAGTTTGAGTAGTTTGAGCAGCTCGAAAAGGCTGGAGCCGTGAAAAAATTCGAGATGTTCAGCCGTGAATCAAACCTGAACCTTTCGCACTCTACCCACTACACCGCGGCGACCACCTCTATCCCTACAACCCGCAATTAAATGAATGACTCTGATTTTTTTCCCTTAAATTGAAATTCGCTTGATTTAATGTGGACGGTAGACAATCTAAAGCTTTGTGCTGTAATCACGTAACTTTTCAAACGACTATAGTCCTGACGATACACCAAATCGATCGACCAGATATTCTGCATAACAAACATTGCCGAAACATATAAGAGAAAGAAAAAAAAGATGTACGCCTTTTTCATAGATTTTCAAGCAGCGTTTGATTCAATACCACGTGAAGCACTCTTTTTCAAGCTTTCGAAAATCGGCGTATCAAGCAAAGTTATAAGAATTCTGAGAGCCTTGTATGAGAACAATACTGCACATGTATGGGATGGAGACTTAATTTCCGACGAGTTTGAAACTTCAATGGGGGTTAAACAAGGCTGCACTCTAAGTGCACTACTCTTTATACTATACATCAATGATATAAAAAATGATGTCAAAAGTGGAATAAGATTCAACGATGTATCCATTCCCGCGCTGATGTATGCTGATGATATCGTCTTTCTGTGTGACACTATCCAAGGCATGCAATTAATGATAGACAGGATTAACGATTTCTGTAAAAATTGGAATCTGACTATAAACCTTGGTAAATCGAAAATGATGATATTCAGAAACGCAGGGGGACGCGTCTCATCTTCGGAAAAGTGGAAGTTGGACGGGGAAGAAATTGAGGTAGTATCCAGATACAAATACCTTGGTATCCTAATATCGTCCTCTTTAAATTTGAAACCACACTTTGAGGAAAAATTAGCTGTTGCTAAAAGAGCTATCTGTTCGATTTGGGAACGTTGCTTCAAAAATAAATACGTATCGAAAAGTGCAAAACAAACTTTATTCCACTCAACTGCAGCTTCAATAATGCTCTACGGAGGTCAGGTATGGGGCTACAAAGGCTATGATGGTGTGGAAAAATTCCTTCGCTACTTTTTGAAGAAGATCTTTCGGTTACCAAAAAATACCCCCAACTATATGCTACATATTGAAACGGGAACTCCTCCGTTGCTCTTGTATACCATCAAAATGCACTTCAACTATGTTTTAAAAATACTACAGATGAGCGAATGCAGATTACCAAACGTAGTTTTAAGAAGTATAATTGGAACAAGCGGAGACATATGCGAGGAATGGAAAAAACAGCTTCTGAATGCAATCTAAATCTGTCTATTGAGGCGGACGAGCCTTCTTATCTTTTAAGAAAAAAATTTTACTCTGTTTTGGAGAATTTTGGTAGACACACATATGACAAATATGTCGAAGAAGCTGAATCTTCACTGTTTAGGAACTACTACAGCAAACTAAACCATTTTTTAAATGAAAAAACATACTTCCTTGACAGTCACTCAATCGAAAAAATAAGCACAATTTTTAAACTGAGAGGAGAACTTGTTCAGTTAAACTTTATCCCCCACAGACCAGATTTACCAATTCTTTTTAACCTATGCAACATGAGGAAGAGAGAAGACATCTTACATTTTATTGGTGTATGTCCGATTCTAAAAGAATTTCGACTAGCAATTTTCGAAAAACTTGTTTTAGACGAATATGAAGTAACGTGCATCTTAAATGGAGAAAAAGGATGAAAGACCTTATACGATTATTCAGTAGCAGCACGTTGTTTTAGAAGCGTATCATAGATGGAGATTTTTAATCTAAAACTTTTGTATGTATTTTGTCAACCTGGTAGACGGCCATAGGCCAAACCATAAATGACTTAGGTTAAACTTTACATTGTAAAACATTTCTTGAAAATAAAAGTCAAACTAACTAACTAACTAACTCACTACACCAAAACGATATCGTCGATAATTAACATCACATAACCCAGCCACTACGGTCTAATTTATACACAGTTGGAGCGCTACTAGTGGTCGCCGTGGCGTAGTGGGTAGAGTGCGACGCTCACACGCCGAAGGGTCTAGGTTCGACTCAAAGTTCAACATCAATTTTTCTAATATTTCACGGCACCACCTCTTTCGAGCTGCTGACAACACTCAAAGAGTAATAACTGTCTAAGAAAGCTTCTCAAATTTCGCCGTTCGGAGTCGGCAAAAAACTGTAGGTCCCTTCTACTCGTGAGAGAACAGTAGCGCGCACAACACGAGTAGTTGATGAGCAAGCTAGGCCCTGGTCCCCCTTTGGACTGTAGCGCCAACAATTATTATTTATTGAGCGCTACTAACCGAAACTATCTCTTCTCACTCACAACAAAACATTTAATAACGACTGTCTGCTGGTTTTCATTGCTTTGTTGTGTGTGTACACATTACGAATGAACGAACGGCTGTGTCAGTGGAGCTCATAAAATGTATGAAGTTTCATTTCAGAGAATATTTTTTTTAAATAATTTTGAATGTACATTCATATTCCCCTAAGGATAATAAAATAAAATTAATAAACATCATAAAGAAGTTATAATTCAGTTCTGATCGCATGCGAGGTTATTACCAAGTATTGCTCTGATCGAAGATCCGCAACAGGCAATAGGGCCCCATCCAAAATGAAGCGAAGCATCAACAATCCCAAAATCCAAAATCCCAAAATTATGGTTATTCTCTTCCCAAAGACTAAGAAATCCTGAAGGACTAATGTATCAAAAAACTCAATTTGTGAAGGTATTTTCTGAAAACATGCGATCGACTGACATGAGCCAATAAGTGCTGATTTTTGTATTTTTTAGAAATGTGAGTAGAAATTTGGTCCACCAATAGGTTTTTCCCAACTGAGTCCGTGCATTCAACCATCCGTTCACTTAGTCCATAGCTGCGCATCAAAAGTGGGATAAGCTGGCCAAGTGTAAGTTAAACTCGAACGCGTAGGGTTTCGTTCTTTACTTGATATTGCCAAATGTTGTGTCTCTTTACGAAGGTTACCTTTTATATTTCGGGATTGGGCAACCCAAATGTTGCAATCTGGCAACCGCCAGGACTATCGAAAATTTTGCCATTTTCGAGGTTATACGTACTCAGAACGTTTTAACATACGAGCGCTACTTGTGTTGTTTACAGTAACTTGAAAGATAATAATAATTGCTGGCGCTACTGTCCAAAGGGGGACCAGGGCCTAGCTTACTCATCAACTGCTCGTGTTGTGCAAGCTACTGTTCTCTCATGAGTGGAAGGGACCTACAGTTTTTTGCCGACTCCGAACGACGAAATTTGAGAAGCCTTCTTGGACAGTTATTACTCTTTGAGTATTGTCAGCAGCTAAAATGAGGTGGTGCAGTGAAAAATTCGAAAAATTGGTGTTGAGCTGGAAATCGAACCTACACCTTCGGCGTGTGAGCGTCGCACTCTACCCACTACGCCACAGTGGCGAGCGCAAGCGTGAGCTCCAATTATTTCTCTAAACTATCAGTTTCTGTGCATGCAACGATATCTCAATAAACACAACTTAATTAAAATCTCATCAAGTATGGCAGATTTTTGTTGTTGTGTCCATTTAACCACTTAACCATTTAGCTTTGTTTTAGATAACTGACTGGAATTGTGAATCTGTTCACAAAATCGATTTAACGGGGTATATACTGGTAAAAGTGTCAAGCCAAAATTAAAATGAGTTACTTTATGATTTGGACAGATTTATTCACTTCCGTAATTTTATAAGAAATGCTTCACGTTTGTAAAGTATAATATGTAAACGAAACCTTAAACAAGAACAATCAACAATTTCTTACCCTATTACTTCTGCACGTCTTCAAGGAACATATGCTTCTCGTCACGCAGCGGCTGCTATATCTTCCTCATGACGCCACTTAAACATGTTTCCACAATTCATCAAAACAACGCAAAAAATCACTCACCATCTTCAATTAGATCTTAAAGTACATGCGCAACTCTACATTAAATCAACATTCACTCAAAATGCCGCGGCTCACCGCTGGCGAGAAGAGGAAAAAACTGACCGCGTTCACACTGCCAAGGCCAAGCAACATGTGCTCGCCGCACAGACACATTTTATCAACGCTCTGACGCACGATGCTGGAGCTGTCCATAAAGAACGAAAACAAAGGAAAGGCCCCCCGCGCAACACGCGGGCCACCATCTGTCTGATGATACTAAGCAATCATCACGTTCCTCTCCAAATGCATTTGATTCGAATTTATGCTATGAAAACATGTTTATTAAAATAAGACGCCCGCGATTTGGTGGGCTTCATCGATAGCTTATTCAGTGGCCGCTGGCCTAATTGAAAGATCTTTGCATGGGGCACCACCAATTGACCAGCTGGTCAGCCGGGTGCTGGTGAGGGTCAAAATCCTCCACCCGGCCCCGCAAAAGAAATTCCCGAATTCCACCATCAGGAGCCTCATAAATTCGTTCACATGTTAAAAATAATTTTCGTAAACAAAGGCGGTCCGAAAAAACACCCCAGTGTTTATTTTCAAACAGGCGGTCAGGTTTTCGGGCTACACATTCCCTGGATACACTTTCGGTTTCGGTTTTTTCAAATTTCTGTTTTTTTCATCAAATCGATAAAAATTTTGAGAAGTGAAATAATTTTTTGAATTTCTTGCGGGGCAAAGGTATTCAATTGAAGGTCTGCTTAATAAATTCCAGCGGGCAATAAACGCCCACGAGGGAGATCGAATAATTTCGGACTCGGAGATAGTCCTTGGGCAGCGTACGTGTTGGGGGAAAATCTAATTTCGTACGTGTAGCTGTGTATGTGGACATCGGATCTGAAGCATCAAAATGAGCGATAAAAATTCCCTGTTACACATGCGTCACGTGCTGTGTTGTTTTTAGACACATTTGTCGAGCTACTGCATGGTTTTTGCATAGGAGAGTGAATTCTATTTCTTCCGCAACTGTCGGGAGT
The DNA here is from genome assembly GCA_955652365.1 of Eristalinus aeneus. NCBI lineage: Eukaryota > Metazoa > Arthropoda > Insecta > Diptera > Syrphidae > Eristalinus > Eristalinus aeneus. Next base: position 124,832,704 of record OY019130.1, on the reverse strand, counting down.
GGAAAATTTATGGTAGATAATGAATGAACCATCTGTGGCCAACGACCAGCTGATGCAGGATTGGATTTTAGGTAAACGAGTTGCTCTGCCAAGGCTGTGATGTGAGATGTTTTATAAAGCTGGGATGCCGGTGGAGTACGACAAGTCTGCATTTTATTTTCAACTACTTAACAAAAAGAAATAAGATCTCTTTTTGATAAGAAATTGAAGTTCTTCGAGCAGATCTGTCGAATGGTAAAAACGTCGATCAGTAATGGGTTGAAGCGCACTTTACACACCTAAGTGGAAAGATGCCGACCGAGTCTCCCTGAAACTCACTCAGAGTTCGACGATGCCTGCACTAACCACAGAAGAAGACTGAAAACGTTGTCAAGAATCCATGAAATAAGCTGCCACTAATGTGCTGGGTTCCACGTCACCTGTCAGAAGGAACCTATGGTTTGACGACGAGTAGCAAGCCAAGCCTACATGGCAACGCTGCATCAAACGACGAGGGCTGTTCGAGAGCTCTACGAACAGAGAAGAAGGGAAGAGCACCAGCTTCTCAGAAGGAAACAGAAGGAGCATGAGAAGCGCGCAGTCGAAGAAATGGAAAAGTGTTGTGGCAGGAATGAAGGCCGAAAAGTAAAACAAATATCCGGAGGATACAAGGTTCGGACCGAAGCCTGCCGGGACAACTCGTGGTAGAGTCGCAGTCTGTGCTGAGAATCTGAAGGGATCATTTCTGTAAACTCCTTGACGGCGATGACGGCCCAAATCCCGCTGTCAGGCAGAATGTTCCACTCAACTTGGACGGTGATAGACAAGAATTCCGCCCCTCCGTTCGCTGAAGTCGAACAAAGCTGCAGGAGCGGACGGACTGTCCGCAGAACTATTTAAAGCTGCTGGGGATGACCTGGCTGAGCTCATACACCAGCTCATCTGATATGGTCAAAGGAAAGCATGCCCGATGAGTGGAATCTCAGCGTCGTTTGCCCGGTCCACAAGAAAGGAGATCCCTTTGACTGCGCCAACTACAGAGGGATTAGTCTCCTAAACATCGCCTACAAGATCCTCTCTGGCGTATTGTGTGAGCCTATGAAACCGTTTTTCCACAACCTGACAGGTATCTATAAGTGTGGTTTCAGTCCATGAAAGTCCGCGATAGACCAGATTTTCTCTTGACGGCAGATCCTGGACAAGACTTAAGAGGTGCAAATCGAAACTCACCACCTATTCGTCCATTTTAAGGCCGCATGTGACAGTGTGCATGGAGACGAGCTATACGGTGCCATGTCTAGTTCTGGCATTCCTTGCACACTCGGCAGATTGTCTAGGATGACGAAAAAGAATTCTCGGTTCTGCGTTAAGGTCGGTAACGAACTCACCGAAACCTTTAATGTCCAAAAAGGTTTTAGACAAGGCGACGCACTGTCATGTGTCTTTTTTAATATCATCCTCGAGAAAATCCTGCGTAACTCACATGTCAACACCAGAGGTACGATCTTCAAGAAGTCAATTCAATTACTGGCTTACGCTGATGACATTGACGTGATTGGACGAACACACCGAACCGTCAATGAGTTTTTTGAGGTAAATGAGGGCAAAACTAAGTGCATGATGTCATCAAGAAGGGACACACAACATCGACGCATCGAACAGAGCGTCACACTAGGCAGCAGAAACTTCGAGGTAGTCAAGGACTTCGTCTACCTCGGATCCGCGGTAAATGGGGACAACAACATCAGTACCGAAATCAAACGCAGAAGCACTCTTGTATATGGCCTTTTCTTTGGGTTAAGAGGCAATTGGGCTAAGCTCGCTTTATATAACAGCTTGATCATCCCAGACCTACTATATGGCGCATAAACCTGGGCGTTACTAAAGACGAATGAGGACACCGTTAGTTTTTTCGAGGGAAAAGTTTTGCGTGCGATTTTTGGTCTTGTTTACGTTGATGGCATTTGGAGAAGATTTTGGTCTTGTTTACGTTTATGGCATCTGAAGAAGACGATTTAAGGACGATTTCTATGGGCTGTACAGCGACATGCGCCTGGTCAACCGTCTACGGATACAAGGCTTAAGATGGCTGGGCCATGTAGAGCGTATGGACACCATTGTTCCGGCCTGGAAAATCTTCGAATCCGAGCCTTTGGAACAACGCAACAGAGGACGGCCTAGGCTGAGATGGCGCATACAAGTGGAGAAGGACCTCAGACAACTTAGAGTGCACAACTGGAGGCAGCTGGCGAGAGATCGTGCTGGCTGGGGAAGCATGTTGGTTGAGGCCCTGGTCAATTACGGACTGTAGTGCCACAAGAAGAACAAGAAGAAGAATTGGAAAGATATATGAATCTTAGCTTCCCTTTATTTTTGATGGACGGCGCGGGAACCAGGGCCTAGCTTCCTAATCGATTTTTACAGTTGTGCGCTCTACTTTCACGAGTAAAATGGACCTACAGTTTTGTACCGACTAAAAACGAACAAGCTTTCGTTCGTTGACTCTTTTTGGCATCGATGAAAAAAGTCGATCTCATATATTTTTAATTTCGTCGTTATGAAACCAAATATCAATAATAGAAAATCAATCAAAATCAGCTTAGTTTTTGGTTGGCAGTCTATCTTCCTGGGCCTTGCTTTGTTTATTACTCACAGATTCTCAATTGAATTGTTGTCAGCAAAGTTGCCGGGCATATCCAGAACATGAATTTTGTGATTTCCGAAACACTGTTACAGTTTTTTTGATGTGCGACATGGAGCAAGATCATGTTGGAAAATTGAATTTGTTACGGAAGGTCTACTCTGAATGGTGGGAAGCATCATTTAAATTTAAACTTCTGCTTTTTTGGTGCTTTTGTTGCCTTAAGACTTACAGGGCCTTCAAATGTAAAACAGCCCCGAAATATGACTTTAAGAGAGTGTTTTGACGCTTAAACGATGTGGTCCGGTCGGAGTTTTCCTTTCGGACTTTTCCTCACGACACTGGCCCGGTACCTTTGGCCCTGAAAGTGACTCTCATCCGAGAAATCAACTTTCTTCCAATTGTCCACTGTCCATTCCATAAGATTATTAGTCCAATTTAGTCACTTTTGCCTCATATTTTTGGTCAACAGCTGTTTTTTTTAAGAACTTTGCCTTTCAATCAACTTCCACGGACTTTCAATCAACAGCCTACGGACTGTAGACGTTTCTAAATGAACCCGACTTGTTGCCCACTTCCGTTGCAGATCAAAACTTGTCTTGCCACGGTTGATTATACTATTTCTTACCAAAACCTTATCATCATGTTTTTTTTTGTTCTGCGTTTCCGTCCGCAATGACCCTCCCGATTGGATTTAATTGATCCAGTGATCTTGTGTTGAGCAAGAATCCTTGACACACTGGATTTTGAAACTCGAACACCAGCTAAAGACTCTCGGATGGCTTTTATAGCGTATGCATGCGTGCCCTCTTTTCTTTTGGAATATCCCTGATGATGAAGTCTTAAAATATAATGTTTAAAATTGTATGATAACGTTTAAAGCTCCACCTTGCATTCTTGGGAACGTTTGATCTACATTTCACCGAGTTCTCTCTGACAACAAACTTATGAGCAGTAAACCTTAAAACTGAAAAATTATCAACGAACACCACTTTCGAAGTGGTTTATTTTATGTGGGTACAGATTTCGTCGCCACATGTTAGCTGTGGCTGATCTTGGAAGTGATAACTGCTCTCATTGAAAAGATGTGATATTTGTCAGCTATTAAAATAGTGCTTTAGGCAACGGCAACAGACTGATTTTGACGCTTCAAGAGTGTTAGCTTTGGATTCGAATGCATAGATCGCCTTGCCCACCCCAATAAGAGGATTTGAAGGCTTTGATGCACCAATATCCATACCAGGCGCAAAGTGAACTTTCAGAATCTTTAGGAGTGACTCAGCAAACAATTAAATTTCGTCTAAAGATACTTACATTTATTCAAAAGCTTGATATTGGGTGTCAGTCTAGTCGAATTCGGGAGATATCAAAAGGCAATTTTTTTACATCGCCCGAAAGTAAACAGCAGTCAACTGTATGGGTGTTTCAAATTGAGCCAAATCCAACAAAAGTTGCACTTCCAAGCAAATGGTCGCCTGTTTTTTCGGAAAAACTAAACATGTCGCAACCGTTCCACTAGAACAATGCAGAACAGTCAATTCTGACTGGTACACAACCATCTGTTTGGCAGTTGTCTTTCAAGAAATCAGGAAAGACAACCGCCGAATACGGATCACTCTTCACCCCGACAATGCGAGCTCTCACACATCGGCTCAAACAACTGCATTTTAGAGCACTCAAAACATCGATTTGATGAGTCATCCACCGTACAGTTCTGACTTTGCACCGAATGACTTATTTTTATTCCCGTACGACCACAACGCCAGTGGTCGCCGTGGCGTAGTGGGTAGAGTGAGACGCTCACACGCTGAAGGGTCTAGGTTCGACTCCCAGTTCAACACCAATTTTTCCAATATTTCACGGCACCACCTCTTTCGAGCTGCTGACAACACTCAAAGGGTAATAACTGTCTAAGAAGTTTCTCAAATTTCGCCGTTCGGAGTCGGCAAAAATCTGTAGGTCTCTTCTACTCGTTGAGTGGTTCAAACGCATGCAAAAGTGTATAGACCTCAATGGGGAATACTTTGAAAAACAATAAATCTATTTTAAGAAGATTTATATTTGTTTTTGTACTCTAATCCCAAAATATAAATGGCAACCCTCGTAGCCGTAGAAACTGTCAGAAAGGCATGACAAGTTTATTTTTCAACGAAAAAATCCTGGGCCCCCGTTTATGTCAAAAACTGCCTGGAAATGCACAAATGGGAGGTCGACCACTGCAGAGCTTTCCCTTCCGACTATAGGCTGTTTTCGATAGATCTGAAACAGTTCGAGAGGTCACCTGTTCGAATCTTTAACTCACAAGTTCAGACACTCCATGAATGAAGTTGCACTGTTCCTGTCTCTATTCCTTTCAGTTTCAATAGATAGACAACTTAAAGACAACGACCAACCGACGATGTTTTTAGAAGATTAAATTTCTTAAGACGCAAACCACATTCAACTAAGGAACGGGTCAGTTCAACAGACGGCTTTGAACTAAAATTTCCGCTCTCTGAACAAAACTAAAGTGCACATACCTAGTGAAGAAATACCTTCAAAATCCTTCCGTTTCATCACAAGCCTCATTTGCGTGCGTTTCCCGCATGTAGGCACTATCCATTATAATATGAACGATCCTTCACATTTTCATCATCTACAAAAAGTCTCTGAACTCTAAAGCTGGCTAAAAAGTTCGTTGAGTGCACCTCTGTCAGCTCACAGCACAAGCTTTTCATTCACCGAGGCGTATGAGCAACGGATTTCAAACGATTCTCTCAGTGGCGGCTGGGCTAATTCAAACAAAATTAATTAGCCCCTTGATAGTTAATTATCCCTAAGTGCCACTGCTATTGGTCTCGGGCTCAGCCTCGGCCTCGGCTATCAGCGGCTCATGTTTTATTGGTTATTCCAGCTGCCGACACATTAACTAATTGCGTACGGGAGTGTTGTTTGTGTTTTTTTTTTTTTTGGTTTTGCATTAAACCGCTGCCAGGGTTATTACAATTTTAATTTTTCATCCGCTCGCTAACGCTTTGTGACTCTTTTGGCTTTCATTCCGCAGGAGTACGGCAACGGTGGAAAGATGGTGCTGTGTCGATTTCTGGAGAACGATATCCTCTCGTGGTCGCTGTACGAGGTGCTGTTCATGGCCGGATCATATTTGCTGCCGCTGATGTTAATTGGCGGCCTGTACATCATGATGATAATGCGTCTGTGGCAGCAGGGCACTGGTGTGCGGATGTCGGTGGAGTCGAAGCGTGGCCGGAAACGGGTCACCCGTTTAGTTGTAGTTCTGGTGACTGCGTTCGCCTCTCTATGGTTCCCCATACAGGTGGGTGTCGTGGTTGCGTGCGTTCATTTAGATTAATTAGCTGATAGTATTCCCATTTTTCCATCAACAGTTTATTATGCTTTTGAAGAGTGTGGGCCTCTATCATGCGGACACTGAGTGGAGCATTGGTTTGCAGATCGGCTCACATGTGCTCGCCTACACCAGTTCGTGCATCAACCCGGTCCTCTATGCGTTCCTGTCCGAGAACTTCCGTAAAGCGTTTCACAAGGTGAGTAATGTGTAATTGTTGTATTTCGGATTTATTTCAGTTTACATAAGAAAAGAAAACAAATCATCTGGATTGTTTAAAAGGTGAATTAGTTGACGCTCGCTTGTGTGAGACGATGCCGAGTCGTGCTGGAATATCCATGGTTTCTGAAGGAAATGCTCGCTTCCCCTAAGCTTCAATACTATCTCTTAGACAGTTTCACAGTAAACGGTAGCATTCTGCTTTACGCTACAGTTCATAAATTCTACCAGAAAACGGCCATCGACAATCATCACAGCCCAAGCTATAACCATCACTGATACCTGCTTACTGGTTAGTTTTCGAAGGAAGAAGAAATTCGTTCAGTTCTAATATTGACATATTGCTCGATAGCACATGGCGAATGATAGAAGAGAATACATTTCGACTACTAACTTCCTTCAGACACCCTAGCAACTTCTTCGTTCTTTCGAACCTAATTTTTTTTGATAAGATGTAAAAGTGTGAGCTTTGCGGAAGTTCAATGGCTTGACCCAAAACTCAATTTTCAGCGTATGACGAATGAGTTGTTGGGCTGAGGCCATTTTACTTCGACGCCTTTTTAGCTTGATTAGAGCCTTCATTTTTCGAACCATTTCCAACGATGATGCAGCTTTCTTTGCCCACCATTATGGCGTTTCACAACAATGTCAGTATATCTGTAATTTGAAATGGTTCGAAACATAAGTTTGTTCACGATGCATTGCTGGAGGGCTCTTAAGATAGCTACTAGCCAAATATAAAGCAATTAAGTTTGTATTGTTTTCCGGATAAACATTTTTTCAGTTTGGGTTCGCTGTTATAAATATTTTCTATTTATAGCAGTGTGAATTTGGTTGCAATTCGAGTCAGTGAGGGTGTAAATTCCCAACAAGAACACAAGATTTAAATTCTCAATAAAACGCAGATATTCAAACAAAATCGTGAATTCTTTATTATATCGTAAAGTTGACAGGATAAGGTTATGTGTGGAATAACACATCGGCCAGATGGCCGCCGCGGTTTGCTGGCACATACGTGAACTTTTAATTAAATTTTCATTTACATGAATGCTGCAGTATTTCATTAATGCAGTGTCCATCTTCCCCTTTTGAGGCTTGAGTCGTCGTCGGCTTATTCGCATAAGCCATCGACCTTAAAAAACCCCAAAGAAAATAGTCCAATGGTGTTAAATCGCACGATCTACCAATTCTGGTCTCTAAAACGCGAAATAATACGACCGGGAAATGACTGATGCACCAATTGAATTGTTTCTCTGGCTGTATGAGATGTGGCGCCATCTTGTTGGAATCACATCCCCGATTCTATGACCCATCACTGTCATTTTCAATTCCTCCAAAGCATACGTTTAGAAGCATTGTTAATTTGTGTATTCGTTACAAAGACGACACAAAGAAGACTGTTTGTCCACCATAATTTGTCTTTGAAAAGGGTAGGTGTCAGTCCCTTAAGGCCCCGGCACATAGAATACGTTACTAGCGTTAGCGTCAGCTATACTTTGACAGATACATAGAAATACGTGTATTCTTATGGGGAGTGGTCCATAGACCAACGCTGCCGCTCACGCGACGGATGTAGTAGCTCAACTTTTAACTTTTCTCTCTCCGTCAGCGTTGACAATCGAACATTGTGACATTTCAAAAAATTTTTTTTGAATTTTTAGTTTACATGTTGAGTTTGAGGTTAGTTCTCGTCGAAGTCACACAGGAAAATAACAAATGTTTGTGTTTGCAAGTTTAAATAATAACAATAACATTAACTTATTAAAATATTAACATAGGACGGAAGAAAAAATAGAAAGAAAATCCTAAATTGAGTGAGAACAACATTTTTTGCAGGACATAATTAAGGTTTGTAATTGCAAAACTTAATTAAAATACAAAAATTAAATTGTGTTTTAATTATGTTAAGTTAATCCAGTAACTCGTCTGGAGGAATTTTTGCAAAAAAATATATCAAACTGCTCTACACTATATCCGAAACAAATTGAATTTAAAGCTAGTGTCAAATGAAATCAGCTGTGCGTTGAAGTATTCATTGTGTCACCCCCTTCCGTCACGTACTTCAACTTCAACGGATATTTTGCCGCTACGCAAGTAACGTATTCTATGTGCCGGAGCCTTTAGTAAAACAAACTCGTCGTGACTGTTCAAGATCTCAAAATGCATCGTGTCTTAAAAAAAATTAATGAACTCAGATACAGCCTGGACAAAATTTGTTTGTTCTGCTCTGCGTATATTCCTGTAGGCTTTTAAATTGGTGCACTGTCATATTTTCCAAATTTTCAATTATTTGTTTAATTTTACATAACTTTAGATTTGAAATGCCTGCCAATGAATGTTGAACGCCTCTAAGGTGAGCACTTCGAGTTAAAGATAAGAAATCAACAAGTTGTAGAATTCCCTCGGGGATGTTCGTAATTTTTGTTGATTTCACTTTGATCACAGAAAAATAACTCCTTACCGGTTGGCGGCCACAGGAAGAGATAAGCTTATTTTCAACAAAATTACAAACGTCAAATAGAGAAACGTCAAAGTGCGCACGCAATCGTTCAGGCGACCAAGGCGATCGCTCAAGTGGGCAGGATCGTTCACCAAATTTCTAGGCTAAATTTTTATATTTGTGCGAATAATATAGTTTACATTTGGCCAATATGACTTAGATCAATGTCGATCTAGTGTCCGGTTTAGTTCCTGAGCATGCCCCAACGATGAATTACCATTGGCCCGAACCCCAAGCCTTGCAGCTTGAAGAGTGCCACTGTGTGGTATTTGCGTTATTTGACAATTATCGATATCTCGGACAATATAGCGGTCGTTTGGAAGTACTCAATATTGGTGTCCCATTTCCCAGCAAACGAAGCAGCTACCTGGCGGTCTACGGGGTTTCGGACATTCGGCCTCCTGGTGACCAATAATACGGCAGTTGGCAAATCGGTTTTGATCCCTCGGTTGACGGTTAACGTTGTTAGTTGACAGTGGACATCATTAAATTGAGTGATCTTCGGTTTATTTTAATTGTTGATATTTGGAGGGTTTTGCACGGATTAAACGGATTATCAAAAACTCTGTTGATCAGCCCTTTATTACGTAAAGAATAGCACCACTGGCCCCTTTGTCTCTATGTCCGTCGAGGATGAATTGAACGACTCAGTGATGTCGGCATAGCTGGCTATTCTCTGCATCTCGATGATGGATCGATTTCTTTCGATTGATGTGTTGTTTGGCAAGTTCTGCATATACATCTTGGCGGGAACGGTTCTGCTTGAACTCTATAATTAGCTGATTTTTTTGATTCGAGAGCTTTTATGGTGATGAAAAATTTCCGCGCCGTTCCTTCCATTATCCGGCGCGCAAAAATCAATTTGTCCCGTTCGTTTACTCGAGCAGAAGGCAGTATTTCTTCGAAGTCATCGACCCACTTCTGCACTCCATAATTGTCTGTAAGGAGTTTTCGATGTCACAGAATTCAAGGCGACGACGGTGGCTTTGATCTTTTGGTTCGACGCCATTGACTTCCAAAATTCCAACGGACGAAGTTCAGGTCTGAGTTTTGCAATCTCTGCCATCTTCCGAAGTTGGTTTAATACCCCATCTAAATCGTCGGTGCTTGCAGTTGATATTAAGACCGATGTCTCAAGTGGTGCTAGTGACAGTGAACGGTCTCACGATCGGCATGATAGGCACCTGACGGCTTGCATTGTGCATTTTACGAAGTGTGGCGGCTGAAGCAGATTGAGGAACATTGATTCCAGCGTCTTGCAATGCCTCGGCTATCTCGGCTCTGGTTATGTGATTTGCCATTGAGGTCGGCTCTGGTCATGCGATTTACCGCCAAAATTGAGTTCAAAAATCGGATTTGTATTAAAATTTTCGTGGTGAATTTAATATTTTTTTCTTTTTTAGTTATTTAGTTTGGGGGTGAATCTAACCCACACATGAATTGTAAAATTCCCTCGGAGATGTTCGTAATTTTTGTCAATTTCACTTTGATCACAGAAAAATAACTCCTTAGAGGTCGGCGACCACAGAAAGAGAGAAGTTATTATTATTATTAGTTATTTTCAATAAAATCACAAACGTGAAAAAAAGAAATGTCAAAGTGCGCGCTTAAACGAAATCATTCAGGCGACAGAGGGCGACCGAGGCGACCGCTCAAGTAAGCAAGATCGTTCAGCAAACTTCTACGCTAAATTTTATTATTTGTGCGAATAATATAGTTCACAAGGTATTTGTCTATGGCAACATTGCAGATTTTTGGCGGAACTGTGGTATGTAACTATGACTCGCACAGGGAACAAAAAAAACGTCGATGTAGCTTTCGGCAAGAACTCCGACATACGCTTTAACTTAAGTTTAGAACGAGAACGACATCTTAACCGACGACCTTGAAAGAGAATCGAGGAAAAATCTTGATGTAGGTTACGACGAGCTTCCCTAATTTCGCCGTTCGGAGACGGCAAAAAACTGTAAACTTCTACTCGTGAGAGAACAGTAGCGCGCACAGCACTAGTAGTTAATGAGCAAGCTATTCCACATGAGGTCCAACCTCGTAGATTGTAGTGCCACTAATTAATTATTAATTATTATTGTAGGTTATGGCAGGAACTCCCCGATAAGCTTTGGATTAAATTAAGGTCATCTTAGAGTCTGAACCGATTTGTTGTTTGAAAATAGGGCTGGAGTATGGGTGCGGAAGGTGTCGGTTGAGGAGTCCACTCCGAGGATCTTAACCTTAGTCTACAATTCAGATCTCCCAATCACGTAGCGTGTTCCAAACTGAAGTAATGGCCATTCGCGAAGCACTATCCTGGCTGTAGAGGAATAGAATATCCTTAGCTGATATCCTTATTCTTACGGAAAGTCAGGAAGCACTCAGGGCCCTGGAATCTGTCTCATCAAACTCTAATCGATCATGAACTGCCGCTCATCCTTAGATGAGGTGGCTGAGCAGTTTAATATATGCCTGTGCTGGGTGCCAGGTCACAGAGACATTCCGGGTGTTAAGCAGACGAATTGGCCAGGCTTGCCACAATGCAACCACTACTTCAGGAACACGAACACCTCGGTATCCCTCTCGCCACATGCAAGTCAGAACTGTCAGAACGCAATCCTTCAGACTAATCAAAGGTGGTCTAACCATAATCTTTGTCGCGTCTCCAAGGAGGTGTGGCCCTCTCTTGAACCCAAACGCTCCAGACTGCTACTATCGCTCAAAAGATCAGACATAAGCCTGGTCATGGGAGCCATAACCAGACACTGTCTAATCGGTGAGCATGCTAGCAGGCTAGGGGATCCCTCAAACGATTTTTGCAGAAGCTGCAGGAATGAGAAAGAATCAGAAACTCTCCTACACCTGTTATGCATATGGCTGGTGCTCTCGGGCCTCAGATACAAGCACTTTGGAAGCTACTTCCTCAGTGACCTACAAGGCCTCAATAAAACCCCTCTCGCCGACATTTTAAACTTTATCATCGGCTCCAGCTGGTTTTAATTTCTTCCCACATGGTGTGGTAGCACAATGGTCCTGTACGGGACTAAGTGTATTCATCTACCACCTTAACCTACCTACCTACCTACCTAGGCTTGGAGTATAACTTGAGTTTTCAGAACAACATCCGTCCTTGTATTGAAAAAAAAAAAAAGATCCTATTTGCAAAAGAAATCGCCTATAAGCTATATTGCTAAAGTCATCAGCCCTGGGGGGTTGAATGTCTCTTTTGCCCATCGAGCCGGAGAGTTGTAGAGTACCGACAGGATTGATCCAACCTCAGTTTATTTTTTAATGGAAAGAGTCCAGACTTAGTAGAACTTTGAAGTTATTGAGTGCGATTTCTGTCGCTCACAACTGTACAAAATACACTTGTCGTAATGAAAAGTTGTCATTAACGAATATGCTTATGAATTGTACAAAATCACTGAGCGGACTGTTTGATTTTTCCGAAAATTTCTCTAGCTGCCAGAGTATGAGAGAAGTGTCATAATATGTAACAAAGACAGGCAGATAGTATTAATAATCGTTCGCAGTTCGAACTGTTTATTTAAATATTTAATATTTTGTGAGTTTCTACGAGGGCATGAAAAACATAAAATATCCTACTCTTCTAAGTTGTGTGAGGAGGAGGTTCAATTTCTTTGTTCTTCTCCATTTCCAAGCTATGTTTCTTCGATTAAAAGAAAAGGTTAATCTCAAATTGTGTTTTCCCAATTCTAAAGCCTTTTGCATTTCGACCTTTCTTGAAATCATAAACTTTGCTTTGACAGCTTATCGAATCTTAAATGTCAACATTGAAACCCTCTGGCGACAATAAGCAAGAATTAGGACTATTATCACACGGTTGCGTTTAACTTGACGTTTTAGTAAGATTGGTGATTAAAAGAGATGAAATTTGAAGAAAGTTTTTGTCGAAAAAAACACGAACATGGAAATACGCTTTAAACAACACAAACGTACTTTTACCTAATATTCTTCGTTCGATCTATTACAAAGGCGTGAAATCGTATACTCCCTCACCATAAGGCGTACTAAGTGTTTGAACATGTTATAATCGAGTGTGTAACGGCCCATGTTTACCGGACGCTCAGAAGAGCGGAATTATATATCTGGAAGATTTTTCTAACTCTGGATTGTCTGAATGTGGTCCTTTGTGACACTTTTCGTAACATATTTTGAATTTGTCGCTGGGAGGCATACAGAGATAGCCAGAGACATCAAGGTGATCCTTTCAGACGCCATTCTCTAATGACTTATAACTCTTCTAGGAATGTTGTTAACTTCTTCTATCTACAGGGTCCATATATCCTATTGTCCAGTCCAAAATCTGCTAAAGGAGTTTCCAAAATTAAGAAAATCACAACGCCTTGGCGTAGTGGGTAAGGTGCGACGCTCACACGCTGAAGTGTCTTGGCTCGATTCCCGGCTGATAACTTCGAATTTTTCACGGCACCACCTTTTTCTAGCTGCTGACAACACTCAAAGTTTAATAACTAACTAAGAAAGCTTCTCAAACTTCGCCGTTCGTAGTTCGCAAAAAACTGTAGGTCCCTTCTACTAGTAAAAGAACAGTAGCGCACACAACAAGAGTAATTGATGAGGTCCCCTTGTGGATTGTCGCGCCAATTATAATAAGAAAACCAATTTCTTTAGAAATCTCCCTCAAATAGACAACAAGCTTGTACAAAAAATAATTTGGCAAGAAAATTGTGTCCAAATACATCAAACGATGTGCATTTCTGAGCCTGCTTCTCGCATGCAACGCATTCCATCCAGGACGTCTAACGGTCAAGGCTCCAGTGCTCAGCACAAACTCATCGAACACGTAAATTTAGAACTTTGTTAGAATTGCAGGCGATTGACCTAGCTATGTCCGCATACTGTGTTCCCTAAGCCTTACAATAGTGTAAGACGTTCCAAGACTACATCAAATATCTAATGAAACGGACACGTTTTGAATACATTTCTCGCCCAAGTTATGGGAAATCCAAACAAAAACGCAGGCCTTATTCAATTTAACTTATATGTACGACATTGTATATATTGGGTGTCGCAGCAATCCTCAGAGGGAGGGAGGCTTAGCAAGCACTCGTGCTGTGCGCGCTACTGTATAATAGGCCTACAGTTTCATTTCAAGTCCGAACGGCGAAGTTGGAGAAGCTGTTTTTTAACAGTTATTTTTCTTTGAGTGTTGCCAGCAGCTTAAAATAGGCAGGGCCGTGACAAATGGTGAAAATGAGGTGTTCAGTCCTGGAATCGAACCTGGGACATCTAGATATTTGATGTCGCACTTCAGCTACTACACCAAGGTGGCCATATTCTTTTAAACTTTCACGTAAAAAATCAAACCCTGCAATTCTGCTCACACAAACCTGCAATTCAACCTTTGCAAGTTAAGTTTACACTGTTTGACAGTTCGAACTGTCGCAGCCAAAGCGTTGGTTTGTTGAAGCGAGAAAAGAATGGAAGATTGACAATGTGGTGGATTCGAAGGACATCTGTACTGAAAACTCGCTCTTTCCGCCAATCTACAGGCTACTGGAGGAGTAAGGACCTTAAAAAACCCAAACCCAAACAAACTATTAATTCTACCTCATCATTGGGTGATAGCCACGATTCAAAACTTTAATCCGGACAATCCCTCCATAATGACGTGTTACTGACGCTAATTAAATTCGCAACCAGCCTGGATTCGCCGAATCACAAATCAATCGGCCATTCGTTAAAATTCCGCCCAAGGCAGCTGCAAGCGGCACTGCTGTGATTAAAATCTAACGCAAACAAAATCCGACACTGGGCCAAATAAATAAATCAATTCTCAGCTTCACCCCTCTCCACCCAGCGGCTGATTTATCGCGAAATCATTCGACAAATTCAGCGGTCATCTGTATTCAGTCGAACGTCAAATATGCCCGAACAAAGTGGCAACATAATTCAAACAAATTTCACTGCACTTCCCGCTGATGTGGTCTAAATAAACACAAAAACCCAATCCTCTGCGGCCACCGCGGGGCACGGTGCCCCCATCCCCGCAAAATTCAATCAGACGGAATCACTTCTCAATTTTTTGTGCGGCTGGTGTAATTCCGGTGTCCCAGTTTGTTCAGCCTCCACTGCAACTGCACTCAACGGGAGCGAAATGGGGCGAAACTGCAAAACACAAAAAACCATCACAATTAATGTTGTTTTTGATGATAACTGCCCTGTTGGCACCCTAATTTCGCATCTCGACGTGCGTATGCGGCTGAATCACTGCGAGCCATAGATTTTAATTACACAAGTGTCTGGCTCGAAGCGGCGTGGCGCGTTGGTGTGTGCAAATCGCGGGCGGTTGCAGGCGGATTTATATTTTTCGTTTGGCGTGGGGGAGGGGGCACAGACCTGACGTGAGACTATTTGGAATGAGTTTGCAATTGTAAGTCCGAGAATGATGGAGTTTTACGGTTCACCTCTATCGGATTTAAAAAGCGGTTTTGGGGATGCCAACCCAACAGCACCACAAACGGACCGATGACAGGCCGCCCCGCCACGGCGTGTACTGTGATATGTCTTGAAAGTAAACAAGCCAAAGTGCTTTGTAAACAGCGGGGTGTTTGTAAAATGTACTTGTTTTCAGCGTGCGTCGCGAACGGTGGCGCAACGTAATTGGATGTTTGCACAGGGCCTTACGGGAAAGATATTGGGAATTAATTTGCTTTCGTGGGTTAATGTGACAAGAAAACCTGGCGGCGGGGGAAGGTTGCTTGTGGAGATCGGGTTAAAGTATGGTTTCGGGGAAAGGAATAACAATGTTGTTGCGGCATCTGAAATTGGGAAAATTGGACACAGTGGAATACGTGGAATACGTGGATCATATATGCATGCTTGAGGCTGTCTTGAATTTTAATGGTAGCCTTGTGATGCTTCGTTGGACTGTGATCTGTTGGATTTCTGCTGGTGGTGTGGTTTTGTTCCTTGTATTCTCCACATCATTACGAACACCCAATGAGCGGCTTATTTTTCTGCTTCCAAGCACCTGTTGGTAAAATGGCAAATTATTGAAATCCCAAACCAGCGACGTATTGAGCATGGCTCATTGTCCTCTGAGGCCATCAATGAAGCGACTTTGTGCTTAAAGTACACTTTTGGTCAAACGATTGTGATTTTCGGTTCCTTGATTTTCTACAGGTAAAACCTGTGGTACTGCGTGGTTCCTTAATATACTACATTCACAAACTAGAAGAGAGCTGTCTGATTAGTACTCTCAATTGCTCAACACACACTTCAGAAATTTTAACCAAAACACTTAATACGTTGCCATAGAGGACGACTGAGGGCTGAGAATTGTTTTAACGAAATTTAATCAACCCGAGTTTTCACCGAAACTCACTAAGGTGTCCCAGAAAACGACAAATGCCGAGGGATCATATGATATTGACTGACCGGCACTCTTGGGGACACGAAATAGTGAAGATGGTCTGCTGCCCGAATAAGCTCGTTTGTCATATCTTGTACGAAATATTGGGCATGTCATATCGCCCTGCATGACAAGCGTTGAGTTTGCTTACAAGTTTCTGAGTTACCACCTAACCGCAGTCTTTCCCGCTATTTAATCGCACTTTAAAGGAGATTCTAAAACACCTGGTGACCCTGATTTTGGTTGTGAAAGCGCTTAGCAGTCCTGAAGGTGTCTGCAACGCATGTTTAATTAAAAATTCACAAGATCCCAACAATGGAAAAGTAAGAAGCTCAAACGGCTTCAATGATCTTAACTTTTTGACTGACCGGTCTTGGGTTCAGGGTTCTTTTTGAATGTATACAACGACACCACCTGACCTGTATGAATTATTGCAACCAAACAAAGATATATATCCTCGAATACTATACATATATTGCTTATCATCGTAAACCCAAATCTCAGACATTATAAAAAAGATAGAATTAAAATTCAGAAAATTTAAATGCGCTAGAAAATTATCAAAATTACCTCTTAAACTACGTATATTTTGATGCATCAGCAATGTTGATGATTGAGGAATAACATATTTTTTTGCAAAGGGCGAGCTTTGGTTCATTGATTATTTTTAAATTTGAAACTGGTTGAGGTCATCAAAGCACCTCACTTTAAACGCAGCCTCACTTTCATATTTCCGCAAAAAAATTATGTTATTTCTCAACCATATATATTTAATTTTGTTTTCCTTAATTTGCTTTGCCGCGTTAAATAATGCACGAAAATGAGGAGTCAAACACTCGTTTATATAAATTTTTGAACCATCATATTTGTCTCCTCGTTGTTAGTCGCTGTTTCTGTGTTTTGTTCTTTTCCATAATAGCCTCCTTCGTTAAGCGCCGATTTAGACAAAGAGTTATGACGTTGGTGGTGGTGGCGGCAGCATTTTTATTAGTGATTTTTTTTATATTAAGAGAGTCAATGTTACGTTCATCGAGTTCGTAACCAACACCATCACGAACAATTTTCAGTGCTGCTTGCATTGCAGACGAACTGTCAACGTTTGGCACATTGAATATGTCGATGGCATTGGCTAATCTTGACTGCTCTACAGTGCTAATACGCGTTTGAAGAACTTTTAATTTGGCTTTTAGCTGAATGTTTTCATCTTTTAGTGCATTTATTTCTAATAAAAATTGTTCATTTACATGTTTTAACTCACTGAAGTCATTTTTTAGTTCTTTGATTTCATTAAGTATTGTCTGCATTATGTTTTCATTTTTCTGTTGTTGATTGTTTGTTTTGTTATTCGTTGTGAGCGGGAGCGGTAGGTTTTCGGAGTGAAGAGAGTTTCTCCGCAAGTTGGTGTACTGAGAGCATTTCCAGATTTTGAGGTTTTTTTTCGTATACTCCAAGTCTGCACTCAACGCATTTACACATTTCCCGTGAAACAGGTTTTTTGCAGTCATTGCACTCAATTTTCACATTACTTCTCTCAACTTTTTTTGTGCATAGACACAACATTTCTATTTATAAGTTTATTGTTTTGTTTGTTTTTATTTAATAATTTATGTGTATCAATAATGTCAATGAACTTCACGAATTACTTTGGAACACCCCTTAATAGTTTTTAGTAAATATTGAAATTAATTTACCATATTTCGATTAATTTTGTTGGAGCGGTTGATTTTGCCCTCTGACTTACTTACTTACTTTCTTTCGGTTGATTTAAAACTGGGACACTTATTACCTTCAAATTCAGCTTAAAATATATCAGCCATTATTCAATACACATATGTGGAATCGCTAGCCAAACGAACTGACCTTACCCTACAATTATGTCATTGTCAACTTACGCGATTAAACTACAGCAAGGATCAGGCGAACAAACTGTTAGACAAAATCATACGAACGCATACGCAGAAGACCGACAAACAGACGATGAACATGGACGATCAGACGTACGCACACATACCCTGGTCACCCTAGCAAAATAAAAGGAAGAAGAGTAAAAACAGAACGACAGTAGTAGTCGATCCATCGAAAACGTCAGCCGTCACCAAACGCGAAAAGATATTTTATAATTAAATAAATTCTGTAAATCGAAGTTTTAAAAGTGAGCTTCATTTCAAGAATCACACATATATTAAAACGAAATGAATCGCATATGAAACTGGAGTTTAATGCGGTTTTAGTAATCCAAACACATTTATTGTTAATTTTTCAATCTTAGCATCTAAAGGTTTAAATCGAAAATAATGCAAAATCATCGGCCAAAAAACAACAGGGACACTTTTTTCCTAAGACCAAAAATAATGTATCGTTGCTTTTATATCCTTATCTTTGATTAAAGATTACCTCCGCTATTCTGTCAAGTTGTTTATTAATGCAATTAAATTTTATTGTTGAAAAAATGGAAAATAAATAGACGTCCCGTGATAAGAAAGCTTTAATAATTGATTATGAACAAAATTTTAGTATTCGCGATATTTCTTCAGTGGTAAACAAACCTAAATTAACAGTCTTCAATAGTATGAAGTCTTTTAAGGATAACGGTTTTCTTTATCGCGTTTGAAGGCCTTCCAAAACTCTACCTTCCAAAATTCTACGGATCAAAGTAAATTAAGAATTCTAAGGGTAGTAAATAGAAACCCGACGGAATCAGCTGTGATTTCCAGCAAATTTCCAGAAATTTAAGAAAGAAAAATTTGCAGAAGTTCGCACAATTTTTTACTTAAAAATGATCTAAAAGTCCGCACACCTCGCAAAAAGCCAGCCTTATCAGAAGGAAACATAAAAAAACGACTAGAGTATGCCAAGGAGTACGTGCAGAAAACGGATGAGTTCTGGAATGTAGTATTTTTTTTGTGACGGCTTCCGTGGCGTAGTAAGTAGAGTGCGACGCTCACACGCCGGAGGGTCTAGGTTCAACTCCCAGCTCAACACCAATTTTTCGATTATTTTTGTGATGGCTTCCGTGGCGTAGTAAGTAGAGTGCGACGATCACATGTCGAAGGGTCTAGGTTCAACTCCGAGCTAAGCAACAATTTTTCGATTTTTCACTGCTTCGGCTCACACGCCGAAGAATCTAGGTTCAACTCCCAGCTCAACACCAATTTTTCGATTTTTTCACTGCACCACCTTTTGAGCTGCTGACAACACTCAAATAATAATAACTTTTTAAGAAAGCTTCTCAAATTTCGCCGTTCGGAGTCGGCAGAAAACTGTAGGCCCCTTCAACTCGTGAGAGAACAGTAGCGCGCACAAAACGAGTAGTTGATGAGCGAGCTAGGCCGTGGTACCCCTTTGGACTGTAGTGCCAACAATTATTACTATTATTAACTGTTTTTAGTGGTCAGTGGTGCCTTGAAAAGTTGAAGGTTTTCAGGCGGAAATCGAACTTTTGGAGTGTGAGTGTCACACGCTACCCACTACGCCACGGCGGCCACTTTGCTTTATTTGCTGTGTACTTTTTAGGGATGTGTTTCACTGACACACTCGGATGGGATTGTCAAATTGATACAGTAACTTGCAATTTCATCGCCTACACAATACCCTTGTATATCATTCTTTCCCGTCATCCAAATAAGGTGAAGATTGAAATGATCGGCCATCTCATGGCGACTTTGACTACACTTGAGAGTGCTGTTCGATTAAAAACACTCCAGCAGGGGACCAGGCTGTAACTTCGCCAGAAACTTCTTGTGTTGTGCGTACTTGTGTTCTCCTACGAGTTTAAGTGACCTACAGTTTTGTGAGAACTCTGAATGGCAAGTCTTGCGAAGCTTTATCGAAGACAGTTAGTGCTCAGTCCAAGAGTCAAATATGGGACATTCGGCGAGTGAGTGCCGAACCTACTACGCCGTTGCGGCCACTAAAGAAGCCAGCATATCCTCCCCAAATTGTATCGCATTGAGAGACACAAAGCAGGATCTAAGTGATTCTGAAATGGAATCAATTGTCTATAGAGACAATTGAATTGATGTTTGCATCGTTTTAATAAACAGTCACTTAATGGCCGTAGTCCACAAAAAGTCTCCTTCTTCTTCTTCTTGTGGCGCTACAGTCCGGGGTGGACCTGGGCCTCAACCAACATGCCTCTCCAGCCAGCACGATCTTTCGCCAGCTGTCTCCAGTTGCGCACCCCAAGTTGGTTGAAGTCCTTCTACACTTGTGTGCGCCACTTTAGTCTAGATCGTCCTCTGTTGCGTTGTTCCAATGGCACGGATTCAAAGACTTTTCGGGCCGGAGCAGTGGTGTCCATACGCTCTACATGGCCTAGCCATCTTAAGCGTTGTATCCGTTGACGCTTGGCCAGACGCATGTCGCTGTACAGCCCATACAGTTCATCGTTAAATCTTCTCCTCCAGATGCCATCAACGCAAACAGGACCAAAAATCGCACGCAGAACTTTTCTCTCGAAGAGACTCGAAGGGCTTCCTCATCCGCCTTTGCTAACGTCCAAGATTCCGCGCCATAAAGTAGGACAGGGATCATCAAGCTGTTATATAAAGCGAGATTCGTCTCTCGAGAGAGGGCTTTATTACCCAATTGCCTCTTGAGCCCAAAGAAACAGCGATTGGCAAGAGTGATTCTGCGTTTGATTTCGGCACTGGTGTTGTTGTCGCTATTTACCGCGGAGCCGAGGTAGACGAAGTCCTTGACTACCTCGAAGTTTCTGCTGCTTAAAGTGACGCTCCGTTCACCACGTCGATGTTGTGTGTCCTTCCTTGACGACAACATGTACTTTGTTTTGCCCTCATTTAACGCCAGACCAATTTTAGCCACTTCCGCTTCAATGCCAGCAAACGCCTCATTGACGGCTCGCTGTCAATTTGTGTGTGTCAATTTGCATTTCTTGGATCTTTTCCAGGATCTGCCGTAATGTGAAGATCTGGTCACAGGGCAGAGCCTGTTAAACGGAAGTCACTTTTCCGTTTAACAGGCTCTGCCGTCTTTAGACTTAAAGGACCAGTAAAGTTGGCATTTTCTGATTCAAAACTCCTTTTCTCTCTAGATTCAGAAAATCGTTTCCCATTCGGTTGCAAGTTTCCTTCCCTGCGTAAAAAACCCAGTACATTTGCACTGCGTTTTAAGTCGATAGATGGAGATTTAAAACTCCTCTGCTAGTTCACTACAAATTTAATTTTTTCTTTGTTCATTTGTTACCGCACATGTAAAGATCTCTTCTGCTGTCTGCACCTGCAGAATCCACCATCTACCTTTGAGGGAGAAAGAGACTTAAAGCTTAAAGAGCCTGGCGTCTAGTCCCTCAAGCCAAAGAAAGAGGAATATATGGTCCATGCCTTAATTTGTTTATTTGAGGAGTCTGACGCCTAGTCCCTCAAACCAAAGAAAGAAGAATATGTGGTCCTCGTCTTAATTTGTTTAGTTTTGTAAAAGTTTACCCTTTACAAGCTTGTGTCGAAAAGAAGGATTTTGCAATGAAGCCGTATCACATATCTACTTTCCTGTTCCTTGTAGTGGCAACCCACATTCAAATGTAATCCTTGTCTAGTAGCCTCAACCCACTGGCACGAGATGTAAAAAGGCTGTAAGTAAATAGTAAGACGAATGAACCCGCACGCGCACCCCCATCAACGCCAGCAATCCTTTTTCTGGAGCGATTATTAAGGACATCAACACCTTTGCGTAGCATTCCTATGAATACAGATCACCGTGCACAACCAAACTGAATCGCGGTCTCAGTGTGCCTCGCACAAATGAAAAGAGAAAACGCAAAAACATCGTTTTGCACTCGTTCCGAGACACGATGAAATTTATTGCAACGTTTTGTTTGCTCGTAAATATTTGTCGCCGTGTCCATTATGCAAATTCAGGGCACCGTCGTCGTCCCCTCGAAGCCCGGTAATTAGTTCATTTACACGATTTTTTTCTGAAATGCTTCATCATTAGAGGCGATTCCTAGGCGTTCATGTTGCCGTAGTTGTCGCCGTATCGCCGTTGAGCCTGTTCACAGCCCAGGGACTTCATTTCAGCACTCACTCTTCGCGTTCCGGTTAATTGTTGCCGCACCGCGGATGGGCTGAGATTTATTTTTAAAAATAGCCTCGACTAGGCTGTGAGGCCTGATAAAAAGGTTCCTTGCGAATGGGCTTTTAATTTGAGGGACGGAATTCATTCTGAGTCTAATTAAATCAGGCTCGGGATTCTACCCTGGAAGGGTTAACTGAACGAGAGACAGCGCTGTGCATAATTTAGCAGGGGCTCGTTTAAATGCTGCGACTGGGGTGGGAGGATTATTAAACTTGAACTCGACGCTTGATTGAATGTGATTTGAATTCTTCTGTTAATGTACTTATTTTTGCTTCGCAGGTTTTTCACTGCTCCTCCACGCAAAGGAACTTGGAAATGGATCTGCCGGAATCGAGGAGATTGTCGAATGGAAGGACTTCGACGAGCAACCTGTAGGGAGAGGGATGCCAAGGCGACTAACTCGTGTAAATAATTGTCTGTTTCTGTTTTTGTTTGTTATTGATTCTTAACAGTCGTTGTAAAGTTGTGTAATATATTCTTAAGCGTAAAATAAATTAAAGTCTTCAGCTCGAGCAGAGGTTTGCTGTGTTTTGATTCATGCATTATATCGTTTGAGGTATGGCCCCGTGTTGTACTGTGGGCATATATTGTGCCCACAGCTGTGTGATTTACCAAAATTAGTGGACTGAAAACATGAAGTAGATGTGACGTACAGGACAGACAGGATCATACCTCCGCGAAAAAAAATTAATTTTCACTTATACAACAGTGGCTGGTACTTTGAAAAGAATTTTAGGACAATATGAGGCATCCACTGCAACTTCTATACGAAACTTCGTAACTCGGCCACCATAGCCAACAGCACATATAGCTGCGGGGTGAAATTCACAATCCATCCCAATAGTTTAAAAATTCACGCAAGAACCAGAAAAGAATTTTGTACAAAGTGTCCGTGTTGCTCCCTGGCAAGGTTCAATTAAAACCCATTGACAACTAAATTCGATATCGCTTCTCAGTTTGGGCCAAGAAGAACTGGACAAGCTGATTGCACGAAAAACCTACTCCTCTGCTGAGGCACATTTTCATCTTGGTGGCTACAAACAGAATTGCCACATATTTGACTCAGTTGGACATACGCAAACGACTTAAAACCAACAGACGCCCCTTGAGTGACTGTTTGGTACGAATTTTCGGGCTATGTCGTCATGGAATCTGGGCTGGTTGCTGGATACAGAAGTTCGAAATGTTGAGTGATAATTCATGTAAACACGAGGATTGTTCAAAAAATAAGGTGGATTTTCAATTTCCGACTACGTATGTGCGACTTTCGATGTAAACTACAAGGAACTGCACTGAAATTTTAAGCATGGATTTCAACAGCCTGCGATTCAAGAGGAATGGTGTACCGTGACATACAGCCGACAACATTGGATTCCCAATGGCGCGACGGTCCACAGGATGACAAGGGCCTAGCTTGCTTGCGTGTTGTGCGCGCTACTGTTCTCTCAGAAGTAGAAGGGACCTACAGTTATTTGCTGTCTCCAAACGGCGAAATTTGAGAAGCTTTCTTAGACAATTATTACTCTTTGAGTGTAGTCAGCAGCCTCGGTTATTTGACTTCCCTTTTTGAGAAACCGTGGAGGACCAACCAAATTGTGAAAGCAAAGCGTGATCTTCAGTGCAAAACCATTGAAACGTTCTCCGAAATCAGGAGCAATCACATCCAATGGAGTCTGATCAATAATAACATGTAGGTAAGTAATGGACATCGACGTCTCGGACAGAGCGTCACTATGGGCAGCAGACACTTCGAGGTAGTGAAGGACTTCGTCTATCTCGGCTCCGCGGTGAATAGGGACAACAACATCAGTACCGAAATCAAGCGCAGAATCACTCTTGCCAATCGCTGTTTCTTTGGGCTCAAGAGGCAATTGAGTAATAAAGCCCTCTCCCGAACGACCAAAGTGACTTTGCATAACACCTTGATCATCCCAGTCCTGCTTTACGGCGCAGAAACCTGGACGTTACTAAAAGCGGATGAGGAAGCCATTGGTCTCTTCGAGAGAAAAGTGCGTGCGATTTTTGGTCCTGTTTGCGTTGATGGCATCTGGAGGAGAAGATTCAACCACGAACTGTATGGGCTGTACGGCGGCATGAGCCTAGTCAAGCGTCTACGGATACAACGCTTAAGGTGGCTTGGCCATGTAGAGCGCATGGACAGCACTGCTCCGGCCCGAAGAGTTTTCGAATCCGAACCACAGGGACAAGGCAACAGAGGACGTCCTAGACTGAGATGGCGCACACAAGTGGAAAAGGACCTCAACCATCTTGGAGTGCGCAATTGGAGACAGCTGGCAAGAGATCGTGCTAGCTGGAGAGGCATGTTGGTTGAGGCCCAGGTCCACCCCGGACTGTAGCGCCATCCGAAGAAGAAGAAGAAGTAATGGGCTGCCAGGATTGCATTATAGTCTCTCATCACTGGCAGCAGGCACATTTAATTAACCGAACCTGTGTTGCCGTCCAGCACATCAATTGCTATAAATGCTAAACGAAGAGTGTGAACAATTTGAAATCTATCACCAGTCATTGGTGATGATGGTGGTTTTTTAATGTTTCCAAAATGATATTGTCGTAAAATAACAATTTCCATTAAAAGATTTCTTTTCAGATTTTTAACATTTTTTAAAAATATATACAAATGTAGCTTAATTTGTCAGTCAGAAGGTAATCCTAACCACAGCTTCATGACTTTATACTCAGTTTTGGCTACAGAGACAACACCGAAGGATGGCTTAACCTAGAAGCGTGCTGCAGACAGAACATGGGTGTTCGACCGCAAATACACCATACTGCGGTAGCGAACCGATACCAATATAGGTAATTCAGTTCGGGGACAAGGTCCTCTGAGCCGGAAATTAAAAAAAGACGGAAGCCGAAAATGTGGGCCCTCCAGAAGTGCACCCAACCCAGCAATGCACTGCGTCTTGCATTTAACGACTGCCTGCCCTAAAGATTTGTATTAGCATTTTAATACTATACTGATCTATCGGAACTGGTGAAAGGACAGAAGAAGGAATATCTTAGGATCCTTATAAATATACCGGCATACCGGCATGAAATGAGCGACAAGATACAAATGTGTCGATAGGGAACATTTGTTGTGAACGAGCCCTTATTTTTTTTTTGTTTGTTTCTTTGCTATGACATCTGTGAAAAATATTTAGTATACATCAAGTCATTGAACAGACAACATCATTTTTTCATCGTGGTAAAAATGTCGAATGTTGTACCAGAAAGTGATGATTTGCGGAAAGCATTAATTTTTTGTATTCATTTGAAGAAAAATGCTTGTCGAGGCATATGGTGATCATGCTCTATCAGAAGCTACATGCAAAGGATGGTTTCAACGGCTCAGACATAATGAATTTGATGTGAGAATTAAAGAACGTCGAAGACCACCAAAAAAGTTTGAAGACGCCGAATTGCAAACGATATTGGATGGAGATGACACTTTGAGTCAAAAGCAAATGGCAACAATGTTAAATGTTGCACAACAAACAATTTATGACCGGTTAAAAGCTATGAGAAAGATCCAAAAGTGTGGAAAATGGATGCCTCATGCATTGAATGAAAGACAGACGGAAAACCGAAAAAACACTTGTCAAATTTAGCTTCAAAGACACGAAAGAAAATCGGTTTTGCATCGGATTGTTACTGGCGATGAAAAATGGATTTATTTTAAGAATCCTAAACGGAAAAAATCATGGGTTAATCTGAAACAACCATCAACATCGACTGCAAAACCAGATCGAATCGGCAAGAAGACAATGCTGTGTGTTTGGTGGGACCAGAAAGGTGTACTGTACCACGAGCTCCTAAACCCTGGTGAAACCGTTAATACTGATCGCTACCGACAACAAATGATCAATTTGAACTATGCATTGATCGAGAAACGACCAGAATGGGCCAGAAGACACGGCAAGTCAATTTTGCTCCATGACAATGCACCTGCGCACAAAGCAAAACCAGTTCAGGATACAATCAAAACACTTGGCTGGGAGCAGCTACCCCACCCGCCGTATTCACCAGACTTGGCTCCTTCCGACTACCATTTGTTTTCATCGATGGACACTCATTGGCTGATCAGCACTTTTATTGCTACTAATCGGTTGAAAATTGGGTGTCTGATTGGTTTGCTTTAAAAGGCGAACAATTTTATTGGGGTGGTATTCAAAAATTGCCAGAAAGGTGGTCAAAATGTGTAGAAGACAATGGCCAATACTTAGAATAAAATGTTTTTACTTTCCCATTAATAATTAGTGTTTTATTTTCAAAAAAAAAACGGAATACCTAGATTAGATTCTTAATGACGACTGGTTGTGTCCGTCGATGAAATAATAGTCGGTCAGCAAAACCATTAACTGTCAAAATCCCAAGTCTTCTTCAATTGGATCGAGAGCCCCGGGTGATCTTGGCCCTCAACCAAAATTCCAGCCTCCGATTCATTCAATGAATATAAATTCCAAGTTAGTTGAAATTTTCAGGTCGAGGATGGACGATCGTTTAATAAACCTAGTTTGAAAACTATTGAAGTGGAAGTGAAATTTTGAAATTTGAGAAAGTTTTCAATGACTATCTTTACTTAATGATTGTTGTCGACAACTCCTAAACAATGGTGCTGCGAGGAAACTTAAGATGAATTGACCTGAATCTTATTTCGTGAGTGTGTGAGTTAATGAACTTATTCCTAACCCAGGGGCACCTAAGCTTTCTTGATGCTCAACATAAATAACAAAAGGCGCTACAGTCCACGGGGGACAAGGGCCTAGCTTCTCTTTAACTACTCGCGCTACTATTCTGTACTCTCTATACTGTAGAAGAGACATACAGGTTTTTACCGACTCCGAACGGCGAAATTTGACTCAGCTTACAATTTTCGATCGGGTTTTGGATTTATTCGAAGACAAGTAAATTGGTTGCCGTACGAGTTAAAACAGAGATATATCGAAGGGTGGCATTTCGCTTTGCAACTGCCTCTTTAAATATGTCAAAAGAAGGAATTTCATCACCAGATTGTGACTGGAGATGAAAAGTGGATGTACTACGATTGTCCCAAGAAGTTAAAATATGCTAATTCTTGTGAACCCGTTCTGTCATCGTGTACATCGATAATAATTGTATGGCGCGACAGTCCACAGACCAGACCAGGGGAACAAGATGAGAACATGCTTTCTCATCAACTACTCGTGTTGTGCACACTGCTGTTTACTGACGAGAAGAAGGGACCTACAGTTTTTTAGCGACTCCGAACGGAGAAGTTTCAGAAGCTCTTTCTTAGATAGTTATTACTCTTTGAGTGTTGACAGCAGCTCGAAAGAGGTGGAGCCGTGAATAATTCGAGGTGCTCGAACCTAGACTTTCGGCATTTGAGTGTCGCACTCTACCTATTACGCTACGCCGGCCACATGTACATCGATGCCAAAGAAAAATATCCATGGTTCAACGGCTCTTCACATGGTGGAAATAAACGGATGTGATTTAGTATGAGCTGCTAAAGCTAGCTTAACCCATTGATGGGAAACATTACGACTTGAACTAATGTGTTGGAGCTGTGTATTGCATGAAAGACGGCCTGAAACGACTGAAAGACTTTTCAACGCTCTATCCCAGGTGGCTGAAGCGGTCAAAACTACCTGAAACGCAGAACTGGGATGTTTTATCCCACCTGCCGTGTTCTCCAATCCTTAATCCTTCTGGCGACTGGTTTTCTGACAGATGGAAAACGATTTGGGGGCTAACCGGTAGGGATCAATGGATCGATGCCACAGAAGATATATTTTGAGAGATCCGAAAATTACCACCGAGAGGGAAAAAAGAAGGCGTTTTTGACGGAAAATTGAATTTGAAATCCTAGTAGAATATATTTTTTCTTCAACAATAATACGACTGCTGTGCTCGCAGAAACTTTAAGCGGATCTTGCTAAAGTGGTTTAAGCAGCAAATCGACCTAAGCAAGTAAGTTTTGAAATTAGCTACAAAGCTTGCGTGGTGTTGACTAGAAGGGACTCTAAAAAGCGAATAAATATAAGTTAACCAAATGCGCGTCCACCACTCAAGTTTCTTTAAAAAATTCTGATAAGAGACCACTATTGATCGTCTTAGGAAGAGGAATGCAGTCAGTTAAAGGAACAAATATTCAAACATTCAAAATATTCCATTGTAAATATTCGTGTGTCACATTAATCGTTATTTCCACTAAACTATTTGTGCTGTGTAATTAACTAAAAATGTTCTCGTGGATCAGAGTCACGCGAAGCTATACAAGTTGCCCCATTTGGAGCCATCAAACATAGTTGGTGCTTCAGCACTGACAGCATGACACTAGCGATTTTCAGGAACTGCACAATTATGCTTTATGGCTTTGAGTGCGAACAATAACTTTTATGGCTTTGGGAATTGTACGTTGACACGGTTGAAAGGAAGCAATAATTAAAATGAAATTAGCGAATGCTTTGGAATAGTTAAATCCCTAAAATGGCTGACGACGTATGTTCTTTTGTCAGAAACTTCCCTGGGGATATGCACCAAATATTTGCATTCCTTTCAAACATTAATTCTGAGTAATTAACGAGAAAGCCGACTTGCTGTCCATGTATTTATTTGATGGCTTTGTAGTTTGTTTTGCACGAACTGAAAGCTCAAGCGAGTAATATTGTGGTTCAATAGATTTGGTAATGTTTATGCTGTCATCAAGGAAGGACAAACAACATCGACAGAGGGCCACATAAGGCAGATACAACTTCGAGATAGTCAAGGACTTCTACTTCCTCGGCTCCGCAATGAATAGGAATAAGAACATCAGTAAAGAAATTGAACTTAGAATCAATGTTTCCAATCACTGCTTCTTTAGGCACAAGAGGAGAGTCAATAAGAGAAACCTCTCTCTAGAAAGGCTAAGCTGATCGCCGCCATCCCACTTCCGTGGTGTATTGGAAGTGGGCGTTATTGCAGTTGATGAGGAACCTAAGTCACCTCAGCCCCTACTCTTTTGTGCACGGTTTTGGTTCCACTTCGGGTAATGTCATATGGAGGCGAAGATTCAACAACAAATTTTACGGGCTGTGTGGCGGCAGACGTTTAAATGGCAAAGCTCAAGGCTATGAAAAACTCATGTATTTTTCTGGGCTGCAATTCCTTCCAATCCATACCATTAGGATTACGCAAAGGAAGAAGTCCTGGTTTAAGAAAGCGTTCAAAACTGGAAAAGGACATCAACCCATTTAGATAACTAGGTAGGAAGGCATGTCGCATGAGGCCCAGGTCCACCCCTGACTTCCGCTTTCTGAAAACGAGGAAATTATCATTGATCAGTTTTGCTTCTAATTTGAAACTTTTTTCCCGGTTCATGGCAACAATAAGGGAACGAAAAATGTATGTTTGATGGCTTTGTTTCGGCGCGGAATCTTGGACGTTAGCGAAGGCGGATAAAGAAGCCCTTAGTCTTTTCGAGAGAAAAGTTTTGCGTGCGATTTTTGGTCCTGTTTGCGTTCATGGCATCTGGAGGAGAAGATTTAACGACGAATTCTATGAGCTCTACAGCGACATGCACCTGGTCAAGCGTCTACGGATACAACGCTTAAGATGGCTAGACCACGTAGAGCGTGTGGACACCACTGCTCCGGCCCGAAAAGTCTTTGAATCCGAGCCATTGGAACAACGCGACAGAGGACGACGTAGACTAAAGTGGCGCACACAAGTGGAGAAGGACCTCAACCAACTTGGAGTGCGCAACTGAAGACAGCTAGAGAAAGATCGTACTGGATGGAGAGGCATATTGGTTGAGGCCCAGGTCCACCAGTCCACCTGGACTGTACCGCCACAAGAAGAGGAAGAAGAAGAAGGCTTTGTTTTCACAAGTGAAAAAATATAAATTTAATTGAGACTTAGGTATGCATATATTTGAGTCCCGATCCGCGTTATATTTTAAAACTCTATCGATATCTGTGATAAGCGGTTTTTTTCTCAGTACATTTTTACAACCCGAATTTTCAATGTGTTTGCGCATGTCTCGCCAATTGGAACGCCTCAGCATTCGGCTACCTAACACATGACACATGTGTGTATTTGGATTTACGTGATCACCTGCCGTTAAGGCTTAATACCACGGGGTCCATACACCCATAGTCAGGAGAACGCTGACTAACGCCTTAGGGGTCCCAAGTACCAATCTGAGTTCTTGTCTTAAGGGACAATCTCTCCTTCTTGGTAAGGAGCGAGGCCTTTCTAACACCTCTGCTGTTCTGTGGGTCACTTCACCCGGTTGGATGCGACACCACATCGTATCAGAAGTATATTCCCATAACCATCTGACCTTATCGGACCCAGGTGACTGGGGCAGATCAGATCATATAGCACGGTTAACTACTTCCAATTCTCCCCGCGATTTGGGTAGAAATCACAGCCACCACGATACTCCCACAAGGGGGCCAACCGCACGCTCAGGCTGAAACTATATTTCAGGAGCTCCTGATCTCCAAAATATAGCTTCCGGTCGAGCTTCGCAACTATGTTGCTCTCCTAGGATTCCTTAACATCCAGGACCGATGGCCTTGTATTCCTACTCTAACCTAACTATGAGCTGCCATTAGGGCAATCATTCTAGCTTTTTGTCT
The DNA here is from genome assembly GCA_955652365.1 of Eristalinus aeneus. Taxonomy (NCBI): domain Eukaryota; kingdom Metazoa; phylum Arthropoda; class Insecta; order Diptera; family Syrphidae; genus Eristalinus; species Eristalinus aeneus. Next base: position 124,801,930 of record OY019130.1, on the reverse strand, counting down.
GCTGAAAACTTCCCTAGCAAAACCCCTGATGGTGCCTGTACTCTGTCTAGTCTGGAGAAACAGGCTGACATCGTAAGTCCCATCAGTGCAAGATATGTTCATAGCTCCAAGGTCACGAATGATATCATAAAGAGAACATTGGCAGAACACGTGCAACAATTGCTCAGAGCTATACCCGCAAAAGCAGGTCTCTGAGTTGCTTATGGACCGCTTGAACAAGAACAAGTTCAAGGAACCATGTCCAGTAACTTAGTAGCTCAGATGCATGCTCAAATTAAGACCCATAATGAACTTAACGAGTGACACATCGCGAAGGAAGCTGTACGTCACCCTGCCATTTTCACAGGTCTCCCATCTATCCTGCCATTTTCGTCTGAGTAGCTGATCTAGGAGGTCTTTGCGATCGTTAGGATCTAGTCCCTCCAAGCTGCTAGAGTAGATCCTTCCAGCACTTGGTACTGGAATACCTCCCTTTTAGGGCAAAAAGGATACTTCTTCTGATGATATCCAGGTCAAGTGGCAGTACACCCATGAGCACCTGAAGAGCCTCCATAGAGACATTATGGCAAACTGGAAGACACGCCAGAAGGCCAACCCTTAGACATAACTGAATTCGTCTAACACATGACACAGTGACAAGAGCAATCCACCTGCATCTGCTCGAAGTACGTATCATGGGACAACCCGGCATCTTTCCATGCACTACAAGCACCTGGCACCACACAAATCAAAACCAGCACTCCTTCCCGGTTGTACGGATCCCCACCATCCCATCCAAAGCCGCATAATGTGATTAATATAACTAAAGTTAAAAAAAATTTAATTTTTTTATGAAAAACAAACTAATTCGTCATTATATACCCGTATAGGTATATAACATATATTTATAGGTATATAGGTATACCCGTATGAAGTGAGCGTTAAAATACAAATGTCTCGATAGGGAACATTTATTGTGAACGAGCCCTTATTTTTTTCTTTTTTTTTTTTGCTATGACATCTGTCATTGAACAGACAACATCATATTTTTTCATCGTGTCAAAAATGTTGAAACCGATGATTTGAGAAAAGCATTAATTTTTTGTTTTCATTTGAAGAAAAGTGCTGCAGAGTCGCATCGAATGCTTGTCGAGGCATATGGTGATCATGCTCTATCAGAAGCAACATGCAATGGTTCAGAAATAATGATTTTGATGTGAGAAATGAAGAACGTGGAAGACCACCAAAAAGTTTGAAGACGCCGAATTGCAAACGATATTGGATGGAGATGACACTTTGAGTCAAAAGCAAATGGCAGCAATGTTAAATGTTGCACAACAAACAATTTCTGACCGTTTAAAAGCTATGGAAAAGATCCAAAAGTGTGCAAAAGGGGTGTCACATGAATTGAATGAAGACAGATGGAAAACGAAAAAAAAACTCGTGAAATTTTGCTTCAAAGACACGAAAGAAAATCGGTTTTGCATCGGATTTTTACTGGCGATGAAAAATGGATTTATTTTAAGAATCCTTAATGGAAAAAATCATGGGTTAATTTGGGACAACCATCAACAACGACTGCAAAACCGATTCGGCAAGAAGACAATGCTGTGTGTTTGGTGAGACCAGAAAGAGCTCCTAAAACCTGGTGAAACAGTTAATACTGATCGCTACCGACAACAAATGATCAATTTGAATCATGAATTGATCGAGAAACGACCAGAATGGGCCAGAAGACACGGCAAGGTAATTTTGCTCCATGACAATGCACCTGCACACAAAGCAAAACCGGTTCAGGTTACAATCAAATCACTTGGCTGGGAGCAGCTTCCCCACCCGCCGTATTCACCAGACTTTGCTCCTTCCGATTACCATTTCTTTTCAACGATGGGACTCGCATTGGGTGAGCGGCACTTTGATTCCTAAGAGGAGGTCGAAAATTGGGTGGACTGATTGGTTTGCTTAAAAAGAAGAACAATTTCATTGGCGTGGTGTTGGTATATAACTGAGTTTGGTGTACCTTAAGGTTCCGTTCTTGGTCCCATCTTGTTCAATATCTCTATATCCGATATAACAATATCTTCTGAAAACACTTTTCTTGCTTTAGTTGCTGATTATATAGCCCTGTTCTCATCCAACATCTTCGCACAGGACACTAACTTCATTACAGAATTCACTTGACATTTTTAAAAATTTCTGTAGTACTCGTAAATAAAATATAAAGCTAAATGCTGACAAATCTCAGGCTATGTGGTTTATTAGACGCAGAAAACATTAGTTTCCACTCCAATTAAACCTGCAGTTGATTAGACTGCAAGCTTCAAGTGGTTAGGAGTAACTTTTGATAAAAAGCTAACTTCTGTGTGAATCATACGTTTGATCTGGATGCTACAAACTTGTCAAATCAAAGTGATTAAGCCAATGTTGAATTTACCATGGCATTATTTAACTGCAAGACTTAATGGAAGAACTAATGTTAACACTATTCGATGTCTCATTCATAAACTAAAATACAACTTTCTTATTAAGTAAACTCTCTCTTGAGAGCGAAGTTATCCGCAACTTTCTGAACTGACTAACCTTATCAAAAAGCTAGGCTTATGTGCAATGTAGTTATAAGAATCTATAGCTGTAAGACTTATAATAATGGTTTTTGCTTGTAGTTTTTCCCCCTTCCTTTGTTTTTTCTTCTATTACCAATGTCTAATATCTTAGTATATTATCTGCAACTTCGTAGGTGTAAGGAGCCCTTGTTCTATATTTCTAGAATATTCCTATAGTCTAATGAGGCTACTCCTTGTCAATAGTGAAGCTCCATGAAAGAGGGTCAAAAGCAGAGAAGTCAAAAATTGTGTCAGTGTACGATCTATGAAACACGAAGGTGTCTGAATCTAGGCCTTGACAATAAGGCGTGAAACAATACCATTTGGCCTAGGTGTTCCTTCAAAGGACAAAAGCGTTGCGTCCAGAAATTTGAATTAGATGTGGTATTTCTTAAGAACATTTCCAGGCGCAGCCTTTTGCATCTACGTCTCCGAACACACGATTCTAAAGCCTGGAGAGGAGTAATTCAGTGTCGGGGAAATTCCTCATTCAAACGCAATACACTCATTCTATACTGTGTTTCAAACAGACCAAATCCTATTCATTGTCGTCGATATATATTCAATTCTGCCGTCACTTTAAAACTCTCCAACGCAACACAACACACGCTTCAACGCTTAATGCAACCTTCGTGTACCCCTAAAGAGCTGCCTTCGAACCCAAAGTCACATCGCAAATGAAGAACTCTCCCCAACCACTTCACCGTGCTCAGCATCATTTCGAAGTCGAATGAATGCGAAGTGCTGAATCGCACTCCCAGTCACTTATTTACGATTTTAATTAAGCCATGCATTCACTCAACATGCAGCAGCTTTGAAAGAGCGCAACCCCTTAAGTGTCCAACTTCTGGCACGTCAACCAACATTATTCATCGATTGAATCCTTCAAGTGGGCGAAGCCAACGAAGAGACACCTCCTCCACCGCCAAGGACATTCCAGGTGATTAATTCAAAGCATTATCCTGCTCTTCCGCTTGTCTACTTTCTCAAAGCACACTCCCATCACCGTCAGACTGGCTCACCCCCACAGGGGACTTGTAATTAAGCGATACCCACAAACATTTCTTCCCCATTAAAGGCACGGGCGACGACGTCGTCGTCGTCATCGTTCGTGGGGACGGCATCTGACGGCGACGTGATCGGTTGCCAGGAAAACTATCCGCAAATCATCTCAAGACGTTGGTTGCCAACAAAATGTCGCCCAGTAACCGACACACAGTGCGCGGTGCAACCCCCCCGCCAGCCGAGAGCGACCACAATAAGCAGGGGATATCCTTGACTTTTACTTGCAACTTGCACCAGGATACCTCTTCCTAATTCAAGCGCTTTGACAATGATTAATTCCCTCTGGCAGAGCCGTACACACGCTCGCACTCGTGGGACGAGAGCCAACTGATACCAAATGCCAAGGTCTTGGGATGCAATTAAAATCACGCTGGAGAAGCGGAAATAACGCAGATGCCAGCCACAGGCACACTGCATTCCGTATGCACATAGGTAGCTCCACAGCTGCTGCCCGGCACTGACGTCGCCTTCGCCGTGAATTGGCCCCGTCCGACTTCTGCTGAATCTGTTCCGTTCCTCGGAACAACACTCAGTCATGCGCAGCAGCAGCTCCCGCAGGAGCAGGTGGTTTGATTTCACCGCATTCCAGGTGATAAGGATTCTCAGTCGCTGGGGAACGCCCGGAATCCGGACCGCCACGGGCAGAGAGAGTGCACTGGAGGAGCGCGAACCGTGTCTGGGTCAGTAGTGCGAATGGATGCAGCCCCACTGGAAGGATGTGGTGTGGGAAATTAATATTATATTTACTGACCGAATTGATGATGCTGCACGGGAACCAATAATTCTGAAACGAATTCACCGAATCCCCCGCAGACCGTCGATCCCCCGGCGCACACGGCAAGTGCACCAATCGATGAGGGGTGCAGCAAGTGTTCTTGGTTTTCGGCGGTGCTGGTGAAGGACTGACCCCACCGAGGTGTCACTCTGGATGAGGGAGCGCCGGAGGAAATCGTGTTTATGTAATGCACTCTCCGTGCTGAGGGATTCGCTGTCTGAGGGGATTACTTGTCTTCGAGGGATTAATGCGAAGGAGCATTTTTTGCAGCAAGGTCGGTTGCGAGTTGTGGATGCACTACTTGGCATCATGTCAAGGCGTAATTTGTAATTGTATGCCTTGGCGTTGGCGTGGTATCTATGGCTATGGCGTGGCGTTATGGCGCTCATAACGTTGTATTCAAAATTTATTGGGCCAATTAGGGAGACAAATTTGAACGGTTGGCATGGTTATCCAGCTCGGCTTTTTAATGTGATCGGTGGGGACTCGGGGATATTGGGCTACAGGCCACCTGGGTCGTGAGTGGAGGAGTGCCATCATATGCACAGCGTGCTGCTGCTAGTGCTGTTGTGCACTGTCATTTGGCTGTGGACGTCCGTGATGAGTGCTTTGTGTCGTGATGAGTTTTGATGATTTATTGGGGCTTAAATTGAAGTCATTTCAGTGTGACGGTGCAATATTACAACCTTCGCGGTTATGAGGACCTCAATGAAAACGGGAAAGGAATTCATTTTGAAGTGAGGCGGAATAAATTTTTTTAACATGCTCCTTCGGCACGCAAACTGTGCGGTAATCATTAAGCCTTACCGCCCGATGCCAACACTAGCGTTTTAATGGACGGCTCCTGTCAAAACTTACATTGAGGTGGACTCGCAACGTTTCTGCCGTACGTGGGGATAAGCATGTGAGTGGATTTTGGAAAAAGGGACAAGTTTGGCGTCAAGATCTTAGAATAAAGGGCGCAAGCTGGCGCATGTAGATTTTGGATAAGTGTCTCTTTCGTTCCATGCAACATTTTCCAACGTGTCGTCTCATACACTGCTTGTAAACAGATGGCGAGAGAGAGGGGGGAAAGGTTATCGTTAGTCATATACTTCAGAAAATATTTGCCTTAGTAAAGATTGGTGCACTTTGACTTGACAACAAATGTACTCATGAGTCTACTTTAATGCATTGTCTGTCTGTCGAAAGAGTTCCTGCGTTGTTTCAGGGCAGAAGAACAAACCGACGAAACAGTCAACTTTATTCAGGTGGAGCAGCTCCAGAAAAAAAAAATGAAATCAGCTGGAGTGGGGGTGGCAATCGTCGACAAGCTACTAGGAAAACCAAAAAATTCTAGCACGGTCTCACACTACGAATTGTTGATCAGACTCGAAAACTACAATCGAACATAACAACCAACCGAAAACTAGTTGCACTAGAATGGAACATGACTACCTATCGAGCAACTTTGGCAGCACTGGCAGTGTAATAGACTTCGAACTAGAGTGAGGGTGAAAGCTGATCGGATCATATCTACAAGAAGAGTGAGACTTAAGTGGCAATGGTAATGGAAATGATTATATCTCTGTTCTACACGCTCACGTCCGAAATTGTATGCTGGAGTCTTTTGAATTGGATTGCGAATGGCTTGCCACTGGACTGACATCATGATTGATCCATGAGAAATTTTCTTCTGTTAGTAGCGTTCGAGGGACATTCAAATTTGGAACGTTCTAGCTCTTAAGTCAAACAAACGGATATATTTAGATTCACTTCTAGTCCTCATGTCGGCACTACAGTCCGGCTAGAAGAAGGTCATTAGAAAATATGGTTTTTCGAGTAGTACGGCGAGTTGATTCTAAGTTGGCCACTTTAGCAGATGAGGTCACTTCCCACTTGCGTACATCCTCTTTGCCGCTGTTGTTTCTCAAACTCTAATAGATTTTGAGTTTGAAGTTTTATTATGAGCTATTTTTATAAGCTGTGGCCTCCGTGGCGTAAGGGGCAGACAACTACGCCACGGCGGCCTAAGCTTATAAATATAAATCCAACACTCAAAAGAAACAGGTTTGGTTGGTTTCCCAGCTCAACAAAAATTTTTCGAATTTTGCACGGCACCACCTCTTTCGAGCTGCTGTTAACACTCAAAGAGTAATTTCTGCCTCAGAAAAATCTTCTCACATTTTACCGTTCGGAGTCGGCAAAAAATTGTTTGACGGTGCCTTCTACTCGTGAGAAAACAGTAGCGCGCCCAACATGAGTGGTTGATGAGCAACTTAGGCTCTGGTCCCTCTGTGGACTGTCATGCCATTCAATTATAATTATTATTTATATTATAAGCTTGTTGTCTATGGCATCATCAGATGAACGCCGTCGCAAAGCCAAGAGTTCGTCGTTGAGTCTATGAAACAGACTCAAAAATTGCACGTCGAACATTATTGTCTAAAACAACAAGTGCTTCCCCGTCGTCAGAGTTTCTGTGAGATGGTTCAATACCTGGAGAAGCAAGCTAATACCCAAAGTTAGTTTGGGCCTTGCAGAGAAGGCTTTGTTGCAAAGTTGTCTTCTGAATCCAGAGGAAGAGCAGCAGGCTTGAGTCATTCTTCACGTCATATCAAAACTGACACTATTGAGCCTTTCCTTTCTTTGTCGTGTCTTTTAAATCCAAAGGAACAGCAATTGAGTTCGTGGAAGGAATCCTTGACTAGATTTTTGTTAAGCTCTGTCCGCGAGCGATGTTGTGCATTTCTCCTTGGTGGTAGACTATAAGAGAACTCTGTCGACCTCCAGGTGAATTTTAGCTGTTTTCACTTCGATATCAGCGCTTCTGTCTTCTTCTTCTTCGGATGGCGCTACAGTCCAGGGTGGACCTGGGCCTCAACCAACATGCCGCTCCAGATAGTACGCTTCTGTCTAATTACGTCAAAATCATTAGCTTATAATGGCTAAAAGAAGTTAGTGGAAGATATCTGAACTTTCTACTTTATGTGTAAATTTGTACATTTAACCAATGTAGTAGATTTTTAGAATTTTTATTCTTTTAGCATCCTTATGCTTTTCAATTGACAGAAAGTAAAAATTGCCTTTAAAAAAGTTTATCAAAATTTGCCGCTTCAAGTCGGCAAAAAAATGTCGTCTACTGTTCAGAAAAGAAAGATACTAGGGCCTAGACATTAGCAAAATTTATCGCCACACGCATTTATCTTTATGCCTTAATTTTGAATTTGCCTGCCTGTCACACTATATAAAAGCGATTGAAGAAAAAAAGTGTTGAAAAAGGACACCCAACACTTTTTATTGAACAGATCCACATTTTGAATTTAGCGATTAATGGCAACCTACCCTGTATATGTTAACAGCAGTTGCACTCGTAACTAAAAAAATGTTTTGTAAACTTTTATGTCGTTTTGCCTTCAATCCATGTCATTGCATTTTGTTGACGCAGTTTATGGGTAAATTATACGAGTATCACTCCAATGGAATTGGGTAGAAATGGTTGCAACCCAGTGCCATTTAAGGGATTATCATGGTAAAAGTCCGCATTCGAGTAAAGTGGTACAACAAACGTCTCAATAACGAGTCAATTTTTTTTAAGTTTATTTATTATTTTTTTTTAAAAAAATTATTATTTTTTTAAAAAATTTTTATATTAACAATTATTTTGAAAAAAAAAGTACTTAATAGCAACTGTTCAAGCAATATGTGTGCCTGAATGGATATACGGGCGGCGTTCAATATATTCTCGGTATCGATATGAATTAAAATGCGACTTCAATTTAAATTGTTTTGATTTTTTAATATAAATTCTCCCCTAACAACAATGCACGCTTTTTTAAACCCTCAAAAAAATGAATTTCCTCTTTTTCTGCAAAATACCCATTTATTACCGACTTGAGTTTGTCATCATCCGAAAATCCCTTTCCACGAAGACATTTTTTCAAATCCGGAAACAGGAAATAATCACTAGGGACAAAGTCTGGGCTATAGGGTGGGTATTGGATTTCTTCGAAACCACAATCTCGCGCAGCAGCCTTGGAAACTCGCGCCGTGTGAACAGGAGCGTTGTCATGAAGAAGCATCACACCCGCAGCGAGTTTACACCGCCTTTTGTTTTCAATTTCCTCCCGCAAATTATGCAAAGTGGAATCGTTGGATGTGGCGTTTTATGGTTTCACCTTTTTTTTGTACTCAATGACCGAGATTCCCTTTGAGTCCCAAAAACACTGTAGTCATGAGCTTCCCGGCAGATGGAGTGACTTTGAACTTCTTCGGGGGGTCTGTTCCTTTTTTATGCCACTGCTTGGACTCTTGTTTGCTTTCAGGGTTATAGTGGTGAACCCATGTTCATCCCCAGTGTGTAGTGAGAACGCGGACGGTGTTGTGGATCGAATTGTTGATCCATCAGACTGTCCGCGTTCTCAATACACATCTACAAAAACTCTCTACAGCATGCGATTCCCACTTTTTTCTGAGGCGCTGTGAGAATTCATGGCACCCACCTTGCACTGACCTTTGAAAGGTTAAGATGGACATGAAGAATGGTGTGAATGGTACCAGTTGAAAGCTTGCTGATCTCTGCCATTATTTCCACTTTTATTCGGGAATCCTCAAGAACAAGTTTTTCGCCTTCTTTTATGCTTTCTCACGTACAAGAAGTAGCCGGGGCGCGGGTCGTCTTCAGTGCTCCCTCTGCCTCTCTTAAACTCACTTGGCCACTTTTGCATTGTTGATAATGAAGGTGCGGAACCCTGGTAAACAGCCACCGTCTCTTCATGGATAGTTTTTTGACTTTTTCCTTGCTTAATGAGAAATTTAATTACAGCGCGATGATCAATTTTCACCATCATCGTCTCAGTTGCTATTATGATTCTGTTACTAGAGATAAAATGCGAATTAATAATCACATTTATATGTGTGGCCGCCGTGGCGTAGTGGGTAGAGTGCGACGCTCACACGCCGAAGGGTCAAGGTTCGATTCCCAGGTCAACACCAATTTTTCGAATTTTTCACGGCACCACCTCTTTCGAGCTACTGACAACACTCAAAGAGTAACAACTGTCTAAGAAAGCTTCTCAAATTTCGCCGTTCGGAATCGGCACAAAATTGTAGGGCCCTTCACTCGTGAGAGAGAACAGTAGCACGAGTAGTTGATGAGCAAGCTAGGTCCTCTTTGGACTGTAGCGCCAATTTACTTACTTACTTAAATAATAGTATTACTTGATATATATAAATTTATGTTATATATATAATCACAGCTTCACCCATATAATTCATGTGAATACATAACATATATTCATGTGAATACATAACGTGGATTTTCGATGTACACCGCGCAGCAGCGTGATTCGAATTTTTCATACACACCTTAATTTCGCTAATAATTATATGAAAGTTTTCTCTGGTGGTAACTTCTCCAGTTAAACATCTGCTAAGAATGTGCAACTTTAAAAAAGGAAAAAAAGAGAAATTTCTACTTTCTCGCTTCAAAATTAGACACTTCTATAAACTTTATTTCACCAATTTTTTCTATTTTTATAATTCATGTTTTAAAAAGTAAATTACATAAACAAAACTCCATTTAACATAATTAGAACAACAAAAAACAAAAGCAAAAAGGAACAACACTTTGACTGTCAAGAAAGTCTGTTTCTAGTGTAAACACTTTCTTGACAAACTGTATTAACATTGCTTGCGTTATACTCTGTTATAGAAGGGAAAACGTAACCAAGAGAACGTGAGTAAAATTTAAAATCGACGACTCTTTTCATATTTTTTAATAAACTTTTTCGAAAGATGGCGCCACATGTAAGTTGAGTCTGATCTTGGAAGCGTTGATCCCTTTCATTGGAAAGGTTTGACATTTGTCAGAAGCAATTAATGTGCATCAACCTCTATTTAAAAAAAGCAACATTGTCTTTTGCTTCATTGAAAATGATTGGAAATAGTGTTAAATAAATGGCATTTGCATGAAGTTTTGATTTCTTTTTGAAATTGGAGGAAAAGGGCATGTGAAGCCCAACGAATGGTTACAGAAGTTTATCTCGAATCTGCAAGCTGATAGTGGTTTCTTGGTCTTCTTGTGGCGCTACAGTCAAGGGTGGACCTGGAAGCCAACCAACATGCCTCTCCACCCAGCACGATCTTTCGCCAGCTGTCTCCAGTTTCGCACTCCGAGTTGGTTGAGGTCCTTCTCCACTTGTGTGTGCCACTTTAGTCTTGGTCGTCCTCTATTGTGTTGTCCCAATGGCACGGATTCAAAGACTTCTCGGGCCGGAGCAGTGGTGTTCATACGTTCTACATAGCCTAGCCCTCATAAGCGTTGTATCCGTTGACGCTTGACTAGGCGCATGTCGCTGTACACCCCATAGAGTTCGTCGTTAAATCTTCTCCTCCAGATGCCATCAACGCAAACAGGACCAAAAATCGCATGCAAAACTCCTCTCTCGAAAAGACTAAGGGCTTCCTCATCCGCCTTTGCTAACTTCCAAGATTCCGCGCCATATAGTAGGACGGGGATGATCAAGCGGTTATATAAAGCGAGCTTAGTCCTTCGAAAGAGGGCTTTATTACTCAATTGCCTCTTGAGCCCAAAGAAACAGCGATTGGCAAGAGTGATTCTGCGTTTGATTTCGGTACTGATGTTGTTGTCCCTGTTTACCGCGGAGCCGAGGTAGACGAAGTCCTTGACTACCTCGAAGTTTCTGCTGCCTAGTGTGACGCTCCGTCCGAGACGTCGGTGTTGTGTGTCCTTCCTTGATGACAGTTTGTATTTAGTTTTGTCCTGATAATGGCTTAGATGCTTGAATAAAGGAACATCGCGAACACACAAAAGTTTGAAGAACATGAGTTTGAAGTTGTGCCGGAACACCGGATCGTGTCTGGTGCGTAAGTACGATAAGCTAAAGAAGAAAATACACTCTGCAAAGCCTGGTGAACCCGTTTTATCATTGTCTGTATCGACGCCAAAGAAAAACATTCACGGCTCAAAGGACATTTGATATGAACAGATGGATGCATATGATGTGACCAGAAGGATGTAGTACGAATGCAGTATAAGCTGCTTAAACCAGGTGAAATTATTAAAAACATTATCGACTGGAACTAATGCGTTTGAACCGTGCCTTCCTCAGGCAACCTCAAGGAACGACCGAAGGGAATGACATGCGGATTTTGCAACATTATATCCCTCGGTCCCACATGGCTGTAGCGATCTAAAACTAGCTGGAAACGCTGAACTTTCCCCATCCAGACACTGATCCTTTTAACTTCTGGCTTTGGTGAAAAATGCAAAACAATTTTTAGGAACTGTCTGTATGTATGAACGAATTCTTTGAAGCAACGCACATGTTGACTACAATGTCAACTGGAGATGTGCTTTGACAGTAAATTAAATAAAACACGGAAGGGATGCATTTCACTTCGAGATTACAGTCACAATAAACGTACAGAACATCTACGCTCAATATACGATAAGTCAAGAATGCCGCTTTACAACAGAATAGCATGCTAGTGGGTGACTAAATGAAACCCGATTGAAAACATAGAAGCATTCTTTTGTGTGATTTGTGTGATATTTCTTGTAACTTTTCTCCTATTTTTGACACCCATTGTTAAGTGACGTTGGGAAGGTTTCTGAGAGGGCTCTTGAACCAAACAATCCGCCTAATGCAATCCGCCTCCGATGGTTTGTATGTATGGCATGTTTTCCCAATTGCATGCTTACCATTTCAGTCGCTGCAACTCGCAAGTCCTTACCTCACCTTATTTTCATTTCGTTGCAATCCAGCTGCTTATCTTTAATAAGAATTTCACTTAAATCCGATTTGATTCCTCCAATCATGTAGCCGGCACGCATTTTAGCCCCTTCAAAACATGTTCCAAGTAAAAACAAAAGGACTTGAAACTTGCCCAGCTTCAATCATCTGCCCGTCCATACACCTTTCATCTCCATCCACAAATCACATAGAAACCTTCAGGCCGGCAACTTTTAACAGGCCCCGGCTCTCGCATTTCAAAACATTGATCAACTCCATTCAGTAGAGTGCACCCTCTCGAGCAAGTAATATTTTCCTTGGTAAAATTAAGGATTCTCCTTGCAGAGCACATCTCTGCCGTCGGCCGTGGGGAAGAATGGGATTCGCTTTGAAGTACCCACTTCTGATTATTCCAGCCACACATAGCCCCAAGAAAAGACCACCATCAACTTTTGATTGAATATATATACGTACGAGTGTATAACTTTTTATTAGAACAAAATATTTTCTCTCTCTTTAGCTCTTTCTTTCTTTCTTACATATGTGTGTATAAATAATGTGTGTCTGCATAACACTTCACACTAGGTTTTGAGGTCCTTGCATGCATCTCCCGCCTCTCAAGTGGAGAGGGTGGAGGGTAGAATAAGAGTTTTATCGTCTTTTTATGCGCTTCAATCACAATCTAACTAACAAAACGGAGCGAATAAATATCAAAGGGAGGAAACGAAGGAAGGGATGAAGGAAAAACATCAAACTACGATTCATATGCTAACTAAACAAATTTAAAAGTTTCCACGAAAGTGCTCGTCGTCACGGCTCATCAGCCCATCAGTCCATCAGCCCACTCCCAACCGCTACAAGCTCTGGAGCATTCTCGCAAAAATCTCATTCTCATGGAAGCGCTTGAATGCATCCCGAAAACGTATCTTCTGGTCGGCGCTCAGCTTCGAGTGGAAGTCTTGGGCGGATGTTTGAAACAGAACGATCTCTTGCTGACCCAATTCAACGAACTCCACCAGAACGACGGGGAACAGTTTAATCAAATGCAAATTTATGGAGGCCGATAAGAAGATGACGGTTAGCGCCCAGACACCTTTCTGTTGCGGTAATGCCAGAAATGTTGGCAGCGAGCATATCAGCCAATCTTGCAGCATTTGCAGGAAGGACGAGTCGATGGCGGATCGAAAGACCTGAAACGGATGGAGAGCGAGAAGGGCGCTGTTAGTTTATGCAAACAAAATCAAATAATTGGCACTGACTTACCTGATGCACAATGCTGGCAATAACATCGCAATGCGGTTGATTTATGGCCAAGAACTCCTTGATGACTTTGGTGAGGATCTCGTTTGGCGGCACTAAATCTCGAATAATTTGACACAACACTTGGCCGTAGACACCGGCGGCGGTCCTCGTGGATGATTTAATGCAGTGAAGGAGGATGTCGATTTTGTCGGTCTGCTGGGCGATGATCTCGGGGTCGTCCTGAACGATGCCATTTGACAGTTCGGTGTTTTCCAGTTGTTTCGCCGAGCCTAGGGAAGGAGGAAGGTGCGCACATTTCAATTGGGGACACTTCTAACTGCTGCTATCCTGGCAATGGTCAAATGTTTCGAGCCCAAGCACTTGTAACTGTTCGGCAGAGGACGACGGCGATAAGGTCCCTCTGCTCGTGTGTGAGCTATTAATTTCGAAGCTATTGAGAGAACTAATTTCTTTCGAAAGTAAAGTTTCCCCGGACTCCATTTACAGCAGCAACGGCAGCCAGAAAGTGTGATTAAAGCAAAATGGGGGAATATTAATTTACTCGGCAAAAATGAGAGAAGAACCCACCACCGACCGGATACACAGGCGGGCGAAGACTAAGTTTCGCCACAACTTTCAGGACAATTGTGGGCACATTCCACTGCGAGAGGAAACTAATTCCGGACTTATTTTTATCATGTTTTTGTGTACTTGTTGTTGCTCGGGGCGGTGGTGGGCCAGCTGAAGATGATGATACTTTCGCAACCATTCCTTGGGCAGGGATTGCTTCTGCACGAACGGCAGTCACGGTGCGGAGGCGAGCATGCCAACGAAAGGATGTGCCGCACGGAATAAGCTTTGTTTTGCTGCTGCAACGACCAGACAATGGGGATAAACAATTGACCAATTGGATTTGAGCCGGATGCTGGTGCTGTCTGCAGAACACGGAATCAAGGTTACTTGTGGACAATGCGGAAAGGAAAAGTTTCGTACGTGAGTGTTGTGATCGATGAAGTTGAACCATAAAAATTGAAAACTGCTCGGTGGGGACAATCGTTTTTGGAGCGAGGAGGGGGGACGCTTTTAATTAAACCTATTCTACGATACCGGGAGGTGGCGAATTGGGCAATATTTGTGTCGATAGGGGAGCGATACACTTTGTAGATTATGACAGCGAGTGGTGTGAGTGCTGCTTTGGTGGAGGACATTGTTGCATGAGGTCAATGCATGTTCTCACAGATGAGGGCGGTTGATGAACGTTGCATTTTTCAGGACTCACAGTAGCTTTGATGACAACAACATGTGTCCTGCGTAAACGAAAAACCACAGATGGAGCAAAGTAGAGACAAAGCTTAATTTCCGGGAAATGGTTCAATTTTAGTCAAAAGACTTCTGAGAAGATATTTAACTTACAAACTTCGGAGATGTGTGCATAACTTCACGTGCGAAAGGAACATTAATTGAGGATGAGATGCTACTTGACTCGGATTTTCGGTGGAAATGTGAAATGTGGGTTTGATTGTTTGAATCAAGGGAAAAGCTTATTTCAGTAATTAACATAACTCGTAGCTGGAATGCCGCAAACCACTTCTCAGAATGTTCATTAAAACGGATGCAATACAAATTCGGAAAAGTTCTCTGCTGTAATTCATATTTGGAAGGTCACAATTACAAATTCAAAGGCCCTTAATTTCTTTCCACATTCTTGACAGAGTTTGAGTAGAATAGAGTAGAAGCATGCAGCCTGACTTTCAAACAGGGATACATCTGGCCTTAACGTTGGGACTTTTAGTGAGGAACTGGCTACAGGTTAATTTTAGTGAGGATCTGGCGACAGGCGAAAGCATTTGTTGGATAATAAGAATGCGGTCGAAGTAGAAAGAAGAGTTTCAAAAACACTTTTTGGAATGCAATCATTAATTTGTGCATGTTATGAGAGGTTGCGTGTTTTTTTAGAACGAGGAGACTCTCAGAGCGTCACTTCTCCTCTGTTTCATGAAGTTTCTGATGTGCTTGGGGAAGGCATGATACATTTTCTGAAATTTCTAGATTTACAACTGGAACAAATAACACAAGAAGCACTTGTGCTTATACAATTTAAGAACTTAAAGTTTTCAGACAAATTTAATAAAAGATCGCATTTCTTATGAAAGGATCTATTTGACATGTTTTTTTTTAACGTTTGGGGTACTCTGATAAGACAAAGTTCAACCAATCATTCAATCGACTTTGAACGGTCTGAAATGTCAATTTAACATTTCTTACAAACTCTGAAAGCCGCCGTACTTTCCTGTTGAGATGTTTCCTTACACAGAAAACGAATATAATTGGCGTGCTCTTGGGTGTATGCTGGAAAGTGAAAAACTTTCAGTTTACCGACTGCTCATCTCCAAAGAAAGATACAATTAGAAGCTGTCACTGCTGCAGCAGGAGTAGAGACTACATATCAAAGTCGAGTATTATTTGATATAGCCTACGGAATAGTGTGCAGGGATCTGACGTTGAAGGAAGTTATTGAAAATAGAAATTTGACCTGTAAGCAAAGTGTGATTTTTTAGTTACTATCTTTTTGGCAACAATGGTTTAAACAGTTGACGCACTTTTCGTGTTTTGTTTCACTGTCAAACATCTTCAGTTTGGTTTTTAATTTAACCATGAATCTTCTTACAAATGAACAACGCTTGCAAATTATTGAATTTTATTATCAAAATGCGTACTCAGTTAAGAAAGTTCATCGCGCGCTTTTTTCATTTTATGAAGAAAGGTCAATTTTGGCTCAATTTTGCCTCAATGGGTACGTGAGTAGGCAGAACTGTCGATTTCATCATCATCAGCCAGAAGCATTGCAAGGGCTACCAATCCATCCAGAAAAAGTCACAGTTCGGTGCGGTTTATGGGCTGGTGGCATCATTGGACTGTACTTCTTCAAAGATGATGCGAATCGTAACGTAACTGTGAATGGTGAGCGCTACCGTGAGATGATATCCAATTTTTTTTTGCCCAAAATGCGAGAGCTTGACTTGCATGACATGTGGTTTGAACAAGACGGTACCACATGCCATGCAGCACGCGCAACAGTGAACTTATTGAGAGTCGAGTTCGGTGAAAATTTTATTTCACGTTCGGGACCGGTTGGTTGGCCGTCTATATCGTGCGATTTAACGTCTTTAGACTATTTTTGAGGGGCTATGTTAAAGCTCATATCTATACAGACAATCCCGCTTCAATTGACGCATTTGAAGACAACATTGAAGCATTTATTCGTGAGATACCGGGCGAAATGTTGGAAAGAGTATTCCCAAATTGGACTAAGCGAATGGACCATTTGAGGTGCAGTCAAGGTCAACATTTGCATGAAATAATCTTCAAACATTAAATTATATGGACCGTACTATCGATTCAAATAAAGATTTCATGCATTTTTCTGAATTTTATGTGTTTTTTTTTTTTTGAAAAACTTTCTTATAGTTTTAAAAAAATCACCCTTTATTATGTGTGCCGTTTAATAAATGGCTCGTGAGCGCCACATAATGGACAGCAATCTTCAGAAGCGGGATCGTTTTCAATTTGTTTCAAAACAATTTCTTCAAAATTTCTGGAAATAATATTGAAAGTGATAAAAACAGAATAGATATGCTGTGTCTTCCTAGTCAAGGTTTATATGCACACTGGACAGTGCAACAGTCCACAAGGAACAGGAGTACCGTCTTCAACAACTTCTAGTTGGTTGATATATGCACACTGGAGAGTGCAACAGTCCACAAGGAACAGAAGTACCGTCTTCAACAACTTCTGGTTGATTGGTATATGCACACTGGACAGTGCAACAGTCCACAAGGAACAGGAGTACCGTCTTCAAGAACTTCTAGTTGGTTGCTCCATGGATCTCTCACGAATGGAAGTAAAATACAGTTCTTTGCCGACTCTAAAGAGCGAACTTCGAGAAACGTTTTCATAGACAGAAAGTACTTTTCGACTATTGGCAGCAGCCAAAGAGATGGTGCGGCAGAAAGTGAAATACGAGGCGTGCGGTAAAAGAATCAAACTTGGGACCTACAGCGCGTGAGTGTCGCATTTTAAGCCGACTGTAAGGCTGTAAGACTGTAAGACACCCTAAAAACTGGATTTAAGAGGGAACGATTCTGCCATGGCCACGGAGTGGCTTAAAGCACCTGAAAATGAATCAGTTGGACACATGGACCCGCACATTTGTGGACAAGCTTAGTGAAAACTTAGTGTCGTTAAATACCAGTAGACCTTTTGACTGCGGCCACTTCCAAAGGAGTCCTTAACGTCATTTCTTAGAACTCCTCTAATGTTTTATGTAAAGATCTTAAGGCTTTCGTCAATAATTGAATAGAGGCTTATAAGTCTGTTTTCATGGAAATTCTTTGTATATAAACTCTTTTAACACAGCAGCAAATCATGGGAAAGATCCACACGCCGACACCAACCACCAATTCATCTACTGCAAGGTTCCATATGGCTGTATGCAGAAGGAAGAGGAAACAGTTCCAAATCTAATGTTACCATCTTCACGAAACTTGTTATATTGTGACGATTGAAAGCGCTTGCTGCTCCTATGGTCGGCAGCAAACGCACCGACAGTTTCAATACCAAATTTTTATTTTTTAAGCAATACAAAGTGTACTTCTTTTACTTTTTAAACATCATTTTTGACAGAATCGTTCGACAATCACCAGCCAACCCCTTAGGCACGATCATCAAAAGGTGCGCTTAGCTGGTGTCCTTTGCGGAGAACACTGACATGCTTGAACGAACCCAGCCAGCCGTCAATGTTGGAAGTGAAACTAAATTAAAAAAAAATGAATGTAGCGAAGGCAAAACAGAGTTTTTATCCTCTGCTGTCCAATATTTCTTTTTTTGGAGGTTGGACTACACTGTATTGGAGCTCTCAGACTCAAGGACTGGTCAATTGTACTACCAGGCAGTAACATTCATTTAACGTGTTTTCTTAGGTGTCCGATGAAAAACCAGACGGCGCTTCTATGATAAGGATGCTTAGGTTTTCAGTTCCTGCCACATCAGCGTCAATCAAAAAAAGGATACAATACATCGACGCATGGCACAGAGTGTCATAACTGACAAAAAGGATTTGAGGCAAATCTGGTCAGAAATTGAGTGAGAAACTACTTTTTCAATGTGTCCCTCGCCTTACCAGACAGTCAAGGAAATGAGCTCTCTGTCGATTGAGCTGATACCTTAAACATCCCTACGCTGTCTATGACGAAAAGAACGAAAGAGGAGAAAGTTGGAAGATGCTATTTTTGCTAATGTCATATGGAGGAGAAGATGCAGCAACGAACTTTACTCACTGTTGTGTAAAATGGTCCTACATACAACACTAAAAGTGGCTTGGTCATGCAGATCATCTGTACAACGGAACGCCGACGAAATTTAAGCCTTTAAACCATTGCAACAAATGTACACCCTTCTAGGATGCTGCCCGCTATTTGAAACGAACCTCAACAAACTTGATGTGCTGCTGTTTGCTTAAGGTTGATTGACCATCATTTGCTTTTCACAATATTTCACACATCGCCCGTTGAAGCACTATATGAAGAATTAATTGGCTACTGTAATTATCCGCAGCACCACACAGCAGATTACCAAAGGATTAAACATAATCATCGTTTGCCACACCGTCACCTTGAACAATGTGCCAAACTCAGGCTTATCGACCAAAAACAGGAAAATCAAAGTTTCATTAAAACTCACCCATGTACATGCAGGTCAACAGCAATTTAAGCGCGGGCAGCGAAAATCTCTCGTTCTCCAACTTCATGAGGTCCAGGGCCAGTTTTTCTATTTTAGCGCGCATCTCTGGCGTAGCAGCATTGATTACAGTCATCCTCTCCAAACCCTGAAATAATAATCAAACAAAAGCCATCCACCCACACACACGTAGATAGACTATCATTAATCTCTAGAACAGCAAACGTGATAAGCTTAGTTTTTATCAATTCAATTACAAGCACCGACGACCATTAGAGGCGCAGACAATGCCCGCACGTCTAACGGGCACAATGGACTATTTAGCGGTGTATGAACAACAATTAGGGGATCTATAGTTGTCGGTTCAGCGTGCAAATGTGCCGATGGAGGCGCCAGTTCAATGGCTGCTTCCATGCTAGCTTGTGCTTCAAAATTGCCAATCAAAAAACCAATTTCCCTGCAACGCCGTGCTTTCGAAAAAGACAGGAAGACACGAAGAGCGAAGGGGGGGCACAAAACCTACAGAGAAGCACAGTGCGGACGATTCTGGATTGTGTGTAAATTGCCCCAAAGGGTAACCACAATACAATTCCACAATGGCCATGCCAAGCCAAGCCAGATACCGTCTGAGGGGCGACGAGCCAATGGTTTCATATTCAACGATTTTGTCCCGCAGTGATTTTTGGAGTGCGCTCTGGAACTTTTACGCCTGAATTGAAATGATTGAAACACGAGCACATGGGGAACATAGTTGCTGGGAAAACATTTTTTGTTTTGGCGAAACTTTGAGTCCTTTGAGCGGAAGGCTTGTCATAGAAGACTTAATGGGAATATGCGAGACCAGTTCGTTGTGAGAGTTTCGAGATACGGACAGATCGCCAGAGGCGGCGACGGTTATTGTCCTCTGAGATTGCTAACCACCTTCGTGATGTTTCTCTTCAACACGAACATGGTTGTTAGAAGAATTGTGTTGCTCTGGTTTGGACTTAAAAAGGGATCACTTTGATGTGTCAGAAAGACTGGATGCAGATTATAACTTGAATAAGAGGTTTGCTCCAAAAAGATCTTTAAGTTTTAACCTAATGAGATGCCAGATGTTTCAGTTAGCTCGCAATTGGTTGGAGTGCTCGAAAGAACGACATGGTGAGGTTGGTTTCCAGAACAGTTTTTTTTTTGGAAACATTTTTTTGCCACACTCTAGACTCTGTATTATTTTTCTTGTGAGGTTAAAGAAAGAAATATTTCGTCTCTGGCAGTCATAAACATTATTGAGGCATTGAGGGAAACAGCGGTGAACTGAAACATGGTTTGATAAGCAGCAAAACGCGAACCTATTCTTCGAAACTAAATCAAGTTTGAATTCGGAAAGGCTGATTATTAATGTTTTACACGAAACGACTATCAAATCCGATGAGGGACAGTGGCCTCAACATGAGGGAATTCCACCAAAAAATATTTGATCTGAGGTAGAAGGCCTCGACCAGCAGAAAGTACTTGTATTGAGTAAGTTTCAAGAAATCTAAGCATCACTGAGTCTACGGCTCCAAACTGCAGTGTTTCTGGACCGTGAAGGCATAGATAGTTAAAGGAGATATTGTATAAATAATAATTGTTGGCGCGACAGTCCACAGGGGGAGCAGGGCCTAGCTTCCTCATCAACTACTCGTGTTGTGCGCGCTAATGTTCTGTCACGAGTAGAAGGAACCTACAGTTTTTTGCGGACTCCGAACGCCGATGTTTTGAGAAGCTTTCTTAGACAGTTACTACTCTTTAAATGTTGTCAGCAGCCCGAAAGATAGATCCTTCGGGGCATGAGCGTCGCACTCTACTTGTGTTACTTTCATGCTATGTGCGACTTTTAGTAGCAGTAGATTCGTTAAGTATTCATCGAGCTTTCAAAACACAGCCAATTCTGAGACTCAAATTTTCCTACCGAATGAACAAGTCAAACTTCGAACAGCGCGTTCATGTAAAATGCTACATCGTTAAACACGTGAAAAATCGATGTTATTCTTCGACAAGAAGAGTTTTTTAGTGCTGTGCTTGTAATGGTCTTTCACAGCAGACACAGAGAAGTGCGGGGTGCATAGTTCTCTTACAGAGTCTTAAATTGTAAAACCTTTATGGATTTATAATACTCTTACTTAGACGACCGCACCCGCCGTGGCGGTAATGGGTAGTGGGTAATGGGTAAAATGTGACACTCACACGCCGAAGGTTCACAGCACCACCTCTTTCGAACTGCTGACAACACTCAAAGAGCAATAACTCTCTAAGTAAAATCTTCTCAAACTTCGCCGTAGTCGCCGGAGTCGCCGAAAAATTGTAGGTCCCTTCTACTCGTGAGAAAACAGTAGCGCGCACGACACGAGTAGCTGATGAGCAAGCTAAGCCTTTGTCCCCTGTGGACTGTCGCGCTATCCAATAAATTATTACTTGGACAAGACACGCATTGAATTTTGTTCTGCCGACTGCAGAGTTTGCTATATACACTTATCAGTTGGTAGAATCCAGTCCGTTAGTGCTGCAACTGTTTTTTTCGTCAAATAAACAATAGGATTGTCATTTGTAGTTAATGTAGGTAAACTTAGTCCTCATACGAGCCCCGATCCTGTCTTCCTTCATTAAAATAAATTTCAATGAGTCCCGAATGAAGCCTCTATGACGTTAAATACGTATCCGGAGACTTGAAAATCGAAGACGGTCCTCGAAGCACATGAATATAGAATGACTCAAGGAGGCAAACATCTTTCTACAGCCAGTACTATGACGGGTAGTAGAAGTACATGCAAAAAACACAATCTTCAGATTGTCGAATTGCCAATCCTAACGTCCATCTGTGTTTTGACGCGAAATGCGTACCGAGTACCAGAAGTTGAAATCCATCAACAACTCTGAAAACATCCTCAAAAGCAGTACGTTCAGGAATCTAGGTATCTGTTGCGACAGCTGTCCTGCGATTAAAACTTTTCGTAGATGTTTTTAACTTTTTTTTTTATTTTTAAAATTAGCGTGCGCTAAGGGGATTGTTTATGCTTTAAAGTGACATCACGGCCCGAAGGTATAGAGGAAGAGAGGGAAAGGAGGTACCGATGGACATTGGTTTTAAATGCCTGTGGATTGTAATGGGAGAGCAAAGTTGGGTTGGAAAAGGCATCTTATTTTTTTTTTTTTTTTTCAAAGAATCTATAGAAATGCAACTCTGTTCTGAGTCCACCCAAGAGTGGAAAATCTCTTAAGCATGTCCGGATGAAAGACGAATGAAACCCTCGACAACAGGTCAAGTGGCGATAAGAGGATGCTCTCATTTTCAACAGAACAGATTATTAATCATCATCATTTCAATCTATCGAAGATGTCGGCGGAATTTCTGACATCTCTTTACAGAAGGGATGTCACACTTAGAGGCCAATATGCCGCCGATAAAGACCGACGTGGCCCACGCCTTAGTGGTGAATCCAATGCGATACTGGTAGACAGAATGACGACAGTCCTATCTTTAGTCGATTCGGGGGCACAGCTTAAGCTGCATTGAGAGTTTAGCAGTGAGAGTATCGTGCTGCGTGAACTTTTTATTAGTCAGACTGCTCAAGTGAAGTTTTTCGCAAGAAAACTTTCGTCCGAGTCCTTCACAAGAACAGAAGACTGGTCCTGTGTTGCTGCTGGGTTTAGGTGATTCCAATTGCAGACAGAGAGCCTAAGTTCGGCTTAGATATCGCCATAGTACATTTTTTTTCTGAACTACATCCCTTAAGTTGCTGACAAACTTCGAATAGTTGAAGCAAAAAATGGAAATAAGAGTCAGCAATAATCAGAATGCTCCTCCTACTCTTCTGGTTGGGGCACTACCGTCCGGGTGGACCTGGGCATCAGTCATCCTGCTCCTACTCCTTACAAAATAAAATCGGACACAAAAAGAAATACATTTTTGACCGCGGCTACTGGTGGACCATAGTTCCAAAACGGTCTTATCTTTATGTGCTATAACCGCATACAGCAACACCTGCCATTCGAAGTTGACTAACTTAAATCCTTTTCCTTCTTCAGCTTTAAGTATAGACGAGGATGAAGTCATGTCTCTAAGCTGTCCTTTAATTTAAGCATTTAAAGCGCATTCTTAACACACCCACCTTCCCATTAAATTGCTGCTCTCCAAACATATTAATCGAAACAATGCAATAACACATTACCACACCCTCTCCCCGCAGCTGACAACTCCATCACAACAAGACAAATGAAACAACCTTGTCTGTCCAAGCAATCATTTCCTGAGAAAGACTCCGTGAGTCCTTCTCGAAAGCCATCATTCAATGCACAAGCACATACTTACATGAACCACGCACAGATAGATGTCCTCATTGTTTGTCCTCTTGAGGTATTTGTTGGCCCAGATTATTGTGTTGGACAACAAATGACACTGCGTGACGAATTTCGACGTCCACTCAATCAAACTGAAGTTCAACGTCCAGATCAGCTTCATGTGGGTATCGCTATGGCATTGCATCGACGAGCTGAAACATGTAACGAAACCATTTGTCACAACAATCGACACCCAAGATATTTCAGTCCCTGCTGTACACTACCACGGTTCCAAACATCAATCAAATATTCCTCCCGGTCACAGACAGACTGCGATTTCAAATGCATTTCACAGCGCAAAGATCCTCCTCCGGAAGCAACCCCAAATTGGCGACATTAAAAGCTACAACTAATCCTCGAAACCGATGTAAACATCCATTCCCAGTGGAATGGCCCCTTAAATGATACTTCTAATCGCATTTAAATTCCGAAACCGCACGCAGTGAGTGGACAGCAGGGACGACGTCTATTGTCGTCATTCTTAAAAGTTATTTTGTAGCAAGCACACATTTGAACGTGTGCACTCAGGGGCCAGTCACTGCAACTTACCTTTCCTCGACGATGCCATGCCGATTTATGTAGCCAACAATCAGATCCCGGAGCATCGATAGCTCTTCGCTTAATTTGCCAATTGTTGTATTCGTTTTCGAGCAGCACTCGAGCAGACACAGCAGTCCGGACAGCGTGGCATTCCTAATGAACACATGAGAGCTCTTTAAGTAGGCAGCTGCCAGAGTGCACAGATGCGAGAGCTCGTTGAGGGTTGGTATTAGCAGCGCTTGAGTTTTACACAATAAGTATATTACGTACTGCATGCGCCCGACAGTTGCCAGTGTAGGAGAGCGCCCCGACAGGACGAAGAGGAGAGCGAGAAGAGAAGAAACGAAATGAGCATTACACTTTGGGAAAGTACAATTGAATTGCGATGCGGTCGATGCCGATCGGAATTGAAGGGGTATGGGGTTGTGTGGGGGTTTTATTTGGGAAGGCGGGGACATGTGGGTAATGTACCTGATGAGTTATTGTATCGTCCATTGGTATGCTCTCCTGTAGCCTCAGGGCCTTGTCCCTGATAAGTTTGATTTGGTCACGACTGTCGCATATCTCGCAGAACTTCACCAGATTCGGAAGCGCCAGGATGTGGTTGTGCTGAAAAGACGTGAATAAGTTTATTCATTTTATAAATGCTCAGAAGACCTTAAAAAAAAAAAAAACGAAAAATAGGGAAAACGACTGAAGGGCAGTTCTGGCGCACAACTTGCTGCAAAATTTAAATATGTCCGTTGAGAAAGGAGCTCCTAAAAAGACAGTGCATAAGGTTTGGTTGTCAGTAAAAGCAAATTGCACAAGGCGGGGCTAGGGTTGACAGGAATTACATATTTCAACTTTGGAAATTAATGCAATTCTTGATGTGGAACATTAGGAGAACTCAACTGAAGAATTTGAGTAAACATTTTTTTCGAGAGAAAAGTTTTGCGTGCGATTTTTGGTCCTGTTTGCGTTGATGGCATCTGGAGGAGAAGATTTAACGACGAACTCTATGGGCTTTACAGCGACATGAGCCTTTTCAAGCGTCTACGGATACAACGCTTAAGATGGTCTTCGGATCTTTGAATCCGTGCCATTGGGACAACGCAACAGAGAACGACTTAGTTACTCTAGTGGCGCACACAAGTGAAGAAGGACCTCAAACAACTTGGAGTGCTTAACTGGAGACAGCTGGCGAAAGATCGTGCTGGCTGGAAAGGCATGTTGGTTGAGGCCCAGGTGCATCCCGGACTGTAGCGCCATAAGAAGAAGAAGAAGAAGAAAAAGAAGAAGAAAAAGAAGAAGAAGAAGAAGAAGAAAAAGAAGAGGAAGAACACTTAACGTGCAATTAATTCCAATACCATAACAATTCAATGCTAATGAAATTTAAATAATCTTGACATTGGAAATAGGTCAACGACTATGCGAAAATGTTTTGAAAGTGTACTAAGATGTAGTCACTGAATGTTTTTAGTGCATCTGTGAGTTGTACGTAGGTTGCCTTATATATTTCAGGATTGGGCAACCCTAGTGTTGCAATCTGGCAACTGCCAGCTCTATGGTAAAGTTTGACATTTTTGAGGTTATACGCACTCACAACGTTTTGACATACAAACGCTATTTGTGTTGTCTACAGTAACTTGAAAGTTCAACTCGCCCATAATATGGAATTACATCGTGAAAATGTTCGTCCTATTATGTTTTACAACTTTTTACGTGGATTAACTCAACAACAGTGCATCGATGATAATAATAATTGTTGGCGCTACAGTCCAAAGGGGGACCAGGGCCTAGCTTACTCATCAACTGGTTGTGTTGTGCGCGCTACTGTTCTCTCACGAGTAGAAGGGACCTACAGTTTTTTTTGACGACTCCGAACGGCGAAATTTGAGAAGCTTTCTTAGACAGTGATTACTCTTTGAGTGTTGTCAGCAGCTCGAAAGAGGTGGCGACGTGAAAAATTTTAAAAATTGGTGTTGAGCTGGGAATTGAATCTACACCCTTCGGCGTGTGAGCGTCGCACTCTACCCACTATGCCACGGCGGCCACAGTGCATCGATGAACTTATTTCAATTTTTGGTGATGAATCTCCATGAAGGACCAGTTCACTCCAAGACGAATTTCGTGAATGTTGTCCAAAATCAGTTGTTGTTCCGGAAACCATTGATGCCGTGCGCCAACTGTCATGTGACCTACCATGAGATTGAGAAAACCTTAGGCATTAGTGGGACCAGCATACATTCAATATTGCATGAACATTTGACAGTCAACAAAATTTGTTTGCGTTTGACCCCACACAATTTGTCAACCGCTCAAAAAAAGCTGGTGTCGATTAGTCGAAAGAAATGCTCCAAAACTACGATCGCGGTACTTCGAAACACGTCTATGACATCGTGACAGGTGATGAGTCGTGGATTTAACCGTATGATCCCGAAAGTAAACAGCAGTCGACTGTATGGATGTTTCAAATTGAGCCAAATCCAGCAAAAGTTCCTCGCGCACGAAGCACTTCCAAGCAAATGGTCGCCTGTTTTTTTCGGAAAAACTAAACAAGTCGCAACCGTTTCACTAGAACAATGCAGAACGGTCAGTTCACAGTGGTACGCAACTATTTGTTTGCCAGTTGTCTTCCAAGAAATCAGGAAATCAACCGCCGAAGACGGATCACTCTTCACCACGACAATGCGAGCTCTCACACATAGGCTCAAACAACTGCATTTTTGAGCACTCAAACCATCGATTTGATGAGTCATCCGCCGTAAAGTCCTGACTTGGCACCGAATGGCCTCTCTTTTTATTCGCTGTACGTTAAAAATAAAATGAGAGGTCAACGGTTTTCGACACCTGAAGAAGCGGTTGATGCGTTCAGAATGCATGTTTTGGAGATACGTCAATCAGAGTGGCAAAAGTGCTTCGACAATTGGTTCAAACGCATGCAAAAGTGTAATGGGGAACATTTTAAAAAACAATAAAGAATTTTTCGATGATTAATATTTGTTTTTGTTCTCTAATCCCGAAATATAAAAGGCAACCCTCGTATAAGGAGTGTTGACATATATTTTGATGTGAAAGTCAAAGAAATTTTTTTTTAATCATCCCTCTTCCTTTGCTCGTTTTTCGGATACATTCGGTGTATTTGCTCTTTAATTTCGATCACCGTTCTTCGTTTCAACCGTTTTTTTTTTTTTCAATTTAAAAATGCTATCGAAAAGTGTTTCGTTTTGCCGCACACCCCTGTCTTTTCTGATCTAATCGAGAATACTTAAAAAAACATTGCCATTGTATTTTTTATTTCCAATTAAATTGACTTTCATTATCATTATGAGTATTTGTCAATGCCAATGCATCTTACAATCACATTACTTCAAAATGCGATGATGAGCTTTAAATGTGTGAACAGCTAGAGAGCTTATTGATACAAACCAGCGTTGACTAAGGATGAAATTTAAACACCTCAGAACAGACCTCAGAAAACCAATAAATCAACGACCTTGAAACCTTTGGCAGACATCAACAGGAAATCTTTCAGTGGAAGGAACAGTGAGAAAAGTAGATGTGGTACAAGATCCCTACCGACGATTGATAAATCGTATAAGTTTACATACCATATCTACCTCAGGAAAAACATCACTACGTAGGAAGAAAACTATTCCTCGAAGGGCCAAAACTATGATTTATACATTTGGTTTTTCTTAAATTTAATTCAACTGTCGCTAGAAGCGGAAAAGATTGCTTATAGTTTTGAAAGACTAAGGTCTGCAAAGGAAGGCACAACAGCGAACCTATGGAATAGACAGGGATCCACGCAGAAAACCGTTCTCATCATTCAGAAATGCTTCAATACTGCAGGAACGTTGGTCTTCGAACCGCAGTCTTAAGATTTGAGAAACATAGAAAGGGCGAGTGATTATAAACTGAATTCCTGAGGACTGGAAACAGGGATTCCGACTTCATCAAGGGTAGAAGATATTCACATCTGATGTTCATTCCATTTTAAGTCAGGTCAATGGAAATTTTGTCAACCAGCGCTCGAATTCACACGATTCCCATGAAGACACCTCCTTCGTTTTACATTCACAATTGATTTATAACCATGTGGAAGAAGCAAATCGAATCAATCGTATAAGTTCACACTGTCTATCGGTACTAGATCCGCACGGAAAACAGTTCACAATCACACCTTGAATGGGAGACGGCTCGTTGAGTGATTTATTTAACACTTTCCGCCTAGCACACCATAGCACACTTCGGCAATAATTCCGAACGACTCGGCAAATATCTCAAGCGGCAGTTTTCCGCTTTATTGTGTATATCCTCACAGAGGAACTATAAAACTCAAAACGGAGCACTTTTATGACAATCCAATGAGAACGAGGGTGCCGGCAGTAACCGCCTGTCATACCGCACTCCATAACTACCCACCGAACCCGGTTTGTTGCGTTCTTGCCAGCCAGTCCATCCTGAGTGCCATCAAAAACCCCTAAACGAAATGACCATTAATAAAATTTAACACCCTCAGTGCGAAATGCCCCCAGTCCACGGTCAACTACAGCACCAACCACTACACTACTTCACTCCTGAGCGTTGTCCACAGCGTCCCTCATTCATTATAAAATTCGTCCGATTGCAATTGATGGTCAACTGGGACTTGGTTACCCAAAATGACATCTATAATTAAAATGCTGCCATCCCGACCGCTTGAAGGATACAATTTCGCGCCGAGTCGCCACGGCTGAATAATAAATTTCGCTGCGCGTATAAAATTTATGCGAAACGCATTTCAATTTAGTGGAAAGGACACGAGCAGCGGCCTGAACTGCGAGACGGCCGGACGAGGGAGCTGGGAATTAAATTTGAAGACCGTACCTCATTGATTTGCATTAGGACGTC
The DNA here is from genome assembly GCA_955652365.1 of Eristalinus aeneus. Taxonomy (NCBI): domain Eukaryota; kingdom Metazoa; phylum Arthropoda; class Insecta; order Diptera; family Syrphidae; genus Eristalinus; species Eristalinus aeneus. The sequence goes on along the minus strand of OY019130.1, from coordinate 124,773,017 downwards.
GAATATTAATTGGGAGCTGCTCCTAAAATCGATTCCTGAATTCTCGGTGAAGTGACGGAAGTTCCTCGCGAACACATCCTCTTTGGTGGCGACATCTGCTGCAGCAGCGGTGCCGGTGCTTGACAGTCTTCTCGTTGATTCGCCAGTTGGCGCGGCCGATGGGTCACCGCCAACGCCGGTGCCACTCGACCGGCGCGATGGACTATTCGGGTTGTTGTACGCCTCCATTTGTTGCCAAATGAAATTGAGATCATATTGATTTGGCTGGAAGCGCGCTGTACCGATTACGTTGTCGCTGATTCCGTGACCGCCGTCACCACTGTCGGGACCGCCGTCGGCTGCTGTCAAGCTTCGCTCCAGGTTCGGGTGGTAAAATATATTCGAATCGGACACCAGCAGTTGGACCTTGTGCAGTTTTTTCAAGCTGAAATGAAGGAGAACGTTAGCGATGACTAATTTGTGATGCATACGTACGACCGAAGTTGATGCAGTGGTTATGTATTCATGGCCTGGCTCGGTTGAAGCTGGTGCGCTTGCATGGTGAGCGAGGGTGCCAAATGGATTGGTTTCGCTTAATTGAAGGGGGATGCTGCGCATTCCCTCGTAGTGTATTTAGCAGTTCTACTCGGAGGGGATGTTTTTATTTACCGCACCGCTTTCTTTCGCACTCTCCCGGGGTAAGGGTAATTAAGTGAGCTTAATGCTGCTTCAATCTTCTGTATTTCGCACAGATTTCGATCTGCAGAGGATTTCCTTAATTAAAGCAAACAACATTCTCCCCGAGTTATGGCGGTTATGAAATTTTGCAATAAAAACTTCTCGCTGTGGGGAGTCGTCGCCATTGCCTTCGTCGGTTGAGGATTGAGACTTGGCTTTGCTTGTGGTTATGCGTCAATTAACTGACGACGACTGCGGCTGCAGAGCGACGGGTGAAATGGATTCCGGTGGAATCGGGATGACAATTCTGGATAATTTATTAGAGGTACTTGCACGCGCTATAAGCAATTTAATTTGATTGCGGCAATTATGACGAGGTTGGATGCGGAGCCATGATTCAGTGGCGTCTTGTATGAGGCGATGTTTGACGAAGGTGCCCCTGCTGTGACTTATGAAGACACGTCGTATTTCCTATTTTGAATGAACGAGTGTGAGTCAACCATAGGTTAGGGCAGGATGCCATTAGTCACAAGAAGCGAATGATTCTTGAAAGTACGAGGGGAGTTTACACCTGTCAGAAGGAGAAGAAAGTCTTTATAATTGGGGCCGAAGTGTGAGAACCATAAGGATCGTCAGCAGCGCTAGAGAACTCAACGCACTTGAACTCGGAGTTTCCACACTTTCGGAAATTTATCAGAAACGTTTTCGGCGAAGTGGTAATTAACAGATGATATCGAAGCAGTGATCCTTTTAGCAGATTAGAGTCTTTGTGGTCATTCTGCCGCTGTGACACATTTCTCTTGGACAATGATTTGAAGGATTTGTGTGAAAAGTGTACGAATGTGGTGGAATTGTAATCAACTCCTTGTATTCCCTGGTTAAGACGACTTGTTAAGTCGAAGAATGAAGAGGAGAACCTCATTCAAGGGGATTGGAGTTTGATCTGCGCCTTCTGTAGATCAGGTTAGTTTGTTGTGGCTGCTTGGACGTGATTGCTGATGACCACGAATAGAACCATTGCTTAGTGAATATACGAAAGAAACCTTTATACGTTTAGCCAGTTTGTTTCTACGGAAGATTTCTTGATCGTTCCCAACCCTGCATCGGTTTATTCATCTAATAATTAATAATTGTTGGCGCTACAGTCCTAAGGGGGACCAGATCCGAGTAGAAGGGACCTACAGTTTTTTGCCGACTCCGAACGGCGAAATTTAAGAAGCTTTCTTAGACAGTTATTACTCTTTGAGTGTTGTCAGCAGCTCGAAAGAGGTGGTGCGGTGAAAAATTCGAAAAATTGATGTTGAGCTGGGAATCGAACCTACACCCTTCGGCGTGTAAGCGTCGAACTCTACCCACTACCCCACGGCGACCATTCATTTAAACTGTTTATTCATTTAAACTGTTTAAAAACGTAGTTTTCAATGATAATCTTCTTGGTTTTAATTAGAATTAGGAGTGGCAACACCTGCAGAAGACATTGTATAATGTCTAACCGTCTTGCGTGGTATCAGGCCCTGCTCAGTAAGTACGCCTGTAATCGGACGCACTCTGCTTGCCGTATGTGTTGAAGGTAAACTGAATTTTCATTGAAATTGGTCATTCAGTCTATGACAAATTTTCATTTTGATACATTAACTGAAAAAAGAGTGGTTTCTGATTATCTGTCCGCTGAAAGACTGTTAGGTTCGTTTGTTGATTGACTTTATGGTTGCATACATGCATTGATGCCCAGAAATTCACCATAAAATATGTGTTCCCGTACTTTCTGTACCAAACTTTTGAAGTCTGTCATTTGTTAAGGAGTGGGGGTAAATCTCTCTCAGAAAGAGGCAGAGTACTGAAACGTATCATACATATTTTACACCAAATGTGTAAAGTATGTCATGAAGAAATGTCAAATTAAGTTTTTCGCGCTAGAAAACAAAAACAACAACAGATTTTGAGACACATACACAATGATAATGGGTCTATGCTTGCTTACTCTGTACGCACACCAATTAATCTGACAGAAGGGTGGGTAAATATTTGACTCAAAACCTATTTTGTCGGTATACGGGAATGGACTTGGTGTTAGTTTGTGTTGTTTTGTACTGTTTTGTGTTGTTTCTTCGAGTACGGGAACACACCAAATGTAAGACAGCATTTTACCGTTATTTCGTCGAGAGAAAGACGGAAAATTTAAACATCTGGGATTTTTTCGATGGCGTTTGGTTTTTTAATGGTTCTTACAGGAAGCCTTATTTGTATCTGGAGGCCAATGATATCATTGGAGCGCCAAGAAGGTGAGCTTGAAAAAACTGCTTATCCCATTTTATGTGCTTCAACTTAACTAAACTTTTATTTCACAACGCTTGTTTAATTTTTTACGGTCGAAGTAAGCACGACATGAGTAGCAACGACCTGCAGTAATACGATCCACTAGCCTTTACCGTGGATTGCACAGGTAAAGCGTGAGAATGTGTTCCACCGAAATTGCATGCGTTGCCGAGCAAGCAAGCCACGCAAAGAAAGATGATCCACCAGAGGATTGCATCAGCCAACGGAACACCTGTGTCAGCGTGCGACTGGGAACGATGGAAGGCGTTGAGGGAAAGCTAAACAGGTAGTGCAGGCAGTCTATCGGCGGTAATTTTGTCAAAATTGAGTTTCGGTATTTTATTTCTCGTAAGTTGAACAGTTGGGATAACCTGAGGGCTGGCGTTCGCGTTTTTTTGGAATCAACTTCAGGGAATCATTAAACTTCGACTATAGAAAAACAAACAAACACTAGAAATTTTGTTAAAACTATTGGTTCAATCTAACCTCACATTTGCTTGCATATATCAATTTAATTTTTTTCCTTTTCCTGGATACGCTAGTCTTTCCCTTTTAAAGGAACAGAGCTTCATTGCTCTATGAATGATTGATCTGCTTAGCAGAGCAGGGGCAGTTTTCATCGACTTGTGTGAAATATGAAGAATGACAATGATTCTTGTTTTTGTTAAAAAATGATGTTTTTTTGTTGCTACCGGAGATTCGAGTTGGGAAACACTGCACTGGACCGCTCAGATTTTAAAACTAGTTCACTGTACTTGCAATGAACGTAGTTTCTTTTCTGGAGGAATACCAGCAAGCACTCGTGTGATGAAGAGCCTAGGTTTTCAATTCCAACCACATACGCATTAAATAGCCGCCATCTGATCTGAGCAAAGGTGGGGCAATGTCATATTAAGTGCTCTGCATTGCTTTACATTTGTGGCCGCCGTGGCGTAGTGGGCAGGGGGCGACACTCATATGCCGAAGGTCCAGGTTCGATTCCCTGCTTTTTCACGGCATCACCTCTTTCGAGTTGCTGACAACACCTAAAAAATAATAACTTTCTAAGAAAAAGATTCTCAAACTTCGGCGTACGGATTCGGTAACAAACTGCAGGTCCCTTCTACTCGTGAGAGAACAGTAGCACGCACAACACGAGTAGTTGATGAGCAAGCCAGACCCAGGTCCACCTGTTTACTGTCGCACCATTCAGTTGTTATCATTATACCAGGAATACCGGTATGAAGTGAGCGTCAAGGTGCAAATCTCTCGATGGGAAACATTTGTTGTGAAGGAGCCCTTATTTTTTTTTTGTTTGTTTGCTGAGACATCTGTGAAAAATATTTAGTATACATCAAGTCATTGAACAGACAACATCATTTTTTCATCGTGTTAAAAATGTCGAATGTTGTACCAGAAAGTGATGATTTTCGGAAAGCATTAATTTTTTGTTTTCATTTGAAGAAAAGTCCTGCAGAGTCGCATCGAATGCTAGTTGAGGCATATGGTGATCATGCTCTATCAGAAGCAACATACAAAAGATGGTTTCAACGGTTCAGAAATAATGATTTTGATGTGAGAAATGAAGAACGTGGAAGACCACCAAAAAAGCTTGAAGACGCCGAATTGCAAACGATATTGGATGGAGGTGACACTTTGAGTCAAAACCAAATGACAGCAATGTTAAATGTTGCACAACAAATAATTTCTCACCGTTTAAAAGCTATGGAAAAGATCCAAAAGTGTGCAAAATGGGTGCCACATGAATTGAATGAAAGACAGATGGAAAACCGAAAAAACACTTGTCAAATTTTGCTTCAAAGACACGAAAGAAAATCGGTTTTGCATCGAATTGATACTGGCGATAAAAAATGCATTCATTATAAGAATCCTAAACGAAAAAACTCATGGGACAACCATCAACATCGACTGCAAAACCAGATCGATTCGGCAAGAAGACAATGCTGTGTATTTGGTAGGACCAGAAAGGTGTGATGTAACACGAGCTCCTAAAACCTCGTGAAACCGTTAATACTGATCGTTACCGACAATAAGTGATCAATTTGAACCGAAACGACCAGAATGGGCCAGAAGACACGACAAGGTAATTTTGCTCCATGACAATGCACCTGCACACAAAGCAAAACCGGTTCAGGAAACAATCAAAACACTTGGCTGGGAGCAGCTACCACACCCGCCGTATTCACCAGACTTGGCTCCTTCCGACAACCATTTGTTTTCATCGATGGGACACGCATTGGCTGAAGAGGACTTTGATTCCTACGAGGAGGTCGAAAATTGGGTGCCCGATTGGTTTGCTTTAAAAGACGAACAATTTTATTGGCGCGGTATTCACAGATTGGCAGAAAAGTGGTCAAAATGTGTAGAAAACAGTGGCCAATATTTTGAATAAAATGTTTTTACTTCCCCATTAATAATTAGTGTTTTATTTTCAAAAAAAAAACGCTCATTTCTTACCGGTATACCTGGTAAATATCTTAACTTTCTTTACAAGCGGCGCCGATGATTTCATTATTTTATCTAAGCACGCTTAGCGCCGTCTGTCGTCTCCTTTGTCTAGATATAATGCCACGAATTTTTCGCTTATATTTGGGAGCATGCGCTTCAGTCTGAACTCTGGAAGGTGTGTATCTTCAAAATAAAAACAAAATCTAGTCTACAACCACAAGGCCGTATAAAACTTACTGATTACTAAAGCCGTGTCTATCTTTATATTTTATCACTCAATCAGTCACAAGACATATAGGGGACGCCACTAGCAGAAAAATGAATATTAAATTAATAACTTTTGTTGGTGGTGCCCCATGTGTGCCCCGGGACTTGTTGAATTATCTGTAATATCTTTATGGGTCCTACTGTCTCTGCTAGGGCTAGGCTCTCTAAAACTTCTCAATCTGTCTGGACTTATCCCTGCGCTTATGCGTTATGTATTTCTCAGTCGATATGCTATCCTACTGTCTTGTGTTAGCGGAGTTTGTTGCATTGCAAGTTTTATTATAGAACCTTTGCCGCTTAGAATAGTACGACAGATTCATTGTCACCTGGAGTTGATTATTGGTTCCACTTTCCTTAAGCGATGAACACTTTCCAAGTGATGCACAAATAACATGTCGGAGTTAGGTGTTTTAATGTTTAACAATTCTGGTTAAAGAGTATAAAATTGATTTGACCATAGACGGACGATAGGCGACATCTGGTTCGAATTAAAAACTCGCAAGACTTTGATCCGGACTAAAGAGAAGTAAACTGTCCGAACCCCAATCAACGAAATGCTACACATTCTAAGTGATTGAGGTGGCCAGAGGCTGAATTTGAGAATTAATCTGTTTGCTTGGCTACAATCATTTTTCCAAGACAAAATTCAAACAGTTCGGCATTCATTGAAGCAGGTAGAAAACTGAAGTGACCGTTTTTCCGTCTTACAAATTCTCAAAGAATCTATTGATTTGCACGGATTTTAATCGCTGAATGACCGTTTATACTCTTATTCATCAATCGTTGTTATGTTGACTAGTTATTCGTTGTACCACAATCCTTGAGTTCCTTTCCTGACGGCTGAATCTTTGAAAGTTCTTCTCAACCAAATGAAGCGATGAAACTCACGTTCCTCCGCGGCTCCACACCAACTCATTTTCAGTCAATTAATCGTTTCTTCAAGTCCTCCTGGCGCATGCATGGATCACAATTTCCACCACTGTAGAGTCCTCCAGAGAAACTTCCAATTATTCAATTAATTTCATCGTACACAAATCCCACCCGTTGGCCCACGAATCACAACAGCAATCGATAACCGATTCGCCTCACGGAGATAACGTGAAGCGGAAGCACGGTGCAAGCACTATTGGTTCCGAAGCCAGCCTTGAACACATCCACCGGCCTTGGTACACCCCACTTTCGCGTCACCCCCCGGCTCACAAATACTTACCTAATGCTATCGCAATTAATGCGGGACCACCGAGTTGTATGATGAAAATATGAAAGTTTACTGCCCACAATCGGAAAAGTTTTGTACGTAATTAAAAGTTCCAGGATCGCTTCCAAGCAAACGCTTTTAATTTGAAATTGCTCCTGCACGTCGACCATGTTCTCGTCGTAAACTTTATTGATTAGTAGTAGGAATGTCATGAAGTACTCCTCGAACTGTTGTCGCGTTGTGAAGCCAAAAATTGATAATCTGCAAATGAGATGAGAGATTGCTTGGTTAGTGGTTGTGCCTAAGACCTCAGACGCCATACATATAGCCACACCCCAAAAAACCCACCAGAACTTATCTAAATTGCAAAAAGGAGGGCAGACAGCCGGCGGACGATGAGATCCCCGTCCAGTCTAATGTAATAACTTTTGGATGACGACAGTAACGATGATGGCGGCAACGGTGGCAGAGTCGGTGGATATGAATTTTTGGGCTGCATGCAGCCCTTACTCCGCTGCCGGCGCTCTTGGCGGTTGATTACGGATTGCTTACCGTCTCATTGCGGCGTGTATTCATACTCGGGGGGCTATTTGGAACGATATGCTAAGTTGCACTGCTCATCAACGGCCTGGAAGCATGTGTGTTGTTAGCGTCAGAACCAGACCACACTAGACTCACGCAGACATGCCCAAAGAAATCAAGAATCCCACGACAATGCAGACAGAGGAATAATTTGTTATCCATGGCAACACTGAGAGGTCGACGACAACGCCGTCGACGACGATGATAAAGTTTAACATTTTGCCAACCGAGGGCTGAACGTATCCCGTGCATGCAGTGAGCATCTATGCAGCAGACAGCTCACCGAGACGGCGGAGTGGGGCGGTTTTAGGTTTAATCGGATGTTGCGCATGGACATGCAAATGAAAGTGATAAAATGTTGATTTATTACGATTTATTACTAATTACAAAACGTCAGATAAGTTTGTGCATTCGTGCAGCAGGACCGACCGCCGCCGAGGGGTCTGGCGGATGTTTGCGGAAGGTAGCACTTGAATAAATTGTCACCAGCACATTTCGATGTGGATTTCCGCTCCGAATGAGTTGGTTAACTGGCTTGTAAGTGAAGTTTTTAGAGACAAATGGCTGTTGTTTGCGGTGGGCGCTCGAAAATGGAAAACTTCATTTCATCGTATGCTCGACCAATTTTGGCAGGATGCAGGGCGATGACTTTAGCTCACATGGTGCTAGGCGCCAGGCAGACTTTGAATGAGGGAAGAGTTTGTCGCTCTGCAGGATTGGTGAGGTCTGTGATGACTTTAACCGTTGGACGGTGAACTGCTAGACAAACTGGTTGCGGTGTAAAATTTAAGCTCACTGAGAGGGGAGATAAATGAAAGGAGTGAATTTTTGATGTCTGCCTCGGAATGGACGAACGGTTGTATTTAATAAGGACTTCTGCGGTTCAAGGCGACGAGTTGCTATAGAAATCATATTTTTGAAATCTTTAACGTTTAAATTGGATAAGCCACAAATTGGCTGTGCAGACGTCGAAGCGGGTGTATATAATTGTATGACTGCGTTGTGATCGTCATCGGTGGGAGATGAAAGTGCTGTACGGCAGAGAGGGAGGTTGATAGGCAATGAAAGGACTTCGTAAGGTTGAGGGCAACTTCTTTTGATTTATCTCCACAAGAATTACAACGAAGTGCTGAGCGACAGAAAGGGAGGCAGGTAACCAATGATCGGACCTCATAGGTCTCCCAACGACAGTAACTTCTTTTGATTTGCGTCTTCATAAGAATGATAATGAGACTAGACGGAAAGTAGGCCCTATAAAGTGCTCATTCAAAAGGAAAAGAACATAATTTCTGTTTTTTCGTAAACCTCACACATCCCGCTCTTATGAAGCGGCGCAGTGATCGAATTTGGAATTGGTGAACATTTGATGTTCAACCTGGTTTTATATGAAAACTGTTAGCCTCTGTCAACATATTCGATAATAATTACCGTTACGTCTTATAGTGATATTCAGTAAAAGTTTAAATGTTTGAGAATTCTGACTCGAAAAGAAAAATGGCAGAGGCAATTTCAGTTTTTTTATGATGTGATGGGTTGTGCGACTTGTGCAAGAACGTTTTAGGCATCAATTCATAAATATATACAACAACATACCAACGGGGGCATATTGAATCTTCAGAATATAGGCATTGACGCGTGATCGAATTTTGTAATATAGACAGGTCAGCATTTGGTTTTTTATGAATATGTGAACGAAACCAGCTACGTGTGAGCGTAACTCGAACTTTATAAGTTTTTTTCGATTGGATTGGACTTTGACAAAGTTGAAGCTTTTCGTCTTTTATAGGAAACAAGCTAATTTCATTATAAAATCGAATAAGACTAAGTCAGCTGAGAAACAGTTCCAGTACAGAAATTTTGAATAATTTTGTTTGGAAGGAGAACGTTTCCTGGTGAAGGAAGACATGTGCAACGCTGTTAATACAATTCATATCGAAAGGCATCCTTTAAAGTGATTCAAAACCGATAATAAACTCAGGTTTCTGCAAACTGCTTCTGCATATTGAGTTTATAACTTCGTGCGGTTTGCTAAGAGATGTCGTAACTTGTATTATTCCATTGGAACACGTGTTGGGAAGCTTCTGTCTTTGTACGTTATTTCAGAATGTGTCATTCGTTTGAAGCGTAAACAACAAACAAATTTCTTCACCCAAATATGTCGAATTTTATGCCTGAAAATGTTTTTGCAGGGAGTTCTTCTTTATTACTTTAATATGAAGAAAAGCGAAGTTCACGGTGAACATGCGATAGATGAGTGAACGTGTCAAAAAGGGTTTTCAAAATTTAAAAGTGGTGCTTTTGGCTTGGAAGAGGGTGAACATCCTGCAAAAAAAAGTTCGAAGATGAAGAACTAAAAGCTATGAAGCATGATTACTCTATGAAGATTTCAGCCAAAAACAAGAAAATCTCGCAAAATGTTTGGGTTTCGCTATTGCAAAACGTTTAGCAGCTGGATACATTCAAAAGCAAGGAAATTTGAATTACAAATAAACTCAAATCGAGAGATGTCGAAAGACGGTGTTCGATTGAATATTATTTAAAACGGAAACAAACTGAGGAAAAGATTATTGATTAATATTAATTTATTATGTACACTCCTCAGCACGACTCAATGGCAAGTGACAAATTATACAGTGAACCAAAAAAAAGAACACAGGGACACTAATTACCTTCAAATTCAGCTTGAAATATCTCAGCCATTTCTTAATATATTAAAACGAAATACATTGCATATGAAACTGCAGTTTAATACGGTTTCAGTTATTCAATAATATTTATTGTCAATTTTTTCATTTGAAGTGAGCGTCAAGATACTAATGTCTCGATAGGGAACATTTGTTGTGAACGACCCCTTATTTTTTTTTGTTTGTTTGCTGTGACATCTGTGAAAAATATTTAGTATACATCAAGTCATTGAACAGACAATATCATATTTTTTTCATCGTGTTAAAAATGTCGAATTTTGTATCAGAAAGTGATGATTTGCGGAAAGCATTAATTTTTTGTTTTCTTTTGAAGAAAAGTGCTGCAGAGTCTCATCGAATGCTTGTCGAGGCATAGGGTGATCATGCTTTATCAGAAGCAACATGCAAAAGATGGTTTCAACGGTTCAGAAATAATGATTTTGATGTGAGAAATGAAGAACGTGGAAGACCACCAAAAAAGTTTGAAGACGCCGAATTGCAAACGATATTGGATGGAGATGACACGTTGGGTCAAAAGCAAATGGCAGCAATGTTAAATGTTGCACAACAAACAATTTCTGACCGTTTAAAGGCTATGGAAAAGATCCAAAAGTGTGGGAAATGGGTGCCATATGAATTGAATGAAAGACAGATGGAAAACCGAAAAAAACACTTGTGAAATTTTGCTTCAAAGACACGACAGAAAATCGGTTTTGCATCGGTTTGTTACTGGCGATGAAAGATGGATTTATTTTAAGAATCCTAAACGGAAAAAATCATGAGTTAATCTGGGACGATTCGGCAAGAAGACAATGTTGTGTGTTTGGGGGGACCAGAAAGGTGTGCTGTACCACGAGCTCCTAAAACCTGGTCGCTGCCGACAACAAATGTTCAATTTGAACCATGCATTGATCAAGAAACGACCAGAAGACGCGGCAAGGTAATTTTGCTCCATGACAATGCACCTGCACACAAAGCAAAACCGGTTCAGGAAACAATCAAATCACTTGGCTGGGAGCAGCTACCCCACCCGCCGTATTCACCAGACTTGGCTCCTTCCGACTTTCGACTATATTTGTTTTCATCGATGAGACACGCATTGGCTGAGCAGCACTTTGATTCCTACGTGGAGGTCGAAAATTGGGTGTCTGATGTTTTTGCTTTAAAAGACGAATAATTTTATTGGCGTGGTATTCACAAATTGCCAGAAATGACCACCTTTGTGTAGAAAACAATGGCCAATACTTGGAATAAAATGTTTCTATTTTCCCATTAATAATTAGTGTTTTATTTTCAATAAAACGCTCATTTCATCAAAACGAAATAAATTTCATATGAAACTGCAGTTTAATACGGTTTCAATTATTCAAACATATTTATTGTTAATTTTTTCATTTTAGCAACTAAAGGTTTAAATCGAAAATAGTGCCAATTCATCGGCCAAAAAAACTGGGACACTTGTTTTCCAAGAGCAGAAATAATTTACCGTTGCTTTTATATCCTTATCTTTAATCAAAGATTGCGTCCGCTTTTTTTCAAGTTGTTTAGAATTGCATATTTTTGTAATTAAATATTGTCGTTCAAAAAAATGGAAAATAAACAGACGTCCCGTGATATGAAAGCTTTAATAATTGATTATTATGAATAAAAGCATAGTATTCGCGAAATTTATTCAGTGGTTAACACACCTAAATAAACAGTCTTTAATATAATAAAGTATTTTAAAGATAACGGTTTTCTTCATCGCGTTTCGGGAAGTGGAAGGGTTAAAATAACCGAAGAATTTTTTGAGAGTTGTAAATAGAAACCCGAATCAATCAGCTGTGGAAATTGCCAAAACTTTGAAGGAAGAAAAAATTGCAGAAGTTCATCCGCAAACAGTGGGAAAATTTTTACCTAAAAATGATCTAAAAGCCTGCACACCTCGCAAAAAGCCAGCCTTATCAGAAAGAAACATAAAAAAGCGACTGGAGTATGCCAAGGAGTACGTGCAGAAGACGGATGAGTTCTGGAATCAAGTATTTTTTTTGTGACGAATCAAAATTTAACATTTTCAGTAGTGATGGTCGACGTTTTGTTTGGAGGGACGGAACTGCTTTGGATCCGAAAAATTTCTTTTCTACAGTTTAGCATGATGGTGGGAACATAATGGTTTGGGGTTCAATGGCCACAAACAAAGTTGGTTCTTTTTGTGTAATTGAAGGAAATACAACAAAGTTTGGGTACGTTGATATCCTAAAACGTTGTATTCCCGAAACCAAAGAAAAATTGGTACTACTGCCGGTTGTAATGCTGTAGCATGATAATGATCCAAGGCACACAGCCGGTATAACAAGAGATTAGTGTATTTGGAACATATAAAAGGTGTTGCCACATCCCCGCAAAGCCCATAGAGCACCATTGGGCTGTTTTAGAACAGGAAGTTCGAAAAAGAACCATATGTACCAGAGAAGACTTAAAGATAGCATTGTATGAAGAATAGCAAAAAAATTGCATCGGCTGTAACAAAAAGACATGATCGGATCGATGAACAGAAGATTGTAGGAAGCTATAAAAGCAAAAGGCCAACACACAAAATATTAAAAAAAAAATAATAATTATTTCCATTTTTTGTAATTGTCCCAGTTTTTTTTGGCGAAAAATTTGCACTTGTTGACTTAAACCTTTTGTTGCTAAAATTAACAAACTAACAATAAATGTGTTTTTATTACTGAAACCATATTGAATTGCAGTCCCATATGCAATTTATTTCGTTTTATTATATTAAAAAATGGCTGAGATATTTCAAGCTGAATTTGAAGATAAGTGTCCCAGTTTTTAGATTCACTGTGCATTAAGTGGCTGGAATTTTTTACTCGTGATTTGAGTTGCGTGACCTCGCAAGAAAGTTTTGATTCCACACTCCAGGCAATTCGCTTGTGCAGCAATAATAAGACGAATATGATATGAAAAAAGGATGTTTTGCATGTCCGAAATGCTGTTGAAACGCCACAAAAGAAAGTTATTTTTGCATCTGATTGTTACTGGTGATGACAAATGGATTCATTACGAAAACCTCAAGCGCTAAAAATAGTATGTGGAACACGGCCAACCCAACGTGCCAAATCAACGGCAAAGCTAAATATCTATGGTGCGAAGGTAATGCTCTGTACTTGTTAGTATCAGAAGGATGTGCTGTGTTATGAGCTGCCATTAACCGGTTTAAATCATGAATGGACAACGCTACCGAACACAATTCATCCGTTTAAAAAGAGCAGTAGCCGAAAAACGCACGGAACTGCCTCCTGTCCAAAAATTTTGAATCATGACAACGCTCAGCCCCACGTTCCTATTCCGGTTCAGAATTATTTGGAAAACAGTGGATGGGATACCCTACCTGCAGCCCATACCATCTCCTTTCTGACTACCGTTTCAAAAGGGACCGAAATAAATTCAATGCATTCATAAATCGTGTTCAATTCTCTAATGAATTGACGGCACAAAGTGCCGCAACTTTGGAAACCTTTTTGGAAAAAGCCTATCTGCTAGCTGCGTATTTTCAGTTCAACGCATCCAGATTGTGTCATTTCATGTCTTAGGCAAGCCCAACGTTGACTTAACTTCCATTGAGATGGCTGATATCCATGCCAGTGTACTTATAAAAAAAATTATTCCACCGACATATCACATCCATACACCAAAACAATTCAAATTCACCCCAACTGGCAATGCAATTAAAGCAATCCAAAATTTAAACTCGTCCACTGAATACCCTGCCCTTCCCAGTCAATATGAATCGAAACACAACATTCAAACGTCCCCCAATCGGGGACAATTTGCAGTTAACTTTCAAAGTGCTCCCCGCTTGTCGCCCGCCCATCCGAGCCATTGCCAGTCGCCATCAGCGCACCTGTTGCGTAAATTTGCCCCCACTGTTGGTCATTCTAAACGACAAACATTTACTTCCATTATATTTGTCCACACAGACAATGGACTTCACAACGACTATAATGGCAACCACAAAATAGTTTGGCGCCTGCACAGGCCATTCTCCACCCTCCTCCCGAAAAATCGACTGCTTCCCCCCGCCATTGAAGATTATCAAATATTTGCACTTGAATCTCAGCCAAAAGCACCGATTTGACCCGGACATGAAGTTTGTCTGCAAGTGGAAATCTCGAGCACAACTTGTGTATCCTATTTTTTCCTTCTTTGAAAAATCCAGTGGATGAAGACTACCCGCTCCCGGGCAAAACGACATTCCCCCACCGACCACCTTTTGTGTTCCTTTTTCAATTCCACTCGAGCGAACTTACCTCTTTACAAATTTCTGCAAAACATCAACATCGCTGAGGTGTTCAACCGGAATCGAGGGTAGTTTTCCATTCGAACTTTTAATCTGGCTCTCATAACCGCCTCCGGATGCAAAACTGCCTCCACTGGCCCGGCCAGAGCTGGCGAAACCGCCTCCATCGGCCGGCCCACAGCCAACGCCAGCCCCACTTTGATGGTAGATCTCCAACGGGGTCACAGCATATGCATAAAATCGGTTCGTTCGCAAAATTGAGATTCCAATCGATTTGAGGACTCGCTACAGAAGAAGAAAAAAGAAAAACGGCATTTGGAAAAGGAATATCTGAAAATGATGGACGGCACGGTGTACATACCATAGGGACTGTAGCGCCCTTGATTTGGGCTCCCTTTAGACTGTCGTCGGCGTCAAATTTCGTTTCAATCAGCTTGGCCAGGAAAATTGCCTTTTGGAAGACGGACACGTCCTGCGACGTCGCCAACAGCAACTGGGCCTGGTACTTTTTGTAGAATATCGTGTTGCCCATTGATTTGGTTACAGCTGCAAAGAGTACGGCGAGCACCTCGTTTAGGAGCTGGGCGTCACTCGGCTCCTCGCCCAGATGGTCGTCGTCAGAGGAAACGTTGAGCTCAGACCAAATGAATTTGTGCTTAAGCATCGCATCCACGCACAGTGCGTAGGTGTGCACTTCGAAGACCCCATCGGCCGGTACCTGGTCCATTAGACATGCCTGGATACGTGCACAACATATGCCGATGAACTTTTTGAGTGCCGCAACCAGCTCGGGACGCAACAGATGCTCCCTGATAAACTTGTCGATGAATTTCGATTCGATGTAAATCAGTGCCAGCTCCTCGATGCGCCTGAGATTCCTCATTAAAGAGAGTACAGCGGTTGCCAGGTACAGTGGCGATTGGCGGACGCTGTCGTCGTTTAAGGAATGATAATCGCCGATACGTGCTGCGAGCGTTGCAATGGCGACCTTCGCTAATGGGTTTACGTTCATGTAGTGCACGTGCGGATTAAACTGGATGCAGCTGTTGCGGAACGAGGCGAACATCGATTTCAAGGATGTTTCGATTGCGGATGTGAGGATGTTTCGTACATCGAATTCAGCGGATGAAAAGATCTTGCTCAGCTTATACTCGGAAATGATTTCGAGCAGAATTCGCGAGAGTTTTTCCGGCTGGGCGGCCGACGAGGACTTCATTATCTGCAAGGAGGGGGTGATGAAATGAGAACAGTTTGTGGCTGAACTTTGCGTTTATTGGAATTTAAATGGCTTGACGCAGCAAAAGGTGGTGGGAGAAGCCCGAAATTGGATTTTCATTTAAAATTATAGCGAATTAAGTGGAATTCTCGGAATATCAGAAACCGAGAAGGTACTTTAAGAATCAGTTTAAAGCAGTTTTTTGACTCCGTCTGCGTTAATGGGTTGTGGAGGAGTCAGCCCCACGTTCAACTCTATAGATTGTGCAGGGGCATGAGCCTAGTCATGTGACTGAGAATGTAGTGCATCAGTTCACTGGACAAGGTGGTGTGTTCCAGTGCACCCTTAGATGTCACACACAAGTTGGGCAGGACTGCAACTTACTTGATGTATGGAATTTGAGACAGCAGGCGGTAAACATGTAGATCGAAACGAAGCTCTTCCGCGAACTTGAAAACTCGAGAGGGCAGTGCTAGCGCTCAGCTTTAATTAATGACCAAAAAAATGGTTTAACCGATTTCTTGCTTGTTGAATTAAACTACTGAAAACAAGACATGTCGTCTCTAACTGGTTTGGACAAAAAGTACTCAATTTACCGAACTTTTGCGACCCTTTTTTTCACAGGCCTCTAGGAAGCAGGAAATTGAAGGCTGAGACATACCAACATGGAGCAGATGTGGCAGATGAAAGTCAAATCGTTCCGTTCTATGCATGAGCGCAAAATAAGAACCTAATTCCTTTATAATTAGCAAATTTCTGACGAGGAGTCTTGAAACGAATTGTTGACAAGGGCTGTATGTGTCAGTGGGTCACGGTTATCATTGGTTGAGCGATCCTTTTGAAAAAGTTTTTTCCGAGTCTAAATTTGTCAACAACTTTTTTGAGGGAATGAAGCACTTCCCAAGAGATGCCCGTTAATATGACGCTTGGTGCATTGCCCAGCAAGTTTCAGTTTTTAACTTCCATAGTCCCAGTGCTGGCATCTAACACGCATGTCAAACAATCTACCTCTCTAAGACTTTTAATTAAAAATAAAATAAAACTAATTAAACGGCAACTAGACTGACAGACACTAACTATGTAGATTTGAAAACTGCTGTTTGCAGAATTGTTTTGTTTCCTTTCGGATGCCGACACAGACAAACGTTTACATGTGTTTGTTGGGAGTACTGTCACACATCGATCCATGCCGATCCCTATTCTCCAATTAAGCACGACGTGTTTTCTGGTATTATGGTACAACGAAAGGCACTTGGTCAAGCGTCTGTGGAAACAACGCTTAAGATGGTTAGACTAGTAAAGCGTATGGACACCACAGTTCTCGCCTGCAGAGCCATTGTGACAACGCAACAGAGGACGACCTAGGATAATGTGGCCCACACAAGTGGAGAAGGACTTCAACTAACTTGGAGTGCGGAACTGGAGGCAGCTGGCGAAAGATCGTGCTGGCTGGAGAGGCAGCAGACGGACAAACAAGCAGAAAAATACCTCAATCAACCTTTTGTGCGTACTTGAAGGCGTCTGGCGAAGGATCGGGCTGGCTAGGGAGGGATGTTGGTTGATGTCAACATCCAACCTGACGGACAAACAAGCAGAAAAGTATCTCAATCAACCTTTTGTGTGTACTTGAAGGCAGCTGGCGAAGGATAGTGCTGGCTAGGGAGGGATGTTGGTTGATGTCAAGATCCAACCTGACGAACAACCAAGCAGAAAAGTATCTCAATCAACCTTTTGTGCATACTTGAAGGCAGCTGGCGAAGGATCGGGCTGGCTAGGGAGGGATGTCGGTTGATGTCTAGATCCAACCCTGAAGAAGATTTTTTTGGGTATTGCCACAGTTTGCCTTTCGCAAAGCTCTGCGGACAAGATTTTAAAGCTACAGAAGAGCTACGAGAAGAGGACAATATATTCTCGGCACCTGGAAGGGCTGTACTTCATCTGCAACTACGAATACATGTGTTGTGCGTGATATTGTTCTCTTACGTGTAAATGGGACTTTAAGTTTTTGCCGACTGCAAGTTTAAGGAGCTTGTCAGTTTGTCCGCAGTTTGAAAGAGATGCTGCATTGAAAAGTGTGAGGTGTTTATTACCTTCGGCGTGTCAGTGTCGCACTCTACCTACTACGCCACGGTGCATGAAACTTCAATAGTACAAATTTAGCACAGCGCTGTTATGATAGTTCTTACAAAACAAGAAAAAAGTCAAACCCCCTTTTATGAAGAGATGATGGTTGCTAACCAAGTTTCTTCAGGTTTATTATCATCTATGCAGAAGTGGTCATGTGACTGTGAGTGCATGAAGACGACCCTCGCCAAGACTGCTAACTGCTTGGCCTAAGGAAAAAGATAAAGAAGTAGATAATCGTGTGATTGAACTGCAAACGATTGCAAAGGTCTCAAGTCTCAACTGGTGTTCTTCACTCTAGTCCGCATAACTGACTGCAAAGTGAATGCCAAAATGCTCATAGCGCCTCAGAAAACGTACTGTAGTGTTTCAAAGTAAAAGCCCTTACCGTATTTTTGAATATATTAATTCTGCGGACAAAGCATGAATGCACAATTTTGACACTGAAAGCAAGAGTCAACATCTCATACCCATACAGAATCTCATACAGTTGCACAAAAAAGATGCTGGCACTCCAAAGAAGTTCAGCGTCATACTGCGATGAAGCTCATGGGCTCAGTGTTTTGCACACAAAGAGATTTTTGTGGTTTCACGAATACGTAACTTAAAGCAAATAAGGAAGACCTAAGTCTATTCGAGATAAAAATTTTGCGATTTTTGGTCCTATTTGCGTTGATGGCGTCTGGAAGAGAAGATAAAATGACGAACTCTATGGGCTGTACAGGGACATGCGCATGGTCAAGCGTCTTTGGATACAATGCTTAAGATGGATAGACCATGTAGAGCGTATGGACACCACTGCTCCGGCCCGAAAATTCTTCGAATCAGAGCCATTGGGACAACGCAACAGAGACGGCCTAGGCGAAAGTGGTGCACACAAGTGGAGAAGGACCTCAACCAACTTGAAGTGCGCAATTGGGGGTAGCTAGCAAAAGATCGTGCTGGCTGGAGAGGCATGTTGGTTGAGGCCTAGGTCCCATAGGGTTGACGTGCAGGCAAGCGCATGCAGCCAAACAAGATGTCTACAAGGCACCGCTGCATCAAACAAAGACGGCTGTTCGTGAGCTCTACGAACAGAGCAGAAGGGAAGAGCACCGAATTCTCAGAAGGAAAAGGAAGGACCATGAGAAGCGCGCGATCAAGGAAATAGAAAGGTGTTGTGGCAGGAATGACGGCTAGAAAGTAAAAGAGATATCCTGAGGATACGAGGTTCGGACCGAATCCTGCCGGGACCAAAATGGACATCTCGTTGTACAATTGCAGTTTGTGCTGAGAATTTGGAAGGATCATTTCTTCAGACTCCTTAACGGCGATGACGGCCCGGCCGATTTCCGTTGTAAGGCAAAATGTTGTACTCGATTTGGACAATAATAGACAAGCACACCGTTCTTCCGACTTAGACGAGGTGAAGATAGCAATGTCCAAGCTGAAGTCAAACAAAGCTGCTGGGGCGGATGGACTGTCCGTAGAACTATTTAAAGCAGATGGAGATGACCTGGCTGGGGGCATGCACCAGTTCTTCTTTAAGATATGTTCGAAGAAAAGCATGCCCGAGGAGTGGAATCTCAGCGTGGTTTGCTCGATCCACAAGAGAGGAGACACCTTTGACTAGGCCTACTATCGAGGGATCAGCCTCCTTAAACCTGAAACCTTTTATACAGGACCTGATTGGTCCCTGTCAGTGTGGTTTTATGCCAGGGAAGTCCATAATTGACCAGACTTTTACTAAGGGCAGATCCTGGAAAATAGTGAAGAAGTGCAAGTCGACACTCACTACCTATTCGTCGACTTTAAGGCAGCCTATTACAGTGTGCATAGAGACGAGCTATACATTGCCATGTCTTGTTTTGTCATTCCTACCAAACTCGGCAGTAAGTATAGAACGACAATGGAGAACTTTCGCTGCTCCATCAAGGTCGGTAACGAACTCACCGAGACATTCAATGTCAAAAAAGGTTTTAGACAAGGCGACGCACTGTCATGTGATTTCTTTAACATTATCCTCGAGAAGATCGTGCATTACTCACAAGACAACATCAGAGGCACGATCTTCAAAGTCAGTTCAATTGCTAGCTAATGCCAACGACATTGACGTAATTGGACGAACACAATGAAGTCAATTAGGCGTTTGCTGGCACTGAAGGGGAAGTGGGTAAAATGGGTCTGGCGGTTAATGAGGACAAAACTATGTACATGCTGTAATCAAGGAAGGACACACAATAAAGACATCTCGGACAGAGCATCACACTAGGCAGCAGAAACTTCGAGGTATTCAAGGACTTCGTCTACCTCGGCTCCGCAGTAAATAGGGGCAAGAAAATCAGTACCGAAATCAAATGCAGATTCACTCTTGCCAATCGCTGTTTCTTTGGGCTCAAGAAGCTATTGAAGGATAAGGCATGCTTCAGAAGACAGCCTGAGTCCTATTCTATGGCGCGGAAACCTGGATATTACCAAAGGCGGATGAAGAAGCCCTTTGTCTTTTCGAGACAAAAGTTTTGCGTGCGATTTTTGGTCCTGTTTGTGTTTATGGCATCTAGAGGAGAAAGTTTAACGAGGAACTCTATGGGCTGTACAGCGACATGCGCATGGTCAAGCGTCTTCGGATACAACGCTCAAGATGGACAAACCATTTAGAGCGTGTGGACACCACTGCTTAGACCCGACAAGTTTTCGAATCCGAGCCATTGGGACAATGCAACAGAGGACGACCTAGGCTAAGGTGGCCCACGCATGTGGAGAAGGATCTCAACAAACTTGGAGTGCGCAACTGGAGGTAGCTGGTGAAAGGTTGAGCTGGCTGGAGAGGCATGATGGTTGAGGTCTAGGTCCACCCATGGTCTGTCACAATAAAAAGAGCCATACGCATTCATTTTTTTCATTAATGACAGAAAATTTAATGAAACGGGGTGAGCTTACAACAGGTCTGCATTTTATGCAGAAAATGGCTCCGTTCACCCACAGTTTTCTGTGCGGGATAATGGATTTGAAGAAATTGCCTCTTGCGAAATGCCCAAACAATTTAGTTCGCAGTTTTTGCACTCTCTGAAAAAGAGGTGCTTATCGTGAAAAACAAAACTTGGCCATTGGTCCTTCAAACAGGAACCTGAAGCGCTATAAAATGAAAATACCATTTTCCTAAAAATCAACAACACTCATGCGAAAAGTCGGTTATTATGTTACTTTTCTAAATCTGTCCTTACTCAAGAGAGGGGGCAAAACGTACCAAAAGCACTGTGGCCCCCGCAGCGCTGAAATAACTAAAAAAAATACATCATTGAACATTTTGGACTCACTTGAGCGAAAAGCCACTTCTCATCGATGATCCTTTGTTCGCATCTCCGGCTAATTGCCTCATCTGCCTCCGCATTTAGAGTCTCTTCAAAGGTACTCGAATGAAAGAAAAAAAAGCACATTATGCACAGAATTCATAAACAAAATTCATCTTTCATTCAATTGGAAGGGATGGAGGCCACTTACAGCATCTTCTTCAGCTTTGTATTCCCCGATATCAGGAAACGATTGCGAATAGCCAATTTATCATCGTGGTCCGCAATTATCCTCCGGCTGGCCCGCACAATTAAATTCTCAAGTGACCTATTACCGTGGCCATCCAGCAAATCGAAGAGTCCCGTCAGTAGTTCCACTTTGGCATCAATGCAATGCATCGGATAGTTGACTTGTTGTTGTTCTACGAATTCAACCACCACCCTTCGGATGGCGCCCTGTAAAATAAAAGCACCGGGACCGGATATCACTCAAGTAAATGGCATGTCTCTGGGTTCCCAGCGTCCGATGGACGCTGTTCTACAAACAACAAGAAACGGTTCGTTCACTTACCTTCTCAAGGACATCGCTGTTCTCGATTAGGGCTCTCAGAAATAATGAGCAAAATTCCTCATTTCCGTCGCACAAAAGCCGAATGGACGGCAGGTTATCCGTAATTAAAATATTCAGAAAACTCCTTGAGAAGAGCTGCTGCACATCGCTGTGGTCCAGTGCGCCCGTTGAGAGGTCGCCGTCCTCGTTCTATGTTTTGATGGGAATGAAGGGGGGGTTAGCATTCTCTCAAACTCCTGACGAGTTAACTTAAAATGGACATCGTGAGGGTGCTTACGATTATGCTGTTGAGTTAAATGCTAAAGTTTTTCACTTCATCCGTGGGCGTCTTGATTTTTGATTACAGTGTACAGTGTGTTTCACAGGAAATCGCATTTGGAATTAGTTTTCTGATTTGATAATGAATGTACCTCCAAATGCCATCGCAGCTTAAAATTTCATTTCAATTATTTATGTAAAATTCTTTTGAGACTCTGTTTGTTCCTTAAAAAAATTTATTTCAAGCCAATAGAGCGCTAAAACCGTCCAGTTTTTGGAATGCACTTATACGGACGGTATTTGCTTGAATATAAAATTCAAGTTTTTCGAATGTAGTCACCCACAGGTAATCGTCGTACCACGTCATCCCAGTCAACGTGACTCCCTTGCCTCTGATTGGGTCTCCGACGTCCACTTCCTATTTAAAACTCTCATGCTAAACACACTGTACACATGTAGTCACATCATCTATTAGACAACAGTCCAAAGCTCCAGTGAGTGACTATTAATTTAAAACTTCGTGCATCCAATTCTGTCCATCTCAAGCGTTCAATGGGCAAAAGCAACCACTTACCAATCTCAAACAAATTTCCCTCAAAAGTGTTCTCTGCACGTTCCACTTAACGTTGTCCCCTTGAAGTTGTTGCAACACCGAATCCCTGTCCGATTGTAATTTGATGGCAACAAAAAGTTTCAACATCTCCAATTGCAGTCCCTGGTCTATGGTCAGTCCTTCCAAATTGTATCTTTCCCAGAAATTATACTCACCCAGCAGCAGGCGACGGACGGCCGGCTGCAGGGAGTCCTTCTTCTCGGTAACGGCGTGCAGAGCTCTAACGAATCTTACCACAAGACCGCAATATTTTCTATTCGGCGGTGTACGACATTTTGCCAATGTTGCCAGGCATCCGTCAAGCTTCTCGCACAAAACTTTTGCAAAATAGTTAATTTCGTTGATGGTTATGGCGGTGGGGTGCGGGACCGATGCGACGGCTCTGCTTGTGCTGGGTAAGCACGACATATATCGACCACTGTAATCAGCATCGACCGAGTGCTTTGCTCCCGACGATGACGACGGGGACACCGATTGAAGATGAGGATAACCACTGAACTCAAACAGCGCTGCACTTGCATCATCACAGCCTCTACCTGCCGCTCCTCCTCCGCCACTCTCACCGCCGACGTCTTTGCCAAAGTGATTTTTCAAATAAAGTTTTATGTGATTTACCAAATAAATTTCTTCGGTTTTAAGGATCACGTTCTCCAGGATGATGGTGGCACACGATAAATCGCTGAAGCTCTCAACGTCCTGTGCAAATAGATACAAACAGAAAAAAACAAACGATTAGAGCAGTGGTGAGTTCCAAAGGGGTGCTCGGTGAATCAGGAGCAACTCTCAAAGTTAATTGGTAATTAGTGAGCGGTGGAGTGGAGCTTTGTAGAAAAATTATAACCAGAGGGATACAAATGCTGTCTGAGATCCCGACGCTTCGTCCTTGACAGTGGCATACGAGGGAAGGGGAAGAGAGGGTGATTTTCTATTTGCTGTTTGTTGGTGGCAGTGTCACAGTGGACTGCAAGCAGACCACACTGCAGCTAAGCTTCCGAAGTTTATTATCGAGTTGGTTATATCGTGTTGTGATTACACTATCTCCATAAAGAGATTCCCAGTCGCCCGTTTCAGCATTTTTTTCTCATGCTCGTGTTGTTGGTGGTTCCTGGTGTGTGCCCTGGTCGTTTGGCCCGTTTGAAGGCGACCGAGGGAAAAAGAGGAAATAACAGTCATACGCCTCAGTGAACTGGATATCTGAAAGAAAACTGCTCTTTATGGTGGACAGTTGAGCTTGAAGCTTATGCTCTGAAAGGAAATCGAGAAATCGCTTGCTCGGACCACCGTCGGGGAGAGGGCTTAAAGAAATATTGATGAGACTTGGATATAAGTAAAAATGAACTTGCGATTGGTCTCAATGGTTGGTCTGGGTGTGGGAGGGTAAAAATGGATTGTTATATGTTGAGCGGGTCATTGAACTTATACAAAATTCATTATGCCCGTAGATCGTTAAGAGGAAAGTCCTCCTACAAGTAGTTGATGTCTATAGGTGGCTCAATTTAATTAAAGTACATTTATTTGGTTCGACCGAATGCAGATGTCAGCTTTAGTTACTTGCTACACGAACTTCAGGTTGACTAGGTCTAATGCGAGTGTTCACTTTTATTCGAGTAGAGCTAAGGGGGGATGGAGAGATAATGAATTTTCCTGGTTCACGACTTCACAGCGGATGAGAGTGTAGCTGTTTTGTTATACCGGGTTGTGAGTACTATTGTTCATCTTGGTGAGAGATGGCAAGATGGCGTTCCTATCCACTGACATACGACGGGAACGAATTTTTCTTATTTTTACTCATTGTGGCAACTTCAAGGTAGTCAAGGACAAAGCTTATCTCAGCTCAGCTGTAAATAGGGCAACAAGTCTTCGAATTTGAGCTATTGGGACAACGCAACAGAGGACGGTCCAGGCAAAGGTGGCGCACACAAGTGAAGGACCTCAACTAACTTGGAGTGTGCAACTGAAGGCAGCTAGCGAAAGATAGTGCTGGCTGGAGAGGCACGTTGGTTGAAACTTGAGTCCACACTGGACTGTGGTTCATTTCAGTGTTGACCGAATGCAACTGGAGTGAGGCGTTAAAAGGCAAAGGAATCAAGGAATATCCTCAATAAGTGTGGAGGAACTGTTATGTCTACTAGAGGGAGCCTTCAAAGAATTCGACACTCAGAGGTCGCTCTTAGCACATGGACAACGATGGCGTCCTTTTCCGGGTTTTCCTCCCTCTAGTAGACACAACAACAGACTTGTGTTCCAAATCTTAAAAATGTTGCACTTTTCTTTGGACAACTTGATTGCGCCAAAGGAAACAATCCTGAAAAAATACATCAATTTTCAAATTGTATTAATAATATTCAAAGTATGCACCTTTAGCGATAAAAATGGATTTGAGACGACCGAAGAAACCGCTGCACGCTGTAAGCAAGTAGCCCTGCAGTATGTTAGCCTATTTTGAGGAGAGTGCTTGCTTGAGGTAGTCTAAACTTTTTTGTGCCAATTTTTACCTACAAAGTACTTCAGACAGAGCTATCGAATGGATTTGCAGGGAGATAATTCGCAATCCATTGCTGCAAAGAAATGAAACGTGGACATTTTTTTGGTTGACACGTGCTTATTAAAATGGCGTCGAGTCTTGTTGAAATATTCACGGTCTCCTACCGAAATGTTTCTTTGTCCAAAGTTTAATTTACGCCACTACGACGTTATGCGCATGCATTCATTTGAAGCCACAGTCCAAAAATATGAGCAGAGAGCGAACAGCTTCTGCTTGCTTTCTGGTTGCCGAAGGTGTAAAATTTTCAAGGATCACTCTAGCAAACTCAGTTTTTAGTTTGCAGACCACTCGATAATAAATGGCGATTCATCGAAAAAAACAAATTCGACAGCTTACCACTTTCGTGCAAGCCTAGCAAATTCTTCGACCTTTGGACCACTCATTGTTTCTGTTGCAATGTACGATCGAGTGCCAATTTGGAACTTCAATGGCTTGTGCCCGAGCTCTGTTGCCTACTTTTCAACGATATGTTGAGGTTAGGAGTCATCCTCTTTCATTTAGACGCGCATTTCACTCGATTTGAGTCGCTTTCCGATTTGACAATTTTGTGTCACTTTTTTGGGCTCCCAGGGCGTTTTTAACAATTCTAATACGAAGGTTGCCTTTTATATTTCGGGATTCGGCAACCCTATTGTTGCAAACTGGCAACTCACAGCTCAATCGTAAAGTTTGACATTTACGAGCGTTTTGACATGCGAGCGCTATTTGTGTTGTTTACAGTAACTCCAAAGATTCATCTCGCCCAAAAAATCGTGAAAATTTTCGTGCGATTATTTTTTACAACTTTCGACGTGGATTAACTCAACAACAGTGCATCGATGAACTTATTTCAATTTTTGGCGATGAAGCTCCATCAAGGACCAGTGCTTATCGATGGTATGGTGAATTCAACCGAGGTCGTAGTTCACTCCAAGACGAATTTCGTGAAGGTCGTCAAAAATCAGTTGTTGTTCCGGAAACCATTGATGCTGTGCGTCAACTGATATTGTAAGATCGTCATGTGACCTATCGTGAGATTGAGACATTTTTAGGTTTTGGTGGGACCGGTATACATTCAATATTGCGTTTCACATTTGACCGTCAAAAAATTTATTCGCGTTGGATCCCACACAATTTGCCAATCACTCAAAAAAGTCTCGCGTCGATTGGTCGAAAGAAATGCTCCAAAAATACGATCGCAGTGTTTCGAAACACGTTTATGACATCGTGACAGGCGATGAATCGTGGATATACGTGTATGAGCCCGAAAGTAAGCAGCAGTCGACTGTATGGGTGTTTCAAATTGAGCCAAATCCAACAAAAGTTGCCCGCGCACGAAGCACTTCCAAGAAAATGGTCGCAAGCAAATGGTTTGAACATGTCGCAACCGTACCACTAGAACAACGCAGAACAGTCAGTTCTAAGTGGTACGCAACTATTTGTTTGCCAGTTGTCTTCCAAGAAATCAGGAAAAACAACCGCCGAAGACGGATCACTCTTCACCACGACAATGCGAGCTCTCACATATCGGCTCAAACAACTGCATTTTTGAGCACTCAAAACATCGATTTGATGAGTCATCTGCCATATAGTCCTGACTTGGCACCGAATGACTTTTATATTCCCGTAAAAAAATAAAATGAGAAATCAACGTTTTTCGACACCTAAAGAAGCGGTTGATGAGTTCAGAATGGATGTTTTGGAGATACCTCAATCAGAGTCCCAGAAGTGTTTCGACAATTGGTTCAAACGCATACAAAAGTGTATAGATCTTAATGGGGAATATTTTGAAAAACAATAAAGCTACTTTCGATGATTAATATTTTTTTTTGTTCTCTTATCTCGAAATATAAAACGCAACCCTCGTATCACAGTAACGAGCTTTGTTTCGAAACACATATGATTAATTTACTTTGAGGTGCTGAAGGGCTCTATAAATAGCTACTTGTGGTTTTTGAGCCAATAACTTAAGTTCCATGGTGGATAAATAGTGGCCGCCTTGGCGTAGTGGGTAGAGGGCGACGCTCACACGCCGAAAGGGGTAGGTTCGTTTCCCGTTTGAACACCTCGAATTTTTCACGGCACCACCTCTTTCGAGCTGCTGACAACACTCAAAGAGTAATAACTGTCTAAGAAAGCTTCTCAAACTGCGCCGTTCGGAGTCGGCAAATAACTGTGGGTCACTTCTTCTCGTGAGAGAGCAATAGCGCGCAGAACACGAGTAGTTGATGAGCAAGATAGGACCTGGTCCTCCTGTGGACTGTCGTGCTAACAATTATTATTATATTGGAAAAATATTTTTCAACACAAAAGAGATGCAAATCGTTAAAATTATCTGTCACGCTTCAAAATTTGACATCGCTGTCATGAATGGTTTGGAAATTATGACATTCTAAGGTTGGGTTCAAATCGAATGAGTTTAACTCTTGGCTTTTTATTTGTAATTGCATCTCCATTGGTGGGGCTATAGGGCGGTGCAGTTTTTAGCTTCTTCCCAGATAACTCCAAAAATTTAACATGTTGAAGCGTTTGAAAACATTTTTCAGTTAATAGCAGACTTCCTGCCAATTCAGACCACAGCTTTGCTAGTCGTAACTTCCTTATGAACAAGCAAAAGAACGTAGCCTCAAACTATAACTCCCACTTCCACCCATGTCATTATTGCAGAAACCTCTCTCCAGGTCTGTCCTGCTTAAGTCTTCTTGGGAACAGTCACTGAACCCGATTCTATGACTCATCACTGCAACCCCATGTGTCACATCCCGGCATGGTCAGAATTCAATGGAGAATTATTTCTTTGTTCCCAGAAGAAAGTCCTCAATAAAGAAATTAATTGCAAATTCTGCGATTCCCCAAGGACCATCAACTTCTACAAATCGCAACCATCTACTCAAGTGCTCCCCCGTCAAGTACACACACACGCAGCAAGCAGTCAGGCACAACTCAAAATTTATTTACAGACCCCGACAGGGGAAAACCATTAAATGCAGCATAAAGACACTGTTGGCAAATTAGAGTCCCCAGTGGCGGCCCATTAATTGTCTCCAGCGTCTCCCGAGCAAATCTTCAATAGATTTCTCCTTATCTCTAAAACAAATTCCTTAAATCTTTCGCATAATCTCGTGATATCCCTTTGTGGCTGTGCAGTGATGCCGCCCCGCGCCCACACGGGACGTCCACCCGTTCGCGTCGCCAAGTTCTAGCTTCGCCATGCGAAAAAGAAACCAAATGGAGTTTACACTCTCATAAACTAACGCCATCGATAAAAACGGTCCTTTTGTCCTTCCACTTCCGTTGATAAACGCAAGTGTCCCAGCAGGCTCTTCCTTTTCATTTTGTTCTTCCGCCGCGTTGGTCTTGCAGTTGGGTTATTTAAAGCTTCCTTCCTCCAATAATAAAACTGTGCTATCTGCGCTATCTCTCCCTTGCCGCACGGTGTCACCCAATCCAGCGCGCCGCCTGAGACAGTGCAACCCTTGCGATGTTACGTTGAGAACACCCATTCAACAGGTTCCATCCACAGTACTATTGATACAGCCACCAACGAGGCCATAGTCGAGCCCTGCTCTGGCATGAACTGCTTGCACGGCAGTGGCGGCACCGGCGTACCTATGGTCGTGGCTGGGCTGGTGCTCGGGAGATTCATGGAGTAAATAAAAGGATCATAAATCCTTTCAGAAGACCGCACACATTGTTTTCTTTTGTTTTCTTAGCGAGAGTGTGCGTATGTGGTCTTTCAACGGCCTTGAGTGGGATGAGCGCCCTCAAATATGGGATCAACGTTTATTTGAAGATTTATGAAAAAGGTTCGATTGTGTGTATAGGTTCATTGTTAGTTTCCCCACTCCCCAGACTGCAGTCCTTACGTTTGTGTTCGCATGTCGCAGGAGGACTAAGTGAATCTGTTTGCATGAAAGAATCTGAATGGAGTGGGGAAGTCACTCGAAAGCGAATCTTAAAGTGGTGTGCAGGATTTTGGTTCCATAGAAGTTCTTAGTTTAAATTAAAAGTAAAAAAGAAAAGAAAGAAGTTTCGAAAGAAGGTATGAGGTTTTCGCATACAATCTAGAAACGGAAAGGAGGATGAATTGATGATAAAAAGATCGCGGTTAGAGAAAACAAGGAATCTGTGCTAGTGTCATTATTATATTACAAGTTTCGGAGGCAATGTGAAAAAATTCGGATATAATCGAAAATCCTTCCAAGAATCTCGGGTGTATGAGACGACGCATGAACACACTACTGCAGATAGTAAAGTACTTTTTGTTTACTAATGCCGAGAATTAAATGTTTGAAAACCTTTTTGATTTGACCATACTTTGAAAATTGTTGTCATCACTTATATGCTGGACACATTCTCCCCAAAGATGACTAGAGATGATTGTTCTTAGCACTACCCTCTTCCACAGTGATGACATTTTTACAATATAAGCCTGGAACTCCTCGCTGACTATTTCTTTTGAATATTTTTTAACGGGTGAAAGCAGATGTTTCCATTCACATCACATCACTCAATCAAGTCCCGGGACTGACATATATTGGCAACTAACAAAAATTCAATTTTTAGGAAGTACAAACATACAAATACATTCAGACACCTGTCAAATTTATTGACAATCTGATTATTAGGATACAAGTTATAGTGCATAAAGTGACTTTGCGATTTTTAAAACAATGTAAAAGTCAGGATTTCGTGTGTTTATTAAACTCTCCTTTTTGATGAGAAATGATACCGAGCAAGCTTAGCAATGACTTCAGAAGTGTTACAGAGACTCTTCTCCATCAAAGGCAACTATTTTTCGGTGCTACGCTGGTTTTAAACGTGGCCGTACAAACACGAACGATGCTGAACGGTCTGGAAGGCGAATTGAGGTGGTTACACAGGGGGACCAGGGCCTAGTTCGCTCATAAGCTACTCGTTTTGTGCGCGCTACTGTTCTCTCACGAGTAGAAGAGACCTACAGTCTTTTGCCGACTAGAAACGGCGAAGTTTGAGAAGCTTTCTCAACAGTTATTACTCTTGTGTTGTCAGCAGCTCGAGAGAGGTGGTACCGTGAAAAATTCGATGTGTTCAGCCAGGAATCGAACCTACACCCTTCGCCGTGTCTCTACCCTCTAACCACTACGCCACGGCGGCCACGGTCACACATTAAAACTTCAAAAAAGGTACAAGAAATCGTATTTTGAAAACCGTGAAGTTAAATTGCGTGAGATAGCTTAAAGATATCGTGGTCGCCGTGGCCGAGTGGGTAGAGTGCGACGCTCACACGCCGAAGGGTCTAGGTTCGACTCCCAGTTCAACACCAATTTTTCGAATTTAACGGCACCACCTCTTTCGAGCTGCTGACAACACTCAAAGAGTAATAACTGTCTAAGAAAGCTTCTCAAAGAAGAAGAAATGAATGCACAACTACACTCCAGAGTCAAATCGACAGTCAACGATCTGGCCAGTGAACCACGTCCAAAGCAATCAAAAACACAAAGGTTGGCTGGCGAGGTTATGGCATCCGTATTTTTTTAAGATCACGGAATTTTATTTATTGACTATTTTAAGAAAGGCAAAAGGATCAGCATCGAATACTACACGGCATTACTGGTGCATTTGAAGGAAGACATTGCAAAAAAAAACAGTTCCATATGTAGACGAAAAAATTCTCTTTAATTAAATCTATGCACCGTCTTACTAAGTCGTTGGCTACTTTAGCCACATTGCACGATTTGGGCTTTAAATTGCTTTCGGATCCACCGTATTTTCCAGATCTGGCCCCCATCGACTTCTACTTCTTTTCAAACCTCAAAAAGATGCTTGGCAGAAAACAAATGGCTTGAATGAGGAGGTGATCGCGGAAACTGAAGCCTATTTAGAGGCTAAAGATAAATCGTTCTATAAAAAAGGTATCGAAATGACCTGAGAATGACATTGTCATAAAAAATTGACAGGTATCATATGAATGTTTCTCCATTTTAAAAATTGAATCAATCTTTAGTGGCGCCCTCTATATCATATCAATCGCGAGAGTTATTGAGTGATATGCTACTTCCCGCAATAGGTGTACTTAACCTAAGGTCTGGTGAAAAGGATAAACATGCTGAAGGTTGTTGGTGAAGGTTAAATGTTCGCGCTCTCAAATAAATATAAGATCATGTTCCAAGGCGGGTTATATTAAAAAATATGTCACATCGAATTTTCAAAAAAAAAAAAAAATAAATTTTGGAAATTTCAAAGCCACAATTTCGAGCTTGTCGTCAACAAAATGTTAGCTTTCTAGGTTCTCAAATAAGTATAATCGAAAACCAATACCACTTGGCCGAGATAATAATTTCAGTTTAGGTATTTTTTGCGCTGAATAAAATCGAATTCCTGTAGCGGTTGAAATTGAACTTTACTGCTGTCTTAGGTATAAAAAATGTATTTCACTTGAAATCTGTGAAATAGCAAATTCACAAGATTCTTGAGTTTTGGATGGCAGACACTGGTCTAATTTAGTTACTCACAGCCGCTTTCAGTTTTTAAAACTGTGCCAAGATACACACACCGAAATAGATATACTTCCACTTACAAAAGTCAATACTTATAATGAATTTATTTGAATGCTACAAACACGTAGGTTGCATTTTATATTTCGAGATTGGGTAACGCTAGTGTTGCAATCTGGCAACTGCCAGCTCTATTGTAAAGTTTGAAATTTTTGAGGTTATACGTACTCAAAATATTTTGACATACGAGCGCTATTTGTGTTGTTTACAGTAACTTAAAAGATTCATCTGGCTCATAAAATCGTGAAAATTTTCGTGCGATTTTTTTTTTACAACTTTCGACGTGGATTAACTCAACAACAGTGCATCGACGAACTTAATTCAATCGTTGGCGATGAAGCTCCATCAAGGACCAGTGCTTATCGATGGTATGGTGAATTCAACCGAGGTCGTAGTTCACTCCAAGAGATCAGTTGTTGTTCCGGAAACCATTGATGCTGTGCGTTAACTGATATTGTAAGATCGTCATGTGACCTATCGTGAGATTGAGCCAATCTCAGACATTAGTGGGACATGCATACATTCAATATTGCGTTTGACATTTGACAGTCAAAATATTTATTGGCGTTGGATCCCACACAATTTTTCAATCGCTCAAAAAAGGCTCGCGTTGATTGGTCGAAATAAATGCTCAAAAAATACGATCGCAGTGCTTCGAAACACGTCTATGCCATCGTGACAGGTGGTGAATCGTGGATTTACGCCCGAAAGCCCGAAAGTAAATAGCAGTCGACTGTATAATAATAACTGTTGGTACTACAATCCAAAGGGGAACCAGGGCCTAGCTTGCTCATCAATCTTCCATCTTCCAAGAAATCAGTAAAACCAATAGGGTTCAGGTCAGGAAAGAGAGTCCAACTAATTTCTAACAAAGCAAGTTTCATGAATTGGTGCATTATCAATGCAACTCATCTAAGAATTCAATAAGTAGAGGTTTAAGTATGCATTAGATTCGAATTGCAGAGAAAAAAGCTTCTCAAACTAAGTCGTTCAGAGTCGGCAAAAAACTGTAGGTCCCTTCTACTCATGAGAGGACAGTACAACGCACAACACGAGTAGTTGATGAGGAAGCTAGGTCCTGATCCCCGTGAACTGTAGCGCCATTCAATTATTATTAAAAATCATCAGAACTCATTTTGTAACTGATGAGCATATTTAAGTGTTTTTCGTATAGCAGAAAGCGGCCATGAAGTTTCCACATTTGAAATTTCTATTCAAGCACACTCTTTTCCCTATACGTTTATCGTGCCAATAACGTTGACTACCATCAGACCTAGCCAAAGTAAACTTCTACTCGTCATTAAAAATAACATTTTTTCATTCATTGGTCATTCATTGCTTCGGCGGAAATTCAAGGCGTTCATTTTTATGACGTTTTTGCGAGGCAGGTTTACCTTTACTCTTTGTCCAGGCAAGGTTTTCAGAACTTTGTTTCTAATTGAAGCACTCAAATCTAATACATGGCGAATATCAGAAGAATTGTTCAGTATTTAAGTGCTTTCAGGTTTGTTTTACCCGTGCAGTTATAGTTGGAGTTCAGTCAGCGTTAAGTTTCCCCATATAACCGTCTTAACCTTAACATATTTGCTACACAAACGTGTGATCTATTATATCGCCTTCCTGTTTCCCGATTCGAGAGTTTACACTCCCGATATGTCGTCACTTTCTCAATCTCTCCCTATGTACATTTTGTCCAGGTGGCATTTTCAAAATTGAATAAAACACTAAAACTTTACGCAATGAGAAAATAAAATATAAATGATGAACTTTTCGCTAAATTCTTTGACAATTTTAGACGGAACTTAACAAAGCCAACGCTATACTCTCTATGGAAGTAAAATTATTTCCTATGGGATAAACTGTTGACGGCAGTAAAATGACACATAAGTGGAATGGGAGCAATTCTTTTTTTTTAATGCACTGTGATCAACGGTATAAATGTAAAGTAGGTGGTAAAGGTAAAAGTGCTGCAGAGTCGCATCGAATGCTTGTCGAGGCATATGGTGATCATACTCTATCAGAAGCAGCATGCAAAAAAAAAATGTCAACGGTTCAGAAATAATGATTTTGATGTGAGAAATGAAGAACGTGGAAGACCACCAAAAAAGTTTGAAGACGCCGAATTGCAAACGATATTGGATGGAGATGACACTTTGAGTCAATAGCAAATGGCAGTGTTAAATGTTAAATATTGCACAACAAACAATTTCTGACCGTTTGAAAACTATGTGAAAGATCCAAAAGTGTGGAAAATGGGTGCCACAAGAATTGAATGAAAGACAGATGGAAAACCGAAAAAAACACTTGTGAAATTTTGCTTCAAAGACACGAAAGAAAATCGGTTTTGAATCGGATTGTTACTGTCAATGCTGTCGATGAAAATAAATTTATTTTAAGAATCCTAAACGAAAAAAAAAATCCTGCGTTAATCTGGGACAACCATCAACATCGACTGCAAAACCAGATCGATTCGGCAAGAGGACAATGCTGTGTGTTTGGTGGGACCAGAAAGGTGTGCTGTACCACAAGCTCCTAAAACCTGGTGAAACTATTAATACAAATCGCTACCGACAACAAATGTTCAATTTGAACCATGCATTGATCGAGAAACGACCAGAATGGGCCAGAAGACACGGCAAGGTAATTTTGCTCCGTGACAATGCACCTGCACACAAAACAAAAATCTGTTCAGGATACAATCAAAACACCTGGCTGGGAGCAGCTACCAAACCCTCCGTATACACCAGACTTGGCTTCTTCCGACTACCATTTGTTTTCATTGATGGGACACGCATTGGCTGAGCAGCACTTTGATTCCTATGAAGAGGTCGAAAATTGGGTGTCTGATTGGTTTGCTTTAAAAGACGAACAATTTTATTGGCGTGGTATTCACAAATTGTCAGAAAGGTGGTCAAAATGTGCAGAAAACAATGGCCAATACTTTGAATAAAATGTTTTTACTTTCCCATTAATAATTATAATAATAATAATTGTTGGCGCTACAGTCCAAAGGGGACCAGGGCCTAGCTTGCGCATCAACTGCTCGTGTTGTGCGCGCTACTGTTCTCTCACGAGTAGAAGGGACCTACAGTTTTTTGCCGACTCCGAACGGCGAGATTTGAGAAGCTTTCTTAGACAGTTATTACTCTTGGGGTGTTGTCAGCAGCTCGAAATAGGTGGCGTCGTAAAAAAATCGAAAAATTGGTGTTGAGCTGGGAATCGAACCTACACCCTTCGGTGTGTGAGCGTCGCACTCTACCCACTACGCCCCGGCGGTCACAATTAATAATTAGTGTTTAATTAAAAAAACAAAACGCTCATTGCATACCGGTACACCTGGTAAATGATGCCCGTGCCTCTGTTTAGGACTTAGTTCTTAGCTCTTCGCATTCGCTTCCCTAAGCATACCGATTATCTAGTGTTGAATACATCCCAAGGACTTTAGTGCCTGTTACAGCCCACAATTATTGTACAAACAATAGTCTCGTAAATTTTTTTAGTGGTTGTCGTCCATTGATTTCAGTAACGTTCACTTGGAATAGTGAGAATTTAAAAGCGATTCTCTAAAACAGATTACAAAAAGTACCCACTCCTGCCGCTTTTCTAGTCTGGCTCCCTTCCATTCAGTCCTTTTTCATCCAAGATAGGTGGTCAGTGGACGTATAGCATGAACACACACCCTACCAGTCTAAAGATCAGACTCTCTGTGGCGAATCTGCAACACCAGAAGACGTTTTGCACTTCTGCCTCGAATTCATATTCCTTGGTGTTTCATAGTTTTCGAAGAAGGCCACATTGAAACATTCCTAAAATTCTCCGAAGAGCAGTCGAATGTCTCCAAAATACCAAGTCCCCATCAACTGAGGACCAAGCTTTGAATTATAAGATTCATTTAAAAATTACGACGTTCCTGAGTGAAGAACCCAACTCAACTCTTTGGAATTAAGCTTTCAGACCTCTTCCAGAAACGAGCACCAAATGAACGGTTTCGTAAACCGCTCCCGCAATAAAATCCGTTTTTCTACTTCGGCAAACCTCTTCATTTCCGACAAGTCTCACACCACCCAGCAGTCCCCTCCCCTGCCCTTCCAACCATCAAAGACTTTCTCAATGATTCCACTTGCCAGTCGTTGAACATTTGTACTTACATCTGCCAAGGAGCGCACACGTTTCACAATTTAACCGATTCAGTGAACAAAACAGAACATCAACCCAACCAACCGTGCTCCGGCAATCACAGGGTAACAGCGCTGCACTCCCGAACCACTCAACAAATCGCTTCTTGCATTAAGGACCAAACAAGACAAGACCTACCTTTGTGATGAACAGTGTGAGCATCGATGTGAATTCCTTGCTGTCCAAGAGGATGTTTTTTCCAGTATTCTGAAACAAGGACTCCAGCACAAAGAATTCCTGCCAGTCGTGCACTTTGATTTTCCCATCGCACAGTCCTTTGGTAACAATCGAATATATGGCTCCATCCTGCATCGGTGACGTCGGCGAGGGCGATAGAGATGGCATTTGCAACGAAGACACCACCGGCTGCTGCGAACGGCTGCCGTCCCCCTGTTGCTGCTGCAGCGCAAGAACCGAATGCCAGCCACGGTCTTGAAGTAATAAAATCGCCAGCATCCTCTGGCACTCATGGGAATCGATAAATTTCTCTAGCATCCCTAAGACCACCTCCTTTTGTGTGTCCAGCTCTTTGGCATCTAAAGCAGCGCCACTACTGCCACTGCTGCTGATGTTGGTGCGCTGGGCATTTGCGGTGCTGCTTTTAACCGGACTGCCAGTTGCAAGTCGCATCGGTGACGCGGTGCCCCCAACCAGCATCCCTGGTGGTGGAGGTGCCACCCGATGGTGACGTGGGCTGCCCGGTGGGGCGCTCATTGTGCTCTGCACCGACGCCGGCATCAGGAATATCTCAAAGGCCAATCCTTTCAGCGCTAGTACACTGCATTCCCGTATTGAGTTATTGGCCAATAAATTGTTGGCGATGCTTATGATTTTCGGAACCGTTATTATCTTTCGATCGCTTTTATATGTTAATTGGACGAGAAACTTCAGGACCGTTGGAATTATGATGCTGCCATTCCTGCGTGGTGTGCGATGTTTTGTTTGCGATGGCCCGCCAGAGGGTGGGTTATGAAATGAAAGGAGAGAACAGAGAGATACACAAATGTTTAGACACTGCGTGCAAAGGGCGGAGGCGCTAATTCACCCCGCTTTCAAAATATTGTTCTGTGAAATTTGAATACAATCTGCGCAAACAATATTCAGCCGCCGTTCCCCGATCTACATGCAACCCCGTCCATCGGTGAAAGAGGCGTTATTATTTTAGATTGGTTTTGGTGGTGCTGCGCATAATTTACGGGCTCTCCAGATAATTGCAATTTAAAGACCGGTTTAGTCAATTCAATTCACAGGTGGTTTGGCGGTCCCAGAGTGCAGGTTTTGATGGGTTTTTAAATGTTTTTCAACCTGTTATTTATGGAATGAAACTGAACGCAATTATTTCGGTGCAATATTTGCGGTGGATGTTTAAGTTTCGTGATGTGTGCTTGACGGGTGAATGATTATGGATTTATGGGCACAAATTGAATTTGAATGTGCAGTTGTGGGAAATTTAAAGTCATCTAACTATAGAGTGGATGCTAATCGCATTCGATTTGACGATGGCTTTTGATTAGAAGATGGCTTGGCGGCTATAAACTGGATATGACCGTGTAAAGGATTGGAGAGGACTTGAGGGCAAATATGGAAAAGCAGAAAATGATCGATTTTTGGTCCTGTTTGCTTTGATGGCGTTAGGAGAAGATTTAAAGACGAACTGGGCTGTACGGCGATACGCGTATGTTCAAACGTCTCCGGATTCAAGACCTATGGACTCCTCTGTTCCGGCCAGAAAATGCTTCAAAACGCAGTCCAACTCAACGCAACAGAGGTCAGTCTAGACTGAAGTGTAACCACAAGGAAAGAAGGACCTCAACACTCACCGTGTCAGTGAGTGGGTCGAAAATATCTTGTAGGCGTGCTTAGTAAAGGATCGATATCAGTTATTTATATGACGATCTAAAGAACTGAGCATCGCTCAAATCACATTATGACGCATTTTGTGGTTTCATGCATACGAAATTGCATGTTGACTCTAGGACTGAAGCGGATGGACCATTTGAATCGCTTACGTTCAGCGATTGGGTTCAAATGAAGACACACCAAAGTGATGAATTTCATCGCAAAATCATCTCCAGTGACGGAGGTCAGTTTCGGCTCAATTGGTGGTTAATAATCAATATTTCATGAATCACCACTTTATCCACAACAGATAATTTTTTGCTGCAGTCATTGGGTCATATTTTTGTTTTTGAACGTAACAATCGTCGCTTTACTGTGTATTTGCAGTGTCATTGCACCATGCCTATCCATTTTTTTCTGACGGCATTGGGCGACATGTGGTTTCAACAGAACGGTAGCACAAGCCACACAGCCCACGCTACAATCGATTTTTTTAAGATTAAGTATCGTTTCGGTGTTATCTCAAGCAATAGGCCAGTTAATTGGCCACCTCGTTCATGAGATTAAACGCCGCTTGGCTGTTTTCTACAGAGCTACGTTATTTTTCAACGTCGTTGGCCACTGGTTGATCGACGACATTGGAAAACTTACAGCCAACATTGAAATCTAAGCGTCACTTGCGGTCGAAATGTGTAGCATTGTCGTTGAAAATTGGATCCAATACACCAAGACCGCGGTGTCTATATGAACGAAGCGGAGTTCCATCAATAAATGTTTTGATTGCACTTTAAGCCGATAGTAAATTGTTTGAAATATTTCACTTGGTTTGCGTTTAATTACAGAATAAATATGTCGAGTTCTTTATGAAATAGTATTACTTTTAAGTGCCTTTGTGACACAAATGGAAATCAATGCAGTGAAAGCTGTTGACATAGATTATAAGTGAGTCTGGTTCATGTTACAGCAACGTGAACAAGGACTGCAACAGAATCTGCTCCACTTCATCCCCGTTTCCGATTAACTTCGCTGTACAAAAAATTTGCCTCTTTGTTCAGTTACCAGCCACCACTCCACAAAACTACTCTTCTCCAAACGCAAATTCACATGAAGCATTTTACAGATCCCCTAACCAACATCCGAACCCACAGTGCGGCATTCATTTCGCTTTCCAATCCTGCTTTATGGTCGAAACTCTAATCGGTCTCTAGCTTAAAGCAACACAATGGCTGCACTGCCTAAACGGTAGTCCTCCCCAATCACTTTGACCCACACATCAACCCTCACCTCACTCTTTGGTGACCGCCACCAAAACCACCGATTACCACAAAGTGTCTGCCCCCCTCGACACATTGTTCCTTTGTTGAAAATTCTGAAAGTTAAAATCGGAGCTAGTTTCTAACCACTCCCGAGTGTATCCCAAGCGACTTGAATTACCTTGCAACGCCGGATTCGATTAATTCCAAATTGTTCATTACTTCTTCGAATATCATCTGTTTCGAGTCCAAGATACTGTACGTCACGTTGAGCTCGAGCAGTTGCGAGAGCAGCTCCAGGATGGCGGCCTGTATCCTGGCGTTGGATTTCATAAACAGCTACGGTCCGGAACGTGGGCGGGCCATTATAATGCAAAACAAACGAGAAAAGTATAGTTAAATAGGTTTTCTGGACAATTCTAAATCAAACGGGATTTAAAGGAGTCACAGTCCCAGAACATGCACACACACACAGAATACGTACCGTCAAACAGTATATGACCAATGGCTCGAACAGTTTAATGTGCTTAGCACAATCGTTCTCATAGTCGGACTTCCACAATGGGAACTCTAATCCAGCGGCGAACAATTGACCAAAAACTACGGTCGGATCGGTGG
Organism: Eristalinus aeneus; assembly: GCA_955652365.1. NCBI lineage: Eukaryota > Metazoa > Arthropoda > Insecta > Diptera > Syrphidae > Eristalinus > Eristalinus aeneus. The sequence continues at coordinate 124,733,583 of OY019130.1, read as the reverse complement.
TGGTGGCTTGCATTTGGCTATTGCCACCACCGCCGCCCACAACTATGCCATTGTCAGCGATGACTGCTGCATTGAAATGAGTCGGGCTACCACCGCCGCCGGTTCCAACGCTGCCCCCCATCCTAGCAATTACGCTTAGCTTCGCAGCCAAGTACGGATTTATGAAGTGCTGGTAGTCGCTGCACCGACTGCCATAATTTCGACCAAATAAGAATTTCAAAAGCTGCCGCAGGCTGGCTATGCACTCGATCGGTGCATAATTGATGAGCTTAGTCAAATACTGGAGCGTTTCCTCGATTAATTTGATTGGACTGCCAGAGGGCGAGGAGTCGCCGCAGTTTACTCGCAGCTCGATGCAAGTGCTCATCGTCTTGATGCTGGTGCGGAGGAGAGACATTAGTTTGGCTCCAGATACTTTGTTAATAGTCATCTGGAATGGAAGGTTTTGAAATGTTTAAAATTTTTTCTTAGAAAATAGCGGAGAGTTTTCCAAAGGGGACTGGACAACATTTTTTTTTGCTCTTAAAACTTAATTATTATAGTTTGCAGGCGTTGCTCGTTCGTATACATGATGAGCTCTATGATTAGATGAAGAAAGCGTTCATAAATTTAATTCAAAGTTGTCAAGCCCTTATGGAAAACGCTTTATTAATACAGTCATGGAGAACTTCATCAATTATTGATTTAACTATCTGTGTACTACATTCCAAGTGAATTGGTGGAAGTACTTCGTCGTCGAAGGAAGAAGAAAGGAGTGCGAGACAGTTTCAAATGCCGTATAGTATTTATACCTACTGAAGACTATTGTGAGGAATTTAATGAAAAATTGACTCATGCTTTACCGCGAAATATAGAGAAGATGGGATGCATAGACCAATTTATTAATTCGCCTCCATCTTATGATTCACAAATATGTCTGAAAATATTTTTGAGGACGTCTTTTGTGCAATTCAAAAGGAGAAGTATCCTTGATTTATATTTAGACGTGCTTAATACGATAATGAGATATACAAAACAGACACGCACGCAAATTACACAAAACTTTCGATTTCTGATCTAAGAGGCTCATGCAGCTATAGTATATACTCGTGTATAAGAATAATGGTTTAATGGTGCTCCACAATTAGGAGATGTTTGAATAGATTATTATTTGGGCTGAAGTCAATTCGGAGGGATGCATGGGCCTGTTCACGCGAGTCAACGTTGTTGATTGCGCTCTACAAGGCGAGCTGCCAATACTATCCTCGTTAGTGCACAGGTCAAGTTGACATACTGCCACCACGCGGCGCCCATTGGATAGCCATCACAACACCCGTTGTATGGTGAACCAAAGTATGCAGCGAGCCCCTCTGCCCGAGGAATTAGATAATGGGCCTGGCCTACCAGTCTATGGGTTGTGCTTGAGGGTAAAATCTTCACCCCGTAAAAAATCATGAGTTCAGAGACAACAATATGATTCGGATAGTGAAGGATTAACTGTTGACGATCCAGCAAACGTTTAAGGACAACGATTATCGATTTTGTACGTGGAATGTGAGGTCCCTTAACAGGCCACGTGCAGCCGAACAACTTGCGAAGGCCCTTGACTGCTGCAAGGTAGATATTACCGCCATCCAGGAAGTACGATGGGATGGGCCCGGCAAGAGAACGATGAAAGACCGCGTACAGCGATTGCTACAGAGAGAGAAGGCTGCACTTATTCGGATGCGGCTTTGTTGTTCGAGGCAGACTTAGACAAACCAAATAGGTACGACCCCGTCAGCGAACACCTCATGACAATCCGCATCAAGGCTAAATTCGGGAACATCAGCCTAATTTGCGCTCACGCCCCGACAGAGGAAAAGGATGAAAACACCAAGGATGACTTCTATGATCTCCTAGGAAGAACATACAATCGATGTCCAAGCTACGACACCAAGATCGTTCTACGAGAGTTCAACGCTCAGCTGGGAAAGGAGGACATCCTTGCTGGAGTCATCGGTAAACACAGCCTGCACGACAACACATCCGGAAACCGACTCAGGCTGCAGGACTTCGCCTCGGGGCGGCACCTCTCTGTGGCCAGCACGCAGTTCCCACACATTTACAAAGGGCCTAGCGATCTTCTGATCAATCCGCCGTCAACCAGAGTGATCACGTTGCGGTCGACGTCACACACTCCTCCAGTATTCTCGATGTCCGAACCTTCCGAGGTGCAAATATCGCCTCGGATCATCACCTTGTTGTAGCCAAGGTAAGAACCAGGATACCGAGAGAGCAACAGAGTCGAGGTAGACCAAAACGGTTTGACGACGGAAAGCTACAATTGCAACCGATCGCTAGGAACTTTGCCGACCCAGTCTCTCTGAAACTCGCTTAGAGTTCGAAGCTGCCTGCACTAAACATAAAAGAAACTGGAAACGTTGTCAAGAAGCCATCAAAGAAACTGCCACTGATGTGCTGGGCTTCACGTCACCACCCAGAGGGAAGCCATGGTTTGACGACGAGTGCAGGCAAGCACATGCAGCCAAACTAGACGCCTATAAGGCGACGCTGCATCGAACAACGAGGACTGTTCGTGAGCTCTAATAACAGAGAAGAAGGGAAGAGCACCGGCTTCTCAGAAAGAAAAAGAAGGAGCGTGGGAACGTGCGGTCGTGGAAATGGATAGGTGTTATGGCAGGAATGAAGGCCGACAAGTAAAACAGAAATCCGGAGGATACAAGGTTCGGACCGAAGCCTGCCGGGACCAAAATGGACAACTCGTGGTAGAGTCGCAGTCTGTGCTGAGAATATGGAAGGATAATTTCTGCAGACTCCTTAACACCGATGACGGCCCAAATCCAGCTGTTCGGCAAAATGTTGTACTGATATGATGAATGAATGATGATAGACAAGTATACCGTCTCAATGACTTAGACAAGGTAAGGATATGAATATCCAAGCTGAAGTCGAACAAAGTTGCTGGATCGGACGGACTGCCCGCAGAACTATTTAAAGCAGCTGCGGATGAGTTGGTTGGGCGCATGCACCAGCTCATCTGTTAGATATGGTCGGAGGAATACATGCCCGATGAGTGGAATCTTAGCGTCGTTTGCCCGGTCCACAAGAATGAATACTCCTTTGACTGCAAGAATTATCGCGCTACTAGGCTTTTTAACATCGTTTTCAAGATCATCTCTGCCGTATTATGTGAGCGTCTGTCCATAACCTGACAGGTTGTTATGATTTTCCTTCAGTTGAAAGGTTTTCGCCTGAAAGTATACCCAGGATTGGTTGAATTGAGTGGGTGGATAATGGTGAGGATCGTGACGTAGGCTGTACGTCCATCGTGGATCAGTTAGCCAGATAGCTTAGAGGTGGAGTAGTCGCTAGGGGCGCTGAACATTGTGGGTTCAATAGAAGGTCTTGTCAGCATGCTTATTTTGTTATTTTTCTTTGTGTCCTGTCGGTGGTTTTCCCAGCTTTTGTGGACCGATGGACTGACCCTTGATCCTCCTCGAACGAAACGTGAGGATAGCCGTTCTTCGTTTGGTGGATGGTACGATGGAGAGTTTGCGGCCTTCCTGGTGGTAACAAGGTTCCTATCAGTGTGGTTTCAGACCAGGGAAGTTCGCTATAGACCAGATTTCCGTTTTAGGCAGATCCTAGAAAAGACCCAAGAAGTGCAAATCGACACTCACCACCTTTTTGTCGATTTTAAGGCCGCATATGACAGTGTGCATAGAGACGAGCTAAACAGTGCCATGTCTAGTTTTGGCAGTCCTATCAAACTCGTCAGATTGTGTAGGATGACGATGGAGAACTCTCGCTGCCCCATCAAGGTCGGTAACGAACTCAACGAGACATTCAATGTCAAGAAAGATTTCAGACTAGACGACGCACTGTCATGTGACTTCTTCATCCTCGAGAAGATCGTGCGTAACTCACAAGTCAACACCAGAGGCACGATCTTCCAGAAGTCAGTTCAATTGCTAGCTTACGCTGATGACATTGACGTGATTGGACGAACACAGCGAGCCGTCAATGAGGCGATTGTCGCATGGGGCCATCTCATCTGAAGGTTAAATGTGGTTCGGATGGCATGTTCGCTCTTAATTCCACTGAACTATTTTTTCCTTGCTTAGGACAAATAACTTTTAGACGGACTCAAATGGCTCAAATGACTTTTATAAACTGTGATGGCACTTGGACGAACCATTCAAGGTACGCTATAAACAGAAAATAGAGCAACTGAATATTGTATCGAAACTTCGGGTATCAATGAGAAAACCACACCAGGTGCAATTTCACAGAAATTATTTGTCCCGGTAGCACTACAGCAAGTCACACCTGCTCCGATTTATTATTCGCTCGCACAAATGTGACATTTCATTGGTTTTCTTTCAAAATAACTCCATGGTCTCAAAAAAAAAAAACAAAATATCGAATTTAGTTGTATTGCAAGCAAATGTCGTTAAATTTGTGTACACAGGTGTCACACTACTCACCTTATAACTGTCGTATGAGCTCTTCAGAATATTATACAGCTTTATGTAAACATAATCACTGCCAAAGTATCCGACACTGTTGACGATAGCCAGCTCTTTGGCGTTCGAGAATAAATCATTTCGCTGCACTTTCGCGAATAGCAACGGCTTCTGATTGGTGAACAGGTGATAGTAAATATTAATTATCTTCATCGTATGCGTCAATAAATTATCGATAAAGCGACTGTGGCTGATGGCATTTGTTGTTAAAACATTCCCTGCAATGAAAAACAACAAAAAACAATGAACAAACAGGAATCACCGCCCAAAACCATTCCAATCACCAGAAACAACAGCAAAAAAAAAATCAAAGAAGTGCATTTGTATTGGAGCATCCTCTCGCTCATTATTCGCTATGATAAATCGCCAAAGTATTCCCCGTATCGAATTATCATAACTCAATTATGAAGGGAAAATAAAAACACAAAAATAGGCCCCGGGCCGGTGTGATTCCGGGACGCAAACAAACAGAAAGGGTTCCTGCTGTCCGCCCAAAGCGGAGTCATCTGTCGGTGCACACACGGGCACGCACGCAGAGCCACCAACGCACACGCAACCGCGAGTGGAGCACACACACGGGCAACTCATGTGAAGCTGCCGAGTAAATTACGAAAACGAATTAAGCACAGTGCCCAGGAACTGCGCTCCGCAAAAAAGAAAAAAAACAGCGAGAAACGAAACAGAACTGAAGCTCGGTTATTAATTAATTGAAATATTATGAGTATTTCCGATGTTGATTTATGCGTGAGGTGTTCGTGTTTAATTCGTTATTTATCCATTTGCCGGTGCTGACCCACTCCGGGCGGCAGTGTTCAATTCGCACAGCGGGTTGGTTTTGAAATGTGTTTCGACACGCACGCATTGTGCACAAGAATGTTGCACTTAAATCTTCAAATTTCATAAATAACGCATTTAGGTCAGCTTCACAAAGCTGTCTGTTGATTTTCAACATAATATCGGTTTGTTTTTTGTTTGTCTCGTTCACATTTCTGTTGAATTCCATTGCGCAACAGTTTTGATTTAATTACATGGCCGCAGAATCTGCTCGTCGGATGGGTTTTCATTGAAATTTAGTGGTCGTATTAATTGAACTCCACTGGCTAACCTTAATTCACTGTTTTTACGGATGTTGTTATTGTTACGCTCCTGTTGTTATTGTCATTGGTGATCCCGGTGCAGTTTTTTTGCGCGAGTGGTATGCCTGCATGGGCTAAAAAAATATCATCAATTCAGTTGACATGATTAATTATACGGCGCTGGAATGATGATAAATTTAATGATTCATAATTTTCCAATAAATAAAGTTCCAATAATTGTTAATTACAGCCGAATGAATTAAATTCTGTTCTCCGCACACCAAATGCAAATGAATTTGTTTAAGAAAACATGTTATGTAGTCCCCGTTTGGTATCCTTTTGCTAGTCACTGCAAAATTCTTCTAAACACAAGTGGCAACAATTTTTATACTAAGAGACTTCAATGTAATCAAATTAATTACCAAGCACTTGTTGATTGGGTTACAGCTGTTGGCAGGACTGTTTTATTTTGTTTTTGGGATTTGGAAACGTGCAAATGTTTTTATTTTAAATTTGGATCTCTGTAACTGAACCCGACCACTGACCCACGCCCAACACTTCTCGCCGATTAAGCAAGATGTGATCTCTGGCTGTTCGCACATCTCCGCGGATAAGGTTTTCAAACGGCAAAAGTTTTACGAGCAGTGTTCAATATATTCTCGGCACCAAGATGAATCTCTGGCGGCATACACAGGCCGACATAATAATCACACGACAATCAAAAATGCTCGTTTTCAATATCTGCCGTGATTGGTACAATAATTGATTTCATTTCAGAATTGTAATTAAAAAACAAAGATTATATACGTATAACAGAAAATCCTCTTTTCAAATTTTGGCCTTTAATTAAAACAAAAAATAGCATATTATTATTTCATTAATACGACAAAACTCATCATACTCCTGCTAAGAAAAATGGTTTATACCGCAGTAGGTTCCAAGTAGCATATTGGACTTCCACGGGATTTGAGGACAGCTTAAAGTCTACACGGCGCCTTCGCTAAGTGGGAAGAGTGCGACGCTCGCACGCCGAAGGGTCTAGGTTAGATTCCCGGCTGAACACCTCGAGCCACCACCTCTTTCGAGCTGCTGACAACACTCAAAAAGTAATAACTGTCTAAGGAAGCTTCATAAACGTTCGGAGTCGCCAAAAAACAGTAGCGCGCACAACACGAGTAGTTGATGAGCAGGCTAGGCTCTGGTACCCCTGTGGACTGTCGCGCCAACAATTATTATTATTATTGTAGTCCACGCGACATTGAACAAACCAGCTTCTGGGTTAAATCTTCAGGTACAATATCCCGTTCTATTAGCAGAGCTTACCAGCTATACGAACATGAAGTGAGCGTCAAGATACAAATGTCTCGAGAGGGAACATTTGTTGTGAACGAGCCCTATTTTTTTTTTTTTTTTTTTTTTTTGATTGCTATGATATCTGTGCAAAATATTTAGTATACATCAAGTCATTGAACAGACAACATCATATTTTTTCATCGTGTTAAAAGTGTCGAATTTTGTACCAGAAAGTGAAGATTTGCGGAAAGCATTAATTTTTTGTTTTCATTTGAAGAAAAGTGCTGCAGAGTCGCATCGAATGCTTGTCGAGGCATATGGTGATCATGCTCTATCAGAAGCAACATGCGAAAGATGGTCTCAACGGTTCAGAAATATTGATTTTGATGTGAGAAATGAAGAACGTGGAAGACCACCAAAAAGTTTGAAGACGCCGAATTGCAAACGTTATTGGATGGAGGTGACACTTTGAGTCAAAGACAAATGGCAGCAATGTTAAATGTTTCACAACAAACAATTTCCGACCGTTTAAAAGCTATGGGGAAGATCCAAAAAGTGTGGAAAATGGGTGCTACATGCATTGAATGAAAGACAGATGGAAAACCGAAAAAACACTTGTGAAATTTTGCTTCAAAGACACGAAAGAAAATCAGTTTTGCATCGGGTTGTTACTGGCGATGCAAAATGGATTTATTTTAAGAATCCTAAACGGAAGAAATCATTGGTTAATATGAGACAACCATCAACATCGACTGTAAAACCAGATCGATTCGGCAAGAGGACAATGCTGTGTATTTGGTGGGACCAGAAAGGTGTGCTGTACCACGAGCTCCTAAAACCTGGTGAACCGACAACAAATGATCAATTTGAACCATACATTGATCGAGAAACGACCAGAATGGGCCAGAAGACACGGCAAGGTAATTTTGCTCCATGATAATGCATCTGCACACAAAGCAAAACCGGTTCAGGATACAATCAAAACACTTGGCTGGGAGCAGCTACCCCACCCGCCGTATTCACCAGACTTGGCTCCTTCCGACTACCATTTGTTTTCATCGATGGGACACGCATTGCCTGAACAGCACTTTGATTCCTACGAGGAGGTCGAAAATTGGGCTTTAAAAGACGAACAATTTTATTGGCGTGGTATTCAGAAATTGCCAGAAAGGTGGTCAAAATGTATAGGAAACAATGGCTAATACTTTGAATAAAATGTTTTTACATTCCCATTAATAATTAGTGTTTTACTTTCAAAAATAAACGTTCATTTCCTACAGGTATATGAAATTTCCCATATCTGTATGAAAATTATATAATTGAATGTAGCCTTTGGAGTTACTGTGTGCCTGTGCAGCTGTTTCTTTAGGAAGTCCCACACACGCTCAGTGAGGTTTGAATCTGGACAAACGCTCAATGAGGTTTGAATCTGGGCCTGTGAAGGAGAATATAACTGTTTCGCGCATAGTACAAAAACCACTCTTTGACTTTTCCAGCTGTCTGCTTAGGGTCATTATCCGGCTGAAATATGCAGCCAGGATTTAAACCGAATTTCTGAACCGATCACTCTAAATTTCCATATGAATCCATATTTCCTTCTATGAATACCAGCTTTCTCACACCGAACCAAGCCCGAAGATTTTGAATTTACTTTCATCAGTGAACAGCAACTTCTTGTTTTGTGCACGATAGACAGAGGGAACCTTTAGTTCTCGCTGACTCCGAAGGGCGAAGTGTAAGAAGTTGAATACTATCAGCAGCTCGAAAGTGGTGGTACTGTAAAAAAATGCGAAGCTTTTAGTACGTCCCACCCTACTCGCTGCGCCATGAGAAAGTAAAAATGAAAATTTAGCACAGCGCTGTAATTAAATTTATTTTATTGGGTCTATAACTTAATTTGTTTGTTTGCTAAAAGGTGGCGTAACTTGTATTGTTCCATTGAAACATGCGTTGGAAAGCTACTGTCATTGTACATCATTTCAATATATGTCATTCAATTTAAGCGTAAACAACAATATATATTTTTTTTCAATCAATTATGTCGGGCTTTGTGCCTGAAAAAGTGTTTTTTGCGGGGAGTTATTCTTCATTGATATGAAGAAAAGTGCTGCCGAAAGACATTGTATATTGGTGGAAGTTTATGGAGAAAATGCGCCAGCTGAGCAAACGTGTCAAAAGTGGATTGCACGCTGTCAAAAATGCGTTGTAATCTTGGGCAGTCAAAAAAGTTTGAACTTGAAGATGTGGAAGCATTACTCTATGAAGATCACAGCGTTTCAGATAAAGTGCGATAGGCATGGTGTAGAGTCTCGTTCCCAGGGACAAGCATGGGACAGAGCATGGATCCATTCTTTGGATGCCAAACGCTAGCAAAACCCATACAGTGGCACGAAACAGTGCATACCTCTGAAGGTAGCTTCGTCTGTGGGGACTCTTAGGGGACCAGTGTTGTGGGCACAAAGGGCTTATTGTTGATTGAGTACAAGAAAGGCATACGCACCCACTCTTCGTTATTAATGGCAGGAAATTAAGAAAACACAGTCAGGGTAGACTTACAACAGGTTTGCCATTTATTCGGAATAACGATCCGTTCTCCCAGCTCAACACCAATTTTGCGAATTTTTCACCGCACCACCTCTTTCGTGCTCAAAGAGTAATAGCTGTCTAAGAAAGCTTCTCAAATTTCGCCGTTCGGAGTCGGCAAAAAAACTGCAGATCCCTTCTACTCGTGAGAGAACAACAATTATTATTATTAACGATCCGTTCTCACATAGGCTTCTGGGCGGGATTGTGGTTTTACAAAAATCCAACTCGAATCCAATAGAAACATTTCATTAGGTTTCAAGAAAAGTTGTAGTCATGGCGACGCACTGTTATGTGGCTTCTTCAGTATCATGCCGCAGATATGACGTTGTTACTTGTGTGCGTAGCTCACAAGTCAAAACCAGAGACACGATCTTCTAAAAGTCAGTTAAACTAATAGCTTACGCCGTCAATGAGGCTATTGCTGATTTTGGAGTGAAAGCGGTTAAAATGGGTCTTGCGGTAAAGGAAACCAACATCAACGTCTCGGACAGAGCGTCACTTTAAGCACCAGAAACTTCGAATGCGCGGCAAATAGGGACAACCGCATCACTGCCGAATTCAAAGGCAGAATCACTCTTGCGATTGAGTGATACAATCCTTTCTCGAAAGACTAAGCTTGCTTTGTATAGCAACTTCATCATCCAGTCCTTCTTTATGGCACAGAAACTTAGACGTTACTAATAGCGTGTGGGTGCCCTTTGAGAGCACAATTCTGCGTGCGTTGATAACATCTGGAAGAGAAGATTCAACGAGAAACTCTATAGACTTAATAGCGGCATGCGCCTGGTCAAGCGCCTTCGGATGCAACGCATAAGACGGTTTGGCTTAGCTTGGCTTGGCTTGGCATGACTTGGCTTTGCTTGGCTATATAGAGCATATGAACACCACTTCTCCGGCCCGAAAAGCCTTAAAATCCGATTCATTGAGAGAATGCAACAGAAAACGGCCTAGACCGAGATGGCGAACACAAATGAAGAAGGAAGGATTTCAACGAAATTGGTGTGGGGAATTGTAAGCAGCTGGCTAGAGTTCGTACGATATGGAGAGAAGAAGAAAGAAAGAAAATGAGAGAAAAGATGGAAAAGAAAAGAGTCCACTAGGATCTGAGATTCTAGCTACATGAGCAACTACTCGTGCGATACAGTTTTCTAGTAAAAAGACTGTTAACTATCCATGGTCGACGTCGAAGAGACATTTTTGAGTCCTGTGTTTCAAAACCAAACCAAGGATCAGCGCATTTGCCTACTACCATATTCGTGATCGACCTCAAGCTATTTTGAAAGTTTGAAAAAATAAAAGTTTTCAAACCAAATATGAACATTTTGGAAGTTTTAAATTAAGAAAAAAAATTAAATATGTTGCGCACATTTAAGCAACAACTGTCTTTTCTAAATGCTTTTCCTGAACCCTAAAAATGTCTGTAGCATATATCTCTTGGAACACCTGTCTGTACATTTAATTAAATGTTTTGAACACTGTTTCATGGTATTTCCATTATGCCAGACTTCTTGCCTGGACTAGAGACAGTGGACGATCTTTATCTTTTTCTCCAACAAATGCCCCTTAAATCATCACAACAGTTCTGCAGATAATTGCACTCAGCATTCATTTTCAACTTTCCGTCCCCGATGAATGACTTTCCACTTACCGCACTTTGTTTCATATCAATTCCCTCGCGAATCTGCAAATTCGAAGATAATTCGCTAAGTCCCCCACCCAGCAACTCACCTGCCAGCAGCGTCGTTGTAACCTCCATCAGATCATTCTGGCAATTCAAATCCAGCGCTGTTGTGTAATTATAGTAAGCAAACTTGAAGCAGATCTCTGCAAAGTTAAACTCCATCCAGACCTCGCGAAAATTGAAAAAGTTGAATGTCTTCAGCAGCACTTTGAGTGCATAAATAATGCCAAACTATTTGCGGTAGTGAGTTAGAAGCATGAAAAATGCAAAAAGATTCAGACAGATTTATTTTTTATTTCAGGTCAAAAGCCACCCCGCCGGCAAACACTCACCTGCAAGTTCCTATCATTCAACTCCATCAGCTTATTTGTAAGTTTGTACAGAACTTTTGACAAAACTTCGCCATTCGCCAGGCGCTCGCTGGGGCTGGATTCCTTGAATAAATCACAGATTGGCATCGACATTCCCTGGAAGATGCGATAGTCGTAGAAGTCCCACAGCAAATTGAAATTGGTGCGATAGAGCTCATTCAGCGACAACGCGACTCGTCCGTCCAGTGTTTTGGATGCCGGTGTTGCTGTATGTTTCCTCGGTGCCTGGACTGCCCCCGATATTTGAATAATAAAACGACACAGGCAATCGGCCGCGTGCTCCCTGACGCGGAAATCATCGTCGCCAACAAGTTGCAGGAGTTCGTCCAGAAATGTATTCTATCAAAGAGAAGATTGATTATTATCGTCATCATCATCACCGCCCAAAGTGGGGGTAAAATGTTTTCCTTTTTATTGTGTGCTTTCGTTTCTGCCCATCCGTGCCCCTCCGTGGAAAGGAAATGAAAAAAAGAAGAACGAGGCGAAACCGATTGAATGCCAGGGAGGAAGGAAAAAAACGACGAACGGAAAGCAACGGAAATGGAACCTAGATGCTGCGGAGAATGAGTTATCAAGTTTGATTTGCAGACCTTTAGCGGAAAGATAGTGAGTGAGTGAGTTGTTTACACGCTTAGAATCAATTTATTTCGCAGACACAATCCAGGAGGTGAACGCTGCCTTCATCGGCAAGGGGCACACAATGATTCCTCTGAGGGGGAAACTTGCTGGGCGCTAAGGAGTTGATGAGGAAATCGAATCGAAGGAATTGATCTCTGATGGTGGGAGCGCATGATAATGGAAATTGAAAGCACTCTGAATAAAGTGTTCGGGAATTATATGTGACAGGTGTTAGTCAGCAAACAAAATTTCTCATTTCTTTCAACAACTGTTACAAGCTATTCGAACTTATTAACGATTTTCGAGTCACGCAAATAAACGAGCATAGAGGAATTCGACTTGGGAATATCTTACACCTACGCTCAGGCTTCTGAGGTTGACACTGGTCACCGAACCATATTCTGCGGCAGTATGTACTGGTAGGCAGGCGGCTCTTAACATGATGAGTGGGCTTTAAGTCAATCCTCTTAAAACCGAGTTTGTTCTTTTTAGGAGGAGGAGGAATCTGGTACTTAAGGGTGACATCATTCCATTTTCCGATGAAGCTAACCACGAAGGTTGCCTTTTATATTTCGGGATTGAGCAACCCTAGTATTGCAATCTGGTTGCTGTCAGCTCTATCTTAAAGTTTGACACTTATGAAATTATACGTACCCAGAACGTTTTGACATACGAGCTCTATTTGTGTTGTTCACAGTAACTTAAAAGATTCATCTCACCCAAAAAATGGAAAATCTTCACGCGATTATTTTTTACAACTTTCGACGTGGATTAACTCAACAACAGTGCATCGACGAACTTAATTCAATTTTTGGAGATGAAGTTCCATCAAGGGCCAGTGTTTATAGATGGTATGGTGAATTCAACCGAGGCCGTATTTTACTCCAAGACGAATTTCGTGAAGGTCGTCCAAAATCAGTTTTTGTTCCGGAAACCATTGATACTGTGCGCCAACTGATATTGCAAGATCGTCATGTGACCTATCGTGAGATTGAGACAACCTTAGGCATTAGTCGGATCAGCATACATTCAATATTGCATGAACATTTGACCGTCAAAAGTATTTGTTCGCGTTGGATCCCACGCAATTTGTCAATCACTCAATATAAGGCTCCTGTCGATTGGTCAAAAGAAACGCTCCAAAAATACGATCGCGGTGCTTCGAAAGACGCCTTTAACATCACGACAGGCGTTGAATCGTGGATTTACGCGTATGTGCCCTAAAGTAAACAGCAGTCGACTGTATAAGTGTTTCAAATTGAGCCAAATCAAACAAAAGTTGGTCGCGCACGAAGCACTTCCAAGCTAATGGTCATGTCTCAACCATACCACTAGAACAACGCGGAACAGTCAGTTCTAAGTGGTACACAACCATTTGTTTGCCAGTTGTCTTCCAAGAAATTAGGAAAACCAACCGCCGAAGTCAGATCACTCTTCACCACGACAATAATATTACACTTCGGCTCAAACAACTGCATTTTTGAGTCATCCGCCGTATAGTCCTGACTTGGCACCGAATGGCCTCTCTTTTTATTCGCTGTACGTAAAAATAAAATGAAAGGTCAACACCTTTAGAAGCGGTTGGTGCGTTAAAAACGCATATATTGGAGACATCTCAATCAGAGTGGCAAAGGTGCTTCGACAATTGGTTCAAACGCATGCAAAAGTGTAATGGCGAATTTTGAAAAACAATAAAGCTTATTTCTATGACATTTGTTTTTGTTCTTTAGCTCCAAAATATAAAGGGCAACAATGATTGCAAAAAACGCTGGCAGAAGTTTATTAAATCTGAGGGGGAATACTTTGAGGGAGACTTGTGTAACGAGCTTTTTTGCTTTTTATTTAATGCTTCATAAAGAGTGTTACAGTGATCGGATTTAGTTCAAATATGCGCCGTTTTGTTCGATAATCTGTTTCTATCTAGACGATAACTTCATTATACCCCCTCGTAGAGGCCCCACTCCATATATGCGAAGAACTCGGACAGCCAGTTTTCACAAACCTCTTTTGAGTTCAACTTCACACCACCAAGGGCGTTCGCCATGGACAGGAACAGGTGGTAATCACTTGGCGCTATGTCCCGGCTATATGCTGTATGAGATAAAACCTCCCATTCGGGCTCCCGTTGCTTCTGACGAGTCATCAACGAAGTGTGTGGGCTGGCGTTGTCCTGGTGGAACACTACACCCTTCCTGTTTGCCAATTCTGGATGCTTCTGGTCGTTCCCCTGCTTTAAGCGGTCCAGTTGTTCGCAGTAGATGGTAGAATTAAGCATCTGGCCATATAGGAGCAGCTTGGCCACTGTTTGGGACGATTCACCGACCTTCAACCACGACTGTTTTCGCTTGATATTTTCGTATGTGATCCATTTATTGTCGCCACTCACCATTCGCTTCGAAAATAGTTCGAGTTCCGAGTTCAGCAGCATATCGCAGGCGTTGATTCGGTCCAGAAGGTTTTTTTGCGTCACACCATGCGGCACCCAAACATCAAGCTTTTTTTGTATCCAGCCTTCCGCAGATGGTTTAAAATGGTTTGGTGACTAACTCCTATCTCCTGGGCGATGTCACGAGATGCCACATGCCAGTCTAACTCGATCATTTCCGTGGTTCAATCGGTATTCGCCGTCACAGGTCTTCCTCCGGCTGGCTTATCCATGGTGTCGTTTTTAACGGCTCTGCATCGTAGAAACCATTCCTCCGCTCTTTGAAATGATAGAGTACCATCCCCCAAAACACCATTAATCTCGGAACGTTTCTCTAGCGGTTTCCTCTTTATCGAAGGAAAACTTTGCAATAGCGTGAATTTCGGCGTTAGTGAACTCCATGTTTACAGATCTTTAACTGTTGAACGCAATATCCAAACTAATCATGCCTGCCGTTTTGTAGGTTATTTCAAGACCTTTCAGATGATGCATACTATTGCCAGATACGAGTTCCGTAGCGCTTTGCACAAAGCCGGAAAATTAAAAAGATAAAAAGGCGGAAGGGATATTTGACAACCTTATATTTTGAACAGACCTCGTGCAGTTGTGTTCATAAAAATAGCAGGGGTTATACGACTTAGATAATTAGCAACATATTTCTAAGAAGATCTTTTTTTCCAAACCGGATATACGGTTTTATTGTATTTTCTGGTAACTAAGAAATAGAAAATTATGACTTACTTTTTCCTTTTTTCACTCATTCATTGAAATCTGTTGATTGAAGCCTGTTCATGAAAATAGCAGTGGTTTTTGATTTTATCATTAAGTGTCTCAAAAATTGTTGTTTAGAGTTTAAAAAATATTTGTGTGTATTCTTCTTCGGTAAGTGAATGTTTTTGTATATTTTGTCTTTTATTAACATACTTTAAAGTTAGAAATATGGGTCGAGCAAAACATTGTGCAGAAGATATGCGGAATTTGATCAACAAATTGCGTTCGGAGGGAAAACATATGCTTCTATCCAGGAAATCATAGGATGTTCAGTGAAAATGGTTAGCAATGCGCTAAACTTCCAAGTTAGGCCTGAAACACGCGGTCCAAAATGAGGGACGGCTAAGCGAATTGACCGACAAATCACAACATGGCAAAGGAGAACCCTTCAACAAGCTCTAGGCAGATAAGGGATGAACTCCAACTTCCGGTGAGTGCTGTGACGGTTAGAAGACGTCTTCTAGAGGCTAAACTACAAGCTCGAATCCCGCGAAAAGTACCGCTTTTATCAAAAAAAGCGTGTGCAAAAAAGATTAACATTCGCAAAGCTTCACAAAGATTGGCCTAAGGGGAAATGGAGGAATATTCTGTGGAGCGATGAAAGCCAAATAGTTCGACCAAGGGACGCCGGGTATAATGGACTGTGCTGAGTACGTTAAAACTTTAGAAGAGTTTATGCAGCCATATGCCGAGGAGGAAATGTCACTAGTTTGGGTATATCAACAAGATAATGACCCAAAACATACGTCAAAACGGGCAAAATCTTGGTTTGATGAAAAAAGAATAACCGTTATGGAGTGGCCAGCACAATCCTGACCTAAACCCCATTGAGAACTTGTGGGGCGATGTTAAAAATTCTGTCCATGGGGGCAAACCAAAAAACGCCAAGGAATTGTGGGAGGTATTGCGAGACTCCTGGGAAGCTATACCAGTTGAGAGATGTCGGAGTCTGGTGGACACAATGCCACGAAGGTGCAGAACAGTGATAAAAAACAAAGGCTTTGCTACAAACTACTAATGGTAAGCTGTTAATAAAACTGATTTCACATTGTTTCATTGATTTCTGTTGTTTAGGCACAGCATAATTCTAAACACTGCTACTTTTATGAACAACTGCGAAATACTACAGCGACCAAATACAATAGTTAAAAGTTATGAACAACGTTTATTTTGTGATCTACCTGTTAAGACTGAAATACTATACTTATATATACGTTTTTTGAAAAAATAATAAAACAATTTGAATTAATAGAAAATTATTTGTCTTGTTTGAGGAGCACTGCTATTTTTATTAACACAACTGTAGACCCTTCAGCGTGTGAACGTCGCACTCTACCCACTACGCCACGGCGGCCACGATTGGAAACATTACAGAGATCAAAACCTTTTTGCAACATTAAATACGAAAAAGAATAAACAAAATGTTCTCGACACATTGAGGAAGGCGTGTACCACCGGTGTTCCACACATAATTGTTTTGTATGGTTGTGTTTGTGAAGAAATAAGGGTACAACAGAAGCACCACAATATTAATGTCTGCGCACATGTTTTTGTTCTTCTTCAAAATTCACAATTTTTTTGTGCAAGTCGTCGCCAGATAAAGCAACGTTTGATATTTGCTTCCGCAGGATGATATTAAATACGGACAACTGGGCCGCCTTTAACGCGTTTAACTACAAGTAATAAATCCTTTCCTGCGTGCAAGCACTGCTGTTTTTCATGAATGTGTTTTCTTTCAACAAACAATCATTACAGAGCAAGCTTTTTTTTATTGAAAGTGGAATAATTGGGTCCCTTTTAAAGAAATTATTCCGCTCATACGCATGCACACAAGAGACGCCGAATTGATTAATCCACCCAGCCGGAGATTCCGAAAATCACGCACAGAAGTGCCCTGCAAACTTGGTTTCTCAAAACAATTCGATGCCGTTCCCGCACCCAACGACCCAGACTAACTCCCATCTAATGAAAACTAAAGTCAACCCGACTGAAACGTAAGCCAACATAATATCCCCGCAAAGCAAATATGAAGTCACTCCCATTCAATTTTCGCCGCCCAACAAAACGGATTCGAACATTTTCGAAAATTTCCCCCCAAAAACCCATTCAAGAGTGGGCCCGTCGATGGTAGGCAAATACGCTCCCAACTGTCCATTGCATTCCGACCAGCAGGTCGCCTCGATCCGACGACAAGAGCACTTCTCATCAATTTAAAATAAATTTGAAAAATCACAAAAGCGTACCAACAGTCGCCACGACTGCGGAGCATAATGAAAGGCTTCGCACACAAAAAAATCTCCCTTCCCAGGAGAAACCCGCATAAAAGAGAAAAACGAAACAACTCACCTCATAAGTGGCGGCCATATCATTTCCGTAATATTCTCGAATTGCATCACAGTCCAGATTCGATATAACTTCAGCGTATTTATTCAGGACCAACCAATATTTATTGTGATAGCACAGGCGAAGTTTGCTCAATAGCAATTTCGGGGATATGATGAAAAATTCTCCGGCCACTCGTTGTTGGTGGTCGGCCGTCGAGGACGGCGCTGATGGTGATGGGAGTGCTGCTTGTGGTGGTCGGCTTGACGTCATTGACGTTCCAGCACAATTGACTCGTTCAGATGCCAACGCTGGCGATGACGACGACGACGATCCATTACTTTGAATGCGACTGTCGAGCTCGAAACATTTCAATAGACCAACAATAAGTGTATCTTCGTCGGTGTAGTGAGCGCGGTGCTGGCCATTACTCATGCCGCTGTCATTGGGGCATCTTTGGCAGTCATTAGTTGCATCCGGTGAACGTGATCCTTTGCTGTTGTGGTTGCGCCTGTCAGTTGT
The DNA here is from genome assembly GCA_955652365.1 of Eristalinus aeneus. Lineage (NCBI taxonomy): Eukaryota > Metazoa > Arthropoda > Insecta > Diptera > Syrphidae > Eristalinus > Eristalinus aeneus. The sequence goes on along the minus strand of OY019130.1, from coordinate 124,715,410 downwards.
CGTGGGCTGTTTGTGGGACGCAGTCAAATATTTAGACATTACCAGTGGGAATATCTTATCAAATGCATTCAGGGCATGTATGACCACTGTGTGAATATCGTCCTGCAGGCCCTGCAAAGAGAAAATAAAAAAAAATGACGGAGAGAGAAATTGAATGGAATATCTTAAGCAGACACTGGCACACACAAGAAGGAAGCCTTCTTGAAAAACTTTTCCCAGCCCTCTCAGAACTGGCTCCCACTATTTATCGTTGCTGCAGGATAAATTATTGGATCTGATATTAAGAGGAAACTATATTGGAGTGGCAGTTGGGAGGAAGATGAACGGAGTCAGTTCTTTTCACATGTAAACGTCAACGAGAGGAACCGTCGCCGCCGCCTTCCCCGACCCCCGTCGTCCTCCTCGTAAGGGAGCTGCTCCGTCTTTCCTCAACTTCAGATAAGCGCAAGAGCATTCTTCGCTCCAGCCTTTCTATCGTATTCACCCTGAGTCCCTAGAGCGGCTGGATGTGGAGTAATCTGCATGGTGAAGGAAGAATAGAAGGACGAGCAGTGAAAAGTACAAAAAAAAAGAAATCTCGAAACTTTAATGGTTCTGCTTGCATCCTTTCATTTGAGCGAAACTAGTGTGCACCAGGGATTCGGAATGCGATAGTTCTTAGACCCGATTATCAAGGGAGCAGCACCACACATGCCTTGTGGTGCACAAAAGATGAGGCTCCGCCTGCCTGTTTAGGGTGAGTGAATTGAATGGCTGTGCAGTTTGTCATAAGCACTTTTTAACTATCGACTCGATTACACTGGAAACTCACTCCTGGCCGCATGTGAGTCCTGAGAGTGAATGGCAATTGCTTTGATGCAATTTAATTTACACACACTCCGGAAATGGATCGATCACTCAAAGACTCGCTTTGGGGGCTCCCTTAAGAGCGTTCTGCGATCGTAGTGTCATTAGGCATTTGAATTCTTGAAAGTTTTTGGCTCCACTGGGACATACTCCTCCGAGCAGTAGAGTAACCTTGTCTAATTCGACACAGGAGTTCATTTGGAACTCCGGTTGTTTGGTTACAGAATTTTTTTTCTCTCCGCCCTCTGCCATTACACAGAGGCAACGAGGGTCGCATCTAATGTTCGACGCTCAAAGAAGAATCTCTACCATGGACGGGGATAGATTCACCAAAGAGACCGAGTGCAGAGGTTGCCTTCCACATCGCTGATTAATTTTTATAAACTTTGATGCTGTATTGTTCTCCTATGTGAAAGCCACACGAACGCAGCTCACTAACAGCAACGGCAATCCTTTTTTGTCCTTTTTTCTGCTATTTGACTTTGTTGGCGGTAACTCAAGGGGTTGCGTTTCGCGTTCATTTTTTCGCTTTACTTTCACTCGCCTGCCGGAGTGCGCCTTTATGAAATTGCACGTCTCAGTTATTCAGATAACTGGCTTAGTTGGGAATTTTTCAAACAGTTGTCTGCGTTGCACGTGGGCATTGCGGTGGAGGGCGGGGACTTGGAGGAGTATTTAAATTTTTCAGTAAAAGCAGTGCTTGTACGGCACTTTGAGTTCAGTTACTGACGGTGGGCTACGGTTCAGTTGGAGGCTGAGGTGGATCGGCATTGCTTTTGTTTTGGGGTGTATTTTCATTTTATGTCAAATAACTGTTGACCCCTTGTGCTTCGTGAGACGTGTGTGCGTTCACAAAGGAGGAAGGGTTAAGGTTTAAGCAACTGATTTCTTTATAAACGCTTGGCAAACGGTGTAAGGCAGACGCAACGCTCTTAAAGTCAAGATTTCATCTGTGATTTAAAGGTAAAGTGAATTCTGGGAATGGTGCTGGAAGGGAATAGGCTTGTAGTGGGGCTGGGGCTGAAAGTGGAAATGGCTTTGAAACTTTAACTCACACCTGATCCGTCCGATGAATGTAAGCTCTTCAGTAGACAGTGGATGGAATTGAACTGACCAAAGAGCGTCCTCAAGCAATGTATGAAACAAATGAAGATTAGCAACTGTATGCAATAATTAATAACAATTGTTGGCGCGACAGTCCACAGGGGGACCACGACCTAGATTGCTCATCAACTACTCGTGTTGTACGCGCTACTGTTCTCTCACGAGTAGAAGGGACCTACAGTTTTTTGCCGACACCGAACGTCGAAATTGGAGAAGCTTTCTCAGACAGTTATTACTCTTTGAGTGTTGTCAGCAGGTCGAAAGAGGTGGTGCCGTGAAAAATTCGAAAAGTTCGTGTTGAACTGGGAATCGAACCTTGACCCTTTGGCATGTAAGCGTCGCACTCTACCCCCTACGCAATGGCGGCCACAACCACTGCATGTGCTTTACAAATAAACTTTTGTCGAACCGCATCTACCATCCCTATCGTGGCTATTGTTTTCTAAATCATAAGTTACTGACAGCTGATTCCTACTCCAAATCTTGACAAAAAGGCAGTATCTCACCCTCGCGGACGAAAGGAATTGTTCAACGGTTTACCAACATTGGGAAGTGTTTCAAATTGTTTTCAAAATTTGTGTGTAGGGCAGAGAGCGGGTGGCAGGGGTAAAGTGTCAGTGTCAATAAAAAATAAATAAATTTCTTTAGTGTGATGTTGATACGGAATTTACAGTTGAAAGGAAAATTAGTTTGTCAAAGTCTATTTTACTCCTAGAAATTAAATTCTTGTGGAACAAGTAAAATTTACGGCAGATCCTGGAGAAGAACCAAGAAGTACAGATCGACACTTACAGTTTCTTCGTCGAATTTAAGGCCGCATATGACAGTGCGCATAGAAGAGAACTATAAAGTGCCATGACAAATTTTGGCATTTCTTCTAAACTCGTCAGTAAGCGTAGGATGACGATGGAGAACACTCGCTGCTCCGTCAAGGTCGGTACCTAACTCACCGAGACCTTCAACGTCAAACAAGGTTTCATACAAGGTGGCGCACTGTCATGTGACTTCTTCAACATCATCCTCGAGAAGACCGTGCGTAACTCACAAGTCAACACCAGAGGCACGATCTTCCAAAAGTCAGTTCAATTTCTAGCTAACGCAGACGACATTGACGTGATTGGACGAACACAGCGAGCCGTCAATGAGACGTTTGTTGACATTGAATCGCAAACGGCTAAAATGGTTCTGTTAATGAGAGCAAAACGAAGTGCATACTGTTATCCAAGAAGAACACACAACATCGACCTCTCGGAAAAAGTATCACACTAGCCAGCAGAAACTTCGAGATAGTCAAGGACTTCGCTTACCTCGTTTTCACGGTAAACAGAACAACAAAATCAGAACCGAAATCAAAAGCAGAATCGCTCTTGCCAATCGCTGTTTCTTTGGGCTCAAGACGCAATAATGCCCTCTCTCGAAGGACTAACAATTATAATAGGATGACGCTACAGTCCACAGGGGGACCAGGGCCTAGCTTGCTCACCAAATGCCCGTGTTGTGCGCGCTACTGTTCTCTGATGAGTAGAAGGGACCTACACTTTTTTTCCGACTCCGAACGGTTTTCTTAGACAGTTATAATTGTTTGAACAGCTCGAAAGAGGTGGCGCTGTGAAAAATTCGAGGTGTTCAGCCGGGAAACGAACCTGGACCTCCGGCGTATGAGTGTCGCACTCTACCCATTACGCCACGGCGCCCTAAGTGAAGGACTAAGCTCTCTTTATATAACAACTTAATAGTCCCAGGAAACCTGAACGTTACCAAAAACAGATGGGGACTCCTTAGTCTTTTCGAGGGAAAAGTTTTGACATCTGGAGGATAAAATTTAACGACGACAATGGGCTGTACAGCGACATGCGCCTGCTCAAGCGTCTTCGGATACAACGCTTAAGAGGGCTAGACCATGTAGAGCGTATGAACACTGCTCCGGCCCGAAAGATCTTCGAATCCGAGCCGTTAGGACAATGCAACAGAGCACATCCTACACTGAGATGGAACCACAAGTGGAGAAGGACCCTAACGTGGGAGCCATAATTGAAGGTATCTTTCGATAAATTGTGCTGGCTGGAGAGGCATGTAGGATGAGGCCTAGGGCCTAGGTGAAGTGCATCACTCACTTAACTGACTGCTCGCTGTAGCCAAAATTTACAAATCACACAAGGCAACACGACACCTTATTGTTCTACTGAAGAAGTGCCAATATGAGATCACCGTGATTGAACGAGCGCAGTCTGCGTTTTGCAAAGCATTCGCCGAAATTGAGTCAGGAGTTGCTAAAATTTGTCAGACGGTAAAAAATATATGAAATTGACATCGCGCAAACAACTTTGACTTCAGCTACCCAAACTTCGCAATAAACAGAGACAACAAAATCAGTGTTGGAGTCAATCACTGAACTGAAACTTGAGACGCTTGAAGAATAGAGCCCTCTCTGTCGCAAGATTAAGTAGACTGTGCCAAATCGCCACTTAAGTGTAAGTGAAAAGTTTGTTCTGAGTCCGTTTTAATCTTATCTGTCTTTTTACAATCTGGGGGGAAATATATGAATTACCTCTAAATACTGTACAGCCGCACGAATGTAGAGACGCAGTGAATTCCGCAACAACAAGCACTGGCAGCCTGCAGGGGTATCCGGTCAGTATTATAAGTGCACAAGCTACAACATATCACCTGACACCATCCCATGATCTCGAATCAGCATCCCACACAACGCTACTCAACATTTTACCAACACAGTTCGTCCACAAGCAACGGTTAGAATCCCAAAACGGCTGCAATGTATCATGTGTTAAGATGGACCTTAAACCATTTGTAAGCCATGTTAGTTCTAATTGAGGAGCAAAAAACGTGTTCCCAAGTAAGCCAGTTCTAATTGAGGAGTAAACTAAGAAAGTGGAGAAATCCAACAATAATTTAATTTTTTCTAAAGAATCATTAGAAGACGTCTACTGCGATCTGGATGTCAAAGACTTGTTAGCAACTATCGAAAGCACATCTGTAACCCAAAAAACCGCCAAAGCAGAGCCAACGCAACAGAAAACATCATCTTCCTTTAAAAATGTGAAACGACCTCAAAAGCTCTGGTATCAGAGACGATAAGCAACTGGGAAGAGACTCTGCAAGCTGAAGCGACTAAGGTTACAACTCACTTCCTTGAGGTGCAGCTCCAATATAACAAGAAGCGGATAGCACTGTGTCGCACTGAAATCAGACATAAAAAAGGCACTTCTAAATGATGCAAAAGATACTATTTTTGTATACACGATCAGCGGCATTTGTCAATTATTCAACCCTGTTCTTAAATCCTCTTGTGTATACCCCATTTGTAGTGAGTGCGCATAGATTTACACACCAGAGGTGAAGAAGTTCATTCATTCTTTCACAACCCCTAGGCTGATCAGATTCTAAGAGTGTGCATTCACCAGTAAGTGTAAGTGTAACTCAACACTCTTCATTGTTGAAAAAGCAAGGAACTAGATTCTTAGAAAATGTTACTAATACTAATTGTTGGCGCTACAGTTCACAGGGGGACCTGCGCCTAGTTTGCTCATCAACTACTTGTGTTGTGCGCACTACTGTTCTCTCACGAGTAGAAGAGACCTACAGTTTCTTGCCGACTCCGAACAGTGAAGTTTGAGAAGACAGTTATTACTCTTTGAGTGTTGTCAGCAGATCGAAAGAGGTCGTGCCGTGAAAAATTCAAGGTGTTCAGCCGAGAATCGAACCTAGACCCTTCGGCGTGTGAGCGTCGCACTCTACACACTACGCCACGGCGGCCACCTTAGAAAATGTTATCTTCTTTTTTTATTTTAAACCTTCTTGAGTGAGACTTTCACACATTTACAACTTAAGCCACTTGAAGTAGTTCATTTTCGATTTCCAGTCTTCTTTAAACTAGTCTCCTAGGTCCTTATACGGATGAAGAGCAGAGTTACAATTAGTAATAAAAAAGACAAACTTCTTACAAAAGCCCATAGCCTTGTATCTTCCATAAAAGTCCTCTGTTTCACTTCAAGCCCGTCAAAATAGAATAACAAACAATTTACTGAACTTATAAAGCCGTCCACCTGCTATTTTTTAAGAGGATAATTCGCATTCGCACACACACACACACACACACACAGAGCGGACATAAACAGCTAATGCCCCAATCAGGTAGACTGCTCCCGCTCTCAAAGACAGATTCAATAATATCGATTTGGAACACATGACAAGCGACTCAAGCCACAGCTTCGACGGGTACAGCTTAACGATGCCCATTTGCCATTACAGACGTAATTGCATGTCACATCCGCAATTGGACATCAATAATTGCCGCTTTGACTAAACCTAATTATTTCTCCGCCCGAGGGCATCTAATTCAGCATTAATCAGGTCGACGACGGTGGCCATTCCCGCCGCCCGCAGCTAAGGCCTTGACACTTGATGTGCGCCCGCTCGCACAAAACATTTGTACTCGGCTTTGGCCACATAGGACTGATGTTTTGGAAACTGAGGCCGAGCATTCGATCAAATGTCGATACAATGGAAAAATACACACACGCGCACGCACGCACGCAGGCACGTACCTTGATTAAAATCGCCAAAAGCCTATTGATCTGCAGCGGTAAGTGGAGGCGACTATGGCTGCGATTACCGCCGTCACCGAAGAGCTCATTGCGATTGTGGTGCAGGCCGAGTGAGGACTGCACAAAATTGCCAATAATTATTTGCACATCACCGCGCAGAATTGGATCCGAATGATTGTAAAAGAGCAGCACATCGCCCAGGAGCTGCTGATGGGGGTCCCGATGGAATTGTTGAATGTCATAGAGACCGCTGCCGGCGATATTGTCATTCCCCGGCTGCTTGTTGACCAAATTGAATTTTTCCGCAGCGGACTTTCCAATCGATATGTCTCTTAATTGCGATGTTATTGGCTGAACTGCGTCCGCCGCCCCGGACGTCATAGCCGCCGATGGCCCTTTGGTGCTGCTGCGACTTGTTTTAGATTCAATTATTTCCGATTTCGAGAGAACGTGCTCGGCAGGAGGACATTTGTGAATGCGTTTCGGTTTGGGCGACGCAGACATCTCCTGGAGCAAAGCGGATCCACCGAACTCGGCGTACAACAGTGACGGGTCCGCACTCCTGCTAAGCGGTTGATTGAGGAAATCATTTGTGGTGCTCTCGCCAAAGTGGTCGTCTTTAATTTCCAATGGAAGCAAATTTGCGGACTCGAACTCCCCACTCAGCTGTGGAAACGCCCCCAGTCGGCAGTCGTCGGTGAGGTGATCAAAGTCCTTGCCAACGTTGGAGCTGCTGCTTGTATCGCTGCTGTTATTACTGCTGTGTCCCGGTGCAAGTTGCTCGTCATCCTCCGGAATTTGCAAGGCCAATTGTGTGCGCCTAATCTCCCCGGCGCCGATTTCCAGTGGCAGCCTAAGCACTTCCGGCATGAGACGCGTACAATTAGCGATTACATTCAAGGAAAGATGCTTTATGGACACCCGAATGGACGCGTCCGGTTGTAGGCAACCCGGCTTGCCAGTCAATAAAAATTTCACCACTATGAAACGTGATGTATAGTAGATAATGGCTTGGTCGTAAATCGTCCCAACATTAAGCTGCATTGACTCCTCCGGCCCGGCATCCATCTCGTTCTGCGGCGACTTTGTGACAGGGGGCTCCGCCTCGTCATCGTCATCGCTGCTGCCTGCGCTGGTGTTTCGAGTGTTTGTGTTATCCATGAGCAGGGCTGTTGAAGCTGTGGCCGACGCACTAGATAATGCATCATCATTGACCCCTGCACTTGCGGTGCCGCCGTTGCCACTGTGATGTGGAACCATTACTAAATCTTGCTCGTTCCTAGAGCTTGAACTATTGGTCGGAAGCGATACGTGACTGCTCAGTGATATACGACTGTTTATGGATTCCAGTGAGAGATTATCTGCATCCTCTTGATGCTGCTGTTGCTGGTTCTGCAACTGCTGTTGCAATTTGCGTTGAGGAGAGTTTATTGCGGCCGCTCCCTGAGTGGTATCCGTAAGCGGTGGTAATGACGACGGCTTCGGAGTGGAACGGAATAGTTTTGTCATGGATTCTGCAAAGAGAAAAGAAATGACAATTTAAAGGAGATAAAACTAATGGACAGCATTAACGGGTTGCGTGTAAGGCAATGGGCGAACAAAAAAAAAAATGAAGGAAACTGTTACAAATGAACAGAGCTCAACCGCTGACCTACATAACGGGAAACTTTTAAGAAAACTTCTGCGGATGTAACGATGGATAAAAGACGGTTTACGTGAGTGGATACCATTTCTCGTTGGTTTCAAGGACTTTGAGGTTAACGATTTTATGTGCTTTTCAAAGTGCCCGTACTTACATGTGTAGCTCTGTACAAAATGGGTTGCTCAGTGACAAGGACATCGACTGACAAATAAGGTTAGAAATGTAAGACTTTGGTCACTGGGATGGCGATGCGAGTACGTCTCAACAAGCAGTGGATTTCAAGAAACTCGTCACATCCTCAAAGAATTTGTCTCACTGGTGTTTCAATGGAATTAAATATTTACAAAGCCAAAAACAGGGAGTTTTTAAACGTTTGGAGATGTTTTAGTATAGTAGAATAGTAGAAGCGTTCGGTAGCAGATTTCGGAAATCGCGCAATTAAATTATAGAACAGTTACGATCGCTCTTTCCATTCAAGGGCAAGCATCAGAAAATTTTAAGAGACGTTTCACTGTCGAAGAATAAGACGAAAAACACAATATCCTATTAGAACACCGATAACTCATAGTTTTCCCGAGAGAGAAGTGATCTCGACATTCACATCAAACCTGATACGAAGTTGGGCTTAAAAAAAAGCCATCACGATGTATGTTACGTTTACCCAATTCTAATAAAAATGGCAGTAAAGGGATCATTTCAGGGCAAACTTTTGTCCCATTTTGAACGCAATGTTTCTACTTTGTACCCTGACCGCGGACGAAACACCGATCCAATGGTACACAGAAGACGCCAAGGCGCAGTCGAAGACTTCATCGAGGGAACATGCGACAAACCAGGCGAGTTCCTGTCGATCGGGAATCTGAAGACTAAAGTTTTCTAGGATCAATCATGCCCGATCTGTATCGACTAGAAGAACTTAAAGGAGTGCATACTCCAAAGCGGACTTCTGTAGGAGAAGAGTGCTTGAAAAGACACTTTTGGAAAAGTTGTATTTAAACAGTTGAAAGGTGACCTGAACTATACTAAAAACACCTCAACTGTGATGCACATACGGGGTCTGCTCAAAAAATATGGTGAAGGTTAAATTTCATGGGCTACGTTCTGATCTGAAGACTAAAGTTTTCTAGGCTACGTTCATTCAATTATCGATGTTTGTGCACTCCCCTCGCACTGTAAACGTTACAGTTTCAGCTGCATAGCATATTTATTTTGTTTGTGAGAGGCATAAAAGTAAGACGTGTTTTGCGTATTCTGCTGTCGAAAGACTGGATCAAATTCAATTTTGTCTAAAAAATTTAATCAAGTACCTTAAAAAACATTGACATCAATAATTGTTGGCCCGACAGTGCATAGATGGACCAGGAACTAGCTTGCTCATCAACTACTTGTGTAGTGCGTAGCTGTTCTCTCACGGTTTTTTTGCTAACTCCGAACGGCGAAATTGGATAAGCTTTCTTAGACAGTTATTACTCTTTGAGTGTTGTCAGCGGTTCGAAAGAGGTCGCGCCGTGAGGTTTTCAGCCGGGAATCGAACCTAGACCCATCGTCGTGTGAGCGTCGCACTCTACCCACTACGCCACGGTGGCCACGAAATATTGACATTGGCATACGGTAAGTATGTAGACGCCTTGGCGTAGTGGGTAGGGTACGATGCTCACACGCTGAACACCTCAAATTTTTCATGGCACCATCCCGTTAGAACTGCTGTCAACACTCAAAGATTATTAACTGTTTAAGAAAAAGCTTCTCAAACTTCGTTGTTCGGAGTCGGAAAGTCCCTTCTACTCGTGAGAGAACTGTAGCGCGCACAACACGAGTAGTTGATGAACAATCTAGGCCCTGCTTGGGCTATCGCGCCATACTATTATAATTATTATTACTATGGGGTGAGTATACTCTGAGTTATAAAATGTTTACTAGTGGTACAAGCTTTTCAAAGAAGTCCGAGAAGATATGACAACCGTTGAAAAAAGAGTGTTATGGAGAATAGTCGAAACGCTTTTAGAGATACAGTTGTGTTCATAAAAATAGCAGTAGTTATACGACATAGAGAATTAGCAACATATTTCTAAGAAGATCCTTTTGCCAAATGTATATCCGGTTTTATTGTATTTTCCGGTAACTAAGATACCATACCAGAAATAAAAAATAAAGGCTCACCTTCTTCTTTTTTCACTCATTCATTGAAATCTGTTGATTGAAGCCTGTTCATGAAAATAGCAGTGTTTTTTTTTATTTTATCATAAATTGTCTCAGAAATTGTTGTTTAGAGTTTAAAAAATATTTGTGTATTCTTGTTTGGTAAGTGAATGTTTTTGTATATGTTGCCTTTTATTAAAATACTTTAAAGTTAGAAATATGGGTCGAGCAAAACATTGTGCAGAAGATATGCGGAATTTGATCAACAAATTGCGTTCGGAGAGAAAACATATGCTTCAATCCAGGAAATCATAGGATGTTCAGTGAAAATGGTCAGCAATGCGCTAAACTGGAAAGTTAGGCCTGAAACACGCGGTCCAAAATGAGTGACGGCTAAGCGAATTGACGGACAAATTATCAACATAGTAAAGGATAACCCTTCAACAAGCTCCAGACAGATAAGGGATGAACACCAACTTCCGGTGAGTGCTGTGACGGTTAGAAGACGTCTTCTAGAGGCTAAACTACCAGCTCGAAGCCCACGGCAAGTACCGCTTTTATCAAAAAAGCATGTGCAAAAAAGATTGACATTCGCAAAGCTTCACAAAGATTGGCCTAAGGAGAAATGGTGGAATATTCTGTGAAGCGATGCGAAATAGTCTTATTTGGATCCAAGGGTTGTCGGGAATATGTAAGAAGACTAAAGAATAAAGAAAATAATCCTCGTTATATAGTCAAAACTGTTAAACACGGAGGAGTCAAACCAATGATTTGGGCCTGTTTCTCATATAATGGGGTTGGGCATATATAGGCTCATCAAGTGTATAATGGACTGTGCTGAGCACGGTAGAATTTTAGAAGAGTTTATGCTGCCATATGCCGAGGAGAAAATGCCACTAGTTTGGGTATATCAACAAGATAATGAACCAAAACATACGTCAAAACGAGCTAAATCTTGGTTTGATGAAAAAAGAATAACCGCTAAGGAGTGGCCAGCACAATCCCCTGACCTAAACCCCATTGAGAACTTGTGGGGCGATGTTAAAAATTCTGTCCAAACCAAGAAACGCCAAGGAATTGTAGGAGGTAGTTGAAGACTCATGGAAAGCTATACCAGTTGAGAGATGTCGGAGTCTGGTGGACTAAATGCCAAGAAGATGCAGCGCAGTGATAAAAAACAATGGCTTTGCTGCAAAGTATTACAATTAGTACTTTGTAGCAAAGCGATTGTTTTTTATCACTGTAAATAAAAATTTCATAATATTTCATTGATTTCTGTTGTCTAGGCACAGCATAATTCTAAACACTGCCATTTTTATGAACAACTGGGAAATATTACTACGACCAAAAAAATAATTAAAAGTTATGAACAACGTTTATTTTGTGATATACCGTTAAGACTGAAATACTTTACTTTTGTATATGTTTTTTATAAAAAAAATTTTAAAACAAATTGAATTAATAGAAAATTATTTGTCTTTTTTGAGGAGCACTGCTATTTTTAACACAACTGTAGCCTCTGGTCAAGCTGTCGCTACCAATAAAATGTTTCTTAACCCCTGGTAGCAGGCATCGCACAAAATGGTCTTTTATTCGATTAGTTTTTCAGTTGACTCTTATTAAAGTGCTTTGGTTGTGATCTATCATACCATCTGGAATCTAGCTGGAAGCCCTGAACGATAGCAAGTGACTGGAGACAGACTTCAAACCAAATAAAACATTAATACATTACCATCTGTACTAGCTTTCGAATCTAAAATACTACAAGGAAGCCTATATTTTCTAGAAGGCGGCACAAAAACGGTCAAAGACATGAACTTGTGACATTGATGGTATCTAACAGGATGACTTGTAATCTGAAGAATCATGATGATTGGCGTCAAGGCCTTCACAGAACCAAAGTGATATATCGGGAAGAAATTGTTTTGATTGCACTTCAAAAAATGATAACTTTCAAAGCTGTTAATCAAAAACGAACAGACGTCGAATTAGTTATATCTTGTTAACATTGTGAAATATGCGCAAAATTGTCCTTGCAAGTACCTAGAAATTCTCTCTACACAACCAATATCACTAACAAATGTGCTCTTTAATTTAATTTTCTACACTAATCCAAAGAACTCTGATCACGAGTTCAGCAGCAAACAGCGTTCCTCTACAAAAACCACAGAATAATCTGAGCACTCAATTAACGTCTCTCAAGCACTAGAAGCGCCATCAACTGAATGCATAATTTGAAATACGCAAGCAAGAGAAAAATGAAGCTCAACGAAGAAAACAGAAAACAGCGTAATTCCGTCATCACCGTCACACATTATCTCGTCCTTTGATATAACTAATCACCTGTGAGCTCATTCATTCCCATCAGGCCACAAAGAGCGCACCCCCGGGATCGTCGTGTGCACGGTTTGTTTCATTTATCATCCTTCTGCTCGTCTTCAAGCGCCACGCCGTCTACAACGAGGGTGCAATTATGTAAATATGCTGCCAGCTCGAAGAGAGCAAATTCAAAAGTCGGCTGCACGAGTGCACACAATCCCCTCTCGCGCATCGTTGCGTCGGTCCATTGCTCCAGCCCACAGAGTGCACCCAAAGGAAAGACAAATAGTCAACTTAACAGGAATGCAAACTTAAATCGATCTGAGGGAAGCCGCGGCACAATGACAGGGGGAGGGTAGTCAGATGCTTACCTGCACTCGAATGCGAGAGCAAATTGTTAAAGAATGAACCAATTGTATCACTCGACTTGGCGACACCACCGCTGACAGTGCCACTGCCACTGTTTACACTCGACGTCATAGCTGACGTTGCCGTTGTCGTCGTCGACGTCCTCTTCAACGACAATGACGATCCTCGAGTTAAGGGCGGAATTACCCTAGACGTCGTCGATTCCGCATCCTTGTTGTCTGAATTATTATTATCGTGCTCTCCGCTGCCACCTCCGCTGCCGCCGATTGTGATTTCAGATTCGAAATCAATACTATTGAATGATTCATTGTCGATGTCACTCAAAAACTGTGATTTGTCATCGCAGGAGCCACCGCCATCTACTCTATCGCCCCCACCTCCAGCACTGTCGTCGCCTTCAGGATCACCTTCGCCCTCAATCAGCAGGTTGACATCCACCGTCACTGCCGTCATCGGTGCCTTTATATCCGACTGCGGTGCAGACGACTCTGTCGACACTGACAACGACAAATGGGAATCATCTTGGAGCGGTTCATTTACTTCCAACAGAGTAGTGAAGCCGTCATCCTCATCGTCGACGTCGACAACTCGGTCTCCATTCCCGTCATCATCATCAATAATACTGTGATGATGTTGATCGTCCCGTTGATTCTTAAGTTGTAGCTCATCGTTAGCGGGAGTGCCTGTTGGACCGATGACGGCGGTGCAGCTAGCATCTGATACTCCTGAGTTACTACTGTTCTTCATTCTGTTTATTCTGGCATTTCCATTCCCATGCTCCTTCTTTTCGTCGTCGTCTTGGTCGCATTTCGCATCAAAAACCGCGCTGCTGGTGATGGTTGTCCTCACGGTGGGTTGGATCCCCGTCGGTGTCTGCTGATGCTGCTGCTGGTGGTGGTGTCTTCGTGGCGGCGGAGTCGGATGCGGGGCCGCGCTCAGGGACGACTGCAATCGTTTTTCTGTTCCTAATTTGAATGCATTCCTAATAGTTTCTTCCTCCGTTGATTTTTCCTTCGATGCGACAGTCCTTGCCTCTGCCGCTGTCGACGTCTTATGTTTATTCAATTCGGATGCGCCACCATCATAATCACCAGCACCTAGCAAACTGCCGGGACTCGAAGCCTGCCGGATCGCGGCAGGCATCCAGCATCTCCGTTGCTCGGCAGCCACCGCCACTGAGGACACAACTGTTGACGCCGCCAATATTTGTGATGCTCCACGCCCGGTCCGCTCTGCCTCACCGCCACTCACGTCGCATGTCATTTGGAAATTTTTCAATTGGAATATTTGATTCTTTAATGATTTCCTCTTCCTTAGGTATTCATTGTGCTGCAGCTGGTGATTGCACAGGAGGTGCTCGAGTGCCCTTCCAGCCGGGCTGGTTCCTGCTCCGTCCAAGGACTGCAGAATTGAATTGATGACCTCGAGTGAGGCATTTATTATGGAATGGTTCGAGGCGCTGGTCGTGTTAAGGAGGTGTAAACAGAAATCGTAAATTTCGATAATTTGCTTGGCGTCCTGGATGCTTGAGTTGTCGTCGCTCTTGTGATTGCTACTCGTACTGTCGCTGCGGTAGTAGTTGCGGCCACTGCTGACGTTGTCATCGCGTATAATTATGGGCAAAAGGATGCGGAAGAATCCCAAAGTGCCCAGGAGGGTGTTGGTGTTCTGCTGGTCGTCATTGAGCAGAATGTCTGTGAATGAGAGAGAAGAGGAAAGTGGGTGATTAATTGTGGAGGGACATATTTTTTCGATGTAAAAAAGTGGGTCAAGGTGATGATGGAAATTCAATTGATATACACGGCTTGGGCCACGACAAGGCTGCTTTGAAGGCCATTTCGCAATGTTGATTAAGGGAGTCAGGCTTTGAGAGAAAATGCAGGCATGGTTAAATCTTGAATAACTTTCTGCGGCAATGATGTCTCCGGTGAGGTGTAGCAGAGGCGCAAAAGTTAACCGTGGAATCAATGGGATGTAAAGTATACCAAGGGCACCTGGCTACTAGCTTTGTAGATAATATTTTACCTTTGAAAGTGCAGGAACGACTAGACTTCCGTACAAGTGAATCTTGCAGCGTACAAGTAGCTCCCCCATGGATTTGAAAGAGAATAGCCGTCGCCAAGAAGCAAATAGAAAGTACTGTAGATGCAAACATTTTATGTTCCCAAGTAAATTTCAAAACGAAAGAAGAATGAAGAGGTCTAATCATTATGTCTGGCGAAATTGACAGAATTTCGACAACTCACTTAAAATCTATTAAACGACAGCTTCCATTAAGCGAGATCAAGCATAGTTTTTGAAATTAATTTCCGCAAATATGCAGAGCTGCCTAAGAGCGCCCTAAGTCTGTTACCAAGGACTCAATATCAATACTTAACAAGTAAGGCCTTTACTTAATTTTAAAAACACTAAACTGCGGTTATATGTTTGAAAGTTCCCCAAACTATAAAGATATCGAATAAATTTTTAGTTCAACCCATATGTAACTACTTCAAATCGAAGAAAACTAGGTAAATGCGAGTAGCACTTGCATGGATAAGATTTCATTGGTAATCTAAGTCAAATCTTCCAAAATGACGAGCAACGAAGTCAAGATTCAGAAATTCAACAAAGTTTAAGCCCTTTGTGACCACTTGTAGTCCTGTTTGAGGGCACCTACAGCTCAATGCCAAATTTTAATGGAGTTTTTAATTAAGTTGTAATTATTTATGTAGATAGTTGCCATTTACTGCCACCGTGGCGTAGTGGATAGAGGGCGACATTCACACGCCGAAGGTTTAGTTCCGATTCCCGCTGAACACCTCGAATTTTTCACGGCACCACCTCTTTCGAGCTGACAGCACTCAAAGAGTAATAAGTGCCGAAGAAAAAGATTATCAAACTTCGCCGTTCGGAGTCGGCAAAAAACTGTATGTATATGATCCCTTCTACTCTCTAAGTAGAAGAAGCAACTTTACAGTCCTGTAAAATAGTAAAGAAACTTTTCATTTGTCAATCAGGAGGTAAGAGCTTTCTGCATTTCTTCGAAGGCTTCCCGGCATAGACTACAAAAACCGGTGGCAAACCTTAATCAGGCACTTCCGCAACATCCACCAAATGTGAATAGCGTTACAAACTACCATGGAGGCTGAATGGAAAATATAACCCCGTATCACAAAATCGTGGTCGCCGTGGCGTAGTGGGTAGGTTCGACTCCCAGTTCAACACCAATTTTTCTAATATTTCACGGCACCACCTCTTTCGAGCTGCTGACAACACTCAAAGAGTAATAACTGTCTAAGAAAGCTTCTCAAATTTCGCCGTTCGGAGTCGGCAAAAAACTGTAGGTCCCTTCTACTCGTGAGAGAACAGTAGCGCGCACAACACGAGTAGTTGATGAGCAAGCTAGGCCCTGGTCCCCTTTTGGACTGTAGCGCCAAGAATTATTATTATTATTATCACAAAATCGTCCAAGTTTAGCATATTTATTAACTGATCATTTTTATAACCTTAATATAACCTTAATATAAGTCCTTAATATAAGTGTGAAAGCATAAGTGCTAAACTTTTTCAGGAAATATTTGTTTTTATTTTTTAAAAATTGTATCAACAATTTATCAAGACAGCTTTTTATTTTTGTTTTGTAACTGAGGACATTGTCTCAGAAGTAATTAAGTTATCTTAACATATTAATTTAGCTTAAGAATGTTTAAGGTTCTGAAGTAGAACCCTATAAATGTTTAAGAAAACAACTGGTTGAAGTTTTTTTGGCCACTGAACTTTAATGCAAGATTTTTGGAGAACTTTCTTCAACGTAAGAAGTTATGCAGCGAAATTCATCCATGCGTGCCTTGGCAAGACTTACAAAATTTCAAAAACAGTCTTAAAACCAAGTGACAACGTACTAAATAGTGTTCTTTGCCTCAGAGGTAAAAGGGCTCAACGGATTAATTTATTTTAAAAAGTATTCTTCATTTGCTGGACGTGTAACTGTATCTCAGGTGACATGTGTTTACAAGAGTGCACAAAATTTTAATTCATTAGCAATTAATAGTCTCTTCTTGTTTATTGCCGATTGGTCAGTTAAGTGGAGAAGTTTTGAAATCAAGACAAAGATTTCAAAATTTTAAGGGAGCACTTCAGCCGAAAAACATCAAGAATCCACAATTTAACTGATATTATCACCACCCCGGGTTGTCAAGCTTAATGAGGAACGTTCTAGCTACTGCAAGCGAAGAAAGCGCTTCTAAAAGAAAAGCCTTTTAACCCTGGCTTGTCGTGCTTGATGAGAGGCCTTACAAGCGAACAAAGCGCTTCTTAGAGGAAAGATTGTCAACCCCGGCTTGTAAAGCTTGAAGGTTTTACAACTACTACGCATTAACGCCCAAAGCGCCTCTAAAAAGAAAGCCTCTCAATCCTGGCTTTCCAAGCTTGATGAAAGACCTTTACTTACAACTACTGTAAGCGAACAAAGCTCTTTCAAGGGGAAAGACTTTCAACCCTGAATCGGTAAACTCGATGAAGGGCCATCTCATTACAAAAGCGAACAAAATGCTTCTATGAGGAAAACTTTTCAAACCTGGCTTTATGAAAGACCTTCCGACTACTACGAGCGAACAGGATGTCATCTATAACATTGTGACGGACAGCATCCATTGATCGTCTAATCTTATTTTATGAGGAAACGCTGGTCGTGTCCGACCTGTCTGGCTCCATTCAGCAACTTCAAACTAAGTGCTGTTGGCCCTGACGAGCTCGGAGGAGGGGACTTTCGACTACCAACGAACGGGATGTTTAACATCTTAATGTGATGCATTCCACTCGTCTGTTGTCTAAACTTTTCCTAAGGGGAAGTGCCCGTCAAGTTCGGTTAGTCTGGCTTTATTCATCAACTCCAAAAGAAGTGCTGCTGGAGCTGACAGGCTTGGAGAGGAGGACTTCCGACTACGAACGGACTTCATGTGGCCCTAACGACGTAGAGGAGTAACCAATGTATCTCACGACTAGATTTTCAAATATAAACCGTATCTCCTATTGTTTCCTTGATCGGATGATTGGACATTTATTGTGGCAAGCGTTACAATAGTTTTTGTGTATCTTAAATTTTTTAAAGATGCAGTCATGTTACCTTACTACTAAAATATTGATATAATTTCTTAAGTAAGGGAAAAAGAAGTGGTATTATCACTTGAATTTAAGGATCAGGCCGTGATGGAATTAACACGAAAATAGATTTAGACTGAGTTAAATATATAGACGAAAAAATTCCTACAGTATAAATACATCATTTAGATGTAAAAAAATTTAAGTAATATTTTTTCGGAGACGCCATTTTACGTTGTGAGGTATCCCTAAGTACGTAAGGGATCTACAATTTTTTCCTGACTCCGAACGAAAAATTTGCAGGCACCCGAAAAGGAGGCACGCCTAGGACTATTGGCGTGTGAGTGACGGACTACCCCACAAATCATTCTTCACGAATAATAGGCATTTTTACAACAAACTTGTGAGCCTAATTCACAATAGCCAAATTGGCCTTAAGTACACAACAGTCAAATGAATTTCCTGAAACCCCACATTTAGTTCGATCTTGAAGTCATTTGAAAGTCATTAAGTCTTAATTTTGACAAAAATTAATTACCCCACGAATCATACAGAACATTTAAAAAACAAGGATCCGAGCTAAAAACACATGCGAAATATTAAACATTAAACATTGAACATAATAAGCAACCAGAACAGTTGAATGCAGCAACTCCTTTTAAACACATACTTTTCACTTTGCAGTTTACTTTCACAAGTTTGGTAACAAACGCTAAGCAGACCGATGAAATACTCTACGGACACCATCCTCAAAACAAAATCATCTCCCTCCGCCACCGCAACAGACCCCTCTCTTTAATAAATTACTTAACGACCACTAGCTTCTGCCATCTGCAGCTTCAAAGAGTTTGCTCCGCCAATCAAAGGAAACAACCTTCTCAACGGTCCTTCTCACACGCCAGTGTATATATTTCAAAAACGAACTTATCAGACAGACTGAAATATGATTAGAAACATGAAACTGTGCAGGAGATCGACCTTCACCACCACCCCGTCATCCAAGGATTGAGATAATTGTATCGAAACAAGAAATTCCGACCAACAAAGGATCACAACCGAACAAAATCGCCGTTGGCACTGAGATGTATGGTCTGTCATGGATGAGAGCATTTACATCCAAAGAGTCTGACAGGAAAACCCCTCACCCAGATCCGATCCATCAGCATCAACAATCGCTACAACCGCTAGTTGCGGACGAGCACAGCTGAATTTTTCATGTTTCTCTTCAGGCTTAACTGCAATCGCAGACTGTCACGCTTTTGCTGCCGGCCACTTGGATTCTCCATTTTTTTACTTTGCTTTTCATTCCTCGCAGACTACCATATTGCGGCAAGGATGTGAGCTACTAGGACACAGTCAGGGAGTTGTTGCAGTTTGTTTAAGTTTTGCCTTCTAACTAAAAGCCAAACATGAAAGTTTCGTGGCGGCTTTTCAAATTAATTGATACACCAAAAAGTTTCCAGGCGGCAGACGAGCCCCAACGACAGCGGGGGACGCCACGAGGGGCCGACAATGCAAGTGGATGAATGTTGAGCTACCAGGGAGGGGTATGGACTGGGAGGAAATTCGAAAAGCTGGCGAGCAGTGCTGAGCCCCTGATATGGGAAAAGAATTTTTGCACTGAAATTAATAGAGTTATGCGCACAAAGTGTTTCGTGTATCTTGAGTGTGTGGCATCTCAATTAGTGCCCAAGTCACAGGGATGATGCATGAAGAACTTCAGGCATAGTTCATATGAAGAATGTTTTCGCCTTTGACGGCTGTTTACGGAGCGGTGTGACACAGCGCTGAAGGTCGTTCTAGACGGGGAGCAGGTACTTGATGAAAGTTCTTAGCAATGCTGAGGTTTTCAAAGAAGTCTTTGTGCGTATTTTTATGTTCAGCCGAAAATGGGCGTGGGTGGTTCTTGTCGCAAGGCGCCGTCATGTCAAGTTTCTCAAGAATTGCATGCAAAAGATTTTACTTTGTGAGTTTCAAAGTAATGGGAAAGTTTTGCGGCAGTTGGTAAGAAGTCAGAATTTGATTGAAGTTGTGATCAATGGGTACTTCAACGATGATGATTGTAGGATGTACCTTAAATAAAAGATTGAGAGAAAAAGTCGGAAAAGGTTGAAAAATAAATAATTATCGAATTCTTCTGTAAGGATAACAAGAGTATTTTGGCAGACTTATAAAGATGGAAATTGGAACTTACAAAGAGAGAGGGCAACGCTGTTCGACAAATCGTAAAGAATCATCAGTGATAGATGAAGTGAACAAAAAGTTATCAAATCTAGTGTATTTGCGGCCAATTGCATCAATTTTTCTAAGAAACCTGCACAAACTACAGAGAGCATCAACTTCAGAGAAGAAGCCTGCTGTTATCTACTTCTCAAGGATAACTTTGCAACAAAGCATTCATTTTTATGGTTTCGTTGGCAAAAAAGAAGATTTAATTGTGCCGAACTCGAACCTTCGGCGTGTGTTCGTCACACTCTACCCACTACGCTACGGCGGTCACAATTGTGCCATTTGCTGATAATAACAATAATAATAATTGTTGGCGCGACAGTCCACAGGGGGACCAGGGCCTAGCTTGCTCATCAACTACTCGTGTTGTGAGCGCTTATATTTTCTCACGAGTAGAAGGGACCTACAGTTTTTTGCCGACTCCGAACGGCGAAGTTTGAGAAGCTTTCTTAGACAGTTACTACTCTTTGAGTGTTATCAGCAGTTCGAGGTGTTCAGCCGGGAATCGAACCAATACCCTTTGGCGTGTGAGCGTCGCACTCTACCTACTACGCCACGGCGGCCACTTGCTACTGGAAGAACAATTTAATTCGTTTCAAGCATTTTTATGTTCAAAAAGATTTTATTAAAAAAATTCATCACACAAAGGATTGTCTTTCGGAAGTGACTAATTTTCCCATTTCTAATACCATTCCTAAAAATTAATCCACTCTAGGATGTATTTAACTTTTGAGTCATTTTTTGATCTCTTCACAAGACCCAAATCGTTTTGCATCCATCGGAAAAGCCAGTAGTCAACGGGAGCGTAGAGTCGGATGAAACGTGTCATTCCAGCGTGGGGCCGACAGTTATCAGGTTGCAAAATCATATTTCCATTCCTTCCGCTCGGTTCTTTCACGCAATGCCCGGCTCAAACATATAAGTTGTATCTTCTCATCGTCTTATAGCATGACACAACCATCTTTGAACAATGAATGTTTTTCTTTGGCGGCGATGGAAAGCATCATGGAACGGGTTCACCAGCCTTTGCGTACGAGTGCTTTCTTCTTCGGACTACCCTACGAAGGTTGCCTTTTATATTTCGAGATTGGGCCACCCTAGTGATGCAATCTGGCAACTGCCAGTTCTATCTCAAAGTTTCACATTTTTGAGGTTATATGTACTCAGAACGTTTTGACATACGAGCGCTATTTGTGTTGTTTACATGAACTTAAAAGATTCATCTCACCCAATAAATGAAATTAAATCGTAAAAATTTCGTGCGATTATTTTTTACAACTTTCGACGTGGATTAACTCAACAACAGTGCATCGATGAACTTAATTCAATTTTTTTCGCTGAAGATCCATCAAAGACCAGTGTTTATTGATGGTATGGTGAATTCAACCGAGGTCGTAGTTCACTCCAAGACAAATTTCGTGAAGGTCGGCCAAAATCAGTTGTTTTTCCGGAAACCATTGATGCTGTGCGCCAACTGATATTGCACGATCGTCATGTGACCTATCGTGAGATTGAGACAACCTCAGGCATTAGTGGGACCAGCATACATTCAATATTACATGGACATTTGACCGTCAAAAAATTTGTTCGCGTTGGATCCCACACAATTTGTCAACCCCTCAAAAAAGGCCTGTATCGATTGGTCGAAAGAAACGCTCCAAAAATACGATCGCGGTGCTTCGAAACACGTCTATGACATCCTGAGAGGTGATGAATTGTGGATTTACGCGTATGAGCCCGAAAGTAAACAGCAGTCGACTGTATGGGTGTTTCAAATTGAGCCAAATCCAACAAAAGCTGCTCGCGCACGAAGCACTTCCAAGCAAATGGTCGCCTGTTTTTTCAGAAAAACTGGACATGTAGCAGCTGTATCACTAAAACAACGCAGAACAGTCAATTCTGAGTGGTACACAACCATTTGTTTGCCAGTTGACTTCAAAGAAATCAGGAAAACCAACCAACCAAAAATGCGAGCTACCACCCATCGGCTCAAACAACTGCATTTTTGAGCACTCAAAACATCAATATGATGTGTCATCCGCCGTATAGTCCTGACTTGGCACCGAATGACTTTATTCCTGTACGTAAAAAATAAAATGAGAGGTAAACGTTTTTCAACACCTGAAGAAGCGGTTAATGCGTTCAGAATGTATGTTTTGGAAATACCTCAATCAGAGTGGCAAAAGTGCTTCGACAAGTGGTTCAAACGCATGCAAAAATGTAATGGGGTTTATTTTGACAACAATAAAGCTATCTTCGATGATTAATATTTGTTTTTGTTCTTTAATCCGGAAATATAAAAGGTAACCCTCGTAGTATATACGCTTTTCAACTAAAGTCACGACCTAGTGCAAAAGCCCTTCCTTTGGTGTCTTTAAAGAAGCAGTTTCGAGGTGAAAAATCACCTTTCGAGATCTCCCAATTTCCTTGCTTTGGAAAAATTAAAATTTCTTTAATCGAGCGAAAACTGTTTACGAAATCACTCCCCACGATTCTGCGAGTTCGCTTTGCCTGTGGCTTGGATCTTGACCTAGTATAGCTTCCAATTCCTTTTTTTGAAGCACTTTTGGTTGACCAAGACACCCTTTGTATTCGACGCGTAAATCACCACTTTTGAAGCGTCGAAACTACTCTTTCTACAAGCATTCCATTGGCTTCATCAGGATTTCTCTTCCAATTAAAAACGAAAATCAAAATTTCACGCAAATGCTGTTTATTTAGGACAATTGCGGATACCTTCGACGAGGCAAACAGTAAATTTGTTGCTTAAAACAGACGCACACTCATTATTGCTGACAATTGTCAAAACTTTCCATTGAAGTCGATAATCGTCTCCAAGATCAGGCACAACTTGCAAGTGGCGCCATCTCTTGGAAATGGGAATGCATTTTTTTGTACCCCCAATATCTAAAAATTGTAAAAAATGCAAGTGCATTTGATAATTGTACGAACACCATGGCCTTATGATATATTCGTGATGTTGGGCCAAATTGTAACTTGTATGGTACGCACGCTGATGTACCAGCACTGTGATGTACCAATCAAAAATTCTTTGAAAGTCAACTTTAGGTTCAGTTCACATTTTGTTTTGAAGTACCGCTATACATTGAAGTGTCTACACTTCAAATTCTGCATACAATGGGGACTTAAATTATTTCGAGCATTTTGTCTCAAATTATAAAGTTGGAGTTTTTTTGTCAGGAATAATAAAACACCAAACGAAGTACAAATGAAAAATTATTTCTGAAAGAAAAACTTTTTGAAAGTAATGAAAATATTCACGCATTCAAAATTCAAAAACGAAGTTTCTGACAAAAAAAAAACGGAAACGTCAATCCACAAGACAAACTCACAAATCCCTCTATTCCAATGCACCGGCAAAGCCATTCACATGATCCATTCTATTTCATGCCCGTCTCATTAATAGGGCCTGTTAACAGTGCCACTGCAATAGCACCACGAATGCCACAACATCGAGTGCCGGTAAATCATTTACACGGCGCCATAATAAAACAGCCATACGTCGACTGATAATTTATTGAAATTTCGTTCATAGTTTCAACACGAGCTCACGAATTAAATTTAAATATTGAAAATTGCAATCAATTTTTAATTAATCACTGCGTCTGACGGCGGTACGTTACAAATTGAATTCAGTCGAGGCTTGCCGTAGAAACGCCGGCTTTCGTTCGATGATTTGAAGCAGTGTTGCTGCTCTCCTGCATTATGACTGGCTTGGGCTTATTCGACATTCCACATGCATGTGCACACATGCATTTGAATAAAGCATTTGCGTAGTGCATCTGTGGCAAATGTAAAATTCAATTTGCACACTGTTGCCTTTAGCCCCTGGCAGTGAAATCACTAACACATGCCGAACATAAGGCATGCCAAAGTGTGTAGCAATTCGGATCTGATTTTCAATAATTAATTAACTTTTTGTGCGGTTTTGCAACGATTTTGAAATCGTTTTATTTTTCAGGTGTGTTTGCAAACGGGCATAGATTCTAATCAATAATTTGCACTGAGGGCTTTTAGGTGTCTGCAGCGGAAAACGCATTTAATGTTTGCAGTCTGAGAAATTGTCTGCTGTTTTGTGAAATTCACTCTGTGTGCTTAAACGAACCAAAGGGTCAGTGCGTCTAGATTTCCTAGGAATTCTCTGTACTGTAAATGGAAAGTAGAAGCGAACGCTCCCTTTGCGACGTGCCTCTTGTCATTTTTCATCTAGAATCGTTATACGTCTGAATGATTCTATTATTTCTGGGAAAAAGTGTTTACTTCTGAATTTAATATTCTGTCCATTTCATCTGTAACAGATTTCATGTCGAAATATTCACCTTTGTGAAAGGACTTTGTGAAAACAGCTAAAAGCGAATATCTCACATTTTATTGTCAGAAAAATTATCAAACATGTCAAGTTAATGAAATTTCGATTGCGCAATATAATGTTTGCTATTGAAGTGTCTCTATATCGATTACAAAAGTTCAGGCGAAGTACAAGATTGTTAAAGATTATTTCATTCCGAAATTTTAGTTATGCTGAAGTGAGCTTTTGGGCAGCAGACAACTAAAATATGCTTGTGTACATAGGACACTCAACTCGTGTCTCGTAATTTTGACGAAAATTTCACTAAAATCGTTTTGCAGGGCAATTGTCTGACACTTGCCTATGTGATAAGGGTCCGACAGAAATGAAAAAAAAGTACAGCTGAAGCCAGTGGTCGCTTGTAGGAGATAATGCTGAATGTGTCCCGACCAATGCCTCATACACAAAGTGATTTCGATGTTTCAGAAATGCGTCAGTGTGTCGAAGCACCGAAGACAACGATTTTTTGGCTTTTGTGGATAAGGGATATCATGATCCGTGCGAAACTCAAAAAGAACTCGCAACAAAACAAAACAGACCTACAATAAAAGCTGCAAACAATTTCTATTCGGTTAAAGTTATTGAGATTTATTCAAAAGCAGGGACAAGGAGATGTTGAAAGGCGACTTTCACTTTGGAAGTGCCTAAAGAGGGAATCTGTGCGCCAAATCGTGACTGTAGATGAAAAATAAATAGACTACGGTAACCCGAAGAAGGTGATGATCCTCTATATCACCGCCAGAGAAAAACACTCACCGTTAAAAGGATCAGACAGGTGTAATGTACTTATAGGCGAAACCATTGATAGGAACAGTTGTACCGGCCAGAAATGGTCGAGAGACATGACAATCTGATTTTGGTACATGATAACAGTCGGGCTTACGTGCCTGTAGCGATTAAAATTGATATTGAAACGCTGAAATGGGAGGTCTAGCCCCACACGCCGTGTTCTCCAGACCTCATTCCTTCTATTCATCGAAAGAGTCAATAATTTTATATTACTATTGACTTTTTCGACGGATGTCCAGGTCCACCCAGGACTGTAGATGTAGCCACTAAAAGAAGAAAACAGATGCAAAACAATTTGCGGAGTTATCTGTCCGGGTCTTTTAAAGAAATCGAAGAATGGCTCATGGATTGTATCGATGCCAGCGCGGATTAATTTTTTTAGAGATGGCTGCCGTGGAGTAGTTGGGAGAGTGCGACGCTTACAAGCCGAAGGGTCTAGGTCCGATTCCCGGCTGAACACCTCGAATTTTTCACGGCACCACCTCTTTCGAGCTGCTAACAAAACTCAAAGAGTAATAACTGTCTAAGAAAGCTTCTCAAACTTCGCCGTTCGGAGTCGGCAAAAAACTGTAGGTCCCTTCTAATTATGAGAGAACAGTAGCGCGCACAACACGAATAGTTGATGAGAAAGCTAGGCCCTGGTCCCCCTGTGGACTGTCGCGCCAACAATTGTTATTATTATTTTAAAAATATCAGAAAGAAGTCGCTTCTGTGACAACATTTTGAGTGATGTTTTTTAAACGTCTTTTTTCCAATAAAGGAAATTAAGCACAACGAAAAGCTTTCACTATTTCAGGGGTGTCACTAAAAATAAATTCATACAATTTTTAGGAGGCACAAGCATTTAAATAAAACTTGTCAAATTTTTATAACAAATCCGATTGGTAGTTTACAAGTTGAATTGCTTTAAGGGACACTACTTTTGCGATTTTTAAAACAATGGTAGAAAACAGAATTTCGTATGCTGATAAAACTCTACTTTTTTTGATGAGCAAAAAACCGTACAAGCTCAGCAATTTCTTGAAAATTGTTACAGGAACTCTGCTCCATCAAAAACAACTAGCTGTCGGTGGTAAGCTGACTTTAAACGTGGCCGTACAGGCAACCAACAATTTATCTGTGGTATGCTGACATTAAACGAGGCCGTATAAACACCAACGGTGCTGAAGCCTTTGAAAGGCCTGAAGTTACACCTGAAAACGTCAAAAAAGTACACAAACTCGTTTTGGAAAACCACAAAGTGAAATTGCGTGAGATAGCCGACACCTTTTATATATCAGAAGGCAGTGGGTATACTATTTTGCATGAACATTTGTCCATGAGAAAGCTGTTTCCGAAACGGGTGCCGCGATTGCTCACAAGGGGCCAAAAACAACAAGGTATCAATGATTCTGAGAGCTGTTTGGAGCTGTTTCACCGGAATAAACAGGACTTTTTGCATCGGTGTGTTACAGTGGATTAAACATGAATCCACCGCCACCTTCCAGAGTGAATTCGGCAGTCAGCGAAGTGGATAGCAGCCGGTGAACCACGCTCGAAGCGGCCGCAAACACAAAGGTCGGTTGGCATGGTTATGGCATCTGTATTTTGAGAGGAGCACGACATTTTATTCAGCGACTTTCTTAAGAAAGGCAAAAGAATCAGCAGCGAATACCACACGGCATTACTGATACATTTGAAGGAAGAGATTGTAATAAAACTGTCCCATATGTAGAAGAAAAAATACTCTTCCATTAAAACAATGCACCGTTCGCTGGCTGCCATGACCAAATTGCTTCCGCACACACCGTATTCTTCAAGTCTGGCCCCCAGCGGCTACTTCCTTTTTCAAAAAGATGCTTGTCGGCAAAAAATGGCTGGAGTGAGGAGGTGATCGCCGGAACTGAAGCCTATTTTGAGGCCAAAGATAATTAGGTGTATAAAAAAGGTATCAAAATGTTAGATTTTCATGAAAATTTGACAGATATAATTTTTCAATTTATTGTTAATTAGACTTGAGATAATGACTGAATAAATATATAATTGAATGAATGCCTGTGCTTCCTAAAAATAATATAAATATTTTGTTAGTGGCCCTCCCTATATGTCAGTCCCGAGACTTGTTGGATGATGTGTTATATACAGATATTAAGCAAACAATACGGAATGTAGTCCAATTTATTTTGGGATCGGTTAAGGGTTGGTTTGGGTTCATCATCAAATGCTCTCAACGGATTGTCTACAGCGCTAAGGTGAAGAAGGTGTAGCTCGGGAACTCTTTTGTTTATAACCCTGGTTGACACACTACTGTTTGAAATCCTGCGGTACGACATCAGTAAGGTTCAGTAATCTAGCTCGTGTGCAAAGTACTGCAGGCAAAAAAACGCTTTACCACGTATATAACATATAACCACCTCCTCCTCTTGGAAAATTTATTGGTTCATTATAAGGCTTGCCAACATCCGTTTTAACTGTTAAATGTACATAATTTATATTCATGCACATCAAGTGATATACCAGGTATACCGGTATAAAGTGAGCGTCAAGATACAAATGTCTCGATAGGAAAACATTTGTTGTGAACGAGCCCTTATTATTATTATTTTTTTTTTTTTTTGCTCTGACATCTGTGAAAAATATTTAGTATACATCAAGTCATTAAACAGACAACATCATATTTTTTCATCGTGTTAAAAATGTCGAATTTTGTACCAGAAAGTGATGATTTGCGGAAAGCATTAATTTTTTGTTTTCATTTGAAGAAAAGTGCTGCAGAGTCGCACCGACTGCTTGTCGAGGCATATGGTGATCATGCTCTATCAGAAGCAACAAGCAATGGTTCAGAAATAATGATTTTGATGTGAGAAATGAAGAACGTCGAAGACCACCAAAACAGTTTGAAGACGCCGAATTGCAAACGATATTGGATGGAGATGACACTTTGAGTCAAAAGCAAATGGCGGCAATGTTAAATGTTGCACAACAAACAATTTCTGACCGTTTAAAAGCTATGGGAAAGATCCAAAAGTGTGGAAAGTGGGTGCCACATGAATTGAATGAAAGACAGATGGAAAACCGAAAAAACACTTGACAAATTTTGCTTCAAAGACACGAAAGAAAATCGGTTTTGCATCGGGTTGTTACTGGCGATGAAAAATGGATTTATTTTAAGAATCCTAAACGAAAAAAATCCTAGGTTAATCTGGGACAACCATCAACATCGACTGCAAAACCAGATCGATTCGGCAAGAAGACAATGCTGTGTGTTTGGTGGGACCAGAAAGGTGTGCTGTACCACGAGCTCCTAAAACCTGGTGAAATCGTTAATACTGATATCTACCGACAACAAATGATCAATTTAAACTATGCATTGATCGAGAAACGACCAGAATGGGCCAGAAGACACGGCAAGGTAATTTTGCTCCATGACAATGCACCTGCACACAAAGCAAAACCGGTTCAGGATACAATCAAAACACTTTGCTGGGAGCAGCTACCCCACCCACCGTATTCACCAGCCTTTGCTCCTTCCGACTACCATTTGTTTTCATCGATGGAAGACGCATTACCTGAGCAGCACTTTGATTCCTACGAGGTGGTCGAAAATTGGGTGTCTGATTGGTTTGCTTTAAAAGACGAACAATTTTATTGGCGTAGTATTCACAAATTGCCAGAAAGGTGATCAAAATGTGTGGAAAACAATGGCCAATACGTTGAATAAAATGTTTTTACGGTAAAACGAATATAAGAAAGTGCCGTGGGCTACTGAAAAAAAAATTTTTAGGTTAAGTGACATCGTATTTCCGAAGAAATAGTCACCTTTCGGCAATGGGATTCCATGTTCGGTTTACTAGAAAAGGACAAAACCATGCTGTTTCTGAATATTCTTTTTATAATTTTACATTGAAGCGATGAAGAAATGCCCAGCTGTCTGATACCTGAGATACCAATTTGTTTTTCCCAAATCATCTCAACGGCGCAATTTACCACACAATTGTATAAGGCCACGACAGTCGCCAAACAAGATTTAAACGTACTCGCCAGATCTGTCAAACCTTGTTACAACTACCAGTACCTACACGATTCCCTCCCGTTCAGTTCATTTGAATTTCCTTTAACATCACACGTTCTCGACCGAAACAAACGCGACCGCAATTAAACTAAAACGCCATTTGTTGAGTGATGCAGATCCACTTAGATACTCCGAATAAGTATTTTAAACAGCGCTGGATAACAGTGTCCGCTGCTCAAACACAAAACTAACACCCACTCCATCAATTGAACCACTTTTAGTCAACACATCCCCAAACGCCACCGTTTCTATTTATTTAAAAACACTTTGCTAATTAAAGTAACACACCAGACCGGTGGAGAGAACCCTCCAATGCAATGTAAAACTGGCCCTTTCATGTTCGTATGGAGGCGCCGTTCCATTTGTCTCCCACGCAGCCACCCGCTACAACTTTTCATCTGTGTGTTATGTTAGGCAATAAAAAAATATATTTAAAGCCCCACCAGTCGGATATGGGTTGTTGATTTGCATTTGAAATTATCACAAGGAATCGAGGGAAAAAATTTGTGTTTAGCTGAAACAACTCACCGATTGCTTTATTCAGGGCGTGTTTCGCCATCAGGCTCCTGTTCCTGGAGTTCTCAATTAAGCTGATGCAATTTTGCGACGAGCACCGTCGCTTTACAGCGCAATCCGAGTCGATGTTGGCGATGAAAACCTGCAAGGTGAAAAAAGACGGAAAATTCTAAATAAATATATATGTGCATGTATAGACATCAGCGCTCCAGTGAGTTCTTCCTCGTTTGCCTGCCTGCCTGGGATTCGCTGGTTTTTTGTACACCCCCAGGCTGCGGAAGCTACACAGCGGAGCCAGAATGCTGTCTGCGCTCGTATTTAAAACATTTTGTTTATATCGCGGATTAGTTCATCAGGAATGGGATATCAATGACGAGGTGAGTCAACGATGCGTTAGACAGTTTTAATAAATTGAAATCTACATGCGGATGCAATTTCCATGTCAGCGGGGAGGAGTTTAGTCGCAAAGAGCATTTCAAATATGAGACGAGTGTGTGGTGTTCACCCACTTCGTGTTTTCAGCTGCGCTCGGCAGTCAATCGAATGAGATATCCATTTCAAAGGGTTTCGCGTATCGGAAGGTCGAGTGAATAATATTCATCGAGGACTTTGAACTGAAAAGTCATGAGGCCATGGGCAAAATGTGCGCATTTAAATGAATGTGTAGTCGACTTGACAAGCATTCGTTTGAACTGTACGATATCATTTCTAATTATTTGCAGCTTTACAGAGAGTGTACTTTTAGATAAACAAGCAGACATTTTTATGTAGATTTGTGGGAAAAAATTCGGATTACGTTAGAACATGGTAGATTTGACATGGGCTGCATGGGAGATCGAAAGTAAAAACCGAGAACTCATTTTTCGGAAATCGACCCAAGAAATGATCAAAAACAAAAAGGTTCTCGGAATAATTGATAGTCCAATTATCAACTGCAACTTTTCCTTCAGTCGTGGGCATCCAATAAATCTAAAAAATGTGCATTATGCTCAATGACGCAGTAGGAAGGTTTACAATACAACCGATTTCTGTATGCGGAATTATTTCTGCACCAAAATGTATATTGTTCCCCACCTACTTTAAAACCGGCCTCCTTGCAACGAAATTTTCTTTATAAAGAATTTCCTTATAATGAAACAACAAATATAAAATCAAAGCTTATTTATTTTAAAAAGGAACACTTCGCGTTTGACCATGGATAAGCCAGCCGGCGGAAGAGCTGTGACGACGAATAACGATCGAATCATGGAAATCATCAAGTTAGACCGGCATGTGGCATCTCGGGACATCGCCCCGGAGATGGGAGTTAGTCACCAAACCATTTTAAACCATCTGCGGAAGGCTGGATACAAAAAAAAGCTTGATGTTTGGGTGCCGCATGGTGTGACGCAAAAAAACCTTCTGGACCGAATCAACGCCTGCGATATGCTGCTGAAACGGAACGAACTCGACCCATTTTTGAAGCGAATGGTGACTGGCGACAAAAAATAGATCACATACGAAAATATTAAGCGAAAACGTTCGTGGTTGAAGGCCGCTGAATTGTCCTAAACAGTGGCCAAGCCGGGATTTACAGCCAGGAAGATTTTGCTGTGTGTTTGGTGGGATTGGAAGCGAATCATCCATTATGAGCTGCTCCCATATAGCCAGACGCTTAAGTCGACCATCTACTGCGAACAACTGTATCGCTTGAACCAGGCGATCGACCAGAAGCATCCAGAATGGCCAACAGGAAGGGTGTAGTGTTCCACCAGGACAACGCCAGACAACAAACTTGTCTTGACTTGATGACTCGTCAGAAGCTACGGGAGCTCGGGTGGGAGGTTTTATCTGCTCCACCATATAGCCCAGACATAGCGCCAAGTGATTACCACCTGCTCTTGTCCATGGCGAACGCCCTAGGTGGTGTGAAGTTGAACTCAAAAGAGGCTTGTGAAAAGTGGCTGTCCGAGTTCTTCTCAAATAAGGAGAGGGCTTCTACGAGGGGGTATTATGAAGTTGCCGTCTAAATGGAAACAGATTATCGAACAAAACGGCGGATATTTGAAATAAATCCAATCACCGTAACACTTTTTATGAAGCATTGAATGAAAACCAAAAAAGTGGAAGGGAGACATTTGGCAACCTGAATATATGTTCCAAATTTTTACAAGCAAATCCAAGTAGAAATAAAAATTTTAAAGGCAGTACACGGTTAATGGTAAAATAAAAAAAACAGATGTTTACACTTTAATTTGCTTTATATATACGACATCACACAATAAGCTTTATGTGGTAAAGACCCGTGTGTCTAAATGAATAAAAGAAACCTTTCAAATTTGCTGAAACGTCACCTGAGAACGTGGATGAGACGGGTCTTTGTTCTAAGTCTTCTTCTTCTTCTTGTTGTGGCGCTACAGTCCGGGGTGGACCTGGGCCTCAACCAACATGCCTCTCCAGCCAGAACGATCTGTCGCCAGCTGTCTCTAGTTGCGCACTCCAAGTTGGTTGAGGTCCTTCTCCACTTGTGTGTGCCGCTTTAGTCTAGGTCGTCCTCTGTTGGGTTGTCCCAATGGCACGGATTCAAAGACTTTTCGGACCGGAGCAGAGGTGTTCACACGCTCTACATGGCCTAGCCATCTTAAGCGTTGTATCCCTAGAGGCTTAACCAGGCGCATGTCGCTGTACAGCCCATAGAGTTCATCATTAAATCTTCTCCTCCAGATGCCATTAACGCAAACAGGACCAAAAATCGTACGCAAAACTTTTCTCTCGAAAAGATTAAGGGCTTTCTCATCCGCCTTTGCTACCGTCCAAGATTCCGCGCCATAAAGTAGGACGGGGATGATCAAGCTGTTATATATAGCGAGCTTAGTCCTTCAAGAGAGGGCTTTACTACTCAATTGCCTCTTGAGCCCAAAGAAACAGCGATTGGCAAGAGTGATTCTGCGTTTGATTTCGGTACTGGTGTTGTCCCTATTTACCGCGGAGCCGAGGTAGACGAAGTCCTTGACTACCTCGAAGTTTCCGCTGCCTAGTGTGACGCTCCGACCGAGTCGTTGATGTTGTGTGTCCTTCCTTGATGACAGAATATACTTCGTTTTGCCCTCATTTACGGCCAGACCCATTTTCGCCGCTTCCGCTTCAATACAAGCAAACGCTTCATTGACGGCTCGCTGTGTTCGTCCAATCACGTCAATGTCGTCAGCGTAAGCTAGGAATTGAGCTGACTTCTGGAAGATCGTGCCTCCGGTGTTGACTTGTGAGTTTCGCACGAACTTCTCGAGGATGATGTTAAAGAAGTCACATGACAGTGCGTCTTGTCTAAAACCTTTTTTGACATTGAAGGTCTCGGTGAGTTCGTTACCGACCTTGACGGAGCAGCGAGAGTTCTCCATCGTCATCCTACACAATCTGACGAGTTTGGTAGGAATGCCAAAACTAGACATGGCACTGTATAGCTCGTCTCTATGAACACTGTCATATGCAGCCTTAAAATCGACGAATAGGTGGTGAGTGTCAATTTGCATTTCCTGGGTCTTTTCCAGGATCTGCCGTAATGTGAAGATCTGGTCTATTGTGGACTTCCCTGGCCTGAAACCACATTGATAGGGACCTATCAAGTCATGGACAAACGGCTTCAGACGCACATCTTGTATGCGATGTTCAGGAGACTTATCCCTCGGTAGTTGGCGCAGTCAAAGGGGTCTCCTTTTTTGTGAACCGGGCAAACGACGCTGAGATTCCACTCATCGTTCTAAGTGCCAGCCAAAAAACCATTGGCTTTAAAAAAGGAAAAGTGATATACGAAGATTGCCTTTTATATTTCGGGATTGGGAACCCTAGTGTTGCAATCTGGCAAAAAGCTCTATCGTAAAGTTTGACTTTTTTTAAGTTAAACGGACTTAGAACGCTTAGACATACGAGCGCTATTTGTGTTGTTTACAGTAACTTAAAAGCTTCCCCTCGCTCAAAACTGAAATTAAATCGTGATATTGTATATTTTAATAACAAAAACTTATGGACTACCCATGAACGATTTCAAAAATGGAA
The DNA here is from genome assembly GCA_955652365.1 of Eristalinus aeneus. Taxonomy (NCBI): domain Eukaryota; kingdom Metazoa; phylum Arthropoda; class Insecta; order Diptera; family Syrphidae; genus Eristalinus; species Eristalinus aeneus. The sequence continues at coordinate 124,681,358 of OY019130.1, read as the reverse complement.
AATAAAGGAAGATCAACATTTTATAGGTCAATGGCGGGACGTTTTATTTGTTCTTGATAATAATCAAGCGCATCCAACAAGGGTTTACCCTTGAAAGCAAACTTTTCAACATTAATAGCACATCACTCACTAATCCCCGTAACTGACATATAGGGGTATATATATGGGTTTACGCCACTAACAAAAAATCCATATTAATTTTAGGAAGCACAAAAATTTAAACGATAATTGTCAAATTTCTATGACAATTTAACATTTCCATACCTTTTTTTATAGATCTACTTATCTTTGACCTCAAAATAGTTTCAATTTCGGCGATCACCACCTCACTCAAGCCATATTTTTTTCCAACGAGCATCTTTTTGAAAGAGGAAGTAGTCACTGGGGGCCAGATTTTGAGAATACGCAAGCAATTCAAAGCCCAATTCGTGCAATTTGGCCGTGGTAGCCAACGACGGTTGTTTTAATGGAAGTGAATTTTTTTCTTCTACATATGGGAAATTTTTTTTTGCCATGTCTTCCCTCAAATGGACCAGTAATGCCGTGTAGTATTCGCTGCTGATTCCTTTGCCTTTCTTAAGATAGTCGATGAATAAAATTCCGTGCGCATCCCAAAATACGGATGCCATAACCATGCCAACCGACCTTTGTGTCTGTGGACGCTTCGACCGTGGTTCACCGGCTGCTATCCACTCCGCTGACTTCCAAATTGACTCTGGAGTGTAGTGGTGGATTTATGTTTAATCCACTGTAACATACCGATGCAGAAAGTCTTGTTTTTTCCGGTGAAACAGCTCCAAACAGCTCTCAGAATCATCGATACGTTGTTGTTTTTGGTTCATTGTGAGTAATTGCGGCACCCATTTCGAATACAGCTTTCTCATGGCCAAAAGTTCATGGAAAATAGTATACCTACTGCCTTCTGATATATAAAAGGTGTCAGCTATGTCACGCAATTTTACTTTGTGGTTTTCCAAAACGAGTTTGTGTACTTTTTTGACGTTTTCAGGTGTAACTTCAGGCCTTCCAGAGCCTTCAGCATCGATGGTGTTTATACGGCCACGTTTAAAGTCCGCCTACCACTGACAAATAGTTGTTTTTGATGGAGAGTTCCTTTTACACTTTCCAAGCCATTGCTGAGCTTGCACTGTATTTTTGCTCATCAAAAAGCAGTGTTGATTAAACACACGTTGTTTTCTAATTCGCAAAAGTAGTATCACTTGAAGCACTGTAACTTGTAACCTAATAATCAGATTGTCATGAAAATTTTACAGACATTATTTAAATGTTTGTACTTCCTAAAAATATATAATTTTTTTGTTAATGGCGCCCACTACATGCTAGTGTCGGGACTTATTGAGTGATGTGTTGAGTAATTCAAAAACGTGTTGAAAGTGTTCTATGATCAACGCTTCTTACCAAGAGTTATTGAAAGGATGAATCAAGTAAGGTTTGTATCCCTAATATTTTATGTACCACCACAGGTGTTTATACACCTTTTCTGCGTCTAGATTACAGCAAGCACAATTGGTAATTGTTTTAACTAAGCTGCTTTAATAACAATAATTGTTGGCGCAACAGTCCAAAGGGGGACCTGGGCCTAGCTTGCTCATCAACAAAGTGTTGTGCGCGCTACTGTTCTCTCACGAGTAGAAGGGACCTACAGTTTTTGCCGACTCCAATCGGCGAAATTTGAGTAGCTTTTTTAGACAGTTATTGCTCTTTGAGTGTTTTAACGAGCTCGGTGGTGCCGTTAAAAATTGGAAAATTTGGTGTTGAGCTGGGAATCGAGCTTATACCCTTCGGCGTGTGAGCGTCGCAGTCTACCCACTACTCCACGGCGGCTGGGTTTGGTAGTTCTAAAAATTGGTACGATGAAAACCAAATTTCATGGTAAACGATAAGTAACCCAGACTGTCGACAGAGTTTTGCCAAAAAGTGACAAATGTGCTGTTGCATTTGGTGATTATTTTGCAGTGGATGAAAATGTTGCTAGTATGCGCATTTCTTTAGACGAACACATTTTATATGCCACTTTATTTGAGCAACCGGATTTATCAGATGACATTGCTGAATCGAATCGTCCAACGATTATGACATTAAAACTGCATTTGATAATTAACGATATTTAACATAAACAAAATGAACATGAAGTAGCAGACGATGCATATTATTTTCTTTAAAATTGAAAAACTTCTAAAACCAAAGTGTAGGGAAAAAGAGTTTTGTGCCTGCGACTTTTACTCTTCGACGTATTCCAACTGGTTTGTCACTAACTATTTTTGTAACACATGCTCTTAAAGGAGCATGTGTGTTTTGAGTATGTGTAACATAGGATGCATTTATGTGCTTTTCGGTGCAGATCATTCGATCAGGACTAGTGCATTGAAACCGTAAGAAATGTAAGGCTATATTCTTGTATGTAAACAGAATTAAATGTTATGATCACGCCATATAGATATGACAGTGGTGTAAAAGAACTTTCGAATGTTTTATTAATTATCTTATCTTTCGTTTACAAAAACAATAAAAAAGTTTGGTTATATTTGAACTTCCTTTCAATGATGGGACTTAAGGTGCGAAGAAAGAAACACTCTACCTTCTGATGCAACTCGCCAACTGCTATAGTTATTGTTGTGAGGGATAAATGAAAAATCGGTCTTTCCATAGTTTAGACGAATCTGTAAGAAATAATATCTTTTGGAATTCAAGCGAAGCCTGCATTTTTTTTACTTAATTGCACTCGGTTGCAACAATGCATTCTGCAATTTATATTGGAATACAATGAATGTCTTTGATAGCACCTTTCGTGTTAACACAACCTACAAAATGTAGCCCTTGAACTAAATGTGCATGCACAATTCTTAGCTTTTCCAAGCAAATGGCTTGTCTACCTACAATCCAGTTTGTGAGAAACTTCTCATTGGGAAGAAGTCCAAATCGCGGATAAAGTCTCTTATTGTAGGAAACTTTGAATGACCAACTAGTTATCGGGAATATATTACTGAAATTTTTATTTTTCTTCTTTTGAAAAAAATATTTATTTTGTATTCATTTCGAGAATGTGAATGAAGATTTCACGATTCGAACATATGCCCCATTGCATTAATGGGATAACCCGCTAACACCTATTTTGTTCTTATAATTGGCGCGCTTAAGGGATTGTTTACACTCTTAAGTGACTAGAATTAAGCCACAGCACGGGCCAAAGGTATAAAGGAAGAGAGAGAAAGAAGGTTCCGATGCACATTGCTTTTATATATGCCTGGGAATGGTAATGAGGGGGAAAAAATAAGGCTAGAAAAAGCATTCCATGTTCGTGCGGAATGCAGCCAAAAGACTGCGAACTTAACCCAACAAATAAAAACAAAATAATACTAAAATCCCGAAAGATGACGAAGGCGGAGCACCTCAAGGCGTCAATCTCGAAAAATATTTCATTTTTATGTTCTTCCCTTCTGCCAGTGAGTAAGGGAATGAATGTGAGAGGGAGAGACAGGGAAGTTACGCCGTGAAAATTTATTTGATTTATGCCACATCCTGGAAGGAAACGGAAGGTGCGGCTGAAGAACGACTTTCTAGACTTAACTGTACGCGCGAATGTTGGCTTAAAGGTGAATGGGTGACCATTCCCAGCGAGGCGGATATTGCGAGAGGATTCTTGAAGGGGAGGAATGCAGCTGGCTAGCTCATTAGATCATTTCTTGTTCAAATAGCTATAAAATAGTTATTAAGACACATTTAGTCGATGTTCTACCGAGTCGATTGACTTCGCAGCATTTTTATCGCTCACTGTTGAAGTCTATAGAGTATTCTCGGTATCGGGGTGAAGCTGTGGTTATATACGTATATAAACTGACTTATTTATCAAGTAATACTATTATTTTAGTGCATTCATGTAAAATTTCTTATAAATGTGATTATTAATTCGAGTTTTATCTCTAGTTAAACAGAATTATAGTTAAACGGAATCATAATGGCAACTAAGATGATGATGGTGAAAATTGGGCATCGCGCTGTAATTAAATTTCTCACAAAGTAAGCTAAAACTCAAAAAACTATTCATGAAGAGATGGTGGCTGTTTACCAGGGTTCCGCACCTTCATTACCAACTGTGCAAATGTGGTCAAGTGAGTTCAAGAGAGGCGGAGAGAGCATTGAAGACAACTCCCGATCCGGAGCCCCGGCTACTGCTTGTACGGGAGAAAGCATCAAAGAAGTCGACAAAATTTGTTCTTGAGGATGCCCGAATAAAGGTGAAAATGATGGCAGAAAACACCAAGCTTTCAACTGTTGCCATTCACACCATTCTTCATGACGATCTCAACCTTTCAAAGGTCAGTGCAAGGTGAGTGCCACGAATGCTCACAGCGCCTCAGATAAAAGTGAGAATCGCATGATGTAGAGAGCTTTTCGAGATGTGTAGTGAGAACGCGGACGGTGTTATGGATCGAATTGTTGCTGGGGACGAAACATGGGTTCACCCCTATGACCCTGAAAGCAAACACGAGTCCATGCAGTGGCATAAAAAAGAAACAGACCCCCCGAAGAAGTTCAAATTCACTCCGTCTGCCAGGAAGCTCATGTTTTTTTGGAACTTAAGGGGAATCTTGCTCATTGAGTACAAAAAATAAAGTGAAACCACCAACGTCACCTCCTACCCTTCCACTTTGTATAATTTGCGGGAGGAAATTAAAAAGAAAAGACGGTGGAAACTCGCAGAGGGTGTGCGAATTTTCAAGGCTTGCTGCGCGAGATTATGGTTTCGAAGGAATCCAGCATATATTATATAGTTCAGACTGTCTTCGGGGAAAAAGATTTTCTAATGATGAAGAACTCAAGTCGGCAATAAATGGGTATTTTGTAGAGAAAGAGGAAATTTATTTTTTTAGGGTGGTCGCCGTGGCGTAGTGGGTAGAGTACGACGCAATTTTTCGAATTTTTCACGGTACGACCTCTTTCGAGCTGCTGACAACACTTAAAGAGTAATAACTGTCTAAGAAAGCTTCTCAAATCTCGCCGTTCGAAGTCGGCAAAAAACTGTAGGTCCCTTCTACTCGTGAGAGAACAGTAGCGCGAACAACACAAGTAGTTGATGATTAAGCTAGTTCCTGGCCATCCAATTATTATTATTATAATATGAATAGCTTTCCAAATTAAGATGTCCACAGTTGTGAATTTGTAAACTGTCGTATTCTTGAAAAAACACTACTTCACACAAGAGATGTAGGCTCTAAAAAAACTAGGTCCATGAACATTGCGAAATGTACGCCGAAAGGTTTCGCATTGTTAGCTTAAAAAATGTATAAGCTTGATTTGCAAAGTAAGTAGCATCGTTCGGATTGGTGAAGACATAGCTCCGTAAATTGCACTTGCTTTCCTCACGTCGCATAACTGGTGATTAAAGCAGAAGAAATGAATAAAAATTAACGGGTGAGGAGGCATCTTATCTAACAGCCGACAGATCTGGCTCAAATCCCTGACAGTTTGCCAGTTGCATGTAACAACCGCTTTTCGGCGTAGCACATCACACAAATCTTAAACAAAATCACTTAATGCCATCCCCAGTTTACTTACATCAAACAGCTTGCAGGTTTCACTATCATTCAGACCCATCTGCAAGTGCTTGGCGAAGCACTTAATAAACTCACACAGGGTCTCACACAGTTGAGTTTCTTTCCGCTGAGCGATTGTCTGCAGGCATGGCAACAGCCGCAGCGCGTACGAGGAAATGTGTTTCTCTTTGATGTGCGGCGAATAGTATGAGAAGAGGTTAAGACAAATACGTAGAGACCTAAAACGAAACACCCATCAAATCCGTGTTACTGCGTAGTTAACCCACAATTCACCTCTGGTTGCCATTCTTTTTGATTTCGCCATACAGATCCATTAAAATACGCCGTACCCGAGTCTTTTCCAGGGAGCGGAATATACGATTTAGATTCTCTTCGGCACTGATCCGCACAACAGAGTCCAAGTCCTCGCAAAACAGGAGCAAGACACTAGTCGCGTTGCTGCAGTGCGTTGCATAGTTGATGTGCGATACCATTGCCGGTGACAGAATGCACTCGGCAATATGCTGGAAGCAATTGATTTTCTCTTTTTGGCTGCGAAAATAGACAAAAAAAACAGAGGAAAAGTTCAATAGATGATGACGAGGATAGCCATTCCCGACCGGAAGCAAATTAATTTTATTTACACCGCACCCACCTGCATTCCTGTGTTCGCAGTTGGTCCACATAGTTGGTGAACTGATTCACCACACTTGATTTGTCCATTTCTTGCAAATCGCACACGATGTTCCTCTGCCTTCAAGGAGTAAAGTGCATTTTTGTTTTGCAATGAAAATCTTTTGTTTTGTAAGTTTTTTTTAACTTTCTGTGATGTTGACGTTTTGATCGCTCAGCTGTCAGGAAAGAAGTGACACACATAAGTGACAGATGTTGGAGAAAATGTAAATAGAGAGCGAGAGAGGCCGGTTTGACATTTTACTGTTCAGAGAGTTTGTGAATGTCAGGGAGCTGGGATATTTTGTGGGAAATTTGATGAGCCATATCCACGGATTTTATGAAATAGGTTTGTGTATAAGAAATCTGTGTGCACAGTTTGAAACGCTTCATATTTGTCTAGTCACTGCTGATGGTTGTGAAACGTTAACAACCTCTAAGTGGCAGCAAATTTGTGAGCTCATGTTTGGGGTAACATAAGGAAGTCCGTTAAAGCTGTAAAGTGAAATTGTTCGAAAGACCATTTTTATTTGGTGGAGTTAGTGAAGTGAAATAATATTAGCTAAAATTCGCAATCTTCTTATGACAACCGTGTTTGCTGAGCTTACAACTTTTTTAAAATCATTTTATTCTTAAAATGAAGCTGACAATGGAATGCAAGCAGTTGATATTTCTTAGTTTTTGCATTATTTTTTATTTCTATTTTCACAGGGCTAAGGCATCTGTAATAAAAGTCATCCATCATCAGCTCTATTTCCTCGAATTTCTTTGTTTCCCAGAACAATTGTGAATATTGACTTGAGCAAAACCATTTCAGGCTTCATCCGGCAACATGGCAAATTATTTCACTTACTGTTTCCTCTATTTTATATTGAGGGTGTAAACACTAACCTCGTCGTCTGTTTGGTGTGATAATTAACTTCCTTGCTTAAATATTAGGGCATATCGCGTTTGCGTTACTCGGACTTATCGTCCTCTTAATATTTGGTTCGATTTTTCAGGTACAGACATAAACTATAGACAAGTTCAAGGGATTTTGCTTCCTTATGGCGGGGAGAAACTTACATGTTCAATTTAGTGTCTATCAGCATACCTCCTTAGCTCTTCAGAAAGGAGCCTTAATGTACATATTCCAGCTTCTTTGGTATTGCGCACACTATTTCCTGGTAACCCTTGTGCATTTACTATCTACTGCACTGAAAAAGAAAAGGAAAAAAGTGTGCAGATGGGCAAACTATCAGCGCCTCTTCAACAGGCGTACATATGCATTATAACTCGGTAACCATACCTAAATGCGCCAACAGAGGTACCTCTATCTTGCCACTTCTATAGAACGCTGTTATCGATGACCAAGAAAAACATTAGAACGAGGGGCTTAGCACATTTCAATTAAGCTCACCTTGACCGCATAGAAGACGTCCAACTAGGCAAGACAAAGAGAGTTTCTAACCACACGTTATAAACCGGCCTAGATTTACGCAGCCGTAATACGGTCCTTTGTAGTCTGTGGTCTAGCAGTATATTGGGTTACACTGAAAACATGTTGGAAACAATTAAGCGGGCAAAAAAATTGTGAGACTTTGAATCCTGAAATCAAAACTTGTTATCTTCGACGTGTGAAAGTCGCATTAAGACACTGCGTAACGGCAGACACCGTTCAAATATCTCTCGCCTAAAATTTATACTAGTCTGTGGTAAGCTTTATTCTGGAGCAAATATTCACCTCCATGTTTAAGTGATGGTCAGGCGTAAAGCAGTGTTTTGGCCAAAGTGGATTCGTATGTCCTAAGCCAAACACAAGTCTTCGGTCTACGTTGCATTCTTAACTGATTACACGTACAATTCAAAGAATAAATATGACTGCTTCTCTATCTTAACGGAGGAGAGTGAGCCGTCGCGATGACGCCGAGTCAGGCAAATCGAGATCAACCAAATCAGCCTTAAAACTGATATTCCTTCCATTATATTCTATAAATTTGGCCCCAAGCGGCTTCTTCTCATTCCCATGCACCTTCTTCTGCTTCCCATGCAACTTCTTCTCCTTCTCATGGGACTTCTTCTTCCAATGCAACTTCACCTTGCTCTCATGCGACTTCTTCTTCCCCCAACCAACTTCTTCTTCCCCCAACCAACTTCTTCTTCCTCAACCAACTTCTTCTTCTTCCCATGTGACTTCTCCTTTCCCCCATCCGACTTCTTCTTTCCATGCGATTTATTTTTATTTCCATTTGAATTCTTCTTCTCTCATGCGACTTTTTCTTTTTCGCATGCCACTTTTTTTCCTCTCATGCGACTTCTTTCCCCCATGCGATTTGTTCTTCCTCCCATTCGACTTGTTCTTCTTTTCATGCGACTTCTTCTCGCATTCGATTTCTTCTTCACATTCAGCTTCAACTTGTTCCCATGAAACTTTTCCTTTCTCCCTTGCGACTTCATCTTTCAACGCAACTCACTTTTCTCTCACTCAACTGTTGCTTTCTTGCTTTCGACTTCTTCTTCCTCTCATGTGACGTCTTCTTCTTTCCATGCAACTTCTTCTCCTTCCCATGCAACTTCTTCTTCCCGTACAACTTCAACTTTCTCCCGCGCGACTTTTGCTTTCTCCCTTGCCGTACAACTTCTTCTTCATCCCTTGCAACTTCTTCTTCCCTTCTTTTTCTTTCCATGTGACGTTTTCTCCTTACCTTGTATTACTAGGTCTACTACGTTGCGTCGAATGCGAGGGTTATCAATGCTTCAGAAGCTTCTTTGCGGACCTCTAGAGAACGTATTTTTCAGACGAATTATTATGTTTCAAATCACCAAACAAATTAATGGGGGAGAAGAAATCACTTCGAATTATTTACGTTATACCAAGACGGAACATACGAGGGGCTTTCAATATATTTTCGGTATCAATATGAAGGAAAATGCGAATTCAATTTAAATTGTTTTTATTTTTCAATATAATCTCCCTTAATATCAATGCATTTGTTACATCTTGAGATAAGCTTTTTTAACCCCTCTTTCTCTGCAAAATACCCATTTATTGCCGACTTGAGTTCCTCATCATCGGAAAATCTTTTTCCACGAATACACTTTTTCAAATCCGAAAACAGGAAACAATCACTATGGAAAGGTCTGGACTAAAGGGTGGATGTTGGATTTCTTCGAAGCCACAATCTCGCGCAGCAGCCTTGGAAACTCGCGCTTTGTGAACAGGAGCGTTGTCATGAAGAAGCAACACACCCTCTGAGAGTTTACCCCGTCTTTTCTTTTTAACTTCTTCCCGGAAATTATGCAAAGTGGAAGGGTAGGATGTGGCGTTGATGGTTTCACCTTTTTTTTACTCAATGAGCAACATTTCCTTTGAGTCCTAACAAGCTGTGGCCATGAGCTTCCCGGCAGACGGAGTGACTTTGAACTTCTTCGGGGGTCTTTTCCTTTTCTATGCCACTGCATGGACTCTTGTTTGCTTTCAGGGTCATAGTGGCGAACCCATATTCCGAGTAACAATTGGATCCATAACACCGTCCGCGTTCTCGCTACACATCTCCAAAAAATCTTTACATCATGCGATTCTCATTTTTTTTCTGAGGCGCTGTGAGCATTCGTGGCACCCACCTTGCACTGACCTTTGAAAGGTTAAGATGGTGATGAAGAATGTTGTGAATGGTTCCAGTTGAAAGCTTGGTAATCTCTGCCATCATTTTCACCTTTATTCGGGCATCCTCAAGAACAAGTTTTGTCGACTTCTTTGATGCTTTCTCCCGTACACGCAGTCGCCGGGGCGCCGGATCGAGGGTTGTCTTCAGTGCTCTCTCTGCCTCTCTTGAACTCACTTGACCATTTTTGCACAGTTGATAATGAAGGTGCGGAACCCTGGTAAACAACCACCATCTCTTCATGAATAGTTTTTTGACTTTTAGCTTACTTTGTGAGAAATTTAATTACAGCGCGATGACCAATTTTCACCATCATCATCTTAATTGCCATTATGATTCCGTTTAACTATAATTCTGTTTAACTAGACATAAAACTCGCATTAATAATCACATTTGTATGAAATTTAACATGAATGCACTAAAATAATAGTATTACTTGATAAATAAGTCAATTTATATATATATAACCACATCTTACGCCGATATCGAGTATATATTGAACGCCTCTCGTAGGTCTCAGTGAGTTCGCTACCGACCTTGACGAAGCAGCGAGATTTCTTCATCGTCATACTGCACTTACTACCGAGTTTGGTAGGAGCCCGAAAACTAGACATGACACTGTATAGCTCGTCTCTATGCACACTGTCATATGCGGCCTATAACCACAGCTTCACCCCGATACCGTGTATCAAGCCCTCGCATATCAAGCTATATCAAGACATAGTCTGGAGATACAAATTCGTTAACTGAAGCAATTCGACCACATCAAGCGATTGAGGGCCTGGGTTGCAGCAAGAACTTACTCGAATTTGAGCCCTCTGGTTCGAGACTACGGAATCTCCGGTACAAAGACAAAGTTATCGCAGACGTGAGCTTCACCTTTAAAAATGAAAACTGCAGTTGCCAATGCTTTCTTAGGTTCGCGACTTCACTAAGGTTCTGATGATTCACAAAGCGTTTTGCTTTGGAACAACACTGGATCTAGTGAATAGAACTGCATGCAGCTTGTAGTACAATTTTTGCAAATTTTTCGTAACACTTACTCAGCGAGAATACTTTCCGGGGACTAACGAGTATTTTTTATACGCCGCTATAAGTCCCGGACTGTATTGAGATCCACATATTTGGATCTCTCCTCCTTCTCTTGAACGTTCTGTCTACAGCTAGATTTACAGACAGACTGAAAGTCCCCTTAAAGAAAAACATAACTCCGCTTTTTATTCACAAATGATTTTTATTGCTTACATATATTTACATTTTCAGCTTACATACATTGAACATTTAACTCTCCTAGCAAACGGTTATGAGAACTAAATTGTTTCGTATTCTTTCGCCTAGTTCGTTTAACAGAATAAGTCAATTCATAAAAAAAAAAAACACATATACACATGAATCACTACCCCACTACAAAAGAAATCTGCTAATATTTACTTGTATAGTTTCTTTCCCACTACAGATAGTACACTTAACCCTCAAAATGAATGAACAAAAATTTATTTTCCATCAACTATACCAAGATTATTAGACTTTAGTTGAAAAAAGCTCGTTTCAAAAGGTTTATGTTTATTCAAAATCACAGTCCACACACACATTGTAAGATAAGAGTCTAATTCCTTGAGGACGCATAAGGATTCGTTGTTCGAATGCCAGGGTTCCATAAAAATTAGAAGAAACTACGTTTTGTTCTCCTTTCTACATGATTTTGTTTACCCTTTATGTTTCTGAAGTCTTAGAGCGACTTTTGTACATTAAAAAATATTCAACATGTTTTCTACTAGTATGCATTGGAGGACACAGTATCCTTTCTTTAATTATTATTCGTTTATATTTTTTTCACATTTTTTCCTTTTTTCTGTTTAATTATAAATTACAGCCTAACCCTTAGAATTAACTAATTAAATTAAATTAAAAAAAAACACTACATACACTGCGCTGCGGATAAATAAATATGGAGCAAATGAAGGAGGGACGAACGCAGCAATTCCTTGAATGAATCGAGTGTGGAGACGAAGTGCGTGGATGAAGGATATTTTGTTTTTGTTTGGAATGTCCTTGTACTCCACATTGAAGGTGGTTATCCTGCATCTGCGTCCCTTTTGCACAAATGAACAGCTTATCCTCGTTTCGCCCGCAGCACAAGCATTGTGAACACCAAAAATAGCACAATCCACCCCAGTGTACTTAGGTAGCCGATGTAGACGGTCGGTTCGACGATCGTCCAGCCGCGTGTGAGTATCGATCGCAGGGAGGATGTGGCCAGCGTCAGGGGTAGCACCAATGAAATATATCTGAAGAGGAAGGATGGATTAAAATCCCAGAGCATGAGGAGTGATGTGGGAATGGCTTACTTAAGAACGATGGGCATTCCTTCGATTGGCCATATCACACCGGATAGAAGAAGTGTAGGATAGAAGGAGCCAAGCGCCAGTTGAATGGCGTTACGTTCCAGTTCACAGACAGCGGAAATCAGGAAACCGAAGCACATGCCGCACATACCCTGCAGGAGTGTGATTACGATCACCCAGAAGAGTTCGCCGTTGTTTGTGACTCCGAAGACGACCAACATGAAGATCAAGACCAGGGAAGTCTGGCCGCACATCACCACGAATTGAGTGACCACATGTGAGAACAGAATCTCACCAGGTGACACTCCAGCTACCCAGGAACGATCTAGAAGACCCTAAAATGGAAGGAAATGATTCATAGAAGATGTAAAATAAACATTTGTGGTAGAATTGAGAAAGAACACGGGTGCTGGTCGGGTCGATATTTCTGCCCTATTATTTAAATTTTTGATCAAAAAACAAAGTTCCTCAACTTTCAAAAAAAAAAAAAAAAACAAATCTTCATTCCTCTCGTGCAGGGAGTACTAAAACCCTGGATTTGAAAATCTAGCCCGACACAAGACCCTTTTAACCTTTCTGGATAAGGGGGCTTGACGTTCGTTTTTTGAGAGTTTGTCAAAAAAGGCAATTTTGACATTCTTTGGTGCATGATTCTGAACCTTTTTTCGGGATAGAGTGATCGTAGACGTGCTGGGCTTTATGCATTTTTGGGCTTTTAGGCATGACAAGAATCATGGGAATTCAGATTTTTCTTATTTCTCTTTTCTCGAGACTATTTGTGAAAATTTAAGACAATTTACAGTAGATATTGTAAGATGCATAATTTTGAATATTTTGGATATATTTGCATAACTTTGTAGGGTCCCAAAATATGTTTTTAGGTTTCGTTTTAGACTTCTAGGCCTTAAAGCACAAAGGAATATCAAAGGGTATGGTAGGTTTTTCGATAATTTCTTCTTCTTTCCTGTGTTTTTGCTTCACATTTTAGGATTCAGAACGTCTTATGCGCTTAAACAGAAAATAAGTTTTTAGAATTTTTCAGACTTTTAGGACTTAAGGCACAAAAGGATATCAAACTGTATTTCCTATAATTTTTTCTTTAAGTTCAATGAATCTGAAAGTTTTATGAGTCTTAAAATTTGGGCTTTGCAGGGTTTTAAAAATACGTTTTTAGCATTTTTTAGACTTTTAGGCCTTAAGACAGGAAAGGAGGTTCAAATTATATTATAGTATTTCCTGTGCTTTTGTTTTAAATTTCAGGATTCAGAACGTCTTATGAGCTTTAATTTCTAGAAATTTAGGCTTTACAGGGTTTTAAATAATTTAAATAATAGGAATTTTGATTTTGGAGCGTTCTAAAATAAGTTTTTAATAGTTTTTAGACACGAAAGGGGGTTAAACTTATTGTGGGCTTCTCCATGTTTTGATCCTGACCCTGTATTTCCTGTGCTTATGTTTTAAATTTTAGGAACGTTTTATGAGCCTTAATTTTAGGAATGTAAGCTTTGCAAGGTTCTGAAAATATTTTTTTTTTATTTTTTTAGAATTTTAGGCCTTAAGCCAAAAAGGTGATAAAACTAATTTTACGCTTTTCGATGTTCGTCTCCTGTCCGTATCCTGTTATTGTATTTTCTATGTTTCCTGGGTTTTTGAGGGCTTCGAATTTTTCAATTCCCCAACAGTTGGACGAAAAAAATCGAGTTCAAAAGATTTTTGGCTTAAATAAAAATTATCTGATTGGAAGAATTCATTGATCCAATTTTTGGTTTGTCTTGGCATTCAATTTGAAACCCAATCCATCCTCTATCTTAAGCAAAAAGGGAAATGGTTTAAAACGCCAATTTCTCCATAAAGATCCTTTTTATCCACGTGCTACCTAAACATCGGATATGGTCTGAGTGTCATTCAGTCTACATACGCGACAAAAATGCCTAACGTCGAGCACCCGCGATCTCAGTCCGTTGCCATTTCTATAAATTTATTCTTTCATGTCTGACTGTCAGAACACGTTTGTCTTCTTCTTTTTCTTTTTTTAAATTCGTCTCATTCCCAATTCCTTCAGAAATTTGCATAATCGCCGTCTAGGCCATCAATTTAATGTGTGTACTCACCTCAGTTCGTTCGATAATTAAAGCCGATGACGTCAGCGCCACAGCCAAAAAGAACACAATTCTGAAAATAGAAAAATAATCGCAACATGAGCCAGCGGCTTTCCAATTAGACATTCACAGCCCGACGCCATTGAAGAGGAAGCTGTCGGGAGGATGCGTGTGCAGGCCTCGTCTCAACTTACGTCAGAATAACACCGGGTGCAACGAAATCAGTGAACGATGGATTCATTGTGCCGTAGATGGGTTCGCGGAATTGAATTGGTACATCGCCGAGTTTTGGATTGTTGTCGCACTGCTCCAGAAGGTTCATTGCGAAGTCGCGGTAGGCCAGCTGCAGGTCTCGATTGAGCATGACGCCGATTTGTTGATTTGACATGTCCAGCCACACTTTGATCTCCGACTGCTCGATGGTTTCCTCGTCAGAATCACGCCCTGCAAGCACAAGAATGCAACAGACTCTGACTGTAAATGATGCAGGCAGTCTTACCCAATGCCGCTCTGGCCGTGAAAGCGTCCGTGAAATTCTCCGTGATGTAGATCGTACCCCAGGCGTCGCCCGCTTCTACTGCCGCCAGCGCCTCGTCCAGTTCCGTATAATACGTTTTTATCACGCTATGATTGAGATGATTCAGATATCGACAGCCCAGGTTCGTAAAGTGGCATCCGTCCTCCCAGTAGCAGATCTCCTGCAAAAACCAAGGACATCATCTGAATTAGAGGTGGCTTGGAGGCTTAAAGCGAAAATGTCGGTTACCGTGTTGTTCATTTCACCGTTGACAATAGCGATTTTCAGTCCCTGTGGATCACGTCCGATGGCCATACAGAAGAGGATAACTTGCATCACCGGCAGGACAAAGATGAACATCATGACTCCGACGTTACGCCACATGCGTAGGAAATTCTTTGTCAGAAGCGCTTTGATTTTACCTTTTGACGTGATCTGAAAGTGTAAAATAGCCTTGAATTAGGAAGGAAGTGGGGAGGAGTGAATATCGAATAGACTTCATTACCCTGCAGAGATCCGCATAGCAGTCAGTTTGACTTTCGCTGGGTCTCCTGTACGGTGCTGGGGGGCTGTAGTTCTCTTGGTTTAGCTATGAGTGAGGAGAGATCAAAAGGGTTTTTGGGGTTGGTTTTTTTGTCATAAAAAAAGAGAGAATGCAGATGTTTATGAGAAAATGAAAGAAACAGAGATCGATTAGCGAGAGGTGGGAAGCGAGGCTAGAAGAAAGAAAGGTTTAAAGTAAATAGTCACAGCACTTAGATTACTGCTGATCCTTTTATTTTGATCGGCAGAACATCATTTTTGATGAGGTTGAGAAGTGGGTATATTGAGTTGGATGTGCGATTCAGTTATTAAACTCCATCTACAATTCGGTTTACAACATTTTTAAACTCTATTTTCAAAAATAAAAAGCAGTTCCAGTTCTTCGTTCGTTGAAAATACTTTGACTAATCTAACCTAAAATTTACTTATCCTTGTGTTTTAAGCTCGGAGAAGGACTTTAAAACGAACCCTTACACTGTGACAGCTCATAAAACACTGACAAGACTGGAGGATTGGAGAATTGGAGGATTGGAGGATTGGATGATTGGAGGATTGGAGGATTGGAGGATTGGAGGGTAGGAGAATTGGAGGATTGGAGGATTGGAGGATCGGAGGATTGGAGGATTGCAGGATTGGAGGATGGGAGGATTGGAGGATTGGAGGATTGGAGGATTGGAGGATTGGAGGATTGGAGGATTGGAGGATTGGAGGATTGGAGGATTGGAGGATTGGAGGATTGGAGGATTGGAGGATTGGAGTGAACTCTTGGTAAGCAAATGGGCTTATAGAAGAAAGGCTAACCTGTAGTGAAAGTGAAGATAAAAGTACATGATGATAACGCAAAAGAATATATTCTCAATTCGTGTATTTGCATATATATCATATTCTGCTTATATTCTGGAAATACCAATCCAAGGATTGTTTCCAAAATGCATCCCTTGCCTTGTCTATACAGGATGTTCCGTGAGTTTCGAATAAGGGAAAAATTGGAGAGCTTAAGACGTCCAGAAATCTACGAGCCCGAAACCATTCCCAAGATTTTTAAGAATTGAAGACAATGTACAACTGCGAAGCAAACTATGGCATCTTCTTGATCAACGTTGCATTCCATATTAAATAAGTGTTCTTGTTCCTGCTTATTTGCAAGTGTACATCGAGACAATTAATTTCTACTTGAATTTGGGGCCGCCGTGTCGTGGTGGGTAGGGTGCGACGCTCATATGCGGAAAATCCAGGTTCTATTTCCGGACTAATTATTTCGCATTTTTTTACGACACCGCCTATTTTGATCTGCTGACAACAGTCAAAGAGTCTGAGTCTGTGTAAGAATATGCTTCTTAAGCATAGCCGTTCGAAGTTGGCGCTTCTACTCATGAATGAACAGTAGCGCGCATAACACGAGTAGTTGATAAGTAGGCTAGGCTCTGGTTCCCTCCGTGGATCGGTGCGCCATCCTATATATCTTGTTTTTGTTCTTTGCTTTCATTCGCAAAAGACATTCATTTTGCTTATTCCGTGGACTACTCTACGGCTGTTGAGTGTGGGGTTTGATTGAATAGTTTCCTTAAATGGAGCCAAAAACTGGTTGACTTTGTTCTTTCTAAAAAGCTAACAAATTAATACCGTAAATATTTTCAGCGTGCAAGCATTTCTGATATTCTTCCGCTTGTTTTCGTTTATACTGATGGTCAAAGGACGAAGAAAAGTGTCGTAAATTGAAACTCAAAAGTTTGTTCACTAAAAACAAAAGTACTTGAAAATCAATTTTCATCCAAATATCTTGAAAATTAGAAGTTCTTGGAAATATTTCATTTCTGAGCAAAGCCATCTAATTCTCCGCAGCAAGGAAGTGCACAGATATAGCACGCGGGAACAATTAAAGCGTTTGTTGTAACTGGGAATTGTATCCGTCCATGACGAAGAAATTTCTAGTGACAGGAATATTTGCTTTCTGAATACCACTTACCATGTCTCCGGGAAAACAGGGTGCGTCTGAGAGTTTTGAGTGGTCATTGTGTTGGTTTAAGTATTGAGGGTGGTAACAATGTAAAGCGAAAAGAAGAACAAAAAAATTTGCTGAAAGTATGAACATTATTCCACTTTACTCAACCTCTCTGTGCACTGCACCTGTTGAAAGAATTAGTAAGCTCTTCAGCCTGTACTCAATCAACTTTTATGGGTTCCAAAAATCCCTCCCAAAAATTACCATCGCGGTACAAATGAATCTTAAAGTTCTTGTTCCTAAAAACTATTCCACCTATGCAAAGCTACTGTTAATCGTCGTAAAAAAGTCGCTGAAAAGTCAGTGTATCACTGCTGGATTAGTTAAGGAATCCATTAGAAAGGGACAATGCTTAGGTTCGCTCGTTTGATGGATAATGATAGTCAGTAAATTTAGAAAAAAAGAAGAATATCTGCCGTTGACTCGTACTTTGGAGTTCAGGCAATTTTTGTTTTGCAAAGAATAAAACCACACAAACCGTATAAATGGATCCATTCGTATCGTTGATTAGAACTTCTTTGCTTTGAGTCGGATAGTAGTTGAGTCCGACAACACCACCTTCCTGGCTCGAGCTGGGATTGTCCTTTTTGCTGCCAAAAGCCATTGTATGCAGTGATATATTATTACTGCTTTTGCATGAAATTAATTCAAATTAACCGTTGACAACGTTTCGCTTGTGGGATTTGCAGGAAACTTACCTAAAGTTGACTTGTGTCACTTCGCCCTTTTGACTTTGAATACGGGACAACTTTAGGAACACCTCTTCGAGGCTTATGCACTTGTACATGGACAGCAATACGCTGGGCGATTCTTCGGCAAGAAGATTTCCCGATCGCATAAGACCAATCTGGAATGGAGAAAAGAATAAAAAAAATTATCAATTTATGTCAATAACACGTTGTTACGAAGCTGAGGGACTTTTGTGGGTTTGTGGATGGCGGTAAGTAGTTAGCAATGTTGATTGAAGGATGCAACAGTTACAGGCGCTTCCGGTTTGCACATTATTCTTCTCCATTGTAGTCCCACTTCCACCAGCATCCGGAATCGAAGTTCGTTCAGACAACACTACTTTAGTTTATTCCAGAAATCAGGTGTCAATTTTGCTATCAATCGCCAGGATGTCCAAAAAATATACAGAAACTGGTGCAGCACCTTTGGGTTGCTGAACTTCATAAGACGCGAGTTTAGTCCTCTTACACAAAAACCGCTTTTTAGCGCATTGCTGTCACACCTCCATTGCAATAACGTTCATTGCGAAACGACAGCCCAACCAGATGTCTCGCCTCGCAGCCGACTGAGGAAATCAGTTCACGTCCCAATAAGCATTTGCGTAGTCGTACGTGAAGCGAACTTGAAATACCCCCGCACGCCGTGGGCAATAAGTGAGTATGACACGACCTTGAAGCCAACCAGCTCACGAAAGAGGGGGTGAGTGCAGCAAGTTTGGACATTTCCGTGAACACCTTGAAACTCACCGTATGCGCTTGCCTGGCCTCCTCGATGTAATGTGTCGTTATGATGACGGTCTTCTGTCCAGCCTTTGTGATATGCACCAGATGATTCCAGATGCTCTGCCGCAGCAACGGATCCACACCCACAGTCGGTTCATCGAGGATGAGCAGCTCTGGATCGTGCATCAGTGCGACAGCGAACGAAACACGTCTCTGCTGACCACCACTCAGGTTCTTCACCAAGCGCTTCTCCGATGGCAGGTCGAGGAAGTCCAGCAGGAACTGAAGACGCTCCTTGATCTCCTTTGACTCCATTCCGAAGATCCAGCCGAAATACATCATGGTCTCCCTGATGGAGAACTCCCCGTAGAGGGCGATCTCTTGGGGCATGTAGCCGACGCGTTTGCCGGGCACGCCAGATCCGCGGGTGCCGGGCTTGCCGCCGAGCACGCAAAGTTCACCGGAGTCTAAGCGACGTCGTCCGACGATGCAAGACAGCAGGGTGGTCTTGCCGCAACCAGACGCCCCCAGCAGTCCATAGCTGAAACGAAAGAAAAGAAACATCCATAAGAAGGGCTGCCTTGAGGGAAGAGAAAGTTTTTCTTGCGCAACTCGTCATTCTGTCGATCCCTAGTCACTTGGTTTCGCGGCTTATCCGAGCTTGTCGGTTTCCCTAATTAAGACGTCATTCTGGTTGACGGCTAATGACCACCTCGCGGGGCCCAATTCAGTGACATCAAGCGCCAATTGTGTACATCGCGCTCGGATGACGAAATTCCACATTCGAGACTGGCTTAAGTGCACTTAGGGCTGGCTAAAAGCTCTCTCCAGTCGACACCCGAAAACAAAATCCGATCGAACTCTTTGGAGTGCACACGTACCTAACGAGCGACGACGGCGGCAGCGGTGTGGTCGTGACCCAAATCCCGGAGTATATCTCTTTCGGCTAAATTACCATGTTTTGTTCATTTTATGAAGAAATTCATTAGTTCATCGCTGGGGCAACGCACTGCATGGCTTTGACATGGTCTTGACTTGCTTTTCGGTTCCATCACACGATCCGTCGGTGGGCGAGGGGAGGGCTCGATGCGGGGAGGGCAACCAATCTAGTCTGAATTGGGTCTTGTGTTCAAGGTGAATCTTAAGTGTTGTGTACTGCTCTAGAAGCATTCGGCTAAGTGCAGTGCTTGTTCGGCACGGACAGTGTTCAGGTTCATTGAACGCTTTGAGGCATCGCGTACCATCAGCGGACTGTAGGCACTTTCTGTTTCATTTGCATGAATGGCACACAAAGGCACACAACGCAAACGAGCCGGATGGAGATACACACAGCGATACGGATGATTTCGTAAGATTTTCGAGAAACATTGACCCACTTTTCAGATGTGATCACGGCTCGGTGTTTTTGTTTCTCTGCGCAGACCTTTTTGTAGTGTGTTAATGGCTTGAGCACACACGTTTAGAGCCGAGTGCCCGATTCGTCATAGGTTGGACGGGAGGTATGGTGGTTGGCCCTGTGCATGAGATTCGTCATCTCAAATTGAGGCTAGACATGTCAACCGAGCACATATGCACAAGTCAAGGTGAAGCCCACCGACAAAAGGTAGGTTTCGAGATTGGATGTGGTGGGGAGGGACCGGTTCTTGTGGCGGTAATTTCTGACGACGCGACGAGGAAGTCAAACGCGTTCTATGGTCATGTTCATGATTACAATCTGCCGAACCATCGGTGATTTACAGGCGAAGGTTGACGAGCCCCGGCTAAGCAGTGAGACGACGATGCCGTCCTTATGCGTCGAGTTATTGTTTACCGCGTCCATTGGTTATGAGTCTGATTTCGGGGGTAATGTTTGTGTTGTGTGCTTGACAATCATTTCGGACGCTAAGTGGCTTAGGCCGCAATGAACGCATTCTTTATCGTGATGAATCGCTGCTGGGCTTTCCCGAGTGGCGGCATGATTATGTAGACTTGAGCGGTGTTGTGTATAAAAGAATGCCAGTTGTTAGAGAACATCGTGACGGGCGACTGAGTGCAGCCTAGAGGGCTCGTTTCCATTTATTGAACAACAATTTGGGGTTCCCGGGTACTCACGGGAGTTCCAGAGGATCTAATTGAATTAGGAGAAGCTTTCGGGTTAAGAGAATTTAAGATGCTGACGCTGGTTGATTTTATTAGTGATCAATCCAATTTGGGCCAATCTAGAGGCAAGAAACTTGTCACGATTTTCTGATTGAGGGGCGGGTTTTTTAAAGTTATGATGCTTCTGCAGGTGTAATGGGCTGTTTTCAATTTTTTTCAAGTAGATTCTGAATCGGATTTTCGGCATCTTCAAATGTTTCACAAGTTTCGTGGATAACACGTTCATTGAAGGAAAAGCGACTGAAATGGGTCTGGCAATGAATGAGAGGAGCACAAAAGGACACACGACGTCCTTGTATTTAAGTTTCTGTTTGTTTTCTGTTGTTTATGTTTGACAGTTTAATGCTTCTAACATGGTCTATGTGGACGTTATGAAAAGCGGCCAAGGGACGCCTGTATATTTTTGGAAAGGTGGAAAAGAATCAACGGCGAAGTCTGTAGAATTTTGAGAGGCAACTACCTAGCCAAGAGGGTTTCTGATAACCAGGAAAATCTGATTTTTTTTTAATACGAGCCTCTAGAATAACTCAAAAGATGACGGAATAGTTGTAAATCTTGCATAAAACCATAAGAAAAAATTAAATTGTAGTGAGGTGCAGTCTTACATTCTACATAATTGACGCTGACAGTCCTTTCGTTAATGTTGTGTAAATCTCAAGACCGCGTCTTGGCCTAATCCATGTACACCGTTAATCCGCAACATTGCCACCGTAACTCTTTAATGACTACTTCACTCCCTCAGCGGAGCACACCGAATAGAATGTCTGTAATGCCGGCTATCACGTGAACACGAACCATTGCGCAGCCGGTTTGGCAACATAGTGAATATAATAACTATCGTTTCAAACCACCAGTTCTCGGCTGATGCATATTTAGTCACGCTGATTACACAGAAATGCAATTTTTCTTAAATATATACTGTTTTCCATTAGGGTCAGGGCCAAGACCAGACTAGACTTGATGATACATTAATAGCACAGAGATAAACATGCCACGCCTCTTGTATGGTTGACGTAATTTATTCACCTCTTGTCCGTTTAAAGGGCTAGGTTTTGTGATCAACAACTTTTGGGTGGGTAAAGACTGTTGAACAGACTTCGATTAGTGTATTCCTGACTGAAGGAAAAGGAGAAGTGAAGAGGTAGCAATCACATTGAAGACAAACACTTGTAAAAGTTCTAGCCAAAAGGAAAAATGGAATACCAAACAAGAGAAAATCAGCGTCCTTCTTAAGGAACTTATTGAGTTATTCGCGTATTTTGATCCTCTCACAAGTTAAGGAAACCTGAAGTTTAATTCAGACTCCTGACGGCAAAACAATTAAATCATTTTACAGACAGTGGTGCTCTGTGATAATTGTCTGTAAGCCCAAGCAGCTAGAGGCTTGGAAAAACTTTGAAGTGATGCTCAGCTTGAAAGTTAGCATCACTTCACAGTTTTTTCTAAAGCATGTGAGTTTACACTACTGTCGGGATAACTCATTGGCATGTAAGGACCACTGGCAAGTGAGATGTCACTGTTATCTTTTTCATGGAAATTGACATTAAAATGGCCAAGTTGTTATTCGTGTCATTCATTTCCAAGTACATTGCACAGATTCTTCATGATGGCGAACCACTTTCCAGAAGTCACGCCTTCCAGTAATGGATGCAAGATCTTCCTTTCATTCCTTTTTCATCACTCCACTGTAAGTAACGCTCTATTTCGTCAAATCTTCCCTCACATTGCCATCACTGAGGATGACGCAGACCAAATATAATTCCACCTGCATAATTTGAATTAGAGCTCTCCCATTGCCACAATTATGACGAATGCTTTACGTGGTTAACGACACATTGGTCACCTCAGCGTGTCGCTTACCGCAAGCGATTTTATTTAATTTTCCTGATAAGCCACAGGCCGTTGCATCATTGTTACGCCGCATCAGATGTAATACTGTTTGATCATGGAATGTTTATAAAGTGTTTTGAATCAGTTGAATTAATTTGAATAAATTCCGAAAGATTTTGTTTGATTGAAACAACAGTCGCACAGCGTTATGACGCGGTAGCTCGATGCGACGGCGTTTCAGTGAATTAAGGCGTCGAGTGTGAGTTAACAAAGTAAACCAAGTCTATGCAAAGCTTTCATATTCAAATGCCCCGTCAATAAAGTCTAATAAAGACCGCGCTCTACGTATGGGAACAAAAGTTTGTCGTTTTGAAATTTAGGCAAACAAAATGAAGATGGTAAAGAAATGAAGTCATTTTGGGGGCATTGTGGTTTTGTGTTTGAAATAAAAGCGCTTTGACAGGCGCGGGAAAGTAATGCCGAATTTGTCTCTTCCACTTGGTCAGTGATGGATAATGGAGGGCTTTAAATCATTTTTCTACGCGTGGCTAATGCTTCTATTTTGTAAGCGCCAACCCAAGTGGGCCACTTGTTATGATTGCTGACATGATTATGGAAATGAAGGTCGTTGTTTGAATTTTGACAATAAGCATATTTTCGCATTTTTCAGCCGGGACATAAGTGTGTTCTTTTGCGCCAGAGGTAAACTTTGGAAACTTAAAACCTGTGCTTCTTTATTATTTACTGAAGAAGAAAAAGGAGCGGTCTGAAAATGTCTAGCCATCAAATGTCAGCTCTTGTTGAACGACAAAATAGCTTTACACACCCGCATTGTATACGCATACAGAACACTTATCCTCATTTAACAAACAAAAGTAAGTTGTTGTGCTGTGGGCAGTATGAAATGGTTCTTAAAAGCTTTCATAAACGCTTTCCGAAAAAGCCGTGAATGAAGTAAAAGGAAAAATTACCAATCATGACAATCAAGGGCTGTTAAAACCGCTTTATGAGAATGTTTATGTTTCAGAATGTTTATAAATATAATGTGTTAGGCAGCTTTATTATGTGAACTTGGGACGCAACCGTAAAGCCAACGTCGATAAAGACACTTCAAAACATCGTTGTTCATAACTTTAAAGAAAATTGGAGTCATATACGTTGCCAAGGGAAACTGTCATATCAAAGAAGAAAAATCCAAATCGATCAAAATTTCAAAATTTTCAAATTTAAAATCTTCAAACTTGCCAAAATATCAGAAAGCCTAAATACCAAAAATCTAAAAGAACGAATTTCCAACATTGAAAAATGGTAGACCTTGGCGACATTCTTAAAATCTGCAAAAGTATATATTATATTTCAGCACATAGTAAAAATTCCACAGTAACCATATTTGGATCAAAATACTCTTCGTACAAAGTGTTCTCAGTTATTTTCAGAGTGTTCTGCCTACGAAATCGAAGGTTCTAGTTTTGATTTCGTTTTTGAGTGGCTTTCGTGACTTTAAAAAAATTGGAGGACTTCTTGCATGCTTTTCTTCCCAAATTTGGATTAATATCAAAAATTTGTAGGAAGTGACTGTGATTATATAAAGTTCGGACCGAAGTCTGCCAGGATCTCGTGGTAGAGTCGCAGTCTGTGCTGAGAATCTGTAAGGATAATTTCTGCAGGATTCCTTAACAGCGATGACGGCATGAATTCCGCTGTTAGGCAAAATGTTCCACTCAATTTGGACGATGAAAGACAAGAATTCCGTCGCCCCGACCTCGACGAGGTGAAAAAAGCAATATCTAAGCTGAAGTCGAACAAAGCTGCTGGAGCTGATGGACTGCCCGCAGAACTATTTAAAGCTGGAGATAAGTTGGTTAAGTGGTCGCCGTGGCGTAGTGGGTAGAGTGCGACGCTCACACGCCGAAGGGTGTAGGTTCGACTCCCAGCTTAACACCAATTTTTCGAATTTTTCACGGCACCACCTCTTTCGAACTGCTGACAACACTTAAAGAGTAATACTGTCTAAGAAAACTTCTCAAACTTCGCCGTTCGGAGTCGGCAAAAAACTGTAGGTGCCTTCTACTCGTGAGAGAACAGTAGCGCGCACAACACGAGTAGTTGATGAGCAAGGTAATCCCTGGTCTTCTTTTGGACTGTAGCGCCAACAACTATTAATTAGATAAGTTGGTTGGGCACATTCACCAGCTCATCTGTAAGATATGGTCGGGGGAAAGCATGAACGATGAGTGGAATCTCAGCGTCGTTTGCCCGGTTCACAAGAACGGAGACCCCTTTGACTGCGCCAGCTATCGAGGGAGCAATCTCCTTAAAATCGCATATAAGATCCTCTCTGCCGTATTGTGTGAGCGCCTGAAACCGTTTGTCGACGACCTGATAGATCCATGTTAGACCTGGGAAGTCCACAATAGACCAGGTTTTCACGTTACGGCAGATCTTGGAAAAGACCCAAGAAGTGCAAATCGACACCCACCACCTATTCGTCGATTTTAAGGCTGCATGTGACAGTGTGTATAGAGACGAGCTATACATTGCCATGTCTTGTTTTGACATTCCTACCAAACTCGTCAGTTTGTGTAGGATGACTATGGACACTCGCTGCTCCGTCAAGGTCAGTAACGAACTCGCCGAGACATTCAATGTCAAAAAAGGTTTTAGACAAGGCGACGCACTGTCATGTGACTTCTTTAACATCATCCTCGAGAAGATCGTGCGAAACTCACAAATCAACACCAGAGGTACGATCTTCCAAAAGCCAGTTCAATTGCTAGCTTACGCTGATGACATTGACGTGATTGGACGAACACAGCGAGCCGTCAAAGCGCCGGAAGCAGCAAAAATGGGTTTGGCGGTAAATGAGTGCAAAACGAAGTACATGCTGTCATCAAGAAAGGACACACAACATCGACGTCTCGGACAGAGCGTCACACTAGGCAGCAGAAACTTCGAGGTAGTCAAGGACTTCGTCTACCTCGGCTCCGCGGTAAATAGGGACAACAACATCAGTACCGAAATCAAACGCTGAATCACTCTTGCCAATCGTTGTTTCTTTAGGCTCAAGAGGCAATTGAACAATAAAACCCTCTCTCGAAGGACTAAGCTTGCTTTATATAACAGCTTGATCATCCGAGTCCTACTTTATGGAGCGGAAACTTGGGCATTACCAAAGGCGGATGAGGAGAGAAAAGTTTTGCGTGCGATTTTTGATCCTTTTTGCGTTGATGGCATCTGGAGAAGATTTAACGACGAACTCTATGGGCTGTATAGCGACATGCGCTTGGTCAAGCGTTAAGCGGATGCAACACCTAGGTTATGTAGAGCATATGGACACCACTTCTCCGGCCCGAAAAGTATTCGAATCTGAGACATTGGGACAACGCAACAGAGGACGACCTAGACTAAAGTGGCGCACACAAGTGGAGAAGGAACTCAACCAACTTGAAGTACGCAACTGGAGGTAGCTGGCGAAAGGTTGTGCTGGCTGGAGAGGCATGTTGGTTGAGGCTCAGGTCCACCCCGGACTGTAGCGCCACAACAAGAAGAAGAAGAAGAGCGTTTTTGTTCAACTGAACATTTGAGTACTAAATTTTTCTCTGTAAAGGAAGGTCATGCTTCGAAGTCTCGTTTATCAAAAATTTTGTCTTTATAACGTTTAATGTAAGCTTGTTGGTAAATTAAATTGTGAAAATACTAAATATTTTGCGATTCATATGCATTTCTGGGCACGCGGGCTTTAAAACTAAACTATAAATATCGGCTATGTTAGTGACTTTTATAGTTCGAGAGGTCCAAAAGTTTAACAAAAAACAAAAACAAATGTGGATTGGTTTTATTAAAGTGCTTGGAATGATCTGAAAATATATTTTTTAAAAATATTTGCAACTTTTATATCACTTTTATTTTTAGTTTTAGGAAATATTACGGACGTATTGGAATTGTTTCATAACTACTTTTTCGTGTCATCTTTCGTTATCCCATTTGCCGTACTTCCAAAGTACATGAAGACTTTAAAAAAAATCAAGGTTTCCACGCCGTAAAAAGTTAAGGTAAGAACAAACCAATGCGTGTTAATTAGTAAAACAACAACAAAAACAAACGTTCGTCAGTGAGATGGGTTTTGCATATCCCTGTAAGTGTTGAACGCACAAAAGTCAAGCTCCAATCTCATATTTGTAAAAGTAACTACAAACTATCTCTGAAGAAACACATATTTGTTTATATTCATGTGTTCAAAAATATTGTGCGCGTAGTCAAATACAAGGTTAGAGTAAAGGATCAGCAAGCAAATGAAAAATGGCGAGGGCAAGGTGGGGTCATCAAGCAATTAAAAATTGCATATGTACAAAATTTGTTCGAATTAAGAGCAAACATAAAACTTTAAGAATCTAATTTAATGTTTAAGTGCTTCAGCTTCACTTAGGGAAATAGCCTCTTGATTCCATAGATACGTACATCGTTCGTGCTTATTAACAATTATGGAAGCGAGCTGGAGAGGGAATTGAGCTTGTGTTTCGTGTGACTCACAAGTTTTGCAGTTTATTAAACTAGAAATGTGATGATGGATATTACGCGGATGACATTGAAGTGTTTCGTCAATTCAGGTATTGAAGGCAAGGAATCGAAAATGTGTTGACGAAGCAATATATTTTAAAGAAAAGGAAGGCATAAAATCAACGAATCGACCAGAACGTCAACACAGGCAGGTTTCTCTTTGAAGTTTTGAACTATTTCGGCTACCTCCGCTCTGAACAACATCAGCAACGAGCTTAAATGCAAAACTACTAGCGCCAATAACTGTTTTTTTTGTAAGATCTCTGTCAAAAGAACGAGCTAACTATATACAACACCGGGATTATGCCTACCCTACTTCAATGCGCTGCAGTGCAGAAATCTAGACAATCTTAAAAGTGAATGAAGAAATCCTTGCTCATTCAAAACAAAAGTTGGGGGATCAACCTGTAGTCCAGTGCGTGTTGTTGAATTCTGGAGAAGTGCAACGACGGGCTGTGCGACGACATGAGTCTTGAGAGGTGTGTGTGGTGTTAGCGCCTTAGATGGCTAGGACACACCCCCATGGATAACACAGCTTCAGACACAAGATATCCGGATATATCTTCTGTGTACAAGTAGGAGACTTCACTACTATTTCCTAATATTTTCTTAAGTTCGAAAAAGCTATGCAATGATGGACGCAACTTCCTTGTGAAAATTTTAAACTTGAACTCAAATTCACACTTTGAATATATAGCTAAGTGACTTATATCACTGTCATCAAGTGCGCATATCTTTGGAACACGTATATCGCTGGTATGGGATTGTCTCCCTAGTTATGTACTCCCTTTCCGTGAATAGCAATTGGAAAAGACCTGTTGGACTAATTATCTATTCCATCCATATCGCAATATTGTGACAAGCACCAGTGGAGCACATCTAAATATTCAAATAATACCCCCGCTTTGGTCAATGCATCATTTCGCTTCTCAATAGCGCCCGCCTCATTTCCAAACAGTGATCTATCGAGTGCAATCACATCCCTGCTGTGCAACGTCCGCTGATACAAGACAGAGCAGTTTGACAAATCGCAGTGTCCCACAGATTATCTTAACAATCGAGACAAAGTTGCTAGTGAATGTGAAGCAATCTCGCAGCAGCACTATCCCACTCAATAGCGGTAAATGATCGCCATCACTGTGTGACAAGAGTGCTTTGATCTATAACCCATACGGTGTGTATTTCATCACAGCCCCCTCCGAACAAAGAATCCGATTATGTCAGCCCGGCACTGCTTACAGCTTTGGTAAATGTTGAAAAACGAAATCAAAGTGGAAAACCCACTGTGGGAGGTGAAGAATTGCATCCCATGCAAATATCGCACCTCTCTGGCAATCTTCCTAATCAAATTGACACAAGCACTTAGTGAGTAATTGCGGTGTGACGGTGTACTCGCATGCATGTTCGTCTAGCGGGTGTGAATTGTTACGATTCCCACAAGATTATGTGTGAGGAGTGATGTCAGAAATTGTTTACTTACATTGTGCCCTTTGGAACTGTCATGTTCAGGTTGTTAAGGACCTGATTGGCGTTCTTTCCTTTGCCGTATGATTTGAATGCGTGTCGCATTGAGACGGCTGCCTCCATCCCACAACTGGGTCTGCCTGTGTTGTTAGCCATGTTTGGCTCGCTTGATCTGAAAGAAGAAAGAAAATATGAAATAAGTGAATGGAAAGTTTTGAATTTAATTCTAGAAGCTTAAGAAATATATTTTTTTTTACTAAAGCGTTGCCACTTTAAAGAAAACCTTGTACGATGGAAATAAATTCAAAGGGCTTTAATGAATTCTCTTTGTAAATAATTTTCAGAGATCAGTACTTTGATCAAATATTGAATTTTGATTTAGACATGTGAAAGCTTTTAAACTTTTTTGTCTGCCATCTATAACCCAACAAACACATAATTGCCATAAAAGATTAAAAGCAACCATTTAAGTGTAAATATCACACAACACTGTTTTTTTATAGGATTATAGAACTTTGGAACGAAACATAACAAGAGTGCTTCTGTTTGAATCGACAGAAAATCCACTTAATCGGTAGAACTGTTTTTGGCATTAAATATTAAATATAAGTGCTGTTATACAGCTGCCTCACTGACGCGCAGAAGATTTAATCTGGTGGTTAAGTTATGGTAGACGCTTTGCAACGTTTGTGATCGTATATCAACAAAAACGAATGCTGCTTTCCAGGTATTCAATCATTTCGGGGTTATCAATCATTTTGGCGTGACAGTTCACAGGAGAACCAGTGCCTAGCTTGCTCATCAACTACTCGTGTTGTGAGCGCTACTGTTCTCTCACGAGTAAAAGGGACTTACAGTTTCTTGCCGACTCCGAACGCGAAGTTTGAGAAGCTTTCTTAGACAGTATTACTCTTTGAGTGTTGTCAGCACCTCGAAAACGGTGTTGCCGTGGAAAATTCGAGGTGTTCAGCCGGGCATCGGACCTAGACCCTTTGGCGTGTGTGCGTTGCACTATCCAATACGCCACGGCTGCCACATTTACTTTATTCCATTTTAAAGTTGTATATCTCTAAAATAAATAACCGTTTGGAAGGGCATACTATAAGGAATCGATTCATGATGACATGCTGTCTCAACCAGTTTGTGCGTTACAATTTGTCATACTTTTGGTCATAAATGTAAAAATTGGCTATTGTAAGCAACCTGGCTGCCGTTGTATAGTGGAAAGAGTGCGACACTTAAAGGGAGGGGCTATATGTTCAATTCCCGGTGAAACGTCTCGAATTCTTCACGGCATCACCTTTTTCGAGCCGCTAACAACACTCAAAGAGTAGTAACTGTCTAAGAAAAAAATTCTGAAACTTCGCCGTTCGGAGTCGGCTAAACATTGTAGATCCTTTCTACTCATGAGAGAACAATAGCGCGCACCACACGAACAGTTGACGAGCAAGCAAGGCCCTGGTCCCCTATGGGCTGTCGTACCATCCAATTATTATCAAACAACCTTTAAGAACACTTTTAACTGTGCAGTTGAACGTTTTATTCGAAAGGAAAACACAAACGTGGTTCGTATTTTCTTAAGTTATTACTTTCCACAGATATTAATTAATCATTTCGTTAATTGAGGAAATATCTGGCATAAGTATCAAAGTGCAAACGTGATCCAATGATATTCAGTAATCACAATAATTGTCACCATTTGTCAAGGTGTTACAGTTTATCGGGAATAATGTCCCAACCATGTTACAGCTTATCGATAAATATTTAATCGATCTGTTAAGCGTGTGTTAAATAAGCGACAAATTGCATGCCCACTCACATGTTGTTCAATTATTCATTTTATTCCACGAATAACGCGGACAGACGAATGCACATAAATTTCAATTAAATTGAAGTAGAGAGGAAGAGTGAAGTGTTCCCAACGACCTTGCCTTCATTCTTTCGTTAGAATTTCACTTTTGTTTTAAACGACCTGATTACTCTCAGGTTGTTTGGAGTTGGTACAGTCTTTGATCATAAAGAAAAGGGTTTCTAGTGGCATAATGAAATTAACTTCATGGTGCAGGCTGTTGTTGAAAAGATGGGTGCTTACTTCATTGAGGTTATATCACACGACAACATTGGACTTCTGAAAGGATGGTAATTAATGGCACAACCTTATAAATCATGATGTTCTGAATCTGAACAAGTAAAAGACAGGCAATGGGTAACAGTAAATCCCGAAAATCTTTGCTCAAAAATGGTATTCAATTAATTTAACAAAAGCTTTAGTTATCCCCTTGCCAACTAAAGATGTTGCAAAATTTTCTAAGAAGTTTTATACTCCTTATTCATGATTGTCGGTACAGTCTGGGGTAAAATTGGGCTTCAGCCAGCACAATCTGTCGTCAGCTGCCTCCGGTTGTGAAACCGATGATGGTTGAGGTCCTTTTCCACTTGTGTGCGCAATCTCAGTCTACGCTGTTCTGTTGCGTTGTCCCAAGGGCTCGTATTCGAAAAAAATTTCGAGCTGGAGCAGTGATGTCGGAGCAGTGACGCTCTAAATCGCATCTAAAGCGTTGTTTCCGAAAACGTTTGACAAGGCGCGAGCCGCCGTACAGATCATAGAGTTTATCGTTGAATCAGTGTGTTACATTAGTGTTAAATAAGAAATTGCAATAAAATCTAAAAATCTGTTTATTAATTAATTTATTTTTTCCATCCCTCATGTAGTCTCTTAACCGAAGCCTTTTAAAAGGAAATCCTTAGCGTGGCCAATGGTTGAGGATGGAATACAAATGAACTCTCTCTATAAAAAAAAGACTCTCTAGGGATTTAACTGCGGAAGTGCCAACGCGAAAAGAATCAGTTCTTTCAAATTAAAAAAAAAATGGGCTGTAGAGGGAGAGTGAAATGCTCCCTCTGGCAATAGAAACAATTAATTTTGTACCCTACTATTGCTTACAAATAAAATTCCAGCTTAAAACGCCGTTCCAATGTGGACAATTTACATCGCTAAGACACATCGCTAAGACACATCGCTTAGACATCCCACTGTGATATAAGTTACCAACATGTTCCCATGTTTTCAAGCATTAAGTGACTTATTTCATACCGCAGGAATAAATAATTTGTGAACCCATCGACCGTCAAAATAGCCATTGCCCATACAGAATGTAGGTAAAGTTCACCACAATACAAGTCTTTCATTTGACTTCCGCGGCAAAGACTACGCGGTTAGACTGTTAGAACTGTTTATAGGAATACAGTGGCCATCGTGGTGTAGTGGATAGAGTGGAACGCTCACACACCGAAGGTCTATGTTCGATTCCCGGCTGTACACCTCAAAGTTTTTGCGGTACCACCTCTTTCGAGCTGCTGACAACGCTCAAAGAGTATTAACTGTCTAAGAAAAAGCTTCTAAAACTTCGGCGTTCGGAGTCGGCAAGAAACGGTAGTTTCCTTCCAATCGTGAGAGAACAGTAGCGCGCACAACGCAGTAGTTTATGAGCACGCCAGTCCCTGGTCCCCCTGTGGGCTTCCGTGCCATACATTTATTATCATTATAACATAAATACAACATGAGGATTTGTATGAAATTATTAAGTTCATAGGTCTTTCAGTATACTAAAGTTTGATCCAAACCGAAGTCATTTCACTTCACAAACTTTCATCATGACTAAAAATAGCCATACGGACCTCAAATGACCAGCCTCCTCCAAGCAAGAGAATCAGCTGCCGGATAAATTTTGTCAGGACACGCAGACAAGTCAGGGAAGCAGAGGATATGTGTGTATTTGGATTTCCGTGATCACCTGCCGTTGAGGCTTAATACCACGGGGTATAGACCCCGACCTATAGTCAGGAGAACTCTGACTAACGCCTTGGAGTTCCCAAGCACCAATCTGAGTTCTTGTCTGAAGGGACAATCTCTCCTCCTTGGTAACGAGAGAGGCCTTTCTTATAATTCTGCTGTTCTGTGGGTCAAGGCATCCGGTTAAATGCAACTGCACATCAAAAATCAAAGGGTATGTGGGATTTGGCTTTACGTGGTCATCTGCCGTTAAGGCCTAATACCACGGGGTCCATACATCCATAGTCAGGAAAACGCTGACTTACGCGTTGAGGATCCCAAGCACCAATATGAGTTCTTGTCTTAAATGACAATCACTTCGCCTTGGTAACGAGCGAGGCCTTTCGAACAACTCTGCTTTTCTGTAGGTCACAACACCCGGTTGAATGCACATCGAAAGTCAAAGGAAATGTGGGATTTGGTTTTACTTGATCACCTGCCTTTACGGCTTATATCACGAGGTCCATTTTCCCAAGAGTCGTAAGTAACGCAAGACTTTACACCTTATTTACCCAAGTACAAACTGAGATCGTGCTTGAGGGGCAATCACCCCACCTTGGTTTGATGCGAAGCCTTTCGAAAAC
Source organism: Eristalinus aeneus (assembly GCA_955652365.1). Lineage (NCBI taxonomy): Eukaryota > Metazoa > Arthropoda > Insecta > Diptera > Syrphidae > Eristalinus > Eristalinus aeneus. The sequence continues at coordinate 124,648,124 of OY019130.1, read as the reverse complement.
CTCTTCCGCTCTCTGGGTCGCAGCGCCCGTTTGAAAATGCAACTCCACACTGAGAAGGAATAGTCTCCTAACCGCCTTGCCTAGTTGTGGGTGAACAATCAACTAGACAAGTCAGCACAGTACACTATCCTCGAATCTACCCGCGATATTAAGAGGTAAACCACAGCCAACACGATACTCCCACAAGGGGGCCTATCGCACGGTCAGGCTGGAACCGAAGTTCCAGGGGCCCCTGACCTCACGTGGCACCAGAATATAGCCTCTGGTCAAGCTGTCACTACCAGTCAGGTTCCCTCAAAGCCTGGGTCTGTTAGCCGCCATCCCGCCACAGATGGTCTTTACTCCATGAGTGTTTCCGTTGTCACTATAAATAGTGATACGGATGTGATTTTAAAGAATGTGATTCATGAATCCAGTCACATCATCTGGAATCAAAGGGTATGCAAACATGAGTCGCCCCCATGCTGGAAAATGTCTCATCCCTAATGAGAATCAATTCTAAATGGACAAAACAGACTCAGTACTCAGCCGATTAGACAAATTTAGGCTTCGATTTATGTGTCTTATGACTTGACCTTGATCAACAGCTGACTGAATGTTCGGAGGCAGTCTACTTTCACAGAAGCCGCCAAGATGAAGAAGATTGGAAACATTTGGTACGATATGCCAATATTGGTTTATGTGAGTAATAACGAGTAGAAGAGACCTACAGTTTTTTGCCGACTCCGAATGGCGAAGATTAAGAAGCTTTCTTAGACAATTAATACCCCTTGACTTTTGTCAGCAGCTCGAAAGAGGTGATACCGTGAAAAATTCGAGGTGTTCAGCCGGGGATCGAACCTAGACCCTTCGGCGTGTGTGCGTCGCACTCTACTCACTACGCCACGGCGGCACTCTACCCACTACGCCACGGCGTCCACGGTTCTTGTAAGTACTATACAGATAATAAAGTCTCTAATTTATAAACTTTTGAAAATGCAGCCATTCAGTACATATTGAAAAGTAGTGGCATCAATGCGCAAAATTCCGTTTGAGACGTAATTCTTTTGCGAATGCTGTTTGACAGTTCCATTTGTCTTAAATTTCTCAATATAATTTATTTCATACGAAAGTTACAAGCGAAGTTCATGTTTTTTCTCTATTTGTCCTTCATTTCATTGTCCTGACAGTGCAAATGTATTTATTGTAAATTCGAACAACTATTCACAAGGAAAGGAAATTTATCAACCGCAAATAAAAATGTCAACAAACGCCCGCACAACACGAGTAGTTGATGAGCAAGCTTGGCCCTGGTCCCCCTGTGGACTGTCGCGCCAACAATTATTATTATTAAAACAAAGATCCAAATCAAAATAAACGCCAGTATTCAAAACCGTGTTTTAACAGGTTAACTCTAATCCTCTGTCATATTTCTTGAAATTTGTATGGATATTCACAGAACAAAACATTGGCTTGAAGTCGTAATGAATTTAAGTGGTAAAGAAATTTGATGGAAACTTAGAATTCAGAAGATTAACTGAGAACTTAGATCGTTTTCTGTTAATTCTCCGCAAAGTAAAAGATCGCGTCAAGCACGCAATAAATATCCTTTTCGGGGACAAAGTGCCCATTGTTCAAGCGCAACACAAAAATAACCGGGAATACAATTTAAAATAAAGCAAAATCAAATCTTTTTTGAATAAAAATTGTCAAAACCATGTAAGGAGTCGAAGAAATGTTCATACAGACCGATACATTTATGAAATCTATCAAGAACTGCGTTCAAAATGTTTCGTTCGCTTTAATCAAAACGTTTGCTTGCAAAAGACAAAATAGTGGGCTCGCAGCTGTTCTTTCCCTCGGCTTGGTCAGTTCAGCTTGGAAATTACTTCTATGTTCTACAATGTTTCACGACACCGTAATCATACAATGAATTAATTTTCAGTCAAAGCATAGAATCAAATTCACTTTCCATAACGCAGAATCTACCAACAGTTTCCACTCGAACAAACAACTCTCAAATCACCTCCGAAACAACAACAAAGAAACAATAAGGAACTTGAATGCAATCTTAAAACTGCACAAAAAGCAAACAAAACATAAAATGACACCTACCCAAGGGCATAGGAAATCGAAAAAAGATCGTTATTATTTTCGAGAATCATGTCTGCGCGCAAGTTAAGACAGTAAACTGGATTTTGAGAAGAGTCGGCCTCTGGATATCTCGGTTTAAAATCACAAATTCCTCAATTCCGCACTTTTTCATAGATTAGATAAAACTACTCGTTTTTCTCTTTAGCAGCTAGCACTCATTGTGCAATTGAGAAAAAAACAAAGCACACCACACGGAAAGAAAAGATTTAGATCTTAAGACACAATAATCGCAACCGATCCCCGCAACCGACCAGAAACCACTTGAGTCGCTGTTTCTTTCACAACGTTCGTCACAAGACTGATAGCTTGTGTCGTCTTGATTCCGAGTTGAACGTCCCACTACGCATTTAATTTTCGTCGTCTTTCAGCTTAATGGCTAGTAATTTAAGCCGAAGAAGGAGTCATATTTGAATGACAATTGGAAGAACAAAGAAGGCATGGATACGCAAATAGAGAGACCGAACTAACTTGGACCTGTTCGACGTCGCGTCGCAGTCCTTGTTACACTGCCGAACGGCGAAACCAGATCGATGCAGACAAACCACGAGTGCACTTCACCGGGTGTGCGCTGTATTCGCCTCTCGGTGTTCGCTCGATTTTCGTTCGGTGTTCGATAACCTCGCAGCAATGAAGCTTAAATCGCTGCTACTAAAAGTAAGCCAGCTGAATATCATCGAATACCTGTTATGCACGGTTATGCAATCGCAGAAAAGAAAATGCAAACATACCGCAACAAGCCCATGACTGAGCTCGCTGCTGTTCCGGCCTCTATTGGCCAGAATTCCCAGATCGGTTTTGCAATCCTCCGTATATGGATTTTGGATGTTTTTCTCCGGAATACACCCAACACTCGCGCACCCAGTAGTGTTCAAGTTCGCTAATCAACTCTTTCGTTAGCTGATGACATTACACACTGCATTTCGTCGCCGCGCCGAGGCCCTCCGCACTGAGGGGTTGCGTAAAGCGCGTGTGTGGGCAGCTGCTTATTTTCCGTGCACTCCGAAACAGAAAAACGATTACACCAAGGTCAATTAGTATCGTTGACGTATGCAAGTGGTCGTTTCGTCTTGAAACGAAGACGTCAGACTTGGACCGATGCCCGTGCATAGAGTGGCATGGCGCGCGTTTGCAATCAGCCACACGCGCGCTGAAAGGCTCCGGTGGCGTGAGCATTAAGTTATTTTATTAGGGCGGCGGTTGTCATCGATCGTTAATGAGACTGTTGTGAGTACTGTCCTAATATCGTTATAACGAAATTTCTGAATGAACGGCTGCTGCGGCATATTTATTGAAAAATTACATTAGAAAACATTTCAAGGTTAATTGCTGCGAAGATGGGTATGTTCGATAAGGTTTTGTGGTTGGAGTGACTGTTTTTCGAGGAAACACGTGCTGGGGTATGCAAATTAAATTACAGTGATTTAGTTGGGTTACGCTGCTGGGTGGGGGAGGAAAGGAGAATTGCGTGTGACGGGATGTCGCGAAAGAGGTGTGGCAAGGTTTGGGAGTATCATGACAATTGAACTTGAGTACGACGTGAGTTATTGGCTTCATTGCGGCCTCTGATGAATTGATTGCTGTTAAGAAAAACCCTAAGTCTTACATAACTCTGTTTACCGTGTGAAGACGTCAAATGAAATGTCTTGGGTGATTTTTTTGCGTGGTCTGCTAGATAAACGTTGCTGCTCTTCTTCTACCTCGCGAAGCCAGAGTTTTCTTCTTTACTTGACAGTTTTGAGTCTTTTACGAAGGGATGTGCTAATATCGAGTTTATTCGAAAATAGTTACGTATGAAACTTTCACAGGTCTAATTGAAAGATTGAAAGGATTCAAGTGGAATAAAACGTTAGAAAGGTGAAAGATAGGTATTTTAAACGAGGAAATGACTTCAAAGATCGTAAAAACAGCGATGTATACTTGTAGGCTTTGTTCATACAATTGACACCATATTCAACATAATTTTTCTTGCTTTCTACACGAGCACCAAGCTAAATGCTAAATTCGTTTTGAAAGAAATCATGAATCAGATATTACAGAATTTTCGAATATTTGTACCGTTATTTTAGATAGTTTTGCAAAAAAGTTTTTCTAAGATTTCGTTTGCAAATAACGTAGATTTCTTCCTTTCGCAGAACATTCATCTGTCGCATCCTTGATGTGTATATCTTGGAAGCTTTTTTCATGCATCTTCAGCCTTTGTCATGACTTTGTTTTAGCTTAGTTAAAAAATTCAATTTTCGAGTATATTAGGCTGCGGCATTGCGTACGTAGATCTGATTAAAAATGTAAATTGCATCGCAAAACAAAGTTTGATAATTTATTTGGCATCTTCTGAGGTAAGCTTAACTTTCATTAACAACGTTTTATTGTTAGAAACCATTACAATCCAGGCAGGTACTAAAGTTGAAAAAATGTTGCCCTTGCCTCAAATTTTTAAGCAGAATAAAACATGGAAACTGTGTATTTGAAGGGAAATTCCAGTTTTAAAAGCAACTTTGTCAAACAGCCGCAAGGAGTCAAATACTTGGTCTACAGCAAGGCACATAAGATTCGAAATTCTTAAAAACAACTTTGAGAAGGCAATCAGAACTCTTTACCATTTCATCACACACACGAGTGGCGTTGCAACGTATATGATTTGGGCTGGCGACGTGAAACTCTGTTTCTCCATTTCAAGTTTGATTCTTTCTTAAATGTGATATAATTAATTACATACACTGTTTAACTGGGAAGCTCAAATGACGATTACGTTGCTTGTTCTAATGAAACCAACGAATCAGGTGCAAAACAGGCCTTCGCGACAGCAGAGAAGAAGACAAGGAAACCAAGCTACAAGATGAGTTTCGAACTATTGCAACGTTGCCTGAATGCCTCGCGATTGCAAAGCAGTTGACATTCCTGAAATAATTTATTTATGTGATCTTTGTTTTCAGTTTAAGCAAAATATACATTATTAAGGACTTCTCCTAGAACGACATGTATGGTAGGAATAAACCTCCTCCACCTCCTTATGCCTGTTGAATGATAATAATTGTTGGCACTACAGTCCACAAAAGGCCAGTTCCTAGCTTGCTCCTCAACTACACATGTTGTGCGCGCTTCCGTTCTCTCACGAGTAGACGGGACCTATAGTTTTTTGCTGACTCCAAACGGCGAAGTTTGAGAAGCTTTCTTAGACAGTTATTACCCTTTGAGTTTTATCAGCAGCTCGAAAGCGGTGTTACCGTAAAAAAATCGAGGTGTTCAGCTGGGAATCGAACCTAGACCCTTCGGCGTATGAGCGCCGCACTCTACCCACTACGCCACGGCGGCCACCTTTATGTCTGTTGGTTGACTTTATTTCAGAAACTGAAGAGTAGAATAAAGTTGCAATGCACATGCTTTTACACCAAGAATTTTTTTAAATACTGCGTTTCGGGTAGAACACCTGATCAGAGTTGAAGACCGATAAGAGTACTTGGTCTGTCTAAGACGGTCAAATTTCGCGGGCTTTGTTCTTTAGATTATCATTATTCTTATTTTGTAATGTTATTTTGTAATACAGTGACATTTGTGGCGTAGTGCGAAGAGTGCAATTTTCACACGCCGAAGGTCCAGCCCGACTGAAAACCTCGATTTTTTTCACGGAACCACCTCTTTTGAGCAGCGGACAACACTCAAAGAGTAATAACTGTCTACGAAGGCTTCTCAAACTGCGCCGTTCGGACTCGGCAAAAAACTGTAGGTCCCTTCTACTCATGAGAAGACAGTATCGTGTACAACACGAGCAGACTAGGCCCTGGTCCCGGTCCCGCTGTGAACTGTGGCGCAATGCAATTATTATTATTATTCAGGTCATAGCACATCTTGAACAGACGTCGTATGTTTATTAAAGAGAAGTTTGGCAATCAACAACAATACTTAACGCTCTTAAATAAATGCCTGCAGACAAATGTTTAGTTTGAAAATAATAAGACCAAACGAACTAGGCCACATGAGAATATGTTTTGTTCTGAAATTTACTACATATAGAAAATTAATTGTCAAACGTTTTTGAGGTGACCATCTTGAATACGTTCTTTGGAGTGACCGTCTTGAGACCACCATTACACTGGAAGAGTAGTTCCTTCGTCGCTTTTTTGCTGTCAACAATTTTAACGACAAAATAAAGTAGAATACGAGAAACTGAACGCAATAGCGTTTCTTGACGTTAAGGTTAATCGGGAACATCATCATCTTTGTTTCGACTGGTACAAAAAAGACGCAGCTTCAGGGAGACTAGTCAACTATCATTTCAACTAAGTCAACCGCATTATAATTAACACAGCCTCTAACTTGGTTATAAAAGTGTTCAAGCTAAGTTACAGTAAGTTCCATCAAAAAAATGAACGAATTGTCACAAACATCCTTATGGACAATGGCTATCCGACGCAACTTATAAGGAACCTAATAACACAATACAAACACATCATACACACTGAACACAGACAAACACCACAGTAGATTATATCTACAAGAGCACGGTGCACATCCCAACATTGTTGACAAATTTTAAGAAAGTAATTGCTGATTTCAACGCTCAGTTGGGAAAGGAGGACATCTTCGCTGAAGTCATCGGTAAACACAGCCTGCACGACAACACATCCGGAAACGGACTCAGGCTGTTGCACTTAGCCTCGGGGCGGAATCTCTCTGTGGCTAGCACGCGGTTCCCACACCTGGACATTTACAAAGGGACCTGGCGATCTTCTGATCAATCAGCCGTCAACTAGATTGATCACGTTGCGATCGACGTCAGACACTCCTCCAGTATTCTCGATGTCCGAACCTTCCGAGGTGCAAACATCGACTCAGATTATCACCTTGTTGTAGCCAAGGTAATAACCCGAATATCGAAGGAGCAACGAAGTCGGGATAGACCAAAACGGTTTGATGTCGGAAAGCTACAATCGCAGCCGATCGCTGGGAACTTTGCCGACCGAGTCTCCATGAAACTCGCTCAGAGTTCGACGCTGCCTGCACTAAACATAGAAAAAGACTGGAAACGTTGCCAAGAAATCATCAAAGAAGCTGCCACTGATGTGCTGGGCTTCACGTCTCCACCCAAAAGGAGCCCATGGTTTGACGACGAGTGCAGGCAGGTACATACAGCCGAACAAGACGCCTATAGGGCGACGCTGCATCGGACAACGAAGGCCCTTCGTGGGCTCTACGAACAGAGAAGAAGGGAAGAGCACCGGCTTCTCAGAAGAAAAAAGAAGGAGCATGGGAACGTGCGATCGGGAAAATGGAAAGGTTTTATGGCAGGAATGAAGTCCGAAAGTTTTTCCGAAAGGTAAAACAGCTATCCGGAGGATACAAGGCTCGGACCAAGGCCTGCCGGGACCAGAATGGACAACTAGTAGTTGAGTCGCAGTCTGTGCTGAGAATCTGAAAGGATCATTTCTGCAGACTCCTTAACGGCGATGACGCCCCAGACCACGCTGTTAGGCAGAATGTTCCACTCGATTTGGGGTCCTTCTCCTCTGGTGTGCGGCATTTTAGCCTAGGCTGTCGTCTGTTGCGTTGTCCCAATGGTTTAGATTGAAAGACTTTTTGGGCCCGAGCAGTGTTGTCGCTCTACATAGCCTGGCCATCTTAAGCGCTGTATCCGAAGACGCTTGACCAGGCACATGTCGCTGTACAGCCCATAGAGTTCATGGTTTTATCTTCACCTTAAGGTGCCAGATGCAAAAATAACACGCAAAACTTTTCTCTCGAAAAGTCTAAGGACTTCCTCATCCGCTTTCAAAAGCATGTATTCCGAAAACATTGAACTTTAAAAGCCTGCATTCCACATATGGTAGCAAAAGGAAGTCATTCGAAGTCCGAGCCTGTTGCGATAGCGAATAGGATAATTCCCAGGGGCTCAATACTTTTCACACGTACACACCTCATTTCTGAAATTTTTGTATTTGAGACTTCGTTTTCGTGATAAGGTTTGTTTTTGGTTTTTTGTACTTTAAAGAGCCGCCTGAAAATGGTACTCACCACAACTAGAAAATCGCTTTAGCATCGTTTACAAATACAAATAAAAAATATTTCAGTTTCCTTCAGCTTAACGAAAGTCTATCCCAAGTAAATACACCTCATTTCGTAGCGCCTTCACTGAAGTATGCATGAATGCATCGACAAGTAAACAAGTGAATGCCACTCAATCACAATCACGCCCAATGCTACATCTAACCATGACTTTTTTTTTCAAATATCATTCAATTAAGTAAAATTATATGCTTTACATCAACAACACATGGACACGTACGTGCACACTTTTTTCCGACTTTAATGGCTCCACAGTTCCTGACCGCCATTAGAGCTAATGACGGAATCACCTTCATCCACTGTGGTCAAAAGTCAACGAGCATTATATGGAATTGAAAAAATACCAGATCAAAGTTTAATGGGCGTCTTGGCCAAGTTGATTTTTGCTTGGACTCGTGCAATTGTCATTAGAACGACGCCTCATTGTCACACCGAACGCAAACACTCGTCAAGAAATTGATCTTTTCTGTGCGTTGCGTTTTTTTCCTCGGCACGTGTCCATCCCAGTGGAAAGGTTCACATCGTCAGACAAATTCATTATGGCGAGTGTTTGGCGATCAATCAAGTGTTTTCCTGACAAATGGTTTCGCTCACGTTCGCTGGATGCGTAAATCGTCTGCCGTTCGGCCGCTCCTCAATGGCGCTACACAGTATGGGGTTTGTTGCGATTTCCGGTGTCAGGGAACACTTGTTTTTTAAGCACTTCTCCGCAGAAACACACGACTTTCGGTGATTTTGCGAACAACAGCCGCGAAGACGGAAGCCTACGCCTCAGTTTGGCAGTCAAAATCATCAACAAACAATTAACGATGTACCTGAACGGCACACACTGACATTGCGATACACTCGCACAGCGGCGACAACCTTCGGATATCGCATGGTATGCCACTTGATCGAGTGTGTCGCTATTCAATCGCGCAAGTGTATCTCAATATCGGTTGTCAGGGGAAGAGGGTTGAGCGGCGGCGGCGGCGGCTGCGATGGTGGTCCCCTCCGCACGAAGCAAACTATTTGCGACCCGATGCCGGCTGAATGCTAATGGCGCGATTAGTATTGAGCAAAAAAAAAAAAAAAACACGTTTAATCTGCTGAGCGCGAGCGGTGGGGAGGTGCCTTTTGTTTTTTTGCTGCAAAACAAATTTAGATATTTTTTATTGCAAATAAATACACTTGAAAATAATTGGAAGTAAGAATTTTTGAAATTGTTTTAATGCTCCGCGGCGGATGACGCAGTGCATAGATATTGCATGATTTTGGCAAGGCAGTGGAGGCAAAGGCCGCTCGAGTGGGACCGTTCATGTGATGTACGACGCAGTGCGGGAACACTGAATTGTTCTTTTTTGCATCTTGCGCGGCTTTGATAAAAGCGAGTTTTATCTCCGCTGCGTGCTGAAATTCCAGGAGAATGATTCGGATCTGATTTACTTGCGAATGCGTTGCAGGTGAGGGCGTTGAATCAATTTTGTTTGAATTGTGATTGGTGGTTTGTCAGAAGTTGCACATTGCTGAATGTATTTGGGGTTGGGTGGAGAGGGTAGGAATTTGTTTCTTTGCTTAAAGGGCGTTTAGATATCCAACCTTGCACTTTACTTGGATAATTTAATGATTCGAGTAGAAGTTGTAGCCCACTTTAGCGTGATTAGTGCCGTAAAGCCCAAAGACCTGCGTCATAAGACAATAAACTCAAGTTTTTGAATACTTTTCCCTCTGTGTTGTACTACAACTAGTCATACTTTTGCCACTTTGGGTCCAAAGAACTCATAACGAAACTAAATGTGGGTGAGCTTAGATTGCAAAACAGTGCTTTTCACAAATTGGACTATTGGCATTGAATGCTGAGAATGTCAATTGACAATATATGTAGCTTCCGAGGACAACGCTCAATAGAGCAATGAAAGCATCATTTCACCAAACCACTTTTCCTTCTTAGGTGACTGTTTTTCCATAAATTTTTGGATCTCAAAACCTTCAAAAGAATCAAAGCACAAGTCGCATTGTCATTCCTTTATTGTCGTCGGCGAAACTGCCTTGTGATGAATTTCGAAGGACGAGTTCCATTGATTCGATTCCAATATAATAACTGAAGCTTGGAATCTGTTCCCCTATTTGTTTACCAACGTCTCCCTCAATGGCCAACGGAGAAACAAAAACAGCAGCTCAATCTCCTCAGTTTGAAAAGCGATGAAAATACGACCTTGCATTGTCTAGATATCCAAATCATAAAATTTGCCACATTCGGACAGCCGTTTGTGCAGTTATTTAAAAATAGCCTGAAAATCCCTCCGGAAAAATAAAAGTATCGACCCGTGGACACTGCTTGTTGAAATAAATAGTACAGAACCGATAAACACCCTACATACAGCCCATCACAAGTGTGACAGAAATCTATCAAAGAACAGTTTATAGACTTAGTCATCAGGAGCTGCATAACCGTGACTTCAAATGTAGCCATCCACATGTTACATTTGACGTCATGCCTGACTTCACGAGACGTACACGTAAAATCTGCATTAAGTCGCACGGCTGCATATCACTTTAACACTTGCAGCGGTAATCAACCAATCTGTGGTTATTTTCCGTCGACAAACAAACAGTGATTCATACACGACTCCCTCAATGGCCAACGGATAATGTGATTCTGGGGAAATTTTCCAAGATGTTATGTCCAAGATGACATTTCTCCGTACATTTCCAACGGAAGTGTATCGGACATTCCAAGGGGTGTAATGAGATTCCAGACGAATGGCGCAAAAAGCAAATGGCTTGTATGCACAATCTGAGTCACGGCAGTTGACTGTCGTAATAAATGTTGACGCTTATTTGCAGTCAGTTGACAGAGATGAAGTGGTTAGGGCGATGTGATTTATTAAATAGAGGAGACATAAAGCATTTCGTGAATGGAATAGAAATGTTTGAAGAGACTTATTGAAAACACCTCTGTGTCCCTTGGTCAGTTCGATTATTTCGTGTGAGCATCACAAAATGAGTACATTTTCAGTTCTCCAAAAAAGTAATTTTAAAAAAGGAATGAAAGATGAAAGGGGAGGGAAGTGATCCACGTATGAATTGGGGTGTATACATGGCTTATGTGATGGATTGTCCTCAGCCCATATACGATTACCATCAACATTTACTGAACACTTTTGCGGCAAAAAATGTTCGATGGTTTTTCAGTAATTTTCCAACAGAGGAAGTAAATAGTTTTACAATCAACCAACCAGATAGTTTTACAATCAACCAAAAATAAGGACCCACCACATTCAACATATATGGCGACATTGGAGGCCTTTATTTGAAGTCAGTACTACTAATGTGATGCTAACGACTGTAAAAGAAGTAGAGCTCTAAGTACAACTAATGAATAAAAGTTCAGGTTGGGTTTCAACACGTGCTGGAGTCGAACTGAGAGATCATTCTTCTTCTTGTGTAACGAGGACTACAACCGGCACAACTGGGGATAGATCGTACTGCCCCTAACAACGTCCTCAAATTGTTTAGGGTTGTTCTCTACTTGTGTGCGCCATCTTAGCCTAGGCCTTCTTGTAGTACGTTATCTCAATGGCTCTAGAGCTCAAAGAATTTTCAATCTAGAGCAGTGTTTCAAGCTAGAGCAGTGTTGACAGCATGTCGCCTTAGCTAAACCCTTATTTTTGACATCAAAGTTCTCAGTGAATTCATTACACAGTCTGACGTGTTTGGTAAAAGTGCCAAGAATAATGGGTATATCAACGAGCAAAATGTGAGTCGTTGATGAAGTACTGATTCAGCAAGGCATACTTTGCTTATCCATTGATCCGAAATCGGCCTTCAGCATTGAAGATCATTTCACTGCAAAACTAATCATCTTGGCCCATCTTTTTTAGAACCCATAACGTAAGTCGTTTAAGCAACTAAAATTACGTACGACTTCTTCAATTTACACTTTATTTGCTACAGGTCCGTATTCTTTAATATAAACTTATCCCACTCTGACCTAACCGGCAATCCTCTTTTTATGGTAAATATACGAGGCCCTTCAATATATTCTTTTTGTCGGGGTAAACCTGTGGTTATATATATAGATTGATTTATTTATCAGTTAATACTATTATTTTAGTGCATTCATGTTAAATTCCATATAAATGTGATTATTGATTCGCGTTTTATCTCTAGTTAAGCAGAATTATAATGGCGACTGAGACGATAATGGTGAAAATTGAGCATCGCGCTGTAATTAAATTAAATTTCTCACTAAGTAAGGAAAAAGGTAAAAAACTATTCAAGAAGAGATGGTGGCTGTTTACCAGGGTTCCGCACCTTCATTACCAACTGTGCAAATGTGGTCAAGTGAGTTCAAGGGAGGCAGAGAGAGCATTGAAGGCGAACCCCGTTTCGGCGCCCCGGCTACTACTTGTACGGGAGAAAGCATCAAAAAAGTCGATAACGTTATTCTTGAGGATGCTCGAATAAAGGTGAAAATGATGGCAGAGTCTACCAGGCTTTCAACTGCTACCATTCACACCATTCTTCATAACCATCTTAACCTAAACCAGTGCAACGTGGGTGCCACGAATGCTCACAGCGCCTCAGATTAAAGTGAGAATCACATGATGTAGAGAGCTTTTCGAGATGTCCAGTGAGAACGCGGACGGTGTTATGGATCGAATTGTTACTGGAGACGAAACATGGGTTCACCCCTATGACCCAGAAAGCAAACAAGAGTCCATGCAGTGGCATAAAAAAGAAACAGACCCCCCGAAGAAGTTCAAATTCACTCCGTCTGCCGGGAAGCTCATGGCCACAGTTTTTTGTGACTCAAAGGGAATCTAGCTCATTGAGTACAAAAAAAGGTGAAACTACCAACAGCACTTTCTGCGCTTCCACTTTGCATAATTTGCGGGAGGAAATTAAGAAGAAAAGACGGGGTAAACTCGCAGTGGATGTGTTGCTTGTTCATACGGCGAGAGTTTCCAAGGCTGATTCGTGAGATTGTAAAGAAATCCAATATAAAATCTTTAGTCCAGACCTTGCCCTCAGTGATTATTTCCTGTTTCCGGATTTGAAAAAATGCCTTCGTGGAATAAGGTTTTCGAATGATGAAGAACTCAAGTCGGCAATGAATGGATATTTGCAGAGAAAGAGGAAATTTATTTGTTTGAGGGTTTAAAAATGGTTATCTTAAGATGCATTGATGTTAGGGGAGATTATATTGAAAAGTAAAAACAAATTAAATTGAATTAGCATTTTCCTTCATTTCGATACCGAGAATATATTGAACGTCCCTCGTATGTGCGTCCTAAACTTTCTTTGTGTTCGTTTCTTTCACGTTATATTATTCTACTACAATCGGTTCAAATGGTCTATTGGCTTCAATCCTTGAGTCAGCCTAATCTTGTTGGGATGTAAATCTAGATCCTTACCCCAAATGAGTTATTGTCTGGTCTGAGCGGTTTGTATTGGGATCGCCGTAAAATGAACTACGGAAGCTGAACGGCATCGATATTTCCTACACTTTGACCAACTTGCCTATCCACTAACACGGCACCATCACACAATAAACAAGAAAGCTCAAATTTGTGCACTAAACCTGTTACTGCCTAACCACTGTGGCGAGAATCACGACCGAAAATTTGTTTCGGTCATGGACTACGAATTTCGGTGGAAAATTTTTATAATTTGTAGACGCTGCTCGATCGTGTACTTCACCACTACAAAAATAGAATAGAGTTTACTGAACAAATTGACAATGACCATTTAATAATAAGGGAAAGAGAGTATTCAGCAAATCACATGTGCTTCAGGAGGCACGACTGTATTCCAAGACAAAAAATTTGGTTTGGCGTGGATTACAAATCAGAGATGACAATGAACTGTATTTTTTAGTTGATGATGGTTATCGAAAAGAGAATGGCGATTTTTTTGACCTCAAGTGCAAAGTATAGGCTTAGCCAATATGTGGTTTCAAGAGTACAGCGCCGTAAGCCCCAAAGCATATTTAACTGGAGGACGTATGGAACTGTACTGTTCCATACGAGTGTGTTAATTCTTGAAATGGGCACGTCATAAACCACCTTGTTGATGTTTGTTACCGCATTAAGACTACTTTTTCATTGGTCTTTATCGACAAACCGCCAACGATTGATGAACTCAGAGCCAATGTCGAACGCGAAATAACTCGAATTTCGATCAAGAAAGCGACAAAATGGTTGAGAATTATATTCAACGGCTACATTTCGGTAAACAATCCAGGGATGGTACAAGAAGAAAATTTAATTTCATACGTCATTTTAAAGTGTCACTTAATGTTCAATGACAATACATATTTTATAAGGTTTCTTATTTTGTTTTCATTTTTAAGATTAAAACACAATTGGAGCGGCCTTAATGAAAACCAATCAACATTCGAATGGGCTTCAAAATGATGCAGAGAAATTATTTCTCAGTGGGACATAATAATATTAATTGTTGGTGCGACAGTTCACAAGGGGACCAGGGCCTAGCTTGCTCATCAACTACTCCTATTGTGAGACACACAGAATTAAAAAACAAGAGAAAAAAACACAAAAGTATGTCGAATGGTAAATATACCATAACCTCCCAAAGTTCGAAAATTCTAAATTTCAAACTACACAAACAAAATTATATAATAAATCGCAAACTGTCCGAGTTCCCAAAATAACCAAATTCTCAACTTTATTTATTTGGCTTCGTCAAAAAACTTGTTACTGTACACGCCTAGCTGGGGAACTCATCCATTGGCCTTTGAGGCTTCCTTCAGACGTACAGAAAAATTTAAACAATTTGTTAGCTGCATCACAAGGAATGCTCTTTCCAGCTTAATTCCCTCATTATAATCTACAGTCATTTAAAACTGATGTGCACAGGTACATTTTTTGCCCCTTTTCCTCTATAACTTCGGCCCGTCTTGTGACTGAATCCCGTTCAACGAAGGGTAACAAATAATCCTTTAAGCGGTCGCCAATTGTACGAAATGTATTTTTCCACTCTTTCTATTTCTGTGTTCTGAAAGACTTCGCACAGCAACCCGCACTTTTAATACTACACTGGCGGTCCCGAGCTATAGTATTGCCGGACATAACTTATTTTACCGTGGTCGCCGTGGCGTAGTGGGTAGAGTGCGACGCTCACACGCCGAAGGGTCTAGATTTGATTTTCTGCTGAACTTCTCGAATTTTTCACGGCACCACTTCTTTCGAGCTGCTGACAACACTCAAAGAGTAATACTTGTCAAGAAAGCTTCTCAAACTTCGCCGTTCGGAGTCGGCAAAAAAAAACTGTAGGTCCCTTCTACTCGTGAGAGAACAGAAGCGCGCACAACACGAGTAGATGATGAGCAAGCTAGGCAATGGTTCACCTATGGATTGTCGTGTCAACAACTTATTTTACCAGAAGCATTCGCATTCAATATTCACCTCGCCTATCCTCGGCGCCAATCAAACACGCCTCAGGGTTCCAAGTCGAATATTTGTTATCCTTAGGAATTATCCTACGTTTCATTCCACATTTTCAAATGATAATTGGGTGAGACCCACTTCAGTTTGCGTTTCACTAAGACGCATATTAAATTGTTTCTTGTCCCTCATTGCACAAACCTTGTTTTCTGTCTGTCCACTTGAAAGGAAAACTCGAATAATTTCGCAACACCGCCTTTGCCTCACAATTATTAGTTACATACTTATGTGTGCTTATATCCAATTAACAATCGCCGGCCCGTTGGCTGCCAGTTCACCGGCCAACTTACTCAATGCAATAGTTTGATTTTTTTTCCTTCGTAAGCTTTAGATTTGCAAGAGTGAATTATGAGTGAAGTCACACGCGCATCTAAATTATTCGCAATACATTCGTTGTACTTGCTGTGAGGCTAGAAACACACTCTCAACCAAAGTTAACAACGCAATTCGAATTCTTTCAATTACAGCTGGCAGCTCAAAGGTACTTAGGAACTGAACTGTTCGAAATCTATGAAGTGTAGAGTTGATTGTCTAGGAACATGCGAATCGCAAGGTGCCTCCGCACTGATGAGTAATGGAGATATGACAGAAAACAAAATCGTTTGGAAACAATTTCGAATGCAGGCAATCGAATCCATAAAGTGAGTGTGTGTGCTGGCATGCTATCAAGCGTAAGGCTCGAGCGTAGACGTTTGCCTCATTCCGAGTGGCAGTTGAATGCAATGTCTTGCGATTTGTGATTTTTTTGTTTTGCGTACAGTCTCTGAGCGTGATTCACGCCGATATGCTGATTACGAGGATGGAATATGAATAAGGTTGCGAATACATTTTGAGTTGATGCGTACTGGGGATGTTTGATGCTGAAGGCGGGAGGTTTCTTTCCGTTCAAAAGCTGTCAGGAATGCCGGACATATGGTGAGTTAGTTACACTTCAGTCCACAGTTAAGTGGAGGTGGCTTGGGGCTCACACTTAGTCCCCCTGCTGTCACTCCAGTGTTCGGTGCATTGGAGCTGCGACAAAAAGAAAAAGGTTTCGGGTCGATCAGGGAGTTCAATATATCGGAAGACGTACTACTGAGGTCGAGCAGATCATGGAAAAAATGTTGTCTAGTAATTTAAGGGGAGGCAATGTAAAGTGTATGGACACTATTGCTCCGGCCCGAAAAGTCTTCGAATCAGAGCCATTGAGACAACGCAACAGAGGACGGCCTAGGTGGCGCACACAATAGGAGAAGGACCCCAACCAACTTGGAGTGCACAATTGGAGGCACCTAGCGAAAGACCGTGCTGGCTGGAGGGAGCATGGATGAGGCCCAGGTTCACCCCGGACTGTAGCGCCATAAGAAGAAGAAGAAGTGGTTTGAGACTCACAGGCACTGGACAGGCGCTGAGCAGTTTAAGGACCTTACACACCTTTGCACCAGTTATTTGTTATGTGAAGCATTACATTGAATTTTCACAAATTTTCAGTTAAGTCAAAACTGTTGACCTTTCGAAACGCTCTAGTAGCAGGCAACAATTGAAGGAAAGAGACCTTGAACTTATCCGGCACACGCTTTTTTCAGTAAAGTCTACATTTTATTCACAGCATCATCAAATGATGGACAGTCACAGAAAAGATATGCAGCAGTAGAAATAGAAGTTGGCTGAGCCCTGAGAAGTTCCTCCTTCACGGCAGTCGGTGTACTTCGTCCTGTTCAAAAATAACAGCCTGTACGGCAATTATCAGGAGCCGGCTCGTCCCAGCTCTAACCTGAAAACGAAACATTGATCTCACTTTCCCCCGTGTCATCCTTTCACTGAAGCCAACTTTTTTTTTCACGTCCTTTTCCTCACAGCTGTTACAACAGTTACGCCCAAGCCGCGAATGGTATAGAATTATATATTTTCGGTTGACAGTTGAAGTACCAACTGTAAAATATCAAAATGGGTCTGATATTTCGATTACGTCAGCAAACTTATAAATTCAACTAAAGCCATCTATGAGTGAAATATGCAATTACTCAGTTGCCAACCCGATAATTAATGTTTACATTTTTTTGTTGGACCATGCCAGCTGCGTGTTGCGGTTAGTTCCGACTGTAGACGCTTTGGAACTTTGGAAATTAAACGTATTTAACCGAAAATGAAGTTTAGTAGTGGAGTTCCTCGGTTTTCGGGAATTTCTGGAATGTCGAAGTCTCTATTCTTGCCAAGTATACTTTAGCCGATATCTATTCATCGCTTGATCTTCACCCCTACCTGGCGAAATCATTGGTAAATTAAATAAAATTTTTTTTGCAATGGTGGGCACGAGCTGCAGAGGTTACGAAACATGACTGCTAGTGAACGAACAGCTTATACAAGTATTCTGCAGTTTTATGCGGTAGACAGTATCAGTGACTGTGGAAGAAGTTGGATATAGTGCACAGCTGTGTGTCGCCTGACTTTACACTCGTTCACACTTGCTGTCTCTTATATGGTTAGGGGGAAAATGCAGTGTCCTGGATTACGTTTCTTGACCAGTATACTGCCTGGCTGGACAGGATTTACTTATATCCGATAATTGCCCATTCGCTATGTAACGCCTGCATATGAGCTGTTCCAGTGCCAAATCGAAGGAGCCCAAACAAAGCCCAAAATTCGGTCCTTATATAGTTATGGGAGACTTCGTTTAATGTACTCTCTGGATTCGCACTGCCAACAAGTGCTGTGAACAAGGGGGAAGGAAAGGGTTCACCTGTTCTGTCTTGAGAATAAAGCATTGTTTCGAAGCGCCCAGAGACATTTCGTTACATTGACTTTGCGTACAAGAGCTTTGCCAAGGCTCAAAAGTCTCTGTCTTCAGTTATAGGCTAGCATTTCTAGAGAAAAAATAGCATGCAATGGGGTTGGCTTAGAGTTAAAAGTCATTTCGCCCAAAGCTTTATTCGCGTAAAGTGATGAAAACTGTTATTGTACGCTTGACTTGGTGCAACTACAGACAGCATCACTGTCTCTAATCTCGAAGCTTCCTAAGATGCACTGCTCCGACGAGGGAGGTTGAACGATCGATACAGACTAAGACTCGTAAAGAACAGGCAAGCCTTAGAACACGTTCAAAAAACTCTCCCCGTGCCGTGTCTGAAGGTGGTCAAATAACTCAGAATGTCCATTCTTCTGCCTCGCCTTATTAAAGAGTTTGCATTATGTTACATCTCCTCTGTCGTCTTTCCAGTAGCAAGTTCATTCGCTTTGCGCCATCCTAACTCGTGAATCGAATCCATGCCCATCATAATGACAGACAGATGGTGGGCGTGGAACTTGCTGTTTTCGAGGTAATGATTCAATTTTTAGTATCTATCGAAACTCTTAGAAGTTCTCCTGGCGAATTTGAATTGGCCTAAAAGGCAGTGCAAACAATTATAAACCCGCCAAATATATATATATAAGCCAAACTTAGATTAATGAAAAGTCTGGTTTGAGTTGAAAGAAACAAAAATTCGCTCCCGAATGAACAACGTTTACTCTCATATTTTTCAGCAAACCTTTAGACACTCTTCCCTCTTATTCATTCCCCCGTTGGTAGAAAACTTTCCACACTTCCCCCCTTCCATCAAACCCACATTAAGAACTCAACAGCTCATCAAAAGCCACATTGTCCAGCGGACAGCGTGTGACAAGAGAATTCTAATAAAAATCCGCATTCCCGTTCCGCATTTGCCTTAATTCCCATTAATGTGTTTTTCTTCCGTCAGATGGTGAGAAATCAACTCGCCATTGTAGTCCACAGGCGGCAGAACGCCAAGAGCCTACCCTGCCATAAAAATCATAAAATCCTCTTAATCATTTCCTAAGCTTTCCGCCATGCACTTTCACTTTCCACATGCAGGGAACAAAATCGAAATCGATTGTCTCCCCCGTCGACAAAAGAACAACGCGACTGTTTGTCTAACACGTCTTTTCGTTCACAAATTCCCGCACACGTATATCTGGCACGCTGATCTTGGCGAATTAATTTGCGAATCTAACATGCCCGCCCACATGCCGCACGCGGCTAAGCGCAAAGTCTCCGACAAGTTAGCACAATGGGCACTTCGTTTTCTTTCATTCCCAGCAGATTTGTGTTTAATGCCGCCGCGTACACTCCCAGCCCGGAGTCTGTCGACCGAGCCCCGAGACAATCACTATCAGCGCGCCGCAACCTGCAAAAAATCCACTAAGTCGCGGTTAAAGTCGCCTCGTCACAATGAGTCGTCATCGGCGTTATCATCGAAAACATCAACACCACCAGCGGCGGCGGCGGCAATTCGTTTCTGACCCCATTTCGCGCTCGCTGCCAATTGCCCACGAGTCCCACCGCGGCTAAGTTGACTTAGAAACGCACCATCGCCGCCGCTGACCACCGCCTCTAAGCCGTTGTCGGACATGCTTGGTAGGCTCTTGCATCGCGCTTATGCAATCTTGAATTGGATTTGTACAGTGCCTATGCGTGTGTGTGCCGAGCATGGGTTTGTTGCTAATTTCAAACAAAGTCCGAGATGTCTTTGTCGACGGTGGTGGTGGTGCGCGAAATGATGTAACTCTCCTTTTGCCGATGGAAGAGCATGTGGAATCGGTGTATCTGCATACGATGTGCATAAACTTTCAGCTGATTAATCGCGGCTGACATGCCGTCGGACATTAGTTTTACGTCTCCAATTTGGTTCGGTGGATGAGTGGCTAATTTGGTGTTGGCGCGGTGAGGCAAGCGCCCTCCTCCCCCCGGTGGCGATTTCAAAAGCGATGACCTAAAGTAGACCGATAGGCCTGTTACGAGATGCATTTGGAAATGCTGCACTCTAATTAATTCACTTTTGAAATATCTGCATTACAAGGGGACACCTAATTCGTGTTTCCCCTAATCAGTTTGATGGGCGGCCACGTGGGAAGGACGGGCGCTCGTTTGTCATTTGTGCTGACTGCTGCCGCCACAAATGAGGTTACTTCTCCGTGGGGATGTGGTGCTGTGCCAACCAGACGAAGGCGCGAATTCATTATTGAGGAGCAGCAGGTAATGTGGTCACCGCATGACACCCGGAATTGATGGCTTCTCTATACTCACACACGCACATTGTGGGATCGGTTTAATTGTGTCCAAGGGTGGACGACTTGTTTTTGGTTTGAGATGGAGGAGAGGTGTGAATTTAAATTTTTTTGCCGTCGAGCCGTGCTTACGGAAGTGTGAGCAGAATTTCAAACCCACTTGTAAACTCTTCGCGACAAAAGCTTTGTATTCGGTGCGGCTTCTGGGGTTTGGTCTGCTAAGAAATTGCTTCCTTATTTTCAGAAACAATGATTGCTGTAAGGTCTGATAAGACTAGGAAAAGGAGCGGGTGAAGTGGACATTTTCGTGGAAATTCCATGGAAAATCTGTCAGAGACTAAAATCCATTCTGATTGAATTTTAAATAAGTTTTAGGCTTGTTTGGAGACTTGTGGAGCTTAAATGTATTTTCCAACGATAACTTTCTGATCTGGTGGCCGCAGTGGCGTAATGGGTAAAGTGCGACGCTCACACGCCGAAGGATCTAGGTTTGATTCCCAGCTGAACACCTCGAATTTTTCACGGCACCACATCTTTCGAGCTGCTGACAACACTCAAAGAGTAATAACTGTCTAAGAAAGCTTTTCAAAATTCGCCGTTCGGAGACGGCAAAAAACTGTAGGTCCCTTCTACTCGTGAGAGCGCTCACAACACGAGTAGTTGATGAACAAGCAGGCCCTGGACCCCCTGAGGATAGTCGCTCTAACAATTATTAATATAACTATCTGATCATGAATTGGCTCAGTGTCAGCAACGACGGCAATATCCCAAGCATGACCAAATTGATTTCAGAATTCAGGAGGCGATAAATTGGGGCAAAGCCAGACGAAGTTAAATGCTTTACGATTATTTGTTGCTTAAGCGAGTGCACATTCTGAACAGAAAATAGGGCATTTCAGCTAAATTATTGAAACGATAGAAAACCTTTGTGACGAAAATGTGGTTTTTCGAGAGTCTAGCAAAACTGACTTTTAAAGTCTGTATTCCAGTGATTTGCTTTGAACGGTTTGAACCCGTCTTCTTGTCGTATACGTTCTACATGTCATTTTGTAGCTTGTATAGTGACCGCCCTGGCGTAGTGGTTTGAATGCGACGCTCGCACACTGAAGGTCTAGGTTCGATTCCCGACTGAACATCTCAAGCTTTTCACGGTACCACCTTTTTCGGGCTGCTGACAGCACTCAAAGAGTAATAACTTTTTAGGAAAAAGCTTCTCAAAGTTCGCCGTTTGAAGTCGGCAAAGAACTTTTGGTTTTACCCGTGGAAGAACAGTAGCAAACACAACATGAGTAATTGATGAACAAGCTGGGCCTTGGTCCCCCTATGGACTGTCGTGCCATACAATTGATTTTCATTTGTTCATTAAGCTCGACTATGGACGGATTTTGAAGCATGTGCTGTCCACAACCTATTGGGTTTTAGTTTCTGGTTCAACTTCTTGGGTTTTGAGAAATGCGGTTTTTTTGTCAGTGGGGAGAACCAACATTTTGTTGAATACCGTAAAACGTTTCATTACCAAAATGCTAACTATGGTGTCATGGCAGAAAAGGAAATGGACCGACCAGAAATCAAGGCTTAGGTCAATGAGAACAGACTTACTTCACCAACAGTAGAAACGTTTGGTTCAGTCTTCCAGTCGTAGTAGTTGAAGATTCACTTAAATTCAATTCAATTCAAAGCGAAGAACTAGGTTAAGAAATGGGCTTGACAAGAATATAAGGGATAGTTTACAAAATTGTAAAACATTAAAGAAAGCATTTGCGTGGAACAGGAAATGTTGAAATAAGAATGGAAGTGCAAGAAATCTGTGTCTCTTAATGGCGAATTTACATCACTACTGGAGGTTTACTGCTCAGAAATTAATACAGCAAGGATTAGGATTCAACGGATTTCAAGGCAAGGATTAGGATTGTAAGATTTCTGTTCAACAGTCAAAATAAGTATAGTTTTCAAAATTATTAGTGAAATTATACTTTCGTATTTTGGCTGACTCTCTGTTCAGTAACCATAATTAGTCAACTATGGATGGTCGTTTTGCCTTTTCAAAAAGAAACTTAAACGTTGTTAGGTACGGATCTTTTCTCAGACATTGCCGTACGATTTTAATCACAGTTATTTCGAACCTGCATGTCAGGTTGATTGGTGTTTGGAAGCTTCAAAGGGAAATCCTTTTGGTTGTTTGATGAATTTTGAAGATGGGAACTGGAGGTGGACTCAATGAGTTAAACAGGGACATTGCACAACTGATGGGACTTAAAATATAATTGGCAGGTCTTGTGCTGACGAAGCAGCCTTCAAGCTTGTGGAACAGCATTCAGAAAGGAAAAGTCTTGTTTTGATGGTGTAATAGCTCAAAAACAAAACACAAAGTACATAGAACAAGATTGCCATCAGTCTCAGTCTCTGTGAAATGTTGGCTGAAGTACAGGTCTACGTTTGCATCGAAGGCTGCTTCGAGGGTGATATAAATTTGTCCGTAGAGAACCAGAAGCGAGTTTTATCAAAACCGAGCATGAAGTCCATGCAAATGTTTTCGCTTGAGTTGAGGAAAGCTTCTAACTCGAGATTAAGAAATTTAAGATGTGACCTACCATTTAAATTTGTCAGTGATTCGGGGATTGTGAAACCATAAAAACGGTATTTATGAACAAGAAGGCAGCGGAAAGAGTTTTATCAATTTTAACAAACAGAATGGTGAAAGCCCAGCAGAGAGGTCAATTAAAGGAAATTCCACTCAACAATCAACGCACCACTGTACGGCGGCGAATATAACTGAAGAAGTGCTCAAAAAACTGCTTTCAAACGTTCTGTGTCTAAATTATAACAAATAAAAACAATAAAAAACAATAACTTGTGCTCGTATGAAGATTTAGAGCCTGAGTTTCATTTGGTGAAAGACTTTCCGAAAATCGTGTTTTTCCTGTAAAAGTCTAAGAAAAACCTTCTCAATCTTCGCCGTTCGGAGTCGGAATAAAAGTGAAGGTCGCTTCTACTCGTGAGAAAACAGCAGCCCGCACAACCCGCGTAGTTGATGAACAAGCTAGGTCCTGGTCCGTCTGTTGACTGTCGCGCCATTTAATATATGCGTACAGGACTATGGCTCCGTTTTGAAAATGTGTTCTTCACACTTCTAATGTATTTGGCTTTCAATGTCGCTATTAAGTATGCTGCAACAATCCTGACGGGCTTCTTACCACATTAAATCTAGGACTTCCCTAAAACAGGTGGAATTTACAGATCATTTGAAATAAACTATACTTACGTTATTAGCATATTGTGACTGTATTCTGTGTCGATATTCTCACAAAATTCAAAACTCCTCGAACTACAGACAACAAATGCACAGAAATGCTTAGAAAGTTTCTCCCGCAAGTTTTAGTAAAAAAAAACAAGCGATGAAGAAACTCCTCAAAAGCTGATGTAAAACCCAAGGTGTCCTGTTTTGATTTCCTCTCGTGGCAAGCCAAAAACAAACGACTGCTTAAAACTGTTTGAAGAATGAAAGGAAAAGTGAGGAAAGGAAAACGAAAATGTTACTCAATCAGATAAACAAGTGATAAAACAAAAAGTTGACAAAACACCGTCGTATAAATTGTGCACACTTGAGAGATAGCGTCTCCCGCATTCCATATTCAGCTGGTTGGTTACATCTCCTCTTGAACTGGGGACGAAACCAGATTTCTGTGTTACAACACTCTTAAGCCGTGGTTATTGTGTTGATTTACATTTAAAAGTCCAAAAGAACTGGTTTGCGTGTTTCACTTTGATTCACTAATTTTCGATCTGTTTGTTGGTGGTAAAGAATAATTTGTAGGAAACAAGGTCGGAGGAAATAGTGGCTGCCTTTGGGGCAATGATCGAGTTATTCGGCATGTGACTAAGGATTTTGTGTAAATTAAAAATGAATAAACGATATTTGGCTGTGGAATACTAATCTGACATGATTCATTAGAAGAGAGGAGACATTTCTCAGATTTTTTTTTACGTAGAATTTGCAATTTCTCAGATGAATAAGCAGAATGTCAAATTGTATGCGGAGACTACATTGACTCAGACTTTTCAATAAATTTGCGGTCTTCTTTGAGTGATGACCGGAGAACCGAGATTGTATTCGCAGACTTTTTGTGATTTATGTGATACGGCCGTGGTCGCCGTGGCGTAGTGGGTAGAGTGCGACGCTCACATGCCGAAAGGTTCGACTCCCAGTTCAACACCAATTTTTCTAATATTTCACGGCACCACCTCTTTCGAGCTGCTGACAACACTCAAAGAGTAATAACTGTCTAAGAAAGCTTCTCAAATTTCGCCGTTCGGAGTCATCAAAAAACTGTAGGTTCCTTCTACTCGTGAGAGAACAGTAGCGCGCACAACACGAGTACTTGATGAGCAAGCTTGGCCCTGGTCGCCCTTTGGACTGTAGCCCCAACAATTATTATTATTATTATACGGCCATTAAAAATGGTATTCAACTCCCCGTGATCGCATTTCTTGGTGGAGGAATTATGGACCAGAGTGTGTCATGTAAAGTTTAAAATGCTTGAGCAAAGGAAAGGGCAAAAAGGAAGGAAGGTGGACGACATTAACGTTTCCATTTTGTAGGAGGAACTCAAGTTTGCTTAATAAAGTTCCAAACAAATTTTAAAATCTAGAGAAATAATGAATTTGAAAAAAGAAAATTGCCATATCGTGCATGAAAACTCGAAAGCTAAATGTAGCATTAGCCAAATTCGTCGTTAAAGGACCAGGATTTTATGAAATGAGTTTAATAGTATTGTTTTGACTTTACAAAATTTTGGTATTTTATATAAAGTATATATATATATATAAATTATAAAGTTTTATGTATTTCCATGGTTAAGGAATTTTCAAAATCTGAGTTTTTTTTCTTGAATTGCTTTGTGCAACTCCCTGTTTATGGAAACGTTTAATTCAAACGCCAAACAACGGTCGCTATGTGTTGGAATGACAAATTGTTAGAAATTTAATTCAAATCCATTCGTCTATTCCAGGCCGATACTTGGTTAGCCTTAAATTTAAGAGTTAGTGCAAATGTTAGAAAAAGCGAAGGAGTTGCATTGTTTTCGCGATTGATAACCGCCCTTGTCTACTAATTGTTGGCACTACAATCCATAAGGGGACCAGGGCCTAGCTTGCTGACCAACTACTCGTGTTGTGCGCGCTACTGTTGTCTCACGAGTAGAAGGGACGTACAGTTTTTTGCCGACTCCGAATGCGAAATTTGAGAAGCTTTCTTAGACAGTTATTACTCTTTGAGTGTTGTCAGCAGCTCGAAAGAGGTGGTGCCGTGAAATATTAGAAAAATTGGTGTTGAGCTGGGAATCGAACCTAGACCCTTCACTATTCCCACTCCGCCACGGCGACCACCTTGTCCGCCTTGTCTATTCATATTATTTGTGGCATGTCACCTTAATAATAATTGAATGGCGCGACAGTCCACAAGGGACCAGGGCCAAGCTTGATCATCGACTACTCGTATTGAGCGCACTACTGTTCTACAGCGAGTAGAAGGGGCAGTTTTTTGCCGACTTCAAACGACGAAGTTTGAGAAGCTTTCTTTGACAGTTAATACTCTTGTAGTGTTTTGTCGAATGAGGTGGTGCCATGAAAAATTCGAAGTGTTCAGCTGGGAATCGAACTTAGACCCTTCGGCGTGTGAGTGTCGCACTCTACCCACTGCGCCACGGCGGCCACAAATGTCACCTTGGGTTCTGAAAATGTAAGACTGATGACCCAAGTCTTAAGTCTTTTTGTAAAAATTAAAAAAAAGTATTACATCTCATATCCTGTCTGAACTAAGTAGGTAAATGTTGGGGAAGGGACAATCTTAAACATACGATTTATTTCGAAAGTGACACTTCACTCCCACTTTGAATGAAAGGACGTCGCTGATGCAGATGAGATTCAATCCCAGCCTAGGAGGCTTTGAGAAGGAGTGAAAAAGTCTGTTGTGGAGAGGGCAAATAATGACAGACGTCAAAAAATTTTCTTTTTACGACTGCACTTAAAAAATACTTCAACATGCAATTACTTAAACACGGATCCGGTTTGGATCATTTGTTATTCAAACAAATCAGTCGTTAAGTCTTTTTATTGTTGTTATTATTTTTATTATATTCTATATTCCTAATTTGCTGCTGTGGCATAATAATTAGTAATACCTCATGATGCGGAATATCATGCCGTTAAGTGTGAAGGTCATTTGAATTTCCTAACCTCAAAAGAAAGACTAGAAATGGAAAAAATCCACCAGAAATATCGAGGAGCAGTAGGTAATGTGTTTCGAGCTGCTGACAACACTCAAAGAGTAATAACTGTCTAAGAAAGCTTCTCAAATTTCGCCGTTCGGAGTCGGCAAAAAACTGTAGGTCCCTTCTACTCGTGAGAGGATAGTAGCGCGCACAACACGAGTAGTTGATGAGCAAGCTAGGCCCTGGTTCCCCTTTGGACTGTAGCGCCAACAATTATTATTATTAGTAGGTAATGTGGTCATAGCATGACACGCGGAATCGATGGCTTTTCCATTCGTATACACGCACATTGTGGGATCGGTCCAGAATCCACCAGAAATAGTATTGAACTGGTTCTTTATCTCATTGATCCTATCGCAAATCTTGAACTAATATGACATCTGACATTCCTAATTTTAAAAGAATTTCAAAACATTAATGTTGAACGTCTCGTCTCAGCACGTGCCAACCAACGAAGGTTACATGTAACTAAAGGGACTCACAAAACACTTCACTGGAGCACTTAGACTTAAAAACTGGTACATTGGACCATCAGGGAGTAAGCTGCGTTTAATGGAAAATCTCCCTCTTCCGGAGGAATGCTATCAAAATCTCTTTGATAAAGATCCTTAGCCTTCAGCACCAATCGCAACAGCCACAAAAAACCTCCATCTGATCTTTGTAAGGACAGGAAAATGACAGAGGAACTGTTATGTTCAGTGTCGTTGCCATCTCTATAGGCAGTGCAGATGATTTCAACACATAGCCCAAGCACACTTACGTGCTTAGTGAATTTTAAATGACTCGTTAGAAAGCCAACAAATCGTCTGCAGTCTTGTCTGTCTAGGGATAACAGAAATGCCATAAATTTCTTGCTCAAGTTTGGGAGCACACAATTGGCCAGCCAGCATCTTGGTCGTGTCATTTCTGGTTGTGCTGAAACTAGAAACCAGCTGTCGATGGAAGTTCTATCCAAGAACAGGCGTAGTCCCAAAGTGGGTTCCGAGTTCATCGGTAACTTCGTTTCTTATGAACCAATGGTGCCCTGGTACTTTCTCAAGTCGTAACGAATTGAGCCTGCCGACCTAGTTAAGGAAAGGCTTACATACCTGAACTATCTTGGAAGCAGGTAGGAGTTGAGCATATCTTCGTTTTAGTAACGGCCTCCCCCACACAACTTAGTTCTTGATCATTATGACCGCATAGGTTTCCGCTTGGAAAACCGACGCGAAGTTACTTAGAGAGGTCTGAAATCTTATCTCGTCATTCTTTACGAAGGCCTAAGCTCCAGTTCCCTTCATCGTCTTGGAGCGAATAATTGGAGTGAATAGATTCCCCATCCTAGTTCGTAGTCTCTGATCGGAGCTAGTTCTGGACACAAGAAAAGTCAACTTTGTATCAGCGCCGGAGTTAAATTATTAGCATCCGCATATCAAACGGGGTATTTAATACAATCCGCCTGTCTACCGAGGTTGTCTTTTAAATGTACGTTGAGTGCAAGTGTAATCGCATTTGTTGCTTTATTAGGTTCTCAATGAATAATTTGCATATTTGGCATATTTTAAGTTTTCAATTCAAATCCCAAAAAGCGATTACATAATTTCTTCTTACAGTTGGGGAATAATTATCACAGCAGACTGCTATGAAATAAATTGTAGCTGACACAGAATAATTTCATTCATTCGAGATCATGTTTACTCACAGTCTTTAAATGTAACCCGAGGCATAGAAACCAGCACTCATTTACAATTCAATGAACTCAATAAAAATATGAACACCAGCACCAGAACAATGTACAAGTTCTTAACACTTGTTACCCCATAAAGTACATTGCACCAGCAACAAGTTATTTTGTTGCTTTAAACTTGTAAGACGAATCACAAGATTTATGAAAACCCATTAAGAGGAACGTAAGTATTTTCTCAATTGGTGGCCAAAGCCAATACACTTGTGTGTAATTATAAACAGGAAAAAAATGCTTGTCAGATTTTTAGTTGATCTGCAAAACACAACAAACAATAGAACTTGATTTTTCAAATGAACACAGCCACCTCAAGCCGTCGTTGACAGTGTCTTGAGTTCAGTAGCTGCGTCATTCACGGTTGCCCAACCACTGGTTAATCGCATTGTTTATCTAAAGTTGTAACAAAAATATGAAAAATCGCAATTCAATTAAACGCCAGGCTCTCGCGCTGACTTCAGGAACTGGTCTTGTTGACCTGAATGTTTGGTTGTTCGATGATGCATGAAGTCAAAAAGCATTTTTTGTTTTTAATTGACTTACCAGCGAAGGAAGGCAACGTCTTTGTTCCCCGTGTAGTCGCACGGCATTGAGGATATAAATCAAAAAGATCGAAGATTTTTTGTGACGTTGTGAGAAGGTCAGCCTGAGGATGCAAGGTGTGTACTGTTTTGATTGACTGCGACTTTAAGTGCCATTCGGTCAGCCATTGTTGTAACTATGCACATCGAGAGCGAGGCACTTGCATGTTAGTTTGATGGCACACTTTAGTGTTTATTGGCCTTAACTGCTGATCCGATGAGGGTTTAAGTGTCGAGTGTCATTTAGTCGCTTGCACAGACTGAAATATGATACCCTTCTGGCATTTTCTGTAATGTTTTGAAAGAACGATGCTATTGTGTTGTATAAAGCTTCAAAAATTAATTGTCTGCATTACCGTTGACACTGATTTTCTACAGTTAACTCATTCAAGAGTGATAAATATGATGTATATGATATGCTTAACAATCAAGTTGAAAAACACACCAAAACTTGTTACACTAGCACATTGAGGGTTTCGTTTTGTAAATAATGCCATAAAAATTGGTTCTATTCATATCAAAAATAAGTATTTTAGAATCGACACTTCGTATCAGAAAGTTAAAAGTTGAGGCTTGATCTCATTTCAAGAAGAAATAATTTAATAAAATTTTGAGGGCAAAGTTTACAGATTTGGAAATTATTGTCATCCATGCTTTTTAAAATACCATTGTATATAATCAAATCAGATATCTATCTGGTATAGTTGAACAGGGTGGTCACCGTGATGTAGTGGGTAGAGTGCGATGCTCACACGACGAAGGGTCTAGGTTCAATTCCCAGCTCAACACAAATTTTTCGAATTTTTCACGGCACCACCTCCTTCGAGCTGCTGACAACACTCAAAGAATAATAATAACTGTCTAAGAAAGCTTCTTAAATTTCGCCGTTCGGAGTCGGCAAAAAACTGTAGGTCCGTTCTACTCGTGCGACAACAGTAGCGCGCACAACACAGGTAGTTGATGAGCAAGCTAGGCCCTGGTCCCCCTTTGGACTGTAGCGGCAACAATTATTATTATTATTAAAGTTGAACAGGAATAGGCTACCTGGGTTAAGCTTTTGAAGCAGCGAGGGATTTCATTCGTACATTTCGGCAGATATGGTTTTCAAGTTTTTTTTTTAAATAACAGATCCAGGAAAACCTTCAAATAAAAGGGAACGCAAGTGTGAAGCATTTCAAAAAACACAAAGGTTGGCATGTAACAAAATTACCAAAAGACAAATATTTGACTCTCTTGCCATTGGCCAAAAATCTAAGTCGTTGCCAACTCGATTATTCCATCGGTCAGCACTAAGCGAATATAAATAGATAGTCATTTAAAACGAAATTAATTTAATAATCAATAATCAATTTATCAATATATTAACTGACGTTATATTGATTATCAATTCACTTGTAACTGTCATGTAACCTTTCACTGAAATTAATTTATGCTGTGTTTACGGCTTCTTGTTTGACAGCCACTCATGAGGGCTGAGGCAATTTGACATGCCCCAAGTGGTGGGAATCTATTTAATTTTCGCGTAAATTTCACAATTTTATGGCAAACTTGTTTCGATCAACTGAATGTTTATTCCAATTGATTAATTAATCGTTTATGATTGGAAATAGTGATAGTATTTCTAGATACAGCTTGAAATATGACTTTTCAGGGATTTGTTGTAAGCCCTAGGCATATATTTCCGTTCTGCAAAGCCTCTTAAATAAATAAATGGGACTGTTTGGAAACGGAAAATCGTTTCGACATTTGTTATATTATGACAAGTGACTCCATTTGCGTTCGACTGCTTCTAAAAATGTTCAAAGTCTGCAAAAAGGTAAAACTTTCTATTTGAAAGTGAGATACAGATGCCATTTGTTGGATTTTTGTGTTTTTCGTTTTGTAAATCTATGTTGTGATGTGGCCGCCGTAGCGTAGTGTGTAGAGTGCAACGCTCACGCGCCGAAGATTCGATTCGATTCCCGACTGAACCCCTCGAATTTTTCCACGGCACCACCTCTTTGCAACTGCTGACAGCAGTCAAAGAGTATTAATTGTCTATGAAAAAGCTTTTCAAACCGAAGTTGGATCGTTGGGAGTCGGTAAAAAATGGTACGTCCCTTCTATTCCTGAGGGAACAGTAGCGCTCCCAACACGAGTAGTTGATGAACAAGCTAGGCCCTGGTCCTCCCTGTGGACTGTCGCACAACACTATTATGATTAAATGATTCTGTATGATTTCAGCTGCTTCTTCACATGTAGTAGGTGGTGAGATAGAAACACCCATTGCTAAGTATGTTATAATGCTGGCTGAACTTTCATAAAAAATCCTTTTAATTTCGGAAAGAGTTCAATCACAGCAAAAGGGAAGTTAAGAAAAATAGATTCAGGCCATTGACTGAACGAAAGTCGAATTACTATCCGCACTAATCGGATTCACAGTCACTCTAAGTCAGAAACGCCAAAGGTATTAAATCTTCATACTAAACGTTTAGTTTTAATTATAATAATTGTTGGCGCGATAGTCCACAGGTGGACCATTGCCTAGCTTGCTCATCAACTACTCGTGTTGTGGGCGCTACTGTTCTCTCACAAGTAGAAGGGACCTAAAGGTTTCTTTATGGACTCCGGCGAAGTTTCAGAAGCCTTTTTAGACAGTTGTTACTCTTTGAATGTTGTCAGTAACTCGAAAGAGGTGATGCCGTGAAAAAATTCGAGGTGGCTAAACACCACCGATCAAACCTAGACCCTTCGGTGTGTAAGCGTCACACTCTACCCACTACGCCACGGCACATTGAATTAACATTACATAACTTAAAGCTTTCAAATGTTAAAGATTTGTGCACAGTTATTGACACTTATAGAAGCATACATGAGCTTATTCAAAATGAACTGGTCAGACAAGGTTACCTCTTCACATATCACCAAAACTTGAGGAATACGTCTCCTGCTTAGGAGGAAAAACACATTTTACACTTAACTTTTGTTTCTCTGAAGTGATGAACGATAAAAGTTAAGGGAAGAAGATTAGATTGTAAGAAAGTTGATTTTGGAAGTGATTTAACATTGCTGTAGAAATGAGTATATATCATGGTCGAGTTGCACTTTGCGAATACCCGTAGGTGCAGGACGTCCAACATGAAATTCGGATTTCGGATTTAGAGGCGTAATTAAAAAAAATCGAGCACTGAGGCCTAGAATATGTATTTTATAAGGGAAAATAAATACAGGAAAAGGTTGTCAATGAAAGTTGTAATTCTCTTTCTAGAGACAGGGGTCAGCTATAATTTTTTGATATCAAGCGTTGACGAGATGTAGACAACGTTTATTTTAGTACCTCGTAGAAATTTACTTGAAACTCCAGTATAATCTGTCAGTAAACGCAAGATAAAAATTCTTTTTTTCAAAGCAAAATCCACAGAAAGCTTTCCTTGACTGCAACGAATAAACAACTAAGATGTCACCTAATTTTCCCTTACTTCAAACACTTGAGGGTGTCCCAAGATGACACTTGTAACCACTTGTCATTGGTCTTGTCCATACTGTCAATTACCATTTCAATAATAAATTTAGAATTATTCTTTCATCGTAAGTTGTGACCATAATACAATTTGCAGCGGGTGAAAAATATAAATCACTAAAGATCTTGTATTATTGATTTCAACAAAAGACAGCAGAAGTTGTGGGTTTCAGTACTCTTGTTAAGGTCTATCAAGGCTAATTTTAAACAAAAGAAGCAATAAAATTTAGAGAATTATGAATGAGGGATGACTTCACATGACAAACGGGTGGTTCACAACAATGGGGAACAATTGAGGAAAGGATATTTAAAGGGAATTTAATTCTTCGTGAAGATGTTTTGCTTCGGTGTTCATTCAAATGTTCATGTGTTCATTCAAAATTTGAATTAACTTATAACTTAATAAGTTCCGGGATACATAGGGGGCGCTACTGACAAAAAAAAAAATCATTTAAATTTAAAAAAAATTAGTGGCGATCTGAATCTGGCTGTCATCTGAGCTAAATATACAATTTGTTAAAAGCAATTAAAATAAAATAAATTGAAATGAACCAGCAGACAAAATATATGATCCTCTCTCAAGGAACTTTTATTATTCTAAACTGGGATTTCAAGAACTGATGTTGTTGGAAATAGAAGACCAGACACAGTACGGTTCAAAACTATGCCAAAAAGCGCGGTTTTCATTTGAGCACATGCTGGTGAATCATTTTGTACACTAGCTACTGCGACAAAGTAAATATTTCAAATTCAATTGTCTTGCATCTCTTAACATTACATTCGAGTACAAGATAAATGTTCAGTTCATACCATTTCTGGCGAAAAGCTGTTTCTCTTTGTCTAAGTTTTAACTTAATTCTTTGTAGGAAGTGGGGTACACCCAAGTCATTTGTCAAAACCCAGTAGAAAAATTGCTGAGAGAGTTGAGAGTTTCGAGTTCCTTGACCTGACATCCTACCTATCTCAAGCTATTTGAAGCATCAGCATCTGATGCACAAAGCTCGGTTCATCATTATTCAATAAAAGCAAAATCGAATGGAATCTCATATTCCAATCTAATCTTCAAGTGAAATCTCACAAAATATTTTTGAAAATATTGTTGACTTGTTATCAACAATATCACGGAATGACTCAATTTCAAAAAAAATTGAAGCTATTCAATTTGCTCAAGACAGAACAGTCTTCAATTGCAGAACATTCTGTTAATGAATTCGAATCGCCTACGATACGAAATCAAATCTGCGCAGAAACAAACTTTCAGTTAATTCAAACTAATGCGAGTTTTCAATGATTCAGATTCTTGCTGCATACCTCCCGATCAGCCAAAGAACGACCAAAATAGACAAAGATGAAACGAATTCTCTTCATTCAATATCTGTTCTCGACTCAGTTTTGAGCAATAAAACTGCTCCGTGAGGACTGGGACACTGAATGAATACAAAAAAGAGCTCCAAGCATTCCTTGCATCGATTTAGACTGTTGCTTTAAAAGTTGTTGTCTTAATCAGCTGAGAAAAGAACAAAAGAAATCGGAGCAACCAGAGGTGAACTTAAATTCATTGCGAAACTAGGAGGGTAGCTTAGATCGAAGGGCTAGAATGAATCGACAGAATTTGTGGTAAAATAAGGGTTGCCAACTTATACATATGTACTTAAAAGAACGCTTTTGTACGACAATTAAATGTATTCCCTTTGAATGGAAATTGTTTGTGTGAGCCATGTTCATCGACCAGTAAAACGACGAAAAGTGAGTGAGTGAGTGAGAAAAGACGAAAAGAGTAAACGAAAAGTGCTTTACATCCCAAATGTATTCAGATTTCCAAGAGGAGCGTAAGTTAAAACACGAGGAACTCATTTTTCCCGAATTGATGAAAACCACCAGAATTCAGTGAACAGAATTTGTCACTTCTCTCGAACTGAAATGCTAAAAAAAAGATCAGAGGCCCGAAATCATCGTGTTCAAATTCACTTTCATCTCACGTCCTTAAGCCAGGGAACCACTCAACGGGGAGTTCACTAGAAAATGATCAAATCCTGCAGATGGTGCAAGGTGCACGATTACACACCCTATCTGCGTCACCAATAAATACAACGCAAAATACCCACACGATGAGTGGCTCAAAACCAAACCGCATTCCACCGGAGGACACTTATGTTGTGTCCGCACTCTGCATGCCATCGCGTCAGCAGCACCGTCCAGCACATGCTCATTTTACATTCAATGAAGCGTTTAATGGTCAGTTTCAGTCGGATTATTACTCAACTGAATCAAGGTTCTCCTTTGTCCCACTGGCCGGGTAGCCTCCCCCCCCTCAATACGGTGGTTAATTTCGTCAGAAACACGAAATCTTGTGAATATTCGCTTCAGCCCGCGGAACAAGTCACAAGATGCACGAAAACGGTTGGAAAGAATTAATTTTCCCCATCTTCTAGGTTCCCATGCTCATGCATTAAGCAATTCACGGCGCTCATCCCCGAGCAGCTGCTGACGCTCGAAGTGGAAGTAAACCAAACCAAAGTCCAGTCAGACAACTTTCATTTTCAATAGAGGCCACTGTTGGATAAACCATCGAGACACTACCACAACCGTCTAGCAAGCATCAGCAACTCTCGCACCAACTGGAACACATCTGGTTGGCTGCGCAAAGTGCGTTTAAATCGGTTTTTCTGCTTTTCTGTTGCTCCAGTCTTGCTGCACTCTTTTGCGAAACCGAAAATGTGAACAAAAGAATGGAAAGAAAAAAATCGTTTTCTGCTGAAAAGAAAATTGATTAAATAACAAAACACGGCGCACAAGTGCGCTGGTGGCTGACGGCTGGTGCCAGGTGGTGGCGATTAAAATGTGGCTGGCAACATGTTGCGCGCCAGCAGTGGGGTAAGGTGGCACAAGGTCGTCCAAGTTTGTTGACGTTTCGGGAAGCTACTACATGCGGTGCCAGCTATCTGTTTGGTTTTCATTTTGATTTTTTTTTATGCTCTGTCGTCATGGACAGAGTTGCAGCAGCACGCTACAAAATGATAGATGCTGCTGAGTTGTGGATTTTTTGTTTTTCGTTGCCGTCTGCCTTCCTCCAGCTGGTGGTGGAAAATTCTGCGGAATCGTAACTATTTAAATGCAGTTCACAGAGCGAGATGCATTTGTGTGGAAATTTTGTAGTTTTTCCTCGATTGAATGACATCGGCAGGGGGAGCGAGGGGGTTGTGAGGTTTCATCGTATTTGGTTTCTTCACAAATGATTGCTGGCTTGTGGATCATAGCGTTGCACTTGTTGTGTACTTCTTTTGAAAGAAGAGTGACTCATGGGCGCTGAGCTGACTGTGTGTTTTGGTTTTTTGCTTATTTGGTTTTCTTTTGTTCGGCTTGTCTTGGGAAATTCACAAGATTCAGTGGAATTGTGAATGTGACATCCGCATGCGGTAAATGGGTCAGTGGGAAGTAGTCGATGTCGTTGGCGGTTTTTTCTGTTTCTCTTTTTTTTGTGCAACTGACAGGCCATGGGCACACATCTGATCTGAAGAAACAACTTTCAGGGTCTGTATTTTGAGGAATGCATGACAAATTGCCTGTCTATGCAGCTAACTTGTTTGCTTGACGAGAATTCAAAATAAATCGATTGGACTCTTTGTAATTCTGGGCTTCAAGTATTAAGCGATTATCAGTCGAATAATATCTGTTGAGTGAATTTGAAGTGTTGGGGGCAAATACTGGAGTTCGTTCAACCTTCAAACTTCTCAGACGAGGCTTGACTTCGGTGTGGAAACAGGTTTATCAAATGCTGTTCGACTAATCGGCCTGCTGCTGCAGTGATTGTCGGTTTTTGTGTTGAATAATGGCTCATGTGGGTACTTTGTTGCTCAAATAAAGTCAATAGAAACTGTTGAAGGCATTTAAAGCGAGATAAAACCTCTAAAGGTTAGATTACGGCAAGTTCCTTAAATGCAAGATCATTCGTACGCAGGCAGACACTTGTGAATTTAAGACAGTTCGTGAAATTGTGGGCAAGCTTCTGAGTTTGTTGTTGATTTGTAGATTTCTGGGAATGTCGAATGTCGTTTGGTTTTTTTTCCATTGCCATTCATAATTGGCCACGAGTGGTTCTAAGACGTTCAATTAGTTGCCTGATTCACTTTTATTGAAGCCTATTTTTTGATTTTTTTCCTTATTTCCGAAATGTCAACAGAGAACGATGGCCAAGTGAATTACTTTCTGCTGCTCCCTAATTTTGTGCACCGAAACATTGATGAGCTGAAAGGCTGCATGTTTTTAGAAATTTTCGGATTGTCTCTTTCCTTGAAAATGGACTACAACGCGGTGTAAGAAGTAAGAAGTAGTAAGAAGATGTAAGTAAGACCAGGTAATAATATTTATATGAAATAAAATTTTAAATCTGGTTCTAAGTAATCGATAAATGTATTAAAAATCGAAAGAGCAGCTAAAAATTGCGAAAGTCATAGCAAAAGATAAGTGTAAACTTTGCTTCCACCAAAATTAGTCAGTTTTCTTTCCTTCGACGAAATTTCAAAATGGCTGCATTCACGCCAAAATTCGCCAAAAATTTCTAAATGCCTTAAACACTCAAAAGAGCAAAATAGGAAGATGGCCACAGTCCCAAAAGGGCAGAGTTGCAGAACTCGGGACTTAATTGATTAATGAATAGCTAATTTTGGAAGTAAATATTAAATTCACACCTCATACAAGTCCAACAATAACCGACGAAGGTGATTAAGGAAAGACAACATAATCTCCAAAGCTATCAATCTGATGAGTACGTTTTGGAATCCATTTAGGGATTGTATTTTTTTCGGATAGCTTTAAGATATTGGAACTTTCGAAAAGGGGAAGGCAATGTTGTTGACTTATCATCTCCACTTAGTTAACCGTGTCATGCAGGCAAATAAAGTACACAGTCGTCAAGATAAGACCGCCAACACCAACGCCTTGGACAGAATGTTGCAATGGGAGCATATAACTTTGAAGAATTGAAAGAATTTGTATACCTAGCAACCGCAATCAACTTAGACAACAACAACAGAGCTGAAATCAATCGAAGGTTGACTCTTAGTTAATGCTATTTTGGGCTAAGAAAGCAATTGTCAAAAAAATCCCTCTCTCGAACAACTATATTAACCTAGACCCTAACTATCCTAGTCCATATCGCAGACGCATGTACTTTGATGAAAGCGGACGAGGTTGGTCTTGGCTTTTCCGGGAGAAAAATTCTTTGGGTGATTTTGGGCCTCGTCGGCATTGATAAGTGAAGGAGAACACTCAACAGTGAAGTATACAAGCTGTTTAGCGAAATCGACATTGCTAGACGATTGCAAATTCAACAATTGAATTGGCTTGGTTATGTAAAGAGAATGGATAACGCGTCCCGGAAAGTCATCGAATCCATCTCCGAAGTGCGGAACAGGGAAGAAAGACTCAGACTTGGTGGCACGCGCGAGATGAATGGGATGTTAATCAACCTAGCGTGCGAACCTGGAGAGAGTAAGCAAAAGATCGGGGTAGCTGGAGACGGTTGTTGGTTAAGGTCCAGGTCAACCCCGGACTGCAGCGCTAACTTTAGTAAGACTTCAATCTCCTGAAAATGATGGACAACAAAAATCTGCGGAGCTACAATCGCATTTTTTGTTTCATGAGCTGTTGGGCACACCTACGCTCTAGAGTTAATGTCCATCTGTTTTCACGAGTTGTCGATTACAGGGTTCCCACCTTATTGCAACTCGTGTTTTGTTAGAGTTCTAAATTTTCAAACTCATTTTTTGTAGTTCATTAACCTAATCTGAAATCTGTTTTTATATTTAAGAAACTGAATTATAAATAAATGTTAGAGTTTTAATCTCACGCAAGTAGCCCCGTATCGAAAAAGCAGTAAAGCTGTCTTAAAACATTTTTCTGTAAATTCGTTATTTGACTCAATTTCAATGCAGAATCCGATAAATAAAGGGTGTCCCAACAAGAACGCAAAATTTAGATTTTAAATAAAACGCAGATATTTAAAAAAAAAAGTGAATTCCTTATTATATCGCAAAGTACACAAGATGAGGTTATTTTTAAAATAACACATCGGCCAGATGGCCTCCGCGGATTTGCTGGCACATACGCGATCTTTTACTGAAATTTTCAATGACAGTTTTTTTTTTTAAATGCTGCGGTATTTCGTTAATGCAGAGTCCAATTTCCTCTTTTAAGGCTTGAGTCGTCGTCGGCTTATTCGCATAAACCATCGACTTCAAAAAACTCCAAAGAAAAAAGTCCAATAGTGTTAAATCACACGATCTAGGCGGCCAATTCTGGTCTCCAAAACTCGAAATAACACGACCGGAAAATGACTGATGCAGCAATTGAATTGTTTCTCTGGCTGTATGAGATGTGGCGCCGACTTATTGAAATCACACCCCCTCCACGTTCATTTCTTCAATTCTAGGCACAAAAAAATTGGTTATCATTTAACGATACCGAACACCATACACTGTTTGCGCTTGACCTCAATCATTTTCATAAAAAAAGATCCAATGATTCCTCCAGCCCAAAATCCACACCACACAGTGACACGTTGAGGATGCATTTGCTTCTCGTGAATTACTCGAGGATTTTCCTCGTCCCAAATGCGACAATTCTGCCTATTGACAAAGCCATCAAGATTTAAATGGGCCTCGTCACTAAAGATGAACTGTAGCTGCAAAACTTTCACCAATTTGGTAAAACAATTTCACAATGAGAATGTGTTGTTCATTTTTGCTAACCTTCTACTAACAAATACTTGTTCAAATGTCAAACAATGACAATTCGAATGGCGCCAAATTTAAATCTTGTGTTCTTGTTGGGACACCCTTTATTTGAAAACGAATTCAATTGTCAGCTTGATCAGCAGGTCTTTGTCCAAATTTGTTACAATTGTGTACAAAATAAAAAAAAATATTAGCTAGTAACGTGAGAGTGCAAATGTGAAGAGACTGTTGTCGAAGTAAAAAACCCCAACAGAAGATTCAAAATTCCTTAATCAAAAGTCAAAGCTTCACTGCAAATAAATCAACACACAGGCAACCATTAGCATCCAACTCTGTACTCAGACACTCCTATCATTCACCTCAAACCATCAGATCCAACAATGAAAACCCGCACTGCTTGGTAAAAAATTATCATCACGAAGATCTTAATTTTGATGGATGCTTTTTCACGAACGCATTTTTATGCGAATGCTCAACGTGATGAAATTGCTTGTATGTTCGCTTAATTTCCACCGGGATTGGCTTTGCCCTGACTTAAGGAGACTTCAAGGGAAGTGATTTTGTCTCGGAATTGTTAGCGGACTTAGTTTTTTCAGATTTATTGACTGGACAACGGCTGGTGAGGGGTCGAGGAAATTATGCAGTTCAGGTTTCTGTTCAAGTGTGTGACCTCTGGTTGGTTGACAGTGTCCGTGAACGCTTGTCGAACTTGTCAAGAAGTGTTGGTGTCAAATTTTTATTCTGCGGCCCTCTGACGTGAAGTGATTCAAGTGGCTGACCTAAGTTCAATGTTTCACGGAATGAGGAATTTTTCCTGGTCAAAGAGCAATCGTTTGAACTTCAAACCAAACGCTGACTGGAGTATGTCTTGAAATATGAATTTGGGAGTTATATGCGCTGTGATCTTGTCATTCGTCATCATCGGCGCGGCTACCAAGTTTCTTGTCGTGGCCTCCATTAAGACGTCAAGCACCAACGTTATCAGCAGGTTTCGCTTCCATATGTGAACACCGCTGGAAACATCGTTCTCTACAGCAGAAGCTCCGAGGATTTTGTGACATTTCTCAACTTAGGTAATTAAAGGCATATATCTTCTTCCAAGCTGTTATCGGGTACAACTCCAAATCTAAGACAAGAAAAGACGACTCAGTCATGTAGTTTGTCTTCCTTTTACTGATTTGCACCAAGGTTTCTTTTCGCCCGCTCCCCCTGGCTGTTGTTTTGTACGTTCGATGAAGTCAACATTAGCTGCATAAGCTACAATGCACGAGACCCTCATGACGATGTGATGTCACCCGCCCCAGGTTAAGAGAAGGCAGGCCAAACAATTCTCCTGTGGGATCCCATTAAAAATATTGATTAACCTGCATGACAGTCCTTAACTTGACCTTTCAGTCGTTTTGACGTTGGCCATGGTCAAAAAACTAAGTCATTGGAATGTCATGTCAGTGTCATCCAAATTAAACTATTCTCTCGTAGGGAGGCCATGAGGGCTGAGATAAATTTACAACAACTGAATACCACATCAGCCAACCAAATAAAGGAATGTGCATGGACTGGCTTTAAAAAGTTGTATACATTTCAACCTGGTGTATTATTCCCTAAGCATACTTCTCCGAGAGTGGCCGCCGTGGCGTACTGGGTAGAGTGCGACGCTCACACGCCAAAGGGTGTAGGTTCAATTCCCAGCTCAACGCCAATTTTTCGAATTTTTCACTGCACCACCTCATTCTAGCTGCTGACAACACTCAAAGAGTAATAACTGTCCAAGAAGGCTTCTCAACTTTCGTCTTTCGGAGTCGGCAAAAAACTGTAGGTCCCTTCTGCTCGTAAGAGAACAGTAGCGCGCACAACACGAGTAGTTGATGAACAAGCTAGGCCCTGGTCCCCCTTTGGACTGTAGCGCCAAAAATTATTATTATTATACATCTCTGAGACTCATTTGATGATTTCGAAAAGGCATGCAACCCACAACTGTCTTGATAAAAGTTATAACGTATTTTTTTAAATTAACGCTGTGTCTTTAATAACTTCCAGAAACGTCTCACATTCAGGAAATGACTAAATATAGAGACCCTGCGCGAAACTCGCAAATTAATCGTCCTAATGAATCTCTGATGAGTCAACGTGTGAGACAAATCACTCTCATACATCTTCATTTCTGTGGCTACTTCCTTTTATTCTACAGTTCACATCAACTTAATGTGGAGAACGTGTCGAAAAGTTAGTTTCCCAAAACTGAAATGAAAATTGGGCAATATTCACGACTCACCCACTCACACTTATTGCCCAAGTAATGACTCCTGATTAGCTGGACATGATTGATAGAACGATGAAACTAAATAAGTTCGAAAAATAGTTGGATTGTAGCTGAATTCGGTGTGATCAGTGATTTGTTTCAAGAAAGGGTTACTGGGTTTGAAATCTTTTTTATGCTATTTTGAGTACCGCGCATCAGGATTACATACCGGATCTATATGGAAGATGAAGGAAGGGAACAAGTGAAAGGCAGCCCATCTCCTAGTGTGCAACTTACTTACTTGGAAGCATATTTCTTCAACAACTTAAGCTATCCTCAAAAAGATTGTATCAACCTATTCGCTTATTAAATCAATAGTTGCAAACATTTTGTTAGTGTCTATGATGGTTTTGGGATTTTGGGATTTCACATACCACAGAAGTCTTAAATGGGGTTGACACTCGTTTCAGTCAACCACTCCACATTAACCCAAACTGACCTTCAAAGCTACCATTTAGCGTAAGATCTGTGGGAATAGTTCAAATGGTTGTTTAAAGTTACAAACAAGTCACTTGAACCCAACTTATTCCAGACGCTTCAATACTGTTCATTAAGGTCATTGTTTAAACTGCATTCTGTAGCAGTTCAACTTCTCTATGAAGTGCCTAAATAAACCTCAGTCACCTGTTGTAAGACGATTCTGTAACGTGATATGCGATCTTTTGCCGCATCGAACAAGAGAAAAGCTGTGGTTTTGAGTCAATAGCATATCCATGATTTTATGATGTAATTTCAAATGGTGACTCAACTTATTTGCCATCAATTCCGTCTGTGTTCGAACTGAACTTTAGATCTAAATTAATTAAACAACTTATTTCTCTGTCCCAATTAATGCTTCAACTTGTGGAATTGAATACAACTTACAACTGATGTAAGAAGTTATGAAATATGTTAGTTTCTGAGATAAAAGCGAATTTGTATAGTGTCTTCTGTCACAGTTTTTAAGGAAATGAGGCTTGCTGTGTTGGCCTCAGATGAAGCGGATGCACCGTTTACAGATGAGAGGAAAATGTAAGATTCTTTGAAAAGACGTATTACGAGCGCCGTCAGCATTTGCAGAGAAGGAAAATATTTGAAAAGTTTATCGACACAGGTTGAGGTGGGAAAACAAATATTTCACCCAGAAATAAACGAAACAGAAAGCATCTGTTTAAAGCTGAAGCTATGCGAATGTATCTATCTCTTTCTATCTTTACATAATTCTCGTATCCAATAATTACAGTCAAAATTTTCAGAACGACAGTCTATTTGAAGAATTGTTTTCTTTCCTGCAAGTCAAAAATGAGTTACTAAAAAAATCATGAAGGGACAATGCAACATAGTAAACGGTGCATTGACAAAAGAAGTACTCTGCAGCGTCTTCATCACGCGCAATGAGTTTCAAAACCAAGCCCAAGCACACTAAAGTGCTTAGCAAATATGAAGTGTCTCGCTAATACGTCAACAAGGTGCCTGCCTGTCTTTTCTGTTTAGAGATAACAGAAATGCCGGGAATTTCTTACTGACGTTAAGATAAATGTGTTTGGTCAGCCTGCATAATTGAGAGTTCTGCCATCTCTGGTTCTGCAGTCAAGAAACCCAAGTGTCGATGGAAGACCTAACCCAGAACGCGGACAATTCCAAGTAGTGTTCGGGCCCTGTGAATGCCTCTTCATACTCTTGCCAAGTACATGCATTCCCAAACAATTTCTCAGGACTCAGAAGTCTTACGAAATTTAATTGGCATATCGAGGGAAGGCTTGCATTCCTGGACTACTTAGAAGTGATTAAAGGGTTGAATAAAGCCGCGGTAAAAAGGGACAACAACATCAGTACTAAACTCAAACGCAGAATCACTCTTGCCAATCGCTGTTTCTTTGGGCTCAAGAGGCAATTGAATAACAAAGACCTCTCTCGAAGGACTGATCTTGCTTTATATAACAGAATGATCATCCCAGTCCTACTCTATGGCGCCGAAACCTGGACGTTACTAAAAGTGGTTGAGGAAGCCCTTAGTCTTTTCGAGAGAAAGGTTTTGCGTGCGATTTTTGGTCCCACAAAACAAATAACAAACATGTTTCGTGCAATCAAAATATTAACAACAATAATAAAACAAATATATTTTGCGAAACATTTTTGTCCAATTTAACTCAAAACGAAGACATATGACATTTGTAATACATTAAATATACTTAAAACAATTAAGTTGGTTCGCAATGAGAACGTTTTTACACATTTAAAATACCTTTTGAGTACTATTTCAGTATGAACCAAAATAATACCAGAAACAAAATTTATTAACAACAGTTTTAAAATTATATATTTATTAATACCGAGTTATAGAATTTAAAATAAATAGCTGTTGTTCAGTGTTTTGTAATGTTTATTAATTCCTAAATACGATTTAGTAAATTATTGCGTGTAAACTAAGTTTATATCCTCAATTTGTTCTTGAAATAATCATAAAGTTGTAAGAATATTGTTTTTCTGATGCAACTACTGCGTTACAAACATAATTTCTGAACGCGGCTATCGGCAACCTTTTCTTTGTGTTAGAAAAAACTATACATTCTCTCTTTCAATTTGTTGTTATATATGCCTTCTCCTTCTAACAGTTTTAAGAGTGAGGAGATCCACCATATAGGCCGTTCACACGTATTCCTGTCTGTGAATCAGCTGTTCAGGAGGGGAAATGTTATAATGAACGCTGTCAAAATTAATTCAAGGGCGGGAGACGAGGGAGTTGACTGTCTCCCTATTGGTCCCTGACTGTAATCGAAACAAATTGAATTTAAACCTACTGTCAAATGAAATCAGCTATGCGTTGAAGTATTCATTGTGTCACCCCCTTCCTGGACGT
This sequence comes from Eristalinus aeneus, assembly GCA_955652365.1. Lineage (NCBI taxonomy): Eukaryota > Metazoa > Arthropoda > Insecta > Diptera > Syrphidae > Eristalinus > Eristalinus aeneus. The sequence continues at coordinate 124,603,496 of OY019130.1, read as the reverse complement.
ACTTCACCAACAACGGATATTTTGGTGCTACGCAAGTAAAGTATTCAATGTTCCGGGGCCTTAAGGTATTCAATGATGTAAAATGTTATTTTCAAACGAACATTGCTCTAAATCACAGCATTCGCAGCTAGTCAAAATCCAGTTCATTACAAAGTTTTTCTATTCATTGCCTCCAAACTCCATCATCTGTCTTAATGACGGAGAAATTCTTCCTTTGAGATCATACGACAAAATCATCCTCCACAAATTTTCAATGGACATCCATCAAACCCTTCTTAGAGCATTGTTTTCAAAAACAAAAAAAGAAAAAAACAGAAAAACAATAATTTTGTAAGCCACTGTGAAAATGAATTAAATCGGTTCCCCAACCGGTAGGCGGCCAAAAGTTTCGACTTTATTTTCGACTTAACAAACAATAGCAAGCGGCAGCGACGCCCGCTGAATGCCTAATGCCTGAATGTAGGACTACATTGGTGCTGGTGGGATTTCAGATATTCTAACCATGGCGATCCACTGCACACGACAACAATTTGTTTTTCTTTTCGGTATTCTATCGCTGCTTTGTTTTCGTATCCGACTTCTGGTGTTCGCCGCAACAAGAAAGCCAAATTTTATCACACAACTTAGCGCTGGCTTCTGGAAGTGGCTGCCATCGGGGAGTTGGCGTTTCATTTTTTCCACTCTTCTTCAGTTTTTTTTCTTTACACGAGGACTGCAAAGAAACAGAGAAAAGTAAAAGTTCTCGATGTGAAGCATGTAATTTGCTCTGCGCCAGCTCGACGGCTACTAGGTGTGTGTTGCAACTTTCGCCACCTTGCCACTGCAACAGACACGCCATTTGCCGGTTTTTTTTCGGCTTTCGATCGTTTTGTTTCAGTGGCTGTTTTTATTCACTCGCAAATTTTTCCTCGCGCACACCACTGATGACATAATTTCCACGCCACATGGCCGAAGTTGATGCTGGAGAGCGGCAATAAAAAACAACGAAACCCGTTTCCCCATTCGGCGCAATTGAATTTCCACAACCATTGCGGTGTTAGATAACTTATCCGCGTCAGGTGAAAAGTAAGCAGAGAAGCAAAAAGTAAAAATCAATCAAACCCGAATGGGTTTCCCAAACTGTGCCGCTGTGGACTCCTGCGAGGTGAAATGCGGTAGGTTCAATTACCTGTCTCACACTTTTTGGTTCCTGTTGGCGATGTAATGGCTTGAAAGGCGCATGCAGGTTTTTTTTTTTTTGTCGTTTGTTGTTTAGCGGTGTCCCAATGCTGGCGGCTACCGGTGGGGTTTTGGTGGTTACATCCAGACGCGTTATCAGATGACAACGATCGACGACGGTCACCGGTCATGCGGATGAGAGTGAAAAGCTAATGTGCCTCTTCTTATGTAAGGAACAACCACGTCAGATGTATGTGTCGGTAGGGGAACCGCGGGGCTAAACGTGTCAAAGGACTTTAAAAGGTGCAATTAGAGAGAAGGGAAAAAATAAGTAAATTGGTTGGCGGAAATTTCGCTGGGAATGCTTAAAAAATTCATATTTTTGAAGATGTGCACGGCAGTTGAAAGTACCTTCAACACTTCAATCGATGCAATTCCCAAATTGCCCAAAAGGGCTGCAAAAGTGGCCCTTTACTTCGACAACCAGTCTCAGCTTTGTTTAAAGCGTTTCATTTATTTTTTTCTTACGCACTCTCTAAAAATTTAAATAGACCAAAGCAACCATATTGACGATAACGAAACAATGCACTCCAATTTATCTCGATCACATTTCCAGATTACAAATCACAAGACGCAAAACCAACATTCTCAAGAGCTCCACTCAACGCCTCGGACAATAACTCTCGCACAAGGCAGTCCGCTGAATCACTCTCATATTTACTTGCACCCGTCTACATCAGAGATAGTTAACTGCATTTTTTTCTGCCATTTTTCGGAGCATATCTAACGATCTGACTATCGGTTATTAATTTGCAGCACAAAGCTGCGTGTCCGGTTGTCGAGAATATTCTAATCGGACTCGGTTTGAGTTCAATTGCCCGGTTCAAAGGTCCTTTGCTCTTGTCGTTCGATTCGTGTGTGAACCAAACCCGTTCGCACAGGTGATTCAAGTGATTTAATAACCAACACCGCAGTGCATTCATGCAGAGCTAATAGCAACTTACTGGTTTTCCAGCTGAATTGAGGTTAACTGGGCGCTCGTAGTTCTAGATTGCCGCTGTCACAGTTAGCCTGCCAGCCTTGGACACTGTGGCGGTGAATTCATCTTCAGCTGGCCGTCAAGCAAACATATGCACTGCCGCCGAGAATGCAATTCCGGCCAAATTCGAGTGTGTTACATGAATCAATTAATGGACTGCATAATCAGTTTTAATTGTGAAATGGTTAATTATTCGCAAGGAGAGCTGTACACGCATACATTTGCTTCTGGGTTGTATAACTCCTTGGGAAACGCTTTGCGGTCACATTGGGTTTTTGTTTTTCCTCCGCTTGTGCCGTCCAAACGCGGCGCGGCACAGCCCTGTCCAAATTCATGCAAATTTTCCTTTGTCGTCTTACGACGATCGTTTATGAATATTTATCGGTTATTTTGTGTGATATAGATAGCTTCACCGATTGAATAATGTGGAATTGAATTCATTGCATTGCACGAGTGAATAAATGTGATTGTTGTTGCGAAGGGACGGATGACGGTGAAGTGGAAGGGATTAAGTTAAATTGTCTTATGCGTTAACTAGATCAGTTTGAAACGAGTTCGATAGTGAGAAATGAGAACAACAACTGTCTTTAGATAAGTTTAGATAAGAGTCTCTGTCCGATGTGGAGTGCTGACTATGTGGTCAACGGATTTGGTAATCTGGGGAATAATTGTCGGCTGCGTAATTTAATTTTTAACGCCCAGAACTGAGAATGTTAGTTGTGGTTTCGAATTTTCAAATTTTTTGAATCCGCGCAGGGTGGTACAAGCAGCTAAATCTTGTCTTACTCCAGTACTTGTTTTCTTTGGCTTACAATGCTTTCTTAGTCTAAATCCGCTTTAATGTTTATGTTTTAAACGAAGGCCTAGGATGAACCTGGATCGATCGTATTATATTATACTTTGATCTGCTGTCCAAAGGCGAACTGTCAAAAGTTTCTGCCTGTCAACATGGCCCAGAATTAATCAATTGCAAGACATAATTGTTTTTATGAATTCCACTACAGTCCAAAGGGGGACAAAGGCCCAGCTTGCTCAGCTTACTTGTATCGTGCGCGCTCTTGTTCTCTCGCGAGTAGAAGTGACCTATGGTTTTTTTCTGATCTTGAACGGCGGAGTTTGAGAAACTTTTTCTTAGAAAACTATTACTCTTTGAGTGTTGTCAGCTGCGCGAAAGAAGTGGTGCCATGAAAAATTCAAGATGTTCAGCAGGAAATCGAACCCAGACCTTCGGCGTCTGAGTGTCGCACTCTAATCACTACGCCACGACGACCCTCGAGCTTTAGTATTACCCGAAACTCTTGGTATCCAGGAAATCGATAAAATGTGTATTCTTTTTATGGCGCTACAATCCGGGGTAGACTTGGGCCTCAACCAACATGCCTCTCCACTTCGCTCGCTAGTTGCCTCCAGTTGCGCACTCTATGTTAGTTGAGGTCCTTCTCCACTTGTGTGCTTTACCTTAGCCTAGGCCGCTCTCTGTCGCGTTGTCCCAATGGCTCGGATTCAAAGACTTTTCCGGCCGAAGCAGTGGTGTCCATACGCTCAACATGGCCTAGCCATCTTAAGCGTTGTATCCGAAGTCGCTTGACGAGGCGCATGTTGCTGTACAGCCCATAGAATTCGTCGTTAAATCTTCTCCTCTAGATGCCATCAACGCAAACAGGATCAAATATCGCACGCAAAACTTTTCTCTCGAAAAGACTGGGCTTCCTCATCCGCCTGTGTTAACGTCCAGGTTTTCGCGCCATAAAGTAGGACTGGCATGATCAAGGTGTTATATAAAGCGAGCTTAGTCCTTCGAGAGAAGACTTTATTACTCAATTGCCTTATGAGCCCAAAGAAACAGCGATTGGCAAAGGGTGATTCTGAGTTTGATTTCGGTACTGATGTTGTTGTCCCTATTTACCGCGGAGTCGAGGTAGATGAAATCCTGTACTACCTGGACGTTTCTCCTGTCTTCTGTGACTCTCTGTCCGAGACGTCGATGTTGTGTGTCCTTTCTTGATGACAGCATGTACTTAGTTTTGCCCTCATTTACCGCCAGACCCATTTTAGCCGTTTCCACTTCAATACCAGCAAACACCTCATTGACCGTTAGCTGTGTTTCTTGAATCACTTCAATGTCATCGACATAAGATATCAATTGAACTTTGACTTTGATTTGGACTTTGAAGAACGTGCCTCTGATCTTGTCTTGTGAGTAATGCACGATCTTCTCGAGGATGATATTGAAGAAGTCACATGACAGTGCGTCGACTTGTCTAAAACCTTTTTTGACATTCAGGGTCTCTGTGAAATTTTTATTGTCCCTGACGGAACAGCGAGGGTTTTCAATCGTCATCCTACATAATGTGACTAGTTTAGTAGAAATGCCAATACTAGACATTGCACTGTATAGCTCGTCTCTATGCACACTGTCATATGCGGCCTTAAAATCAACTCATAGGTGGTGAGTGTCGATTTGCACTTCTTGAGTCTTATCCAGGATCTGCCGTAGAGTAAAGATCTGGTCTATCGTTGACTTCTTATGCCTAAAACCACATTGATAGGGACCTATGCCAAATTGACATATGCTGATTTAAAAAAAAAAATTGTGGGGCATTCAATAGTGTCAAATTAATTACGAAAAGTTGCCGTGACTAAGTCTGGACATGCTTCCAAAGAAGAGTAATTTCTATTTTGCACCACTGAGAAAAATCCTTTAGTTGAACATGGTGAAGGTGAGGTATGTTGACAATCATGATAGTCCGCAGACTTGCTTGTTCGTACCGATAACTTCTTTAAGCGAATTTATTAAAATAATAAGGAACTGGACAATAAGTTTTGACTTTATGCTCCTTTAATATCAACGGCATTACAAATTACTATCGTTAAACGTTCAGAAAAAAAACCAAATACAAAAAAGTCACAGAACTTATTCTAAAAACTTCATTCTAAAACTACTAAACTCGTTTTAAAAACGTTTAAAAAATAATGTGGGCGATGACGATGACTACATTTAAGAACTAGCTAAACCGCAAAAGAAAGGTTAAGCTGAAAAGCAAAAAACTATTTAAAAAGGACCGGATAATAGAGGCTTGACTGTTTTTTAAATATAAATTGTCAATGTTATGAACGGCCATTTATGAAAAACTGATGAACAAATTCTGTGAAAAGCGATTCACCTATAAAAATGTATCTTGTGTTGTCACCACAAATTTTGGTGAAACCAAACATTTTATTTGTTGTAATATTCTTGGAATTTACGATTTGTTCCCGAATATCTTGAAGCGTTTCAAAATAAAGAAAGAAAAGTTTTTGCGTGCGAATTTCGGTCCTGTTTGAGTTGATGGTATCTGGATGAGAAGAATTAACGGTGAATTCTATGGGCTGTACACCAAAATGCGCCTGGTCAAGATGTCTAGGCTATGTGGAGCTTATGAATACCACTGCTCCGGCCCGAAAAGTCTGAATCTGAGACACTGGGAGAACGCAGTAAGGGACGGCCTAAGCTGAGATGGAGCACACAAGTGGAGAAGGACCTCAACCAAATTGGAGTGCGGACCGGAGGCAGCTGACGAGAGATTTTGCTGACTGGAGAGACATGTTGTTTAAGGCCAAGGTCCACCCCGGACTATATCGCCATGAAAAGAAGGAGAAGGAGTTTGAAAATAAAAATAAATTTGAAAAAGAGAATGCGGTGTTCAATTCAGAAATTGAACCTTGGAACCTCGACACACCAGTCGAGTGATACACTTTATCCACTACACTATAAGACACCGCAAATAAAGATAAACAAATGAATTAATATTCACTACTGTATTAGTTTTCAGACCTTGTGAATATTATATACGAAAAGTTATATTTAATGCCGCATTTAGTTTATACCATTTCTTTAGAACCAATCTCTACATAATTAAGTCTGCCATTATCCCAGTAGGCAATTATTAAATTAAAAAATTATTCCCCACCAGGAAATATTTGCTGACTGCTAATAGGTGTCAAGAAATGGCAAGGTGAATTATGCGAACATTCTTTACAAAACGTTATGAAACAGATAATGCTAACAACGTGTTGGTAGACCCCATTTAAACCTTTCCTTAAATTACTTCAATAGAAATACTGCAAATAAGTGGCAACCATATCAATTTACTTAATTCGCTCTTAGATGAGAGGTTTACGTAACTTTTTACAGTCGATTGAATAAAGGATGATTTGGCTATGTCAAAGACAGTGAACTCATCTGTGTTATGCATAGAATCACAAGGACCCTTAACAATGGAAATTAACAATCTGCGTGCAAAGTATTAACACAATCCTTCTTCTACTTGAAACAGAGCAAACAAACATGTATTTAATATAACGATGTTGCGGAATCGCAAATAGAGTCTCCACAACCGAGAGAATTGAAGGCTTTGAGGCGTTGATCATTTCTGCAAATGCGAACTATTAAATTATGTGTCAAATTACAGTACTCTTTTGTCCTAAATTAATTGCGCAGTCCGTAAGGAGCCGAAATTTCAGTTGTGTTGGACGACCTTCTTCTCATAAGTAAAGGGGAAATAAGCTTCTCAAACTCAGCCGTTCCGAGTTGGCAGAAAACTTTAGATCCTTTCTACTCGTGGGAGAACAGTAGCGCTTACAACACGAATAGTTAACGCGCAAGCTAGGCCCTGGTCCCACTGTGGACTGTCGCGCTACCCAATAATTTTTATTGTTGTTAAAGGGGACCAGCAACGCAATTCTTACTCCGAGTGAGGAAATTAAGAGGCTTGTTCTAGACACCTCATATGCTTGAAACTTGTCACAACAACTGTATGGTTAAGCAAAAAATGTACAAATACAGATCAAGGTATGTACACTGACTTAGGATTTAAGTCTATTGCGAACCGATGATCGACTCTCAAGAAACTAAAAGATCTAATGTGTGTTCCATGTGCACTTGATGAAGACCTACGTTCGCTTCCTTCATTTCGGTTGAACATCTGATCCCAATCTGTTGCCGGTGAGTTCCTCAAAAGTGCTATTTCTGGGTAAGCCTTTCAAATCAAAGCAGTTGATTCCAATTAGTAAATTGGGCCTTTTTGCCAGAAATCACTTTTTGGCTATTATTTGTGTCTTCTTCAAAATGTTTAAAATTCAGAACTTGTTCATTAAACTCCATTGTGTTGGGGAAAGCTGTGACCTCTGCCAATAGCCAGCTGTGATACTTCCCTGTTGTAAATATTTCAGTGTTCATGCATCAGATTGTATGAAGGAACTACAACTACTCCTTAAGATTAAATCGTGAAACCTTCAAACAATACTATCAATCCTTACATGCCTAATGCGTGAAAAATTTATCCAATGTCATCTTCGAGCCGAGAATGAAAGGCATTTGTTAAGGTAGTCATATACTTATGAACTTCAGTTGCCTGCATATCCCTTAAACTCATTCCATATTCATATCTCGATCATCTTGATGTCTGGCAAATGAATTATTTGAAACATTTCGACTCTGCAGGTTGAACAAAATCCGTACGACGCACAAATCAGAATATTCAAATTCAAACTGCTGCCCCAGCCATTAGGTTCACATAATGAGAACAGGAATTTCCCACACACTGCGTGATCAAAGGAATTTAGCAGCGCAAGCATCTCAGGAACAAAAATCGACCATTGCCAACCGATTAACATAAACGAGACGCATTATTCTCTGCATTGGCCTAAATTTCAAGCGAGTACCCAGCAGGAAATCACGTTTGTGGCGTAAACAAAACGAAACAAATTGCGCGTTTTTCACTATGAGGCCATCAACAAAGAGATGTTTATTTACAAGCAACGAACAAATTTCATCACCTCCTAATCTGCTTATAGCACAAGGCTGCCCAAATTTAGGTCTGGCCAATCGACGAAACAGTGCGGTTTCATGGAGAACATGTCAAGTCTTGAAGGCCGTTAATGACTTGTGATTTGTCCGAAGCCCGATTCGTTACTGGGATTTTATTCGTTTCAATCACGCAAAATTTCACATCGCTTAGGAAAACAAAACAATGAACTTCAAATGGAAATTCACCTCGAGAGCGAATATGCTTTTAAATTGGGTCTGACTAAGACGCCCTGGATGAAGTGGGGCGGTTTTCTGGTTAAGAGCTTCGGGGAAAACCAGGAAAAACGAATGCAGAGCTAATATTTATCGTTGACGGAAATCTACAAGTACTATTTGACCTTGCATTCTGTTAAAACAATATAAGCACTCGAGCAAGATAAAAGACGAAATGAAGTAGTTTAAGTGTTTCCTATGTTTTGTCTCCCCGCGAATCAGCTATTAACATAAAACGTAAATTCTAATCGATATTATATTCAATTCCGGGTGAGTTGGTGTTACGTGAGTAGGATTACTGTTTGAATGAATGAAAGGACACGTTGTCACGACATGAGTTTTTGACTATAGGAAATATTCACACAGTTGGGGATGGATATTAAGAAATGTGTCATTTTTGAAGAGTTTGCTTGTCTCCTCATCGATATTTTAGGCAAACTAGCTTAACAAATAAATAGCGGGTTGCTCGTTCTTAGAACTTAGGCTGGATTTGAAGATTTTAGACATTTTTTTAAGTTTTTTTTACTTCAGCGTGAACTTTTATTTCGCTTTTAAATGTATTCTTGCCATTGTGGCGCTTGTTCATGGTTAGTGCTGAGAGTAGACACGAATCACAATACACACTGATAATATAAGCACGTTTTTAAGTTTTTTGTCATTTGTGTTACCGCCCAACACTTAAAAAGATGAACCAAGCACTTAAAGAAACGAATTAATTTGACGATTGTCAGTTGACCTATTGTAATTGTGCTCTGTCAACAGTGCTTGTTCATTATGGAAGACAAACTTATACATGTTCGCTCTGCTTTTGAAACAAATTTTGATCCTGTTTTTTTCGCACGATTTCACTTAATAAGTTACCAGCACGATATTGCACCTTCTTTTTCACAGATTTCTAGTCATTCTTTCTTTGAAAATACATTGAAACCTTGTTTGTTCAAAAGTGTCTGAATTCTATTTCACTTATCTCGTTGCTCGTGTGATCTATGTGGCTTATCCCCTTGTCATATGTGAAGACAAAAGAAAGGTCTGACAGTTCTGGTGTCATTTCATTTCATTTTTAATACATTTTTCTTTCCAATTCATAACAAACTTACGTAGTAGACAAAAATGCTCAAAACTAGTTGGACGTACATTTGACAGCTCTGGTGTATTGACACTCGTACACTCATACACCGAAGATCCCAAGTTCGATTCCCTGACTGAACATCTGACATTTTTTTTCAGTTCACCACCTCATTCGAGCTGCTGCCAACACCCAAAACGTGACAACTGTCAATGAAAGGTTCTCAAATTCAGCTGTTCCAGTCGTAAAGAAACTGTAGATCCGTTTAAGGAGAACACAAGTAGTCGTTTGGGAAGCTACCAAAATACTGATTCCTCTGTGTTGCGCCATTCATTACATTAGATTATCCCATAAAGCGTATCAAAGACTTCAGTGATGTATAAAACTGCAACTTTAACAAAATTCAGTCAGGTATTAACCATCGCAAACGACTCAACAAAAAAACATTCACACCACAAAATTCCCATAAAAATAGAAACAACCCGAATCGATCGAAGATATCGAACGCATTCCAAGCAAAGATCGATACAAAATCAATTCGAAAGGCTGACAAAGCATACACGAAGCGCGCAACATAAAGAAACGCTCACAGAAATCGAATCGTCACGACTTCTTGAGTGTTGTCCCTCGATTTACGAACTCACGAAAACGAATTTCGTATCTATGACAAGTAGTCGATCGTAAAAATGTCCTAAAGTCCTAAATAAAATCACGCATTTCCCGTCGTCCAATAAAATCACAAACATTCACAATACTGTCTTAAGAATTTCAATTGCATGACTTTGAAATTGGAAAGAATGAAAAATTCAAATGTAAAAAAACAAATGATTTCAATTCGGTAAGTGAAGGGGACGGCCAACTTTCTGAGCGTAACGGATGTCAGATTAACGGTGTACGGTTGAACTTATCTGTCACATGTGGAACAGTGAGAAATATTGCATTGAAAAGTGAGTCCAAAATTGTCTTTTGACTGCTGTGCCCCTATGATATCATCAAAGAGTAGAAAGGATCAGGAACTTTTGGGTTTTCTGCAGCATGGAGGAGATTTATGATTTTTTTTTCTATTTCTACGCGGTAATATTGAACTAACGTCTGACTAGAACCCGTACCTTGGGTTCGATGCAAATTTCGTGTATGTCAGGGCAGCCAATGCGGATATTTAAACAAAAACAAATTAGCTTGTACAGAAACCTGCTAGACGTGAGAGTACAATTTCTTCAACAACTATTCGTTCTAGGCACTTTTGTACTATATCATGACAAAAGGAGAACTAGAGTTAATTATGAGCTCCGAACGGTGCAGTTTGAGTCGTCTTTTGTAGAAGATTGGTACCTTTTCGGTATTGTCAACATCTTTCAAAGGAAAAACAAGGTTCCCTAAAAAAATTTAAGGCATGTGGCTAGACACACACAAATTGAGTTTTTTTCCAGTTACTGGGATTGTTCGCACAAACTTTGAACTATGAGCCTTTTGCAAAGTAGTCAGCACACATACCCAATACGCCACGGACTCCGCGTTTTAATTGTAAAGTACCCTCAGCATACGTTTAATGTCTCTGTAGCAGACTGTTTAATGGAAATTAAATTATTCCCACCAAATTTTGGATTCTAAAGAGTTTTACAGCTAATCACTTTTGTAATTTTTTTAGACCTATCCGATCACCATTGATTCAAGGATTTGGCTCAATCGTAATCAATTCCTTGTAACGAAGATGTCACATTTCAGTGATTCAAGGAGTTGGGTCAATGATCGTACCCAACTCTTTGTGACGAAGATGTCACATTTCAGTGATTCAAGGAGTTGGGTCAATGATCGTACCCAACTCCTTGTGACGAAGATGTCACATATCGGTGATTCAAGGAGTTTGGTCAATTAGCGTAACCAACTCCTTGAATCATCGAAATGTGATATCTTCGTCAATTGGTTTCAACTTGAGCTGAGTGCAACAAATCGCCAAACGGAAAGGAATATTATCGTTCTTCTGTATTCCAGTGAACGTTTTTCTTCTGCTTTCTTCAAAAACTATTCAGTACCAAAACAGATTCGATCATCACTCAAGTTTAAGGGAACTTTTCGACTCGAAAGCTACATCAAAAAATGTTGGTTGTTATACATTTGACGTCAAGTATGTGCGTTCAACACCAAATTTGAATCAAAATCTTCCCAACCAGAAAACACAAAATGAATTCCAAATGACACAATCCCCCTATGAAACTGAGTATCCTTCACCGGGATTCCCGTTCAATGGGCATATCAGTGGAATATAAATGCGCTGAGAATTCCTGGAAACCCCATCGACATTCAACAAAAATTCTCCTTGTCACGAAGCAAAAAACACGCGGGGAAAGAATAAACAACGGGCTCTTTAAAAAATGGGTCAGCTGTCCCATGTGCGCACACAAATTTTGCAGAAACTCCTGGCATACCACATTTTCTCTCGCAGTCAACACCGCGCCTCAAGTGGTTTAAAGTAAACGCATAAATCTTGACCAGGAAGTTAATCCACAATAAACGCAGCCGCAATGGCACATGAAACCGAAGTAAACTGACACACTTTTGCCTGTTGCCGCATCGGAATGCCACACTGTGGCCAGTCGGCTAATTAAATTGAAAGGAAACAGTGAACGTTAATTATCGAGTGTCATCTAGTCCTCATTATGTTGATAGACTGTCCTGGACGGACCACAGTTAATCTGACTGAAATGTGCCGTCATTATCCTGTCTCCTCGAGAAGACGGTGTCTGCGGTAATTTTCTTCGTTACGTACCGAGAGACGTAATTGCATGCCATTATCGTCTATCTCACACAATACTTTGAAGGATCGCTTAGCATTTCTATTTTCATTTTTCAAATAACCTGAATGTTGAATGGAATGGTTTCTCTCAAGTGCACTATTTATACGCACAAATGTTTGTTGTCTCATTTACAAAGTTAATTTCATTCACTTACGTTTCGGATTCGAGATTCTCTTGCACACGGATGTCAAACGTATCCACAAGAACAGGCGGCAAGCTTCTTCGGAATTTATCCTCTCCTTACGGAAGCACACGATTCAACTGGGAAACTTTGCTGCAATTACTGACCCTGGTCTCGTTTAGCCATTTACACGCTTTAACTATTTCTCTTTTCAAAAATCAAATCGAACAGGCAGACACTCTGTGACCAATGATATCCAACGAATTTTTGTTTTGTTTATTCTCTCCTCAGTATCACAACACAATTCGAAAGACAATTAATTCTTATCGGTCGCACACAACACCAAATATGAAATCGAAAACGGAAAGGAGCCAACAAGAAAAAAAAAAACACGAAGCGACGACAACACACTTCAAAGTAAACCAACAAAAGGCAAAAAACAAAAATAATCTGACTAAGTATCCAAATGTAGTAGATTCGGCGAAAAATTCGTCTTGGACATGCTTAGCGTACAATAGTCCAAGATGTACTAACTCGACCAAGTCGAAGCTAACTTCTATGCTAAGTGGTGGTGGTACGCTGGCTTACTGCTGGTGCTGCTGCTGGTAGCGAGCGAGACGCGCGACGGACGTTGTAAGTATGAACAAGAAAAAGTGTAAAGTGAGCAAACGAAGCAAATAAGCGGACCGTGTGTACACACACGTAATGTTACGTCTTTATGACTAGTACCACTTGCTGAAAGCGATCTGAAGGTGGCGCGCTGATGACGACGATGACGAACAGCGGGATGGACCGGACAACACTGCATGCAGTCCACGGAAAAACGTGAACACGACAGAAACCGAAATGGAAAATGTTTAAACGTAAAAACACACTCGTCGTATTAGTCGTCTATTTTCACACACACTCAACGCGACGGTCACTCGTAGATACTAATAGAGAGGTGATGGACGGCAGAGCACGCACACGGAGCTCGACTTTGGGTAAAGTGTGTTTACACTATTCCGTCCAAGCCTAGACGGTAAGACACACCACCACCAGCGGCACTCATCTCAAGTGTTTGTTGTTGTTTCGCGCATTGTGAGTGTGTGTGTAGCTCAAGACTACTGTTTGTATCGCATGTCGAATCGACTCAAGCTGGGTTTCAGTGATTTCTTAACTTTAGCAAGCTCTGTCTTCTTTTTGCCAATCACCGCCGCATGTGGTGGTGTTTGCTCGCCGCTGTGGTGGTAGGTCTGAATGTAAACAGTAAACAAGGCTTCGACTGTTAACTGTTGGATGGTGACAGCGGTGGCAGAGCGGAGGTGGTGGTGGTGTTGGTGGTGTTGGTGGTTTTTCGCGTCCTCCCCCCGTCGGGTGGTGGAAGCTTTCGTAACAAGCTGGTTTGGCAACAAAAGGAGCGGGAAGCTTTTCGTATTTACATACTCACCATGAAGGTGGAATTACGTCGATTTGTGGTGTAAATGCGTGTGCACATGTGTACGGAGGGAACTCTATGGTCGGTTTGGCTTGGAGGATTTAACTCGCACCAGCCACACACGAACCAATGCGAATACAAATGTTCGGTAATTATTATTGGGGGGAGGATATCTGATACTCATTGCGAGGGATGAGAGTTCATTAAAGTCACGCAATGACTATTGAAAATAATTTCTGGTGGCATTACAAATGCAGATTACACCAAGTCGAGGGACGTACATACGAGCTCGCGGCTGCTATATGTGCTGGAGTTACAACTGCCCCTGGGTTAATGGTTGGATGAATTTTAAGTGGAGTCGAACACTTTGAGCTGAAATGATCTGCGTTCACTTTTTAGTTTTCAAGGAAGAGTGATGTGACCTTTCAGTCTATTTTAAGGGTCTGTAGAAGTGATGTATGAAGTTTGCTTGAATTTAATTTTGACATAGTATACAACGTAACGCGCCGTGGTCGCCGTGGCGTAGTGGGTAGAGTGCGACGCTCACACGTCGAAGGGTGTAGGTTCGACTCCCAGCTCAACACAAATTTTTCTAATTTTTCACGGCACCACCTCTTTCGAGCTGCTGACAACACTCAAAGAGTTATAACTGTCTAAGAAAGCTTCTCAAATTTCGCCTTTCGAAGTCGGCAAAAAACTGTAGGTCCCTTCTACTCGTGAGAGAACAGTAGTGCGCACAACACCAGTAGTTGATGAGCAAGCTAGGCTCTGCTCCCCCTTTGGACTGCAGCGCCAACAATTATTATTATTTATTGCATACAACGCTATGCATGATCAGTTTGGATATTGCGTTCAACAGTTATAGACGTGTAAACATGGAGTTCACTAACGCCGAAATTCGCGCTATTTCAAAGTTTTGCTTCGCTAAAGGCAAATCCGATAGAGAAACGTTCCGTGAGATTAATGGTGTTTTGGGGGATGGATTTCTATCACTTCGAACCGTGGAGGAATGGTTTCGACGATTCAAATCCGGTGAAAACGACACCATGGATAAGACAGCCGGCGGAAGACCTGTGACGACGAATACCGATCGAATCTTGGAAATCATCGAGTTAGACCGGCATGTGGCGTCTGGTGACATCGCCCAGGAGATGGGAGCTAGTCACCAAACTATTTTAAACCATATGCAGAAGGCTAGATACAAAAAAAAAGCTTGATATTTGGGTGCCGCATGATTTGACGCAAAAAACCTTTTGGACCGAATCAACGCCTGCGATATGCTGCTGAAACGGAACGAACTGGACCCATTTTTGAAGCGTATGGTGACTGGCGACGAAAATTAGATCACAAACGACAAAAACAATTGAAAACGGTCGTGGTTGAAGGCTGGTGAATTGTCCCAAACAGTTACCAAGCCGGGTTTGACGGATTGGAAGGGAATCATCCACTATGAGCTGCTTCCATATGGTCAGACGCTTAAATCTACTATATATTGAGAACAACTGGACCGCTTGAAGCAGGCGATCGACCGGAAGCATCCAGAATTGGCCAACAGGAGTGTAGTATTCCACCAGGACAACGCCAGACCACACACTTCGTTAATGACTCGTCAGATGTTACCGAAGCTGGGATGGGAGGTTTTATCGGATCTACCACATAGCCCGGAAAAAGCGCCAAGTGATTACCACCTGTTCCTGTCCATGGCGAACGTCCTTGGTGGTGTGAAGTTGAACTCAAAAGAGGCTTGTGAAATGTGGCTGTCCGAGTTCTTCGCAAATAAGGACGGGGGCTTCTACGAAACGGTATTATGAAGTTGCCGTATGAATGCAAACAGATTATCGAACAAGACGGCACATATCTGAACTAAAACCGGTGACTGGAACACTTTTTATGAAGCACTGAATGAAGCGCAAAAAGCGGAAGGGAGATATTTGTCAACTATATATGCAGGTTTTATTACCTGTGTGGAAATAAGTGTTACCTTCCACACATCGTACTGCTTTTAAGGCCATATTTAAATGTACTCAAAGTTATTACAAGAGCAACGCGTGTTTAATTAATATCACAATGTACCTGAACATCAGTTTAGTTTAGCTTTCCATATCTTGCTGAGAATTTCTGTAAAGCATTAAAGAATATTTCAGGAAATTCAGACACAAGAAATAGCAAAAAAACACGGCTAACTGAATAGAGCTGTTCAAAAAATCATCACCGTAAAAGGGAATGCTCAGCTAGCTTATCATTGAAAAATATCTAAAATTTATTAATTTTGTGTAATTGAAAGTAAAGGAAAAGTCTCAAGTATGGTTTTCGGGTTTTCCCCGTACATGCGGCTTCTGCAAACATATTGAAAGGCGACTTTGAATCATCTCGCACATGCACTCACCAGGCGATGTTTCAATATGCGCCTTACCAGGTCAATATTTAAACATAATGTGTATTTTGAACCCTTTAGAGTGCGACTTAGACATCTTGGGGGATCACCTTCAACTTCAGTTTGAGCTTGAAAAATACCGTTTGAATAGTTTTCTGGTGAAACAAATTCCTAAAGCCCGGGTAACAATCTCATTCGGCGCTATTTGAAATAGTTTCTGTGGGTAACTAGCTGTCTGGCGTAATCCTTTGCTCCGATATTTTGAAGGAGTTAATAGATTAATTTTTGCTCATGCGTTTACGCGGCATAAAACAAATCATGAACCATTGATACCGCTAATATATCATTATTTCATTGACAGTGTCGAATTTTAACGACGTCTTCCATTCTTAACCTTCATAGCAGATCTAACAGAATTTATGGATTGGGCTTTACAAAGAATGATTTAAGAATGATTTACAGCAAAAATCGATTCGATGAAAAAAAACTTACTTTTTGATTCGGTGATGCTTTGTGGAAATTACCATCTACTGTGACCGCTAAGAAACAATGCAAAGTAGATCAAAGTATACGGGAACGCTGAACATATTCTATTCCTTCGACGTTATACTTATTTATGTACTGTACATGCACTTTCTAACTAAGAGTAGTTGGGAGCATATTTTCATTTAAAACTATTCGAAACCCACAAAAAGGAAACCATGAAATTGTATTGGGAATATACACATTATGTTTTCTCCAAAAATGTTCTTCATACAATTCAGGAAAAATAAAAAACTCATCACTGAATTGTTCGTCAAAAGCGTTCAGTTTTTCCCATCTCCTTGGTAATTTCCGAATATCATCCTAAAAAATTAGTCCTGGCATATATCTGGTCGTTGACATACATCCAATCATTGAGTCGTTCTTTGATTTTTTCAAAAGACCTGATTAGGTGATCCCATAAATCGTTTTGCATCCGTCAAAAGACCAAGATTGGCAAACAGAAAGGTCCAGAAAATACAGCGAGTGGTGTCAGTACTCTCATTTCCGTTTCTTCATGAAGTTTTTGACCGCTTCAATCACATGGAGCAGAGCGTTATTCTGCTGCAATATCACATTGTCATTTCTGCTGGGAGTATCAGGCCTTTTTTCACGCAATGCCCGGTTTAAATGGGTTACTTGTAGCCGAACACGTTCTCCATCAATAGATTCGCCTAGTTTTAGCAGCTACCACAACCATCTGGTCTGGATATAGGGAACCGTGGATGTTTTTTTAATGCGTCGATGTAGATGATGACTTAACGGGTTTACCGGGTTCGGTATAGCATTATTTCTTCTTGGGATTGAGTACAAAATCTCTTTCTTTGTTATATTTCAAGAAGCTGGTCCGAACTTAAGAAATGCCTTTAGACATCTCGAGGTTTCAATTGGCACCAAATTTCCCTGCTTTTGAATAAATCCAAGTTTCTTTGGCCGAACAAAAATTGTTTGCTCAGTCACCAAATGATTCCGCGAGTTCATGATCGCGATTCAGCATGGCTTCCACTATGTTCTGGCTAAGATGGTGTATATCTTCAACGCTAAATTCATAACTTTTGATGCGTTGAAACCACACTCTTTATGATTTATCGGTCGAAGCAGATTTGCCATAGAGCAGTTTATGGGCTTCAGCTGTACTTCTCTTCCAATTAAAAAATGAAATTAAAACTTTCCGCAAAGACAAAAATGAGCATTTTCAAAGACACAGAAACCAATATTGCCTGTTTAAAATCGACGCTGATTCACTTCTACTATTGCTGAAAAGTGTCACATTCTTCCAATGAAAAAGGTCGTCGCTTCCAAGATTATAGATGGCGCCATCTTTTGACCGGATTGATTTGTATCCTCAATAGTTCAAGAAGAAAAGTAAACCTATGGAGACAGTTAATTCGATTTTTGTCCTATTTGCACCATGATGTCCGTGACTAAGCCTCCTTCTGCTGAGAAGCGTCACATCTGTCCAATGGAAAAGGTAATCGCTTATAAGATCAGCCACAACTTGTAAATGGCGCCATCTTTTGACCGGATTGATTTGTACCAGTAGTACCAGTACTATTGGTACAAGAAGAAGAGTAAGGTTAAGTAGTTCCAAACTCGATTTTTTTCTTATTTGCATCATGAAAGCCGTGACTTACCTTTCGCCTTCTAGCAGTCAAAAATAGTTCTAAAATTTTAAAGTAAATTCGTTTATTTACACTGATGTCTGTCAATGAAATAGAAGTGTCCTAGATGTGAATTTCCCCTAAATTCCCCTCATCTAGGCACAATTTATATTGAAGGCAACCAATTGTGATGAAATTGAATTTCCCAATTTCATAATATCCCACTTCAAACAGGATTCCAATTGCAAGGTTTCTTCAAATTTTGAAACTCGCTTCGCCTTGAAAATCTTGAAAAAAGTGGACGCACGTTTGCCGTGAACATCTTTAACTGGGTTTCTAGTGTGTGTTTTCCTCTTAATTTTTTAACTCATTTAATCAAAAATTAGAGTTCATTAGTCGATTTAGAGTTTGTTTACTTTTTAATTTTCATTAATTGATCTTGACACAAAATGTCATTTTGGAACAGCACATGTGCTACTGCTGATTGGCACTCCTCTGCCAGAGACTCAAATCAAGTGTTTCCGGGCAACACGAAAAAGGGGAAACCGCATGTTGTTAATGGAAAAGAACTTGTATTTTCACAAACATACAGGTAATGTGTGTGGGTTCTTAAATTTGGCAAATTATGACAAGCTCTTGGGCCTAATTGGTAAAGTTTTTATGGGGAATAACGACTTTCGGTTGATTTGCAAAGCCATCGATTGAATTAGACACATGACCTTGGAAAATATTTCCTTGTTCTAAGTTCTGGTTAATTCTACTCAAAAAAAAAATGAAATTTATTTTGAGAATCAATTAAAAACTTGTAAACGATATTTTACACGAGCTGACGAGTGCATTGGGTGATGAATATCTGATCTTAAGGTCTAACCAACTAAGCAGACTCCAGTTGGTGTGTTAAGTTTTCCAATGTCCAGGCAGCTACCACACGGAGACTCTATACAATATAGAATACCACTCAATAAGTCCGGGACGAATAGGGGACGCCACAGACAAAAATCCATAGTCGACTATAATGTTATATGTCTAACCAGTTTTTAATTCATACAAAATATATAGAATTGTGTTAATTTTGTGTATTCTAGAGTTTCAGACTATTTACGCGATTGTCAGGAATAATATTGAAAAATATACTTCAATATTGGAAAATGTTCAAATTTATACATTCATTTAGTTTTTGAGAACATTGAAAGCTAAGTTTCGAAAGAAAAATGAACGAAAGACAACCTTAAAAAGCTGGTTAATGTCTTCTCATATTGACTCTAAGCCTCGCTGATTGATTTAAACGCCTTCGCAGTGAAGAGCCTTCAGATTAAAATTTAAATTCCGAACTTTGCCGTTCATCTTTGGGATTTTTCATTGTTTCTACTCGCGTGTGAGAAGTCAGAGAGTATCAATTGTTTTGAAAATGTTTACAAATTTCGAGGTTTTTGACTCAGCTATGTGAGACTATACTTGAGAGCAAAGCACAACTGACTCTTAAGAGACAGACGTGGCTCCGGCCGCTCACGATCTTATGTGTTGACTGCACTATCATTTGACTTAATTGGCACAAAAAAGCAGAAGGAAACAGCAGGAGAGAAAAACAAAACAGCAAAACTCTTGTTCCATGGTTTGTGATGAAACTAGATGGAGACCATACAACACAAAATTATTTTCTTGCAAAGCTTACAGAAGGAGACTCTACCAAATGATTACTTATAACAAGCTTGTCAGAATATGAGGAAAATACATTTTAAGGGCAGTACTTCTTAAATGAGTTGTATTGTCCTGTAAAGGCAGCTACTATATAAGGAGGAAGTATGTCAATCTCCAGCATGAAGAATAAAAGGATTGAAATAATTGGGCAAAGGTTGCGGAGCCGGGGTTTATGTGCCAACTCACCAATATCCCTTTCACCTTCTTTCTCACTTTAAGCTTACGTTGAATTATTTTCATTGTAAATTTTCGTATGTAACTTTTATTTTCGTCTTTTTTTAACTTTTATTTTAGAGTGCGTAGGGGAGTGGCGAATATGAGGCTTTTCGGGAAATAAAAAAAAACAAAAAACAAGATCGGTGATTGAATTTTAAATTCTAGAACTGAAATCGAACAGGGAAACAAGCACGTTGTTGAATGCTGTTCATGTTGAATCTATGTAAGCAACAAGGTTAAACTGATTTAAAGTAATAAATTATATAAATAAATTAACATATGTACATTTTGTTCTTTTTTTCTTTTAGTAATTTTCAATCCTTTTTGTTTCTTCTTCTCTCCCTCACTTCTAAACGTGAATAGATATATATTTTGTAAGGAATAATTAATTAAGTATTCCCCAAAATGGTGTGCTTTTATTTTAGCCCAACATTGTGACTCTGTGGCCGCCGTAGCGACGGTAACACGCCGAAGGGTCTTGGTTGGATTCCCAGCTAAACACCTCGAATTTTTCACGGCACCACCTCTTTCGAGCTGCTGACAACACTCAAAGAGTAATACTTGTCTAAAAAAGCTGCGCAAACTTAGCCGTTCGGAGTCGGCATAAGACTGCAGATCCCTTTTACTCGTGAGAGAACAGTAGTGCGTACAACACAAGTAGTTGATGGGCAAGGTAGGCCCTGGTCCCCCTGTGGACTATCGCGCCAACAATTATTAACATTGTGACTCTACTTCCCTAAAACAAAACATTATAAGTTGTGCAGCAACGGAGTTACGAAATGGTTTTCCGAAAATAACATAACGTTGCGTGCGATTTTTGGTCCTATTTGCGTTGATGGCATCTGAACGAGAAGATTTAACGACGAACTGTATTAACTGTACAGCGACATGCGTCTGATGAAGCTCCTTCGGATACAACGCTTAAGATGGCTAGGCCACCATTGCTCCGGCCTGATAAGTCTTCAAATATGAGCCATTGGTACAAAGCAACGGAGAACGGCCTAGGCTTAGGTGACGCACGCAAGTGGAGAAGGAACTCAACTAACTTGGAGTGCGCAACTGGAGGCAGATGGCGAAAGATCGTGCTGGGTGGAGAGGCATGTTGGTTGAGGCCCAGTCCCACCCCGGGCTGTAGCGCCACAAGAAGAAGAAGAAGAAGAAGAAGAACAGGAAGGAGGGCAGATAACTGAGTCAGGAAGCATTTTAAAGGATAACCTAAACATGGCAAGCAGAAAGAGTTAGTCAGCGTTAAGCATATACCGACCCTATTTTATTTTGAACACGGACTGACTGAAGCAGTGCAGATCGAAGTTGCGACGAAGAATGTGATTTCTATTTGTTCGGCGAATGTGTGATCTACTTACGCCAACTAAGAAGAATGTATGGGAAAAAATAGTAAAAGGCTTCTTAAAGCCAAATATTGGGACATCACTCAATAGGGCATATAAGGGGCGCCAGTAACAAAACAACCCATAGTCGACTATAGATTTTTTGTTAGTGGTGCCCAACTATGTCCTAGGTTTTATAAAGAAAGCTGCTTATGTCGGTCTGCGGAAAGGGCAGTCCCAGTCGGTAAAAAAATCTGTGCTTTTCACCATGAAGACCCACCATCTTCGCTCTTGTCACCGCCAAATTGTCACAAAATTATTTTTCGTCAAACGTATTTTACAAAGTAGACCCACAATTAACTGCCTTTTGTCTTCAAACTTGGAAAAGTCAACATTTTATCTATGAATAATGTTCAAGATATAGAATCTTATACCCTGATGATAATAATAATAATAATTGTTTGGCGCGACAGTCCACAGGAAGACCAGGGACTAGCTTGATCATCACCTACTCGTGTTGTACGCGCTACTGTTCTCTCACGAGTAGAAGGGACCTGCAGTTTTTTGCCGACTCCGAACGGCGAAGTTTGGGAGGCTTTCTTAGACAGTTATAATTAATAATATTAGATTACTCTTTGAGTGTTGTCATGAGCTCGAACGAGGTGGTGCCGTGAAAAATTCGAAAAATTGGTGTTGAGCTGGGAATCGAACCTACACCCTTCGGCGTGAGAGCGGCTACGCCACGGCGGCCACAATGCCCTGATGATGTGATAGGAAAAAAACTGGTCACAGACAAGCTTGCAAAAATGAAGGAAGAACAGGAAGGTAATGTTAGATTTATAAACAAACGGCCCCATGACAAATTTAGTTTAAAACAATTTTAAATACCCGCCCTGTCGATGGACATTGCAGCCATGTAAATTTAACCAGTTAAAACTATTAAACAACTAAATGTAACATCCCCTACGGTATCTGAGACGCCAGTATGCTGCGCATGCCCACCAACCATCATATTGGTAACCATTGTCTAACCAAATGTATAAAAGTCCATTCGCCAGCATTCGCCTCAGACTTTTCTTTGCACGGTAATGTCTCCAACGCGCCATTAGCAATTCTGAGGCAGTACAAGTAACTGTTGACCACGGAAAAAATCTCAAATTTGGCTATTCATAGTAGGCGAACATCCAGCATAAAATGAATAGTCGAGCATTCGAGCTTGGGTCTCTGTCAAGAACCCTGTAGGGTATGTAAGCAGCTGTAAGTAAATCAAATGTTTGGTTTTTACTTTATTTCATCATCTTTGGTAGAGTTTTAACGCCAATTCTCTGACGTTAGACACATTTTAATGGTGAAACATTATCTTTGAACTTGTGCGGAAAGTTTGAGAAAGAATTTCACCTCCATTGGGGGACAACACAAATTCCGGCTCTTCTCTAATACATGCTTGAGCCAGAGTGTTGAGGACTTCGATGAGTTCATACACACTTTCGTGACAACCATTCAAAAAGCTTCACATTTTTTTGCAGAAGCCTTTCAGTTAGCAACTATATTTGCTGACTTGTTAAACACAACTTCAGGGATTCGCTTCAATAAGTGCACTTTCTAAATGCGAATTTACGAAGAACAAATAAATCAAATGCCTCAAGTGGATTTACAACCGAATTTTAAATATCGCCCACAAACGGCAGCAGTCACATTGGAATTTCTCGCCACTTTCACTGAAAAATTTCGTCGGGTTTTGAGGAATTCCAAAGAAAACTTCTTGAATGTGTCTCACTTCGGGGCGAGCACTTCATTTACCATATTACCTCCGCATGATGATGGCCGCCAGAAGAGTGTATCCAAGAGCAAACAGTTCCCAAGGCAAGATATCCAAAGCGCTTTCCCCCGGCGATGTGGCTGCAAGTTTTCATATCACTCACTCACAACTTCCCCGATTCGGTTTTCTGAATCATTTGCAGTGAAACCGCCCGCCCCGTCTCGCGCACGCACACCCGCCTGCGAGATCAAATCCGAGAAACAACACAATGTACGAAAATTTCAAGTTGACGTCAAGTCGACAGAGAGCACCATTGACAGGTTAACACTTGCAGCATCGACAGAAAACAAACAAAATTGAGTTCAATACATTTTTACGCAACGAGAAATCACCCACAACAACCAATTGCTAAACGTTGAACTTCAAAACTGAAAAAGAAACCCAGGCCAGCAATGGGAAAACAATGGTGGGGCCCACCGTCCGTCCTCCCTCATTTCCAGTGGTCGAACGATTCACACTTTCGTCGCAGTCTCTGCATGGTTTACGCCAAAATATCTAGTACCATGCCAAATGGGGCACACCAACACTACTGGTCAGTTGCAACACTGGACGGAGCCCACTCACATTAGCAGCGGCAGCGAAGTAGTCGACGACGACAACGACATCGCTTGACTGTCAATTGGTTTCCGATTTCAATGCCATAGCGCAGAAGAAGACAATAATTGGAGTTGGCCACCAAAACAGACGAGAAAACCCCGCTGACAGCGTGTGGCAAGAAAGGGTTCAAACTGTTTCTCTGTCAAAATTGGTGGCGTGTCGAAGTGGTATTAAAAGCACTGGGAAGGGAAGGGCGACTGCCCGGGAGTTGACACAAAACCATACGCTGGCCGATGGGCCGCGAGTTAAAATTCGTTTTCACGCTTCACCTTGACCTCAAAGGTTTGACGAACGTATGTGAAGGGGGACGGGGTGGAGGCTTCTTGGTATCGCTTCCACCGGCCACTGGGAAGTCCGTCTTAATGGACCACATGGGCACCAATTACTGTGCGGTGCTTTGCTGTCGGCGGAGGAAACTGTTTCTCTACCAGCTCTAATGGCACGCATGGATGCTTAATTCAATCGACCGACTGGTCAGTTAGCTGGTCGGTTGCTTTGCTGTTTGGCTGGTTGACTCCTCGGTTGGCTAAGAAACGATGTTTGCACGAAGTGCGAAAATGTTGTAACACCACCGAGCAGCACCGAGCTCGACATGAAAATGTAATTTGAACGTGTTGGTTGTGTGGAGTGGCGAAGTTGCATTGCGTAGCGTGGCACAACTGAATGCCAATTTGCAGCATGTGGAGGGAGGCAATTTGGTTTTTGGGGCTTGCGATCAAATGAACGCGATGCGTAGTCTATGGTTCATCGTTGGTTGGGCAATCGTTTAGCGTGTGTGTTGTGTGTTGTGTGTCACGACACCGTTTAAGGGTTACACGATAACCTTGACGGTGCGAAGAGCTATTTCGGTTTACTTCTGCGCTGCGGTCTTTTCGGCTAATGGAGTTTCCGGTAGGTTTTGGATGAGTTTCATATTTGGTTGGTCAGGTGATTCGGTTGAAGGACAGCGTGCAGCACTTTTCGGTGTTAATTTTTCTGCTTGCACAAGTCCCTGCGGCTAATGAGCGCAAGGTTCGTTTTCGGTAAATCATGGAATTTCATCAGAAGATTGCTGGTGACATCAGGCGGAGTGTTATTTTCCTTGCAGATGATTTGGGAAAGCAAATCTGAGAATTATGTTAGATGCAACCTGATGACATCATCACTTCCCTCAATAAGTCGACATTTACGACAACTTCTGCCCCCAGACCAATCTGTTTTCTCAATTTTTTTAGACCCCGGAATATTTTCCACAACTCGCAGAAATGCCACCTAGGAGGCACACAGTCATGCAACCGCGCATACGCCTGTGAGTGCCAACCACTCACCAGAGCTTGAGAATGCTCCGCCACCTCCCAGGTGTTCGATCACCTGGGGAACCACCGCCAAGCCAAAACTCTGCGAATACCCTCAAGTCAGCGCATTCTCCAGCAATGACCTGCAAGTCATTGGAAAACTTTGAGGAAAAATAAAAATAATTGCTTCCGCTCCCGAGGTGTATGAGTGTGTGTCTGGCAGTCGCCGTAAATTTCTTTAAAACGCGAGGTGAACGATTGTCGACTTCTCGTCAAAGTGATCTGCAATTTACACTACAGTCGGTGGCATGCTACAACTGGGTTGCACCACAAGCTTAACGTAATAATTGTTTAATGCAATTTTAATGAGTATCGCTCAGGAGCCGACAACACTTCTGTTTCTCGAAATTCGCATACAATTGCACATAATAACGACCAAGTGTTACAGCACAGGTTAACCGGGGCACTGCGCCGCCGCGGTGAGTTGCCGCCATGGACTAGCAGACATCCGCCGTCGTCGTTGTCGCCGAAATCCGTCATTGAGCTGCTTCACAGCTGTTGTCAGGTTCTTCGCGGCTTTTACAACACTTGCTCGTGCGTAAACCTCTCCAGAGCGACCAAAGGTTACACTTCACAATTGACACAAGGGCACGCCTACTGTCAAAATCGCAAGAAACTAAAGCAAATAAAACATTTTCTCTCGTTGCCGAGCGCTGTTTCTGTTTGCCATGTCATTGATGACCTTTTCAACTTGATCCCTGTGCATTCGTGAAGAGTCATTATTGTTTAAAGACACACAACCATTTGGGTTTTATTTCAATGAGAGAGCAAGCTGCAATTAACCTTTTTTTCTATCATGTCTGTCGATCGAGACCACTTGAGAGTGGTGTCCCAAACACACTTGACGCTGATCTCTGCCGGCTGAGACGCGTGTACGTATTTAGCCACAAGGCAATTAGGGTGCGATTTAATTGAGGGAGGTAAAGATTCATTGTGCGTGTCACTTGGATGTCATTGGGGGGTAATGAGCACATTACAATCATTTCGCTTTTATTTCACGTTTAAGTGCTCGATACAAGGTTCAGGGATGCCTGCAATCTTTGAACAGTCTGAGGAAGCGCAAAGTATGTGTAGAACAAGGTTTGGAATGAGTAATGTGGTTTAAAGGCGTCATTTGAATGGATGATTGGAGGATACAGTCATTCGCTTGCGTCACGATGAGTGGAGATTGCATGACTTTATGAATTACTTTTAGGAGAACATTTAATGTTTCGCCTGAATTGACTGAATTGTTAACACACAGAATGCTTACGTCTGCAGTTTGGATGTCTGGCCGACAGTTCCTTGGGCTAGCAAATCTCAATGCCACACTTAAAAATTGTGATGCAACAAAAATAATGGATGACAGGAAAGCATATTAAGCTTAACTATTCAAATATATAAAATATATATATATATATATGTGGTCGCCGTGGCGTAGTGGGTAGAGTGCGACGCTCACACGCCGAAGGGTCTAGGTTCGACTCCCAGTTCAACACCAATTTTTCTAATATTTCACGGCACCACTGCTGACAACACTCAAAGAGTAATAACTGTCTAAGAAAGCTTCTCAAATTTTGCCGTTCGGAGTCGGCAAAAAACTGTAGGTCCCTTCTACTCGTGAGAGAACAGTAGCGCGTACAACACGAGTAGTTGATGAGCAAGCTAGGCCCTGGTCCCCCTTTGGACTGTAGCGCCAACCATTATTATTATTATTATTCAAATATATGCGACACACGTATCACATCACTCAATAAGTCCCGGGACATACAGGGGACGTAAATAACAAAAAAATGTATATTCAAATAATAATTTCTGTTAGTTGTGCCCTCTATATGTCTTGAGACTGGTTTTCTGTTAATTTTCAATAAAACCCCAAAAAATTACTTACGGCAACATACAGGCCTCTGTATTCTCGAACACCCCTTTAACTCCTTGTCATCATTCATACCCAAGCTTAACCAGACTTGCAATAGAAGTGTCGCGGGGAAATTAGACTAAGAGCGCCATACAACTTGATTCTTCAGCATAGACAAACATTTGTGAGGAGTACTGCCCAAGTACAATCGGGCTAGCTTATGAGCCTAGTCTAAAAATTGGGTTCATAGTCTGCCTAGAGGTGGCCGCTGTAGCGTAGTGGGTAGACTGCAACGTTCACACGCAGAAGGGTCTAGGTTCGATTTCCGGCTGAACACCTCGAATTTTTCACGGCACCACCTCTTTCGAGCTTCTAACATAACACTCAAAGAGTAATAACTGCCAAAGAAAGCTTCTCAAACTTCGCTGTTCGGAGTCGGCAAAAAACTGTAGGTTCCTTCTTCTCGTGAGAGAACAGTAGCGCGCACAACATGAGTAGTTGATGAGCAAGCTAGGCCTGTCATAAGTGTCAAAAATGGTTTGCCAAATATCGTTCTGGTGATTTTTTCACTCAAAGATGAAAAACGCTCTGGTCGTCTGCTTGAAGTTGACGATCAGATAAAAGCGGATCGTCACAGTACAACACTTGGAATTGCATTGAAGCTTCATGTATGACATACATGCATTGAGAATAGCTAAAAATGGGTTCCTCATGAGCTGAAAGAAAATCATATAACACAGCGAATTAGCGTCTGCCATTTGTTTAAGAAATGTAATGAAAATAATTCATTTTCAAAACGATTGATAACTGGTGATCAAATATGGGTTGTTTACAACAATGTCAATGGGGGAAGATCGTGGAGCAAACTAGGTGGACCAACTTAAACAACATCAAAGACTGATATTCATCAAAAGAAAGCTATGTCATCAATTTGGTGGAATTACAAAGGAATTGTCTAATTTGAACTTTTAACACCCAACCGAACGATCAATTCTGATGTCTACATTGAACAACTAACAATATTGAACAATGCTGTTGAAGAAAAGCGTCCCGAATTGACAAATCGAAAAGGTGTTGTATTCCATCATGACAATGCAAGGCCACACACATCTTTGGTCACGCGGCGAAAATTATTGGAGCTATGTTGGGATGTTTTGTCACATCCACCATAGATCCCTGACCTAGAACCATCTGATTCCTTTTTTATTTTGATCTTTGCATCAATAATCATGAAATCGTACCAGTTTCAATTTTTTCCTCAGAAAAACCAAAAGTTTTATGAAAGTGGAATTATGATGCTGCCTGGAAGATGGCAAAAGGTCAATCCTCAAAATGGCAATACATTACTGAATAAAGTTATTTCGTTCCATGAATAAATCGGTTTTTATTTTTTTTATCCGCAATTACTTAGCTGTCAACCCAATATAAAGATTGATTAAGCTTCGTGGTTTTACATTCTTTAGAGGGAACTTACTTAGTGGCCGCTGTGGCGTAGTGGGTAGAGTGCGACGCTCACACGCCGAAGTGTCTAGGTTCGAATCCCGGCTGAACACCTTGAATTTTTCACCGCACCACCTCTTTCGAGCTGCTGACAACACTCAAAGAGTATTAATTGTCTAAGAAAGTTTCTCAAACTTCGCCGTTCGGAGTCGGTAAAAAACTGTAGGTCCCTTCCTTTCGTGAAAGAACAGTAGCGCGCACAAGGCGAGTAGTTGATGAGCAAGCTAGGCCCTGGTCCCCCTGTGGATTGTCGCGCCAACAATTATTATTATTAGAGGGAACTTACAATAAAAATATTTTAAGACATGTGAGAAGTAAAGGTTGACTTAATACGTTCTAATGTGCAATAGCGTTAGTCACTGATATTTGTACCAAATTTCACATCGAAATATTCAATTTTAAACGTCTTTGAATTACAAATCCTTTTTCCAACACATGAGTTTATATTTCTGCTATATAGTCAGCTCAAATGCGAGCTTACGCAGACGACATTGACATGATTGGACACAGTGAGCCGTCAATGAAAAGTTTTCTGACATTTAAGCGGTAAACCAAATGTGTCTGGTGGTAAATAAAGTAAAAAAAAGTGCATGCCACGGAAGTACACAGAACAACGACTGCTGGGATAGAGCGTCAGACTAGGAAGCAGAACCTTCGAGGTAATCAAGGACTTCGTCTACATCCGCTCTGTGGTAAATTGGGATGACAACGTCAATACCGAATTGAAACGCAGAATCATTCCTGCCAATCGCTGTTTCGTTAGGCTCAAGAGGCAATTGAGTTATTACTCAACTGAAAACCTAAGCTTGCTTTATATAACGAGACATTTTGATAATACAACAGAGGACGGCCTACGCTGAGGTGATGCACAAAAGTGGTGAATTACCTCAACCAACTTAGAGTGCGCAGCTGGAGGTAGCTGGCGAGAGATAGCGCTGGCTACTTGAGGCCCAGGTCCACCCAGGACAGAAGCGACACGGAAGAAGAAAACGAATTTAGTCCAGTTTAATCTGTTCAGCAACACGTTTTCATTTAATTGTGTTGAACTCCCACTACAAACGTATCAAACACTGAAGAAAATTCTTCCAGAAGATGGAGCGGTATGATGTCCACCCACGTCAACTATCTACACGTCATCTGAATCACGAAATTTGTACTTTGCCTCTTTGTTCTTGATAGGTCATCGGCAGAGTTTGCGAAACCAGTTTTGAGCCAACAATTGATCAATTCGCAATTCGATATCAGTTTTCAATATATTTCGCAATCACAGTATTCCCTTTTGCCCGGCATCTGGCCTTCCGTTAAACTCAAGAGACCAACTCCAGTTGAACGGGAGTCGAAGATCGAAAACGACAGAAAGAGTGATTTCGCAGAAATAATGACTCATTCCACCTTAGCCCCAACTATAATTTGTCGGCCACGCCTAAGTTCCTAGAGGTGATTTTTTCTGTCCAGCACCCACCCCGACTGAATGTTGCCACCTCATCCAGCAGTTGCCTGCAGCTCACACATTGTGCACACTAATCGCAATGTCTGGGATCCAAATTCATCAGCTCTCACACTACAATTTTCTGAAGTACGAGGTTTGCACTTTTCGCTTAATTTTTCCTTTCTCAAATCGCCAGCCCCATTCGATAGCATCGACCCACTTAACACGTCACACACCGACGTAATACTTCTCACGCTGATTTCCTCAGAAGACCAGAGTCAACACGTAACTCGGGGTCATTTCGATCCAAGAGAAACTTGTGTGCATCCCACTTGGTTATCCAATCCAAACACCGCGCCAGCTCCATCGCATCCAACAAGGATCATCGAGTGATCGAAACAAGTTGAGTGTGTCCGCCACTTCGTCGAGCCAGAGTAAACACCAGAGCAAACAAAAGTGCATTTTGCAAACCAGTCTCGGCGTCCACCTAAAAAGGTAAACGGTAAGCCACTGCGCACTGCCGCAATTGTGCACAATTCGCGAAAACCCACTACTGGTATAGATACGAGCACACATCGGCACGGCGACACCACCACAAGCGGCTAACTTATCACAGCCATCATCATCACCATCATCATCACCATCAGGCGAGCAGAGTCAACGCTTACTAGCCGCCGACTAGTCACTGGGCATAGTCGTTGTCGGCCGCAGTTTGCTCCGTAATCGATTGCATCAGAGGTGAAAGTCGTTTCGGTGTCTGGTGCCATATAAACCTCGTTTCTGTATAATTAATAATAGCAACATCCACGGAGAGCGCGGCCGCAGCTACAAAGTGTGCTGCACCGCCAGTCTGCGAAGCCCCAAACAATGGACCCCACCGAGAATGGACCAGTTTTCAATATTAATACCCTTTGCTGTTGAAGGGTGGCAGGGGAAGCATTTATAGGGAAATTCGCACATGCTCAGGCATCCTCCCCGCCGATCAGCAGCTCTGCCAACCAGCAGCGAGCGGCAGGCCGAGCGAAATGACAAAACCTGAATGAAAATTACAAAATTGAGATATTTCTGGTCGAGGTATCGTAGGTATTTCCATTTCGGTTAGGTTTCTTTTTACGGCCGCGCGTTACGTTATCCCCGGATGATATGACCAACGACAACATACGGGGGGTATCTGCATTATTTTCGAGTGTGTGTGCGTTTTTTTGTCGATTCGAGTACAAGGTCGAGCGAATGTACTTCTGTTGTGGCCATCCGCGATCGGGCCAAGTCAGTCAATTCGTCGATTAAACACTTTCGTTTCTTTTTCGTATTTTGCTTGGTCTCCACTTGATTTGACAGTGTAATGGATACGAGCTGCGACTGAGATGGATTGCTGTGTGGCGCGTTTTGACAGACAGTGCGAACAGCAATAAAGGGGGCGTGTGTAGAAGAGTTCAAATGAAATGGGTTAGGATTTTGCAAAGTCATATGTGGTCAGTTCGGGTTGCGTAACATCAGCAGGAGGGGATTCTTTGTGCAAAGTAGAAATGAAGCGTGAGGGTGTCTGACATTTACAAGAGGGCTGTGGCCAAGGTCTGTGATGGAAATGAATTATGCCAGTCATGGCGCTTATGCTGCTTATTCTGCGACATTACCCAAAGCGGAATGCCCGCAGAGGGATTGGAGGGAGGACTTGATGGGAGAGGAGTGACGGATGGGCTGTCCGATAGTTTGCATGCCGCCACTGGTATTCATAAAGGTCTGGGGCGTGTGTGTATTTTAGGTGCGTCTAAAAGGCGTATGACCATAAATAAAAGTTTTGACTTTTGAACATTTCTGTAATTTTCAGGGAGGTGCTGAACATCAGAAAAAGCCAGAGTTCAGTTTGTACATATGGCCGTGAATGCTATAGTTGTCATATTTTTAATGATCTCAAAAGCCTTCTGTTATTGTAACTCCTTCAGTTTTGGACTTAAAATTCAAGTGTTTAGACACTGGTAGTCGCGGATACCTTCAAAAACGTGAGATTTACGTAGAAATTGATTTCCTGTAAGAAAATTGTAGAAAACTGAAGACAACCACAATCGGATTTCTTCTTCAAATACAACTAAGAACAGTCGACCCGGTTTAGAGTCAGACTCTGCCTGAACTGATGATATATCGTGTCTTCAGAAATTGGGAAATACTCACTTCAGAATAGTTTGTAAAAGTTTATAAATACATTCAATACCTCATGCATTCATATAATTTGGCTTTAATTACAGCGACAGAGCTGTTCACTGCTAACCTACACTGAACAGCAGCATCATAACGAAGTTCCCAATATAAGCAATGAAAGGCAATAAGGTATCGAAAGATTGTGAAAGAGCTGATAAGCGAGAAAGTTTCATAAGGGCCGTCACAGAGCCTCAAACATTATGCACTTTAGTACAGCTTGTCGCAAGAGAAGAACTCAGAAGTTGTAATAGAAGGAAGAAGTACTTAGATAGAGATCAAACAAATCCTTGTTCAGATATTCTAAAGGAGCTTTAAATTTTTAAATAGAAATATGTACAAAATAGGTATACCTTCTGCACCGTACATTAGGGAGCAATATTTGAAAAAATTTATGGAAGGACAGTCCACAGGGGGATCAGAGCCTAGTTTGCTCATCAACTAGACGTGTTGTGCGCGCGACTGTTCTCTCACGAGTAGAAGGGAAAATATATCATCGCAAGAGATAAAAGAAAACGACCATAGACTAGGGTAGGTGTTGTAGAAATACTTTCGGTTACTCATGCAAACTGATCCTTGCTTTCTTTAAGGAATAGTTTTGAGCAGATATGGCTTTTAAGTCAGCACTTCAGCCTGAAAAGCAATAGTTGGAAACAATAACTCCACACTTAAATTATTTACTGCAAAACTAAACACTTTTGATTATCTTAGAACTAAGAGCAATAAGTGAAATAAACAAGAGTCCCGCAAATGTAGCGTCAACGAACTACAGAGGGTGTATGTTCATTATAATTATATAATTGTTGGCGCGAAAGTCCACAGAGGGACCAGGGCCCAGCTTGCTCATCAACTACTCGTATTGTGCGCGCTACTGTTCTCTCACGAGTAGAAGGTACCTACAGTTTTTTGCCGACTACGAACGGTGAAATTTGAGAAGCTTCTTTATGGACAGTTGTTACTCTTCGAGTGTTGTCAGTAGCTCGAAAGAGGCGGTGCCGTGAAAAATTCGAGGTCTTCTAACGGGAATTGAACCAAGACCCTTTGGCGTGTGAGGGACGCACTCTACCCACTACGCCAGGCGGCCACTGCATATACAATGCCATGGGTAATTTTTTTCTTTGAGATGAACTTGACTATCACGCTGACTACAAGCGGCACTTAGCACAAGGCACATCAAATAACCCAGAACGAGCGAATTTAAAACACATAGTCGTCTCAGTACGGGGCAACGAGCCATCGATCTTCTAATTTGACCCCCATGGAATACACAACTGGAGATTTTAATTAGCTGCAGATCTGTAAAAACAATAAAATGTTTCTACAGAAGCTCAATCTCGAAATTTGTTTGGCAGAAGAAACTAAACATTCTTGAAATCAAATCGAGGATCACAATCAGTCGGACGACTTAGGTAGAAATGATGGCCGAAAAATGGAACTATGTACGAAGGTTGCCTTTTATATTTTTGGTATTGGACAACCCTTGTGTTGAAATCTGTCAAGTGCCAGCCCTGTCGTAAAGTTTGACATTTTTGAGGTTATACGTACACAGAATGTTTTGACATACGAGCGCAATTTGTGTTGTTTACAGTAACTTAAAAGATTAATCTCGCCCAAAAGCTGGAATTAAATCGTGAAAATTTTCGTGCAATTATTTTTTACAACTTTCTAGGTGGATTAACTCAACAACAGTGCATCGATAAACGTAATTCAATTTTTGGCGATGAAGCTGCATCAAGGACCGGTGTTTATCGATGGTATGGTTAATTCAACAGTGGCCGCCGTGGCGTAGTGGGTAGAGTGCGACGCTCACACGCCGAAGGGTGTCGGTTCGATTCCCAGCTCAACACAAATTTTTCGAATTTTTCACGGCACCACCTCTTTCGAGCTGCTGACAACACTCAAAGAGTAATAACTGTCTAAGAAAGCTTCTCAAATTTCGCCGTTCGGAGCCGGCAAAAAAACAGTAGGTCCCTTCTACTCGTGAGAGAACAGTAGCGAGCACAACACGAGCAGTTGATGAGCAAGCTAGGCCCTGCTCGCCCTTTGGACTGTAGCGCCCACAATTATTATTATTATGGTTAATTCAACAGAGGTCGTAGTTCACTCCAAGACGAATTTCGTGAAGGTCGTCCAAAATCAGTTACTGTTCCGGAAACCGTTGATGCCGTGCGCCAAGTGATATTGCAAGATCGTCATGTAACCAATCGTGAGATTGAGACAATCTTGGGCATTAGTGGGACCAGCATACATTCAACATTCTATGAACATTTGACCGTCAAAAAATTTTGTTCGCGTTGGATCCCACACAATTTGGCAAAGAAATGCTCCAAAAATACGATCGCGGTGCGTCGAAACACGTCCATGACATCGTGACAGGTAATGAATCGTGGATTTACGCGTATGAGCCCGAAAGTAAACAGCAGTCGACTGTATAAGTGTTTCAAATTGAGCCAAATCCAACAAAAGTTGCTCGCACACGAAGCACTTCCAAGCAAATGCTCGCCTATTTTTTCGGAAAAACTGGACATGTCTCGTATATATTTCTCGTTGTGGCAAAAAAAATTACCTAGAGAAAAACAAAAATTTAGAGTACACCCAAAAGCAACGCTAGTTTAAAAAAAACGTAATTAAGTCGAATGATATGGAGTAAAACGGTTTGTATCTCCTCAACTGTCGCAAAACGCCGCACAGGGGTGCCCAAGCGAAAAAAATACGTAAAATGAAATAAAATTTCCGGTCAAGTGGAATTTGTTTTTCGATTCAATATATTTTAGAACCTAGAGCGCCAAAATGTTATTGAATTCCAATGAGTCGTTTCGGTGTACGTTTCTAGTTCAAAGTTGAAACTTTGAAATTTCAAAATTTGGACGTGTTTTGCGAAGAAAATTTGATGTGGCATATTTAAAAAAAAACAAGCCGCCTTGGAACATGATGTTATATTCATTTGAAAAGGCGTTCATTTCGCAAACTCCATCAACAGGTTTTTAATTTTGACCACCAGTTTTCTAGACCAGGGTTTCTGTTAAAGCCACCTTTTGCGGGAAGTACTCCCATGTTTGGTGGAGCATGACAAAGTGCACCAAGAGACTCCAACAGGAAACCACATTTTTCTGAAAACTTGAAATATTCTCTATCGATGGTGAAAAGACAAAAATGAAGTTTGTTTGCATTTTGGGACAGAGTCGTTTAATTGGAGCAATTTCCCACGATTTCCCTTCTAATGCTTTTATTGTGGAAATATCATGGGCATGAACCGCAAAGTAGTGAAGCGCGAGACTTATTACACTTAATTCAGATTTACAAGTGGAGCAATCTCGGGCATTTTTCGGCATTTTTTTTTTTAATTTTCCTACGATTTCTCTTCTAATGCTTTTATGGTGCAAATATCATGGGCACGAACCGCCAAGTAGTGAAGCTAGAGCCTTATTACACTAAATTCAGATTTACAATTTTTTGCAGCCAAAGTAAATAGTACTGCATAAATATTTTTTTATGCATTTAAACAAAATAAGTGCATTTTTTAAATTTTTTAGTTTAAGGTTACTCTCTTGCCCTTCAGGGTGTACTGACCATTTCTTAACAACAGAAGAATTTTACAGCACTGATACTGTATTCCAAATTTCATCACTTCGGTTACAGATTTATTTCCGCGTTCCCCATACAAGTGCACCACTGTGCTCCGTCCTTTGATGGATCTTTCGATGTAATAAACAGTACTGTAATAAACAATTCTATGTGCGAAATAAATATAAAACAAAAACAAAATCTTTCGATTTCAAAACCTACGATTCGATTTATCAGTTATGACACCTTCAAGCAATTTTGGATGACCGTTGATTTCATTCTACAATTGCTGAGCGATGGTCATGCGACACTGTTTTTGGTCACAATTCAGGAAGTTTTTGCTTTGAGCCTCAATTAGGTTCTTCCATTGGCACGATTTAACTTTGGTTTCGATAACATAACCATATACCCATGATTTTTCACCAGTTATGACCCTTTTGAGCAAATCTGGATTTCCGTGATCGTTATTCAACAATCTCTGGGCGATACTCTTGTGACATTTTTTTTGTCAAAATTCAGTAATTTGGGAACGAAGTCCGGTGCCACATGCTTCATGCCCAGAATTTCCGAAAATATTCCATGCCATTAACCAACCGATATGCCCACATATTTAGTAGCTTTTCTTATCGTGATTTGACCATTTTCCATAACGATTTTCTTCACTTTGTCAACATTTTCATCGGTTGTTGATGCGCAGGAGCGTTCAGGACGAGCGTCTTCATTCACATCTTCTTGAACTTCTTTGAAAAGTTTGTACCACTTGTAAAATTTTTTTGTAACTCGAAGTAGACTTAACGAATGCGCCTGTATTCAAGTATTCAAAGCATATAAGTCCATTAGCACACAAAATTCAATGCAAATCATTGAATCCATTTTTTTAAACAGCAGGAAATCTCCAAGCTCGCGGAAAATGTACACTTAACTTAATGCCTCTCACAAACAAAATAAATATGCTATATATCTGAAAATGCAAACTTTATAATCGAGAAGAGTGTATCAGTATAACAAAATAAAAAATAAGAAATAGAATGTATGCAGACCGCGAAATTTGAATCCCATCTTAGTTTTTGAACAAACATCGTATTTTGTGTCGTGCAAAATTGAGATCTTTTTACGATATTCTTACCAGAATTACTGTGTAAATGCTGTCCTGAATTCGAAAATAGCCCAACACATTTCGTATACCACAAACCTAGGCCTTTAAGTCGTAAAAGAAGATCTCAATCGTAGAGAAAATAAGAGACTTAGCAATAACTCACAAATTTATTAAACCTTACATTTTGTTAATGAATTATTTGAAAGCTAATCTACAATTGAAAATTATTTTATAGCTTACTTATTTTCATAGTGACTCATGTCAAATTTTTAGATTTCATTTAAATGCTTTCACGTAAAGCATTTAAAAACACTTCATATTGTGCTCGATTTTACTACCTTTAGGATTAGTAGAAATTCGAGGAGATTTCCCCCGGCTTCCGCTTATATTTAGAGATTTCAAAAGTCATACATTTTTAGAGTTTTAAAATCAATGTTCTACGAATTTCAGTAAAATTCGAGAAACGTCAAGGCTTTCTAAAAAAAAAGACCTAGTCAAACCTTAAAACCAATAAGGCCATCATCATGTGTTAAAGACAATTTTTAACTTTCTCCGCAAAAAAAAAAAACTACTATTGACATTTAAATGAGGTTACACTCCGTTGATAATTAGTGGACAATTCAAAAATTCTGTTGAAACACGTTTAAGTTCAAAGAAAGGAAGCGTTTTAAGGGGAACCACATAATTTCTTTCTCTTCATTAAGTCAACCCAAAATCTTACGTTCCTCCACTATCAGTCCGCCCCCATTCCATACCCTCTAAGTAATTATTTTGCCAAGTTTATCGTAATAAGTCGTTTTAAGACTTTCCCTCAAACACTCACAACGAGTACCGAAACAAAAGCACGGCCAAGCGAATAATTCAGAAAAGCTTTGTCTGCTAATTTCCAAATGTTTGCCTTCAACAATCAAAACTTCACTCCGTTGAGTTAATCAATCCAAACGAAACCTTGACTCTCAGTTATGATCTTCAATATAATTAAAGCACCGGAAGAAACTGAGTTCACCTGTACCCAGCGAATGAACTACAAATGTGCCAGAAATGTGTTCACTTTTGAAAGAGGTAACTATATTTCACAAATGTATCCTTCTTTAATCCAAGGAGACTCGCTAGCCCTCAAAAACTGAAGTTTACTTCCGTGCGCCACATGTGCCTCCCAAGACAAAGCAGAAACAATGTCTTTTCTCAAAGGTTTGATTTATGTGGTGCAAATTACGATATCATCTCAGCAAGACAGCATAAATCCGCTGTCATTACCAAAACAGCACACCAGGCAGACAAGTAGAGGAAGTCACCTTGAAGACCCTCCAAAAATAGACCAGCGGACCGAAATGCAGCCATCACAAATGACAACTGACCCAAATTCGAGCCAGCAGTGTCATGGCGTCCAAGCAGCCATGTGTCATTATACAACAGAGTTGTAATGCCGCGCTTTAGTTATCAGCCGATGTGATGCCAACAAATCTCTTTACACACATTAACTCGTTAGGTAAGTTGCTAGTGACTTTTAATCACAGTCAAAGCTCCACAGCAAATCAAAAGCAAATCAGCAGAGTCGTCGAAGCGCGTCTCTCGCCATCATCGGACGTTCTCCAGCCACAAAGCATATGGTAGATGTCTTCGCGAGGCAGAGTGCCAGTCAGACACTCGTCTGTGGCAAAACAGTTTATGTCACATTTTATGCAAACAAGGAGAGAGATCGCGTGGACGCGGAGAACTCCCATGGATTGGTCGTTGGTCGGTTTTCATTTCCAACTGGAATGAAATTCGTCATTTCCTCGGCAGTCAGATGCGTATCTTAATTGCCTGTCGAGCACATGCAGCATTCCGGACCAACTTCCCGTCCATACAACGATCACACTTGACAGGTTCTGCAGCGGTGATCGAGCGTCATTTACAAACGTCAAGCTGGCGTTATGCAATCTCCGTCACTTGGGTGCACACAACGGCGAGTGGTTTATTGACAAACATTATCGAATCGCAGTGCCAACACGGAGGAGCAAAGAATTCAAAACTCGCCTGTCAACTGGGCGTGCGTGTGCGCGTCGGTGACAAGCAGATGGCGCGAGATTTTGATTTGTGGGCTTGCACGTGACTGTCAAACTTTTTCAGCGCTTTGACTTGAAAAATGACACAAACTTCCCCCAAAGACTGATTTATTTTCGGTTATCTGTTACAGAAAACCTGACTTTCACTCGAAGGCTGTCTGTTTGGGGATATTATGCGAATATTAGTGCCTGCCCCGCGGGGACTACCGTTTCTCACAGACAGACAGCATTAATTGCATTTGATTGGGATGGGAAATATGTAAAAGGAAAGGTGCGGAGATATTGAACTAAACTTTCTGTCTCATTTCCTATCAGTTGAGCAATGGGCGATAGGTAATCGAATTGTTTTGTAACAATTTTGCGATCAGTGACCCTGTTCGACTTCCTTCAAAGTGGAGTGAGCGATGGCTGACTGCTTGCGAGAAATATGAATATTCATGCTGTCGAGGCTTTTCTTGGGAGGAAATGCAAATAAATCCTTGTGGAAGTTGAATATACCGTTTATATTTACGCTGGCATGCAAATTGAATCCACATGAGGTGGCAAACAGACAAAAAGTGCAAAAGCTCTAAGTTAGCACAACAAACAATTCAAATACAAACCAAAGGGGGACCAGGGCCTAGCCCTGGACTACCTTTGGACTGTAGCGCCAACAATTATTATTAATAATAATAATTATTGGATGGCACAAAAGTCCCCAGAGGGACAGGGGCCCAGCTTGATCATTAACTACTCGTGCAGTACGCGCTACTGTTTTCTCAGTAAAAACCTACAGTTTTTACCGATTTAAGAGTTGTCAGTAGATCGAAAGGAGTGGTGCTGTAAAAAATTCGAGGTGTTCAGCAGGGAATCGAACCGGGACTTTCGGACTGTAAGTGTCGCACTCTTTCCACTACCTAAATAATTAAGATTGATGTATACATTGAATTGCAACCAAAAAAGTTTTTTTTTAAGGATAATGGAAAAACGCCTAGATAGAGAAGAGCACTCCATTTCCTTTGTCTTTCCTCCATTTATCAACTTTGTATAATATCTTAACACTAAAAGGTTAAACTCCGTGTCACTTAGTTAAATCAAAACGAAATTTTATGGAAAAAAAACAGTAAGGAGCCATAAACTAAACCCTGTGGAACACCTTGTGGTTCAGCTTTTACAAATGACCTATTCTAGTATAGTGTCAAATACCTTCCGCTTTTTTGCTCTTCATTCAATGCTTCAAAAAAATTGTAACAGTGACCGGATTTAGTTCAAATATGAGCCGTTTTTTTTTCGATAATCTGTTTCCATCTAGACGGCAACTTCATAATACTCCCTCGTAGAAGTCCCACTCCTTATTTGCGAAGAACTCGGACAGTCACTTTTCACAAGGTCTTTTAAGTTCAGCTTCACACCACCAAGGACGTTCGCCATGGACAGGAACAAGTGGTAATCACTTGGCGCTTTGTCCGGGCTATGTGGTAGATGCGATAAAACCTCCCATCCGAGCTCCCGTAGCTTCTGACGAGTCATGAACTAAGTGTGTGGTCTGGAATTGTCGTGGTGGAACACTACATTCTTCCTGATGGCCAATCCTTGACGCTTCTGGTCGTTCGCCTGCTTCAAGCGGTCCAGTTGTTCGCAGTAGATGGCAGAATTAAGCGTCTGGCCATATGGGAGCAGCTCATAGTGGATGATTTCCTTCCAATCCCACCAAACACACAGCAAAACCTTCCTGGCCAAATCGATCCCAGCTTGGGCACTGTTTGGGACAATTCACCGGCCTTCAACCACGACCGTTTTCGCTTGATATTGTCGTATGTAATCCATTTTTCGTCGCCAGTCACCATCCGCTTCAAAAATGGGTCGAGTTCGTTCCGTTTCAGCAGCATATTGCAGGCGTTGATTCGGTCCAGAAGGTTTATTTGCGTCAAATCATGCGGCACCCAAATATCAAGTTTTTTTTTTGTATCCAGCCTTCTGCAGATGGCTTAAAATGGTTTGGTGACTAACTCCTATCTCCTGGGCGATGTCACGCGACTCCACATGCCGTTCGTAACTTGATGATTTCCATGATTCGATCTTTATTCGTCGTCACAAGTCTTCCGCCTGGTGGTGTCTATGGTGCCGTTTTCACCGGCTCTGAATCATAGAAACCATTCCTCCGTGGTCCAAAGTGATAGAGTATAGTAGTAGAAGGAGAACTATAAAAGAGAGATATTTGACAACTTTGTATTTTACCAGAGAAACGATTTGACTAAGGATCTTTAACTTAGATTGATACAAATGACAAATTTTGTGAGTGACCTATTAGGTCCTTAGCTTTTCATATTCGTTCCTCGGTTCTCGACCCTCCTCTCCGGCCTTCGACGTGGAACGATAGCGAATGTCAAGCTCATTAAATTCCGATAATAACAACGTGGTTGATTGGGTTTAAAAGAATAGAGTGAAATTTAATGTTTCCAAAACTCAGTGCGGTCAACTGTAGCTTAAGCGATCTCAAATTAACCAGCCATTGTCTATAAATGACTTCTGAGTTGTTGAAACCGAACAACTTTCCATCCTCGGTATGTTTATTGACTCAACACTAAGTTGGAACGATAATATGTTCGAGATCGCCAGAAATGCAGCGAAATGTCTAGGTTTCTTAAAGCGGTGCAAAAAATATTTCACCCCTTCTGACCTAGCAACAATATATAAGGCTTAAATCCGCCCAAAGTTTGAGTTTAAGGCTCCTATCTGGTCCGGTCCTAAGACCTCTCTGCACCTACTCGATAGAAGCCAACTGCGAGCGCTAAAACTTCTTGGTGATAATAATGCTGCGAAGTCAATCGACTCGCTAGAGCAGTGACTAAATGTTACGTCTCTATCACTATTTTATCGCTATTTAAAAAAATGTCCAATTGAGTTCACCAGTTGCATTCCTCCCTTTAAAAAATTTACCCCCAATATCCGCCTCGTTAGAAAGACTCGCCTGTTCCCACATAAGCCCACCGTCGGACACACAGTTAAGTTTAGAAACTCGTTTTTCAGCCCCACTACACGAATATGGAATACTCTTCCCAATCCACAGGCATTTGAAGCCAATGTGCATCGGTACCTCCTTTCCCTCTCTTCCTATACTCGTATACCTTCGGCCCGTGCTGTTACTTATTTTTCGTCCCTTAAGGGTATACACTATCCCTTTAGCGCACGCCAATTAAAAAAAGGCGTTTGCTAGTATTAAAAAAGGCGTCTAG
This sequence comes from Eristalinus aeneus, assembly GCA_955652365.1. Lineage (NCBI taxonomy): Eukaryota > Metazoa > Arthropoda > Insecta > Diptera > Syrphidae > Eristalinus > Eristalinus aeneus. The sequence continues at coordinate 124,561,468 of OY019130.1, read as the reverse complement.
CAGCAAGCGAAAAAAGGATGTCATCGCGAAAAGAAGCATAGCCTCAACGTGACAATAGGCAGCTTAAACTTTGATTTAATAAAAGAAACCGTCTATGGAAAACATCTGCATCAGCACCAGCACCCAAATCAATCGATATTGCTAAGCCTTAGTAGTCAAAAACGAATTGAAAAACAGAGCCCTTATAAAATCTTTATCATCCCAACTTTGCCCTGTTGCGCAAAAACGTGAACGTTATTACAAACGGATGAGGAACTTTTGAACAAACGCACAATCATTCTTGCCAATCGTTGTTTCTTTTGCTGAAGAGGTAATTTATTAAAAGAGCTCTCTCTCTCGAAAGACTAAGCTTTCTAACAGTTTGATTATTCAAGTTCTACTTTACGCGGCGGAAACCTAGCGTTAATTGAGGAGCCCTTTCAGTCCTTTTTGCTTTATTGTCATTTAGAAGAAGGGATTCAACGACTTACTGTATTGTGGCATGCTCCTATCTAAGCGTTGAAGCGTGTACGGATACAGCGCTTAAGATGTAGACCCATTGGGACAAGTCAACAGAAAATGGCCTAGACCAAGGTGACACAAGTGAAGAAGAATCTTAACCAACTTAGAATCCGGCATTGGCGAGAGAAAATGGCAGTTGGAGAGGCATATTTATTGAGGTCTGAACTGTAGCGCCAGGCGAAGAAGGAGAAGAATACTCGTCGCAGACCAGATTTCATGGAAAGCCTGCGACTTACGATACTGTTTGCGTTGATGTTATCTGGAGGAAGCGTCTGAGTCTTATCCATATATCTCATGTATACAACTGAATTCAAGCCCAAAGCGTCTTCTATTTGTAACAGAGGATACCCAGGCCTGAGGTGGTGCGTATATAGAAGCATCTCAATCAACTTGGTCGGTGGAATTGAAAGCAAGTTCCAGAGATGGTGTCAACAGAAGAAGCATTTCGATTGATGTCTAGTTTCACCCCCAAATTAAGTGTCAACCAAAAAAGAAAAAACGAGGCTATCATGTGTTTTGGAATTAATTTGTCACCATTTCCTGTTCGTCGAGTTTTGACACGAGAACCATGTCGAGCACTAGAAATTCATTTTCTTGCTTAGCGTTTCGATCAACTTCATGTGGATAAGGCACTGCGTAGAAAACCATGTGTTTAGCGATTTACAGCCGCGTCGTACACTCTTAATAGATCAGCATTACGTATATGTAAAAATCCTTTGTGTTTTAAGAAATTACGGCAGGTGGTTGAAATTGAGTACTAAAAATACAGGAACAGGCGAAGAATTTAAGTTTAACCAAAACCAAAAATGCGGTGAATTCGAGATTTTATTAAACCTACATCCTTTTTCAGCGAATAGTCGCTCGATGGTGAATGGAAATAGAATAACTTTAATGGAAGTGAAAGAGTCCGAAATTTTTACCGCAAGATAAAACAGTTATCTGGCGGCTACAAACGTCCTCGGACAGAAGCCTGCCGGGACCAAAATGGACAACTGGTGGTAGAGTCGCAGTCGGTGCTGAGAATCTGGGAGGATGATTTCTGCAGACTCCTTAACGGCGATGACGACGCAAATAACGCTGTTAGGCAGAATGTTCCACTCAATTTGGACGACGATCGACATGAACTCCGTCCCCCCGACTTCGAGGAGGTCAAGATAGCAATATCGAGACTGAAGTCGAACAAAGCTGCTGGCGCGGACGGACTATCCGCAGAGCTGTTCAAAGCGGCTGGGGATGAGCTGGTTGGGTGCATGCACCAGCTCATCTGTGAGATATGGTCGAAGGAAAGCATGCCCGACGAGTGGAATCTCAGCATCGTTTGTCCGGTCCACAAGAAAGGAGACCCCTTCGACTGCGCCAACTACCGAGGGATCAGTCTCCTTAACATCGCATATAAGATTTTCTCTGCCGTATTGTGTGAGCGCCTGAAACCGTTCGTCAAAAACCTGATAGGTCCTTATCAGTGTGGTTTCAGGCCAGGGAAGTCTACACTTGACCAGATCTTCACACTGCGGCAGATCCTAAAGAAGTTCCAAGAAGTACAAATCGACACCCACCATCTATTCGTCGATTTCAAGGCCGCGTATGACAGCGAGCATGGAGACGAGCTATACAGTGCCATGTCTAGTTTTGACATCCCTACCAAACTCGTCAGATTGTGTAGGATGACGATGGAGAACTCAAGGTCAAGGTCGGTAACGAACTCACCGAGACCTTTGATGTCAAAAAAGGTTTCAGACAAGGCGACGCGCTGTCATGCGACTTCTTTAACATCATTCTTGAGGGGATCGTGCGCAACTCACAAGTCAACATCAGAGGCACGATCTTCCACAAGTCCGTTCAACTGCTAGCTTATGCGGATGACATTGACGTGATCGGCTGAACTCAGCGAGCCGGTTGCTAGCATCGAAGCGGAGGCGACTAAAGTCGAATTGGTGGTAAACCAGGGGAAAACGAAGCATATGCTGTCATCGAAGAAGGACGCAGAACATCAACGTCTCGGACAAAGCGTCACTATGGGCAGCAGACACATCGAGGTAGTCAAGGACTTCGTCTATCTCGGCTCCGCAGTGAATAGGGACAATAGCATCAGTACCGAAATCAAGCGCAGAATCACTCGTGCCAATCGCTGTTCCTTTGGGCTTAAGAGGCCTTCTCCCGAGCGACCAAAGTTATTTTGTACAACACCTTGATCATCCCACCATGGACGCTACTAAAAGCGGATGAGGAAGCCCTTGGTCTCTTCGGGAGAAAAGTTCTGCGTGCGATTTTTGGTCCTGTTTGCGTTGATGGCATCTTTAGGAGAAGATTCAACCACGAGCTGCATAGGCTGTACGGCGGCATGAGCCTAGTCAAGCGTCTACAGGTACAACGCTTAAGGTGGCTAGGCCATGTAGAGCGGATGGACAACACTGCTCCGACCCGAAGAATCTTCAAATCCTAACCACAGGGACAACGCAACAGAGGACGTCGTAGACTGAGGTGGTGCACACAAGTGGAAAAGGACCTCAACCAACTTGCGTTCGCAATTGGAGGCAGCTGGTAAGAGATCGTGCTAGCTGGAGAAGCATGTTGGTTGAGGCCCAGGTCCACCCCGGACTGTAGCGCAATCCGAAGAAGAAGAAGAATGGAAGTGAATCAACAAAGATGAGTTCAGTTAACGCAATTTTAAGCTTATTTAGGAAAAGAGACCATTCCTAGAAAGAATATTTAAACCAATATGAACTGATTATCATCATTTTTAACTTATAAAACGTTAATTGGTGGCTCACCAAGTGTCTTCTATATGTTCGCTCGTCTTAACCACTAAGCCTAGTCTACTGGCAAAACCGCTCCAAGGCCTTCAATATTGAACGAAAGTTAATGACTTCTAAACTTTAAACATGTTCCAAATCTTATCACATTTTATTTCGTTTAATATTAACCACTTATAAGTCTCATGTGTTTTTATAAGAAATTTACGCTTTCAAGCGACTAAGAAGTCATCCAAACGTTAATGAAAAGAATGTATAAAAGGAAACAAAAAAATTCTTTAAAGTCATAAATGCGATGCATTGACAGACTCATCTCACGCCTACGTCAAAAACACCGAACTGTCATCACTCAAGTGCCTGACTAACAAACCGCATATCGACGCATTCCCGCGGACAAAGAATGATACGACAATAGCCGCGATTGTCATTCCCGGCATGTAATGCTCTGAACCAGACAGGGGACTGCAGACAACCTGCAGTGACTTCAGTCAGTCACAGAGGGAGGAGCAGTAATGTATGCAAAGGCCGCCCATGCGAATTCCTTGTGTCATTGAAGTGCGAGGCGTTGAGGAAGGTTGCAACGCAGTATGGCACAGGTAAGTGGCTGCTCATTGCTGGTGCATTTAAGGCGTCCTTATGCCTGGCATGGCTATGTTTGAATTTTCTTTTTTTTTCAGACAGTTTACGTGAACGTGGTGCTAAAAGGAACTCAAGAGGTTTTCGTCATTGCGTAACAAGGTGCTGAGTATAAAGGAATGTATGAGTTGAAGGATGAGAATATTATCTTTTTTTTGGAACAATTCGTTGAACATGCTATAATTGGTAGTAATGTAGGCAGCACGCAGCAATGCATACAGCGAGTGCCGTGAATTTTATTTAAATATTGAATCGCGCACAAGGCTGGCTTGTCTTTGCACCTTCAAGTTCATCTTTCACAGCGTCTAGTTGGGTTGGTGACGTTTAGGTCAATTGTTCCTCGAACTGTTTGTAAAGATAATAAGTAAACTGAGTGAAGTAGTCTGCGTCCAAATAAAAAGTTGCTACTCAAGAAAGGACTTCCCGTAGTCAAGACAGAAAGACACTTTTAAGTCTTTCCTCAACGCAATCATTGCGGGAAAGTCAACTCTGATGGGCTGTGGGGTAATGGTACAGTGGTAAAATGTCTTGTAAAATGTGAGCAAGAACTTACCAGTTTTATACCATCTACAACTTGTATCACAGATCACGAGCGCTAAATGACGAAATGTAATTTTACAAACTCCACGAGAAATGCGCCACAAATTAGTGTCCCTTCCGATAAGTTCATGAAATTTGCATTTTTCCAGATTATAACAATTTTCAACACGCAAGCTAGGCAGGTTTAAGTCCTTTCAAGACCATTGATTCCTATTGACAAATCAACATTTAATCTCGTTAAAGTACAAGTGGCCTAATAGATCCACTATGCCCCAAGTAATAGAGTCTTAAAAGTCCCATTAAGTTTTCTGATCTGAAAAAAAAAAGCACGCACTAATACAGGAACCAACTTAAAACCCCATGGGCCAAGGTTTATACGACTGGAAAGTCCTATGAACCTCAACTCATCCGACCATAAGTCCGTTCTTCATGTCTGTCCCACTCTGCATACTTCCATACCTTTAAATCGTAAAGAAGCATCGGGCATATGAAGGGCGCCACCGAGTTAATGATTCGCTACAGGAATGTTAAATCTGTATATTCACTGTGCCCTGTAGACTTTAATATACTTCAATTTCGAAAATGAATAAAGAATTTATCTTATAGGTCGAGTAAGAGTAGTCGAGTAGTCAGGTAGGATATAAGATCATTGTTTCTTAAGCAGCTACTCGTGTCTTCCGTGACACGACGAAGGGAATGTATCCCAACGGCAAAATTTTATTTTAAAATGGATTTACACTTTCCAGTGTTAAACTGGCTTTAAAAAAAACTCAAGTCGTAATTGACTAACGCCGCCTTCTGCAATGAATTGAAAAATTGTGTAAATTCACAAAAAAAACACACGAAACGAAACCGCTTACGTGCAACTGTTACTCACACACATCCAGTCTGTTCTACGCTGTAAATATGTGGTAGATCGTCTGAAATAGAAACACCAGAGAAGAGTTATATGGTGGTAGATCGTCTGAGGTAGAACCGCCAGACAAGAGTTTTTCTAACTTGTGTAGAACAAATCTCAAACTGTGCAAATTCTTCGGAAGTGCTTTCATTTTCTTACTAAAAAAATGCGAAAACGTTTAAACCAACTCAATGCTTTGTCTTAATTTTGCATACAGAACCCGTTTACATTAGATCGTTAAGCGCCGATCAGTGAAACAACAACTCTATCATTAAGAAAAAAGGCATTACCCGCTCTGAACTTAGACGTTAGACGTTAGACCGAAGAACAGCCACACTACAATGTCCACAGCCAATCATATCGGTTGCACAAGAATGCACGTCTAGGCTGATGATTAGCAGATAATTATTTTTTTCCAAACGAAGGCCAACCACTACGCTCGCATCGTATGTACTTAAGGTATTGGCTGCACTTGTTTTACAATTCAAAACATTTTTGTTTCGTTTTTTTGTAATCGATTCATCACACGCAACCGGCTAGGTGTGGAATGGAGTGAATGATACGTGCATACATGTTGGACGCCGAGAAATCTCTGTGTTTCATTTCAATTTTATGCCTTACGGTGATTAAAAGGAAATTATAAAAAGTCTTTTCAACTGTTTGTACCTAGATGGGCGAGTGAGGTGGGGAGTTTTAGTCTAGTCAATTAAGCGTTGAGCCTTGATCTAGGGTCACTTAAAAGGGTTCTAATTTACTGAATGTTTACGCCTTTGATTGATTAAATGAATTGTCACTGCGTCCCCTGTAAAATTAGAATTTAATTTTCTCGCCTTTGATCTGTGGATTAAGCATCTGTCTAATTTCCAACAATTTAACAACTTGGTGATTGCGAATTCCGTACCAGACTTTTCCTCCATTTTTTTGCAGTTGCTGTATTTTCATTTAAATGACTAACGGACATGGGTGCAAAGTTTTGAAGAGCGTGTAGTGAAGGTGTGTTTTTTAGAGTCTGGTCTTGGACTTGAAAATCACGTCTCCATTATAAATGTCAAAGGGTAATGTCAATTAGGCAACAAACTTTCTTTTCAGCTGACATCTGTCAGGTGTAAAAAGAAGTTTGTTTGAGAACTAAGCGAAATTAATGAAAATATGCATTTTTGACCGTTGCAGATCAGACGTAGATGTCCAAATAACAGCTGCTATATGCCGGGACAATCCTCTATGGGCATTTACTTCTGTTTTGCTAGTTTTACTTACTAGGACCCAGAATTCAGTATGAGCTGGGCGATGGAGAACTGTCACATAGGATAAATTGCAGTTCGATGCTAATTAGGAAAATATTCTTCTCTTCGACAAAAAATTCTTGTTCGACTGTTAACATCATCCCCGGATGATGTGACTGAATTTTATGAACCACATGATTCAAAAACCACATCCGTATCACTGCTTACAGTGACAACGGAAACACTCATGGAGAAAAGACCATCTTGTGGCGGAATGGCGGCTAACATACCCAGGTTTTGAGGGAGCCTAACTGGCAGTGACAGCTTGGTCAGAGATTATATTCTGGTGCCACGGGAAGTCAGGAGCCCTAGAACATCGATTTCAGCCTGACCGAGCGGTAGGCCCCCTTGTGGGAGTATCGTGGTAGCTGTGGTTTACCACCTAACATCGCGGATAGTGTCGAGGATAGTGTACTGTGCTGACTTTTCTAGTTTTTGTTCACCTTGGTCTAGGCAAGGCGGTTAGGGGAGTATCCCTTCTCAGTGTGGAGTTGCATTCTCAACCGAGAGCTGCGACCCAGAGGGCGGAAGTGGTTTTAGGATGACCTCGCATCAAACCAAGCTGGGGTGATTGTCCCTCAAGCATGATCTCAGTTTGGTACTTGGGAAACTAAGGCATTTAGTTTTGCGTTATCTACGAATCTTGGGAAAATGGAACCCGCGATAAAAGCGTTCACTGCAGGAGGTCAGGTCAAACCAAATCACACATCTGCTGACATCCTCCATGCGTAGTTAGGTGTCCAAAAGAATCAAATCCTTACAGTGCCTTTTGTTAACTGTCAAAGAACGCAAATACATGTATAAGCTATTTTTTGTCGATCAATTCTGAATAATGCACTACAGCATTTAGTCTCAAATAATTGTTCAAAGTTCAATTAGAAAGCAGGGTTTTGCTTTTTCGAAAGAATGCCAACAAATACTCACATGTCCCATCAGCATGGTGAGACAATGGCGAAGGAATTGTAAGGTTGTCGCATTCTGCAAAGGCGTTGCAGAAAGTGCTGCTTAACCATAATACGTTAAGATATGCGGCGAAGTTTCGAAGGATTTGCCGTAGTCAAACAAGGCTTCTTACAATCGTAAATTTTCACGCCCTTGGCTCAACTCTATCTATCCTGTCACCTGCGGCTTAGAATATCGATTAGTTTGCTGGAAAGAAACTTTCTAGAGGGCGATTTTTTAGCTATTATTGTTTTAGCAACACTAATTAAAACAGCTGACGCTTTTTTTCGTGTTTTGTTTCACTGTCAAACATCTTCAGTTGTTTCATTCATTCAATCGCGATTCAATCGACGATTCATCAAACTTGAATCGTCTTACAAACGAACAACGCTTTCAAATTATTGAATTTTATTATTAAAATGCGTGCTCTGTTAAGAAAGTTCATCGCCGAAAAATTGTGTTCAGCGACTAAGCTCATTTTTGGCTCAATGGGTACGTAAACAAGCAGAATTTTCAATTTTGGAGTGAATATCAGCCAGAAGCATTGCAAGAGCTACCAATGCATCCAGAAAAAGTCACAGTTTGGTGCGGTTTATGGGTTGGTGGCATCATTGGACCGTACTTCTTAAAAGATGATGCGAATCGTAACGTAACTGTGAATGGTTAGCGCTACCCTGAGAGGATATCCAACTTTTTTTTGCCAAAATGCAAGAGCTTGACTTACTGGACGTGCGGTTTCAACAAGATGGTGCCACATGTCACACAGCACGCGCAACAATGGACTTATTGAGAGGCGAGTTCGGTTAAAATTTGATTTCACGTTCGGGACCGATCAATTGGCCGCCTAGATCGTGCGATTTAACGCCTCTAGACTATTTTTTGTGGGGCTATGTTAAAGCTCATGTCTATACAGACAAGCCCGCTTCAATTGACGCATTGGAAGACAACATAGAAGCATTTATTCGTAAGATACCACCCGATGCTTTGGATAGAGTATGCCAAAATTGGACTACGCGGATGGACTATTTGGGGCACAGTAAAGGTTAACATTTGCATGAAATAATCTTCAAACATTATATTATATGGACCGTACTATCGATTCAAATAAAGATTTCATGCATTTTTCTGAATTTTATAAAAAAAAAACTAATAATAAAAAATACAATTGATTGGCGTAACAGTCCATAGGGGGACCTATTGTTCCCTCACGAGTAGAAGGGGCCTAAAGTTTTTTGCCGACTCCGAACGGGGAAGTTTAAGAAGCTTTCTTTTAGACAGTTCCTCTTTCAACGTTGTCAGCAGCTCGAAAGGAGTGGTGCCGTGAAGAATTGGAGGTGTTTAGCAGGGGATCGAACCTGGACCTTTGGGGTGTCAGTGTCGCACTCTACCCTCTATGTCACAGCGGTGAAAATGTCGAAATCCAAGTTCTTTTTTTACAATTTTCTTGGAGGAAATTAAAAATGTATATGGATTTAAATACAGAATTTTTACAAAAATATAACAAGCCGAAAGGCAGTAAAAATTCAAGATCAAGTTAGAGTACTCATAAAGAGTCAGTAAGTTGGATGTGTTTTTGTAACTTTGAAGTATTTTTGTCTAGCATACACATAGCAGAAAAAGTCTGCGTTCACCTTTCAGTAGGTGTTACTACTACTGAATTTTTACTAGGTTAATACAAACAAATTATTAAATGTTTTGGAATTGCAATTACACACGATCAGGAACAACAACGAGAAGAACTCATAACAAAAATGTTGTGTTTGTGGGAGTTTGTGGCGTAGTGTGTAGAGTGCGACGCTAACACGCCGAAGGGTCTAAGTTCGATTCCAGGCTGAACACCTCGAATTTTTCACTGCACCACATCGTTCGAGCTGCTGACAACACTCAAAGAGTAATAACTGTCTAAGAAAGCTTCTCAAATTTCGCCGTTCGGAGTCGGTAAAAAACTGTAGGTCCCTTCTACTCGTGAGAGAACAGTAGCGCGCACAACACAAGTAGTTGATGAGCAAGCTGGGCCCTGGTTCCCCTGTGTACTGTCGCGCCAACAACTATTATTAACACCTAAAAGAGAAGCAGAAAAAGTCTGCGTTCACTCTACACAGCTGCCGATTACCGTTATGTTTACTGCAATTGAAAGCACATTCAAAACACTCTCACTAAACACAGTAACAGAGTGATGTAAACTGTTTTGTCACAGTGTTTTGAAAAGTCTGGAAATAATTTCTTTTGATTTTGATAATTCTTTCGAAAATGGGAAATAAGAAAGAAAGAGGCGTTGACGAGCGAAAAATTATAATCAAATTTTGGAAAGAAGGAAAGAAGGAAAAAGTTGAAAAAAATAGCTAAGGATATTAGTTGGCAGTATTCCTCTATTCAAAGGGTAGTGAATAACTATAAATCAACAGGTACTTACACATCAAAGCCTTGTTGTGGTCGACCACCAAAACTAACATCTCGAGAAACACGAGATGTAATAAAGCAGGTTCAGATAAATCCCCGGCTAAGAGTATCTCAGTTATCGAAAAACATGGTAAAATTCGACAAAGCCATCACTGCCGATGCTGTTAGAAAAATTATCAAAAAGGCGGGGTACCGCGGTAGAGTTTCGAGAAGAAAACTATTCATTTCAAAAGTGAATCGCTTAAAGCGTATAGCTTTTGCGAATGAATACATAAATAAGCCACCTGACTTTTGGAAATAAATATTTTTTTTCCGATGAAAGCAAATTTTGCATTTTCGGAATTAAAGGACGTAAAATCTTATGGCGAAAACCGGGTACAGCCTACGATAAACAGAATTTGACTCTTACAGTTAAACACAGCGGTGGAGGTGTGATGGTGTGGAGATGCATGCCAAGTGCAGGAGGTGGGGAAATGGAGTTTATTGAGTCCACAATGAACAAATATGCTGACCTGCATATTTTGAAAAGAAATTAAAAAACAAATGTGGATAAACTTCGATTCAATTCTGAGTTTTGGTTTCAACAGGATAACGATCCAAAGCATACATCCGAGATCGTTCGCATCTGGTTGGTATATAATATCGCTAAACAACTGCGTACAACCCCCACAATCTCTGGAGATTTGAACCCAATCGAACATCTGTGGGATCAACTCGAAAGGAGAATTCACCAATACACAATAACAAGCTAAAGACGGTGTTTAAGGAAGAATGGGAAAAATTTACTCCTGAAGACATTTCTAAACGAGTTAGGTCTATGCAAAAACGATTACAGGAAGTTTTGAAACGACGTGGATACTTAACTAGCTATTAAATTTCAAGGTATTTTCATTTTTTCCATCGATTTTCGCCTTCAATTCAAACTGAGCGCAGGCTTTTTCTGCTTCTCTTTTAGGTGTTTCAGCATAAACGTGCCGTTATCTGGACACTTGTTTATAATAATTGAACAACATTTTTGTAATGAGTTCTTCTCGGTGTTCCTGATTCCTGATTGTGCGTATATAATTCCAAAACATTTAATAATTTGTTTGTATTAATCCAGCAAACTATTATTTAAGTAGGTGAACGCAGACTTTTTCTGCTATGTGTACAAGGAAATGAATTACCAGCTATACCGGTATGAAGTGAATAGTCAAGATTCAAATGTCTCGATAGGGAACATTTGTTGTGAACGAGCCCTTATTTTTTTTTTTTTTGTTTGCTTTGACATCTGTGAAAAATATTTAGTATACATCAAATCATTGAACAGACAACATCATATTTTTTCATCGTTTTAAAAATGTCGAATTTTGTAGCAGAAAGTGATGATTTGCGGAAAGCATTAATTTCTTGTTTTCATTTGAAGAAAAGTGCTGCAGAGTCGCATCGAATGCTTGTCGAGGCATATGGTGATCGTGCTCTATCAGAAGCAACATGCAAAAGGTGGTTTCAACTGTTTAGAAATAATGATTTTGATGTGAGAAATGAAGAACGTGGAAGACCACTAAAATAGTTTGAAGACGCCGAATTGCAAACGATATTGGATGGTGATGACACTTTGAGTCAAAAGCAAATGGCAGCAATGTTAAATGTTGCACAACAAACAATTTCTGACCGTTTAAAAGCTATGGGAAAGATCCAAAAGTGTGGAAAATGGGTGCCACATGAATTGAATGAAAGGCAGACAGGAAAACCGGAAAAAAACTTGTGAAATTTTGCACGAAAGAAAATTGGTTTTGCATCGGATTGTTACTGGCGATGAAAAATGTATTTATTTTAAGATTTCTAATCCTATCCATCAACATCGACTGCAAAACCAGATCGATTCGGCAAGAAGACAATGCTGTGTTTTTGGTGGGACCAGAAAGGTGTGCTGTACCACGAGCTCCTAAAACCTGGTGAAATCGTTAATACTGATCGCTACCAACAACAAATGATCAATTTGAACCATGCATTGATCGAGAAACGACCAGAATGGGCCAGAAGACACGGCAAGGTAATTTTGGTCCATGACAACGCAACTGCACACAAAGCAAAACCGGTTCAGGATACAATCAAAGCACTAGGCTGGGAGCAACTACCCGCCGTATTAACCAGACTTAGCTCCTTCCGACTACCATTTGTTGTCATCGATGGGACACGCATTGGATGAGCAGCACTTTGATTTCTACGAGGAGGTCGAAAATTGGGTGTCTGATTGGTTTGCTTTAAAAGACGAACAATTTTATAGACGTGGTAATTGCAAATTGCCAGAAAGGTGGTCAAAATGTGTAGAAAACAATGGCCAATACTTTGAATAAAATGTTTTTACTTTCCCATTAATAATTCGTGTTTTATTTAAAAAAAAAAATCATTTCATACCGGTATACCTGGTAAGGAAACTTAAAATGCACTGAAATAATAACATAAATACCAGGACAGCCAGAAATTACTGAACTACAAGAGAAAACATATTAGCAACGACCCCATTTTTGATGACATACCAGTGTTCACATTAAAAGCAGCACACTTGTCCTCTTGCAAGCTGTCTCCAACTCCTCATACTGGGGTAATAGACGTCCTTGATCATAATTTGTGCAGCGTGTTAGACTGGGATGACTAGCACAGGGCGCATGAAATCAGTTTCAAAAACTCAACGGCTGAAGCTGCTGTTCATACTTGGCAAGTTACACAAAAATTACAATTTTGGAAGTCGAAGATGCGTTCCTAGGCGCATTCCACCTTATAGTAAGGATATTGCTGCCATTAATGCAAATGACATTTAAGTCACTTATTGAGTCATGCTTCAAAACCACACTGAATTTGTGCCACGCATTAGTCGACAGATCAATAACTTTTGAACGGCAAAGAAATATAAACTGGATGCTGCTCCCGAACGTCAGTAAGAAATCTACGCCTTTTCTATTATCTTTAGAGAGAAAAGACTCCAGATAACTTGTTGGCGTTAAAACGGGAGACTTCACCTTCGCTAAGCACTTAAGTCCACTTGGGCTTAGTGATGGCACCCTATGCGACTCCTGTGAAGAAGGTGGAGACACTTCAGAGCACTTCCTTTGTTAATGTCCCGCCTCTGCTCGAATCAGGTACCGGCTGTTTGGCGCTGACGTAGTGGGAGTCGCAAACCAAAGCTTTTTATCACAGAAGAGTCTTCTGGCTTTTCTTCAGAAAGCCAAGAAACTTTGCAATACAATGGAACAGTTTTCAAGTGTGAGTGCTCCAGCGCAGTGTTTCCCTAACTCCAACAAAAAGTATATAAACTGGGTCCTACAGCTCTATTTCAACGCTTGTAACCGATATTGCGTTCGACGGAATATTCTTGCGGGTTCAATGTATATTATATTTGAAAGTAGTTTCTCAGTCTGAACTATTTAAGTTTAATTTAACACAAAATGGAATATAAAGTATGTTTGTGCATGTGTGTGTGTGTTTGACTGTGTTCCAATAGTCCAAAACAAAAGTTCCCCAAAGGTTAACAACAGCAGAGACCTCCTCTTCAGTATTTAAAAAAAATTGCAAAGCCAAAAAAAAGCAAACAGAAAAAAAAGCAAAGTATGAAGGAAATAACTCATTCTGTGTACTTGTGAAAAACACCCCATAGAATCTTTGAAGATCAAAACAGCCATATTTCTTCCGGAAATGAACGATCAGACAATCAAAGTCAGCCATCTTTGCCCAGAAAATCTATCCAATGTCGGAACCTCACTTCAGCTACACACCTCGCCACCTAGCTGCAAAATGCTTCAACTACATTCTCTTCCACATTCCAACTGGTTTACGTATTCACTAACCAAAAGCTCTTCTCATCATCACTTTTGCTCTCTTCAAAACTGCGGCCCGGAGCTTAAATGGTGAAAGTAAACGTGTAGTGTACGAGAGAAAAATTCCAAATTGGTTTTCCTCAACCACTTTGGTGCACGGCAGTCAGATCAACTTTGAAGTTCATTGCTACCCACGTACCCAAGTGTGGTCGTGAACGAATTCGTTTTCAGCAACGCCATGCAAATTGGTTTTTACTTCCTCAGCCGCATTGTTCGACTAATGCCATCGGTTAGAGGTCATCGGCAATTGATATCAGAATTAGGCGCGATTAGCAACCACGCTCCAGCCGACCTTGTTGGCCATTCAATGAGATATGTGCGAGATCAGGCCCGAGTCGGACCGTAGGTGATAATTCATTTCGAAAGTGGCCTGGTTTTATGCAATTTGAGTTTTTTTTTTTTGTTTTACTCTCAATTTCGATTTTTAACACCTGTCATCTAATTGAACGATTTGTTTTCTGTCGGTCGTTGGAATGAGGTTAACTGGCAAAAGTGTGAAGTTCAGTTTTTGAAAACGTGTTTTGCGGCTTCGAGGCGCCCGCAGCCGGAAATAGAGCAACGACAGATGGAGAGATTCAAAAATCACGTTTTACAAAATTTCGCTGGTTATCATCATTAGAAACCGAAATAGCGCATTCTTTTAAGGTTTAATTAAGATTTGTTGAGTTTAAAGTTTCTTTTCGATTATTCAAATCGTGGAATATGTCTTTGAGGCGTAGCCCATGCGGCCAAAGAAAGTTCTAATGGGTCTTTACCGTAGATGGAATTTGAGTGATAACAGTGATATTATCTTTACCTAAAACTCATTAAAAACGTTCAAACATTTGGGCGGGAGAACATTATTCAATCTTCCCAATTAATGAGCTAAAAGCTGATGCAATTGCGTTTTACAGGCGTCTATGGAATGTTAACTCACAGAGAGAGTTCTGGAAATATCGACCCAAGTAATAATCGGAGGGAACAAAATCTGGACACCGAAACAAGATCTCTCCGTTTTTTGTTGTATCACGAAGGATGTGCAGTGTCCAGCATTAGAACACAACACCTTTCCTGTTGGCCATATCTTTCTCGTCTATGACCGACAAATAGTAAAATTAGTCAAACGCAACCCGTTTAGGGCAAATAAAAGATGAGTTTAATTTACCCGTGGCAACATCAACAATAAGAAGAAGGCTGGCAAAGAAGAATTCACATGCCAGGAGTCCCAGAAAAGTAGCACTACAATCAAAAATTAAGCTACTAAAGCGAACCAAATTTGTGAAAGGATGCCTGAACTCGAAAACTTGTAAGTCGTGCAATATATTATGGACGAACGAATCCAAAATAGTTTTATTTGGTACTTCTGGGACTGGGACGTTTGTTTGCAGACGAGTTTCAGAGTTTCAATCCGAGTCTACTATTAAGACTGTATAGCACAGAGGAGCAAAAATTAACGTATGGGGATGCTTTTTCTATTGTGGAACTGGTCCCACGAGAGAAATCATGCTAGATGCTATTCCCCCGAGAGAATATGCCGCTTAGATGGATTCTACAGCAAGACAATGACCCAAAACATACAGGCAAACTGGCCGAAGAATTTTTCCAAAGCAATGGAGTTTAAGTTACGGAGTGGCCGCCTCAGTCCCCGGACCTGAATTTTATTGAAAACCTTTGGAAGTAAAGAAGGCCTAAGCTCGCTTTATATAACAGCTTGATCATCCCAGTCCTACTGTATGGAAGCCCTTAGTCTTTTCGAGAGAAAAGTTTTGCTTGCGATATTTGGTCCTGTTTGCGTTGATGGCATCTAGAGGAGAAGATTTAACGACGAATTCTATGGGCTGTACAGCAACAAACGAATGGTTAAGAGCCTTCAAATACAACGCTTAAGATGGCTGGGCCATGTTAAGCGTATGGACACCACTGCTCCGGCCCGAAAAGTCTTCGAATCAGAGCCATTGGGACAACGCAACTGGGGACGGACTAGGCTTAGGCGCACACAAGTGGAGAAGGACCTCAACAAACTTTGAGTGCGCAATTGGAGGCAGCTAGCGAAAGACCGTGCTGGCTGAAGAAGCATGTTGACTGAAGGCCCAGGTCCACTCCGCCCTAAGAAGAAGAAGAAGATGTACTGCGAACTGTTTATTATGCTATGATTCACTAAGTCGGACAAGTTGAGAAAACAAGAGTCCATATAGATTTAACGTATCTTCTCTCTGTATCAGCATTTTTTTCGACACTCACAGATGTTTCCCCTATAATGTCAATATTATACCCCGGCGGAAGGAAATAAGTCGCCTAAGACCTAATTCGCAATCAAACTCAGTGTGTTTTTTTTCTTTTTTAAGAAATTTTGGAAAAGAATGAAGCAACTACTCTGTACGTGAATTTGTTAAATTGATGGACAACACTGATATTCATATGCCTACGTCGCTAAATGTGAGTGAATCTGCTATCGGAAAGAGCATAAGACATCAACAAATTATAATTTCGTATAGTCACCCAACCGATCCTTATAGCCGAGGAGATCTCGCAATATTTGCTTACAAGGTCGTCTTGAGTCAGTAAACAGGAATTTTTTCTCACAAAGCGCAAATTAATTATTAAAAAAAATTAATTAAAAAAAAACTGTATTTCAAGAAAACAGTCCGGTTATATATTACAAGTATAAAATGACGAACACGACTAGGCCTTCCGAAGACCGGACCGTCCGGGGACTAGACTAGACCGTCCGGGGATTAGACCAGACCGTCCGAGAACTAGACCGTCCGGCTACTGGAAGTAAAGAAAGCTGTATACGAAGCAAAAGCCAAAAATAAAAAGACGCTTTTCGATGTTGTGCAGGTTGCGTGGAAGAACATCCCTGTTCAGTGATGTCAGGCCTAAATCGACTCCATTCCACGACGTTGTGACGCTGTACTTAAAAATAAATGTTAAGACCACACTTCACTATTCCATTGATTTTTATTTCATTTTGAATTTTTGCACTTGGTTGGGCACTTGGAAGAGCACTGTACGTCCGATGGTGGGTGAATTTGTGAAGAACAGAACAGAGGACATACATACATATGTCTGCAATCATAGCTATAGAACCTGCCATAAAAACGTCGTGATCAGAGGATTATGCCGTGCAGCATGCATTAATTAACCTTTCCCGACTTGCGACGACAATTACTAACTGTCAACGGTAAGCTTCTTAAATATCGCCATTCGGTGCTGGATATACAGCAGCAAAAAATGCGAGGCTTCCGGTATAACAATAATAATTGTTGGCGCTACAGTCCAAAGGGGGACCAGGACCTAGCTTGCTCATCAAGTACTCGTGTTGTGCGCGCTACTGTTTTCTGACGAGTAGAAGGGACCTACAGATTTTTGCCGACTCCGAACGACGAAATTTGAAAAGCTTTCCTAGACAGTTATTTGAGTGTTGTTAGCAGCTCGAAAGAGGTGGTGCCGTGAAAAATTCGAAAAATTGGTGTTGAGCTGGGAGTCGAACCTAGACCCTTCGGCGTGTGAGCGTCGCACTCTACCCACTACGTCACGGCGACCACGGCTTCCGGTATACGCGATTATTTTTTACAACGTTCGACGTGGATTAAGTCAACAACAAGGCATCGATGAACTTAATTTAGCTCCATCAGGGATCAGTGCTTATCGGTGGTATGGTGAATTCAACCGAGGTTGTAGTTCACTCCAAGACGAACTTTGTGAAGGTCGTTTCGGAAACCATTGATGCTGTGCGCCAAGTGACATTGCAAGATCGTCATGTGACCTATCGTAAGATTGAGATAACCTTAAGCATTAGAGGGACCAGTATACATTCAGTTTACTGGTCCTGGTTGCATGAACATTTGACCGTCAAAAAAAACTTATTCGTGTTGGAATCTACACAATTTGTCAATCGCTCAAAAAAGGCTCGTGTTAATTGGTCGAAAGAAATGCTCCAAAAATACAATCGCGGTGCTTCGAAACACGTCTATGACATCGTGACAGGTGGTGAATCGTGGATTTACACGTATGCGCCCGAAAGCAAACAGCAGTCGACTGTATATGTGTTTCGAATTGAGCCAAATCCAACAAAAGTTGCTCGCATACGAAGCACTTCCAAGCATATGGTCGCCTGTTTCTACGCAAAAACTGGATGTGTCGCAACCGTGCCACTAAAACAACGCAGAACAGTCAATTCTGAGTGGTATACAACCATTTCTTTGCCAGTTGTCTTCCAAGAAATCAGGAAAACAAACCGACAAAGACGGATCACTCTTCACCACGATAATGCGAGCTCTCATAGATCGGCTCAAACAACTGCATTTTTGAGCACTCAAAACATCGATTTGATAAGTCATCCGCCCGATAGTCCTGACTTGGCACCGAATGACTTCGTTTTGTTCCCGTTCGTAAAATTAAAATCAGAAGTCGCGTTCAGAATGCAGGTTTTGGAGTATAGTTTCTTCAGACAATTTGACTAAGCCAGTTTAGCTCCAACTGGTCATAAATCGTAAAGCATTTAAATCAGTTTCAGGAGTGCCAGCACAATCGAGCTTGCATGCTACAATCAAACATTGGAAATACCTGTTTTGATTCAATTTTCTATCCTCTATTGTATCGCCAAAATAGGCAGCATACGAATTCGAATTTGACGTTTAAAACAAAAAATTTTAGTTGACAGAAAAAAGATGTCGTCTTCAGTAAATAAATCTCTTTCTGTCAGCATGGATGTAAAACAAAATATGTGCATTGATAGAAAGCAAATAGAAATATTGACATAAAGAGTTGACAAAGTTAAAATTAGCACGTAACGTGACGTAACATAGTCTGGCACCCCAGGATATTCAAACGTCGGAACGTAAAATGTGTTTCATTAGAGCTACAAGTAACTGGAAGTTGGCAGCACTATTCAAAATGAGTTTTCAGCCACAGCCACCACGACACTCCCACTAGGAGGCCAACCAAACGGTTGGTCTGAAACAGAAATATCAGGGTTCCTGATTTCTCGTGCCACCAGCCTTCGGTCAAGCTGTCACTTTTTCAGCCACGTTCCTTCAACACCTCCGTCTGGTAGCCGCCATTGCATCAAATGGTCTTTGGTTAGGTCAGCGTTTCTGTTGACACTTATGATAGTGATGCAGATGTGATTTTGAATCAGGTGATTAAAAAATCCAGTCCTATCATCTGAACGAGATCTGAAACAATAGAAAACTCAAAAGATTTCGTCGGTCATATTCTTCCATCGATAGTGGAAACAGAATTTAAATAATTTGCTTGATGATATTCATTCATGCATTCATAAGACTTGAGCTACATCGTATGTGTGGGGAATGGTGGCTTTCTTAGACAGTTGTAACTCTTTGAGTGTTGTCAGCAGCTCGAAAGAGGTGATGCCGTGAAAAATGTGAGGTGTTTAGCCGGGAATCGACCTTTGGCATGTGAGTGTCGCACTCTACCCACTACGCCACAGCGACCACTTATATGGCAACAAAACTGACATATATGGCAGTGTATGTAAAGATACCGCTACACTCACAAAGACTGACTGGTTGGCGGTGGAATATTTGGTCCGTGCTTCTTTAAAAATAAAGCTGGCCAGTTACAGTCAATGATGATCGCTATAGAGCCATGTTGTGTGAGTCCCTTGGTCATGAGTTTAACAAAACTGATGTGCGGAGGCTGTGGTTTCAACAAAATGGCGCAATATTTCACGCAGCTTGTTTTAACATTGATGTATAGAAGGAAAAATTTGGGAATTGCAAAGTCTCACGTAATAGACCTACAAATTAGTCTCCAAGATCGTACGATTTAACGCCGCTTTACTATTCCCTGTAAAAATTTTGTGGAACTTATAGTCCTTGTCCAAAAGTCCTTAAAGATTGACCACTTGCGGGGCAACATTGCTGATATACTGCAACAAGTGTTACAGTCATCGAAATATGGATCTTCAGACTACGCCCGTCTTGTCGGCCATATCTCAGAAATCATATTTAAATTATATCGTCAGAAGATTAACTTTCGAAAAAAGTATGTCAATTGAAAATGACAGGAGTGTTCTCTCTTTTTAAAACAACACCTCATACGCTCGATAAAAAGTTCTCAAATGTCACTAATGCACAGAAATTGATGTGGCATACGCTAAAGCTTAGGCTAGAAATGAATCGCAAACATTCAGCCTCTTAATGGAGTCCGCACACGCCAGCAGTTGGAATGATCCGCATCTCGTTGTCCGTTCTCTCCACGGACAAGGGTACGGTGCGTCTTGATGTAGATATTGACATGATCTGGCAAATATTCATGTTTACCAAGCCATGGTGTATGTAGAACACACGATAATGTGATAATGTGAACATACCCAAGTAAGAATTCAAAGCTGGAATTCTTGACTATAAGCAGTTTGGGCTTGTGGGGTAGATCAGTATGTTTATATTTGAATTTCAATCAGATGCACTAAGTTACAACCTTTCCAGTTAAGTACGTCTAAAGTTCAAAATTATCAGTCTGTGTTGCCTTGGAAACAAAAATAATTTGAGTTTGCAACTCGCACTCCCCAGCCTATTCTATTTGTTTCTATTAAAACGGAAGCAAAGATCACACAAATGCTAACGGAGATCATTTTTTCTGGTGTTGACTTTACAAATTATTGCTAATCAATCGAAAACGAAAGGCCAGAGCTACGATCTATTTAAACGGCTCCCAACATGCGCCGCTGTTCAGTTGAACACAGCGCACATTGGGCCGGCGGGCAACACAATTTAGACGTGTTTCCATTCATCTACGGACGCTCGGCTGATGCTCAAGCGTGAAGATAAAATACTGCTCATAAAATTAAAGAAAAACGTAAAAAACACTTTAATTGGTAATTACCTCCGACGCCCGACGCGGAAAATGCCGCAATAGCGTGTGCAATGAAACTCAGATTTGATTGCAATTAAATTGTATTATTTACAGAGGCATACGGTTTTCCATGGCAATCGTTACTCTTGTTCGTCCACTCGGCGATACACCGCTGAGATCTGTTGTCAAGTGAAGCCTACAAGGGCTTTAGACACGAGGAGCAAATCTCAAAGCCGTGAAGGTTCGCTTGTATTGGAAAGAGGTGAAGTGCTTAGTCACACTTAATGAGCTGTCTGGTGTGTCGCTGGGGCACCTCTTGTGCAAAGAGCAAGTAAGTGAATTCGGAATGTCAAATATTGCGCAATTGGCAAAGCAGATCAAGAGAATCAAATCATGTTACCAACGCAAACAAATCTCCTTCATGCTGACGTTTCCTACTTACTTACTTTTCAAACACAAAATGCGAACACCAAGCCATCAAATGTTCTCGCAAAACTTCCGCCAATGACAAAATACCGAGACTCCGAGCTTAAATCCAGAACACGGCTTATGTAACTCGTTATTTTTGCATACCTACATATGGATGACGGAGCGTTTTCATTCATATGCATGAGTTTTCAGTTTAAATTATTTTCCAATTTTCGGCACCGGCAATCTCCGATGGAAGAGAGATAATCGCCGAAAGCGGGTGTTTGTTTTTCTCATAACCAGAAATTGCCAGCACCTCTTTGGCACTGTTTATGTGGACAATGACCTAGGTCGCAGCAATTTCGTGGCTTGTTAGATTTGCTTCAACTGTTTGCTTTGGATGTTAGTCATAGGGGTTTCAATGAACAACCGTCTGATTATATTATGCATTCGTTGTTTTAGAAAGCGGTCCGGAATCACTTCGCTCTAGTCCAGGGTTCGCAAGTTACAGGAAGTTTTAAAGTTGTATATGTACTGGGAACATATGTGTATGTATTTTGTCAACCTGGTAGACGGCCATAGGCCAAACCATAAATGACTTAGGTTAAATTTACATTGTAAAACATTTATTGAAAATAAAAGTCAAACTAACTAACTAACTAACTACTGGGAACAAAGTCCAAAAGTCAGTTCAATTGCTAGCTAACGCTGACGACATTGACGTGATTGGACGAACACAGCGAGCCGTCAATGAGGCGTTTGCTGGCATTGAAGCGGAAGCGGCTAAAATGCGTTTAGTGGTAAATGAGGACAAAACATAGTACATGCTGCCATCAAGGAAGGACACACAGCATCGAAGTCTCAGACAGAGCGTCACACTAGGCAGCAGAAACTTCGAACTAGTCAGGGTCTTCGTCTAACTCGGCTCCGCGGTAAATAGGAACAACAACATCAGTACCGAAATCAAACGCAGAGTCACTTTAGCCAATAGCTGTTTCTTTGGGCTCAAGAGGCAATTGAGCCAAATTAGCCCTCTTTCGAAGGCCTAAGCTCACTTTATATAACAGCTTGATCGTCCCAGTCCTACTTTATGGTGCGGAAACCTGGACGATGTCAAAGGCGGATGAGGAAGTTTTGCGCGCGATATTTGGTCCTGTTTACGTTGATGGCATCTAGAGGAGAAGATTTAACGACGAACTCTATGGGCTGTACAGCGACATACGCCTGGTTAAGCGCCTTCAAATACAACGCTTAAGATGGCTGGGCCATGTTAAGCGTATGGACACCACTGCTTCGGCCCGAAAAGTCTTCGAATCAGAGCCATTGGGACAACGCAACTGGGGACGGACTAGGCTTAGGCGCACACAAGTGGAGAAGGACCTCAACCAACTTTGAGTGCGCAATTGGAGGCAGCTAGCGAAAAACCGTGCTGGCTGGAGAGGCATGTTGGTTGAGGCCCAGGTCCACTTCGCCATAAGAAGAAGAAGAAGATGCATTGCGAACTGTTTTTTGTACTATGATCCACTAAGTCGGACAAGTTGAGAAAACAAGAGTCCATATAGGTTTAACGTATCTTCTCTCTGTATCATAATTTTTTTCGACGCTGACAGATGTTTCCCCTATAATGTCAATATTATACCCCGGCGGAAAGAAATAAGTCGCCTAAGACCTAATTCGCAATCAAACTCTGCGTTGCCCAAACAGTGTGTTTTTTTTAAAGAAATTTTGGAAAAGAATGAAGCAACTACTCTGTACGTGAATTTGTTAAATTGATGGACAACACTGATATTCATATGCTTACGTCGCTATATGTGAGTGAATCTGCTATGGGCAAGAGCATAAGACATCAACAAGTTATCATTTCGTATAGTCACCCAACCGATCCTTATAGCCGAGGAGATCTCGCAATATTTGCTTACAAGGTCGTCTTGAGTCAGTAAACAGGAATTTTTTCTCACAAAGCGCAAATTAATTATTAAAAAAAATTAATTAAAAAAAAACTGTATTTCAAGAAAACAGTCCGGTTATATATTACAAGTATAAAATGACGAACACGACTAGGCCTTCCGAAGACCGGACCGTCCGGGGACTAGACTAGACCGTCCGGGGATTAGACCAGACCGTCCGAGAACTAGACCGTCCGGCTACTGGAAGTAAAGAAAGCTGTATACGAAGCAAAAGCCAAAAATAAAAAGACGCTTTTCGATGTTGTGCAGGTTGCGTGGAAGAACATCCCTGTTCAGTGATGTCAGGCCTAAATCGACTCCATTCCACGACGTTGTGACGCTGTACTTAAAAATAAATGTTAAGACCACACTTCACTATTCCATTGATTTTTATTTCATTTTGAATTTTTGCACTTGGTTGGGCACTTGGAAGAGCACTGTACGTCCGATGGTGGGTGAATTTGTGAAGAACAGAACAGAGGACATACATACATATGTCTGCAATCATAGCTATAGAACCTGCCATAAAAACGTCGTGATCAGAGGATTATGCCGTGCAGCATGCATTAATTAACCTTTCCCGACTTGCGACGACAATTACTAACTGTCAACGGTAAGCTTCTTAAATATCGCCATTCGGTGCTGGATATACAGCAGCAAAAAATGCGAGGCTTCCGGTATAACAATAATAATTGTTGGCGCTACAGTCCAAAGGGGGACCAGGACCTAGCTTGCTCATCAAGTACTCGTGTTGTGCGCGCTACTGTTTTCTGACGAGTAGAAGGGACCTACAGATTTTTGCCGACTCCGAACGACGAAATTTGAAAAGCTTTCCTAGACAGTTATTTGAGTGTTGTTAGCAGCTCGAAAGAGGTGGTGCCGTGAAAAATTCGAAAAATTGGTGTTGAGCTGGGAGTCGAACCTAGACCCTTCGGCGTGTGAGCGTCGCACTCTACCCACTACGTCACGGCGACCACGGCTTCCGGTATACGCGATTATTTTTTACAACGTTCGACGTGGATTAAGTCAACAACAAGGCATCGATGAACTTAATTTAGCTCCATCAGGGATCAGTGCTTATCGGTGGTATGGTGAATTCAACCGAGGTTGTAGTTCACTCCAAGACGAACTTTGTGAAGGTCGTTTCGGAAACCATTGATGCTGTGCGCCAAGTGACATTGCAAGATCGTCATGTGACCTATCGTAAGATTGAGATAACCTTAAGCATTAGAGGGACCAGTATACATTCAGTTTACTGGTCCTGGTTGCATGAACATTTGACCGTCAAAAAAAACTTATTCGTGTTGGAATCTACACAATTTGTCAATCGCTCAAAAAAGGCTCGTGTTAATTGGTCGAAAGAAATGCTCCAAAAATACAATCGCGGTGCTTCGAAACACGTCTATGACATCGTGACAGGTGGTGAATCGTGGATTTACACGTATGCGCCCGAAAGCAAACAGCAGTCGACTGTATATGTGTTTCGAATTGAGCCAAATCCAACAAAAGTTGCTCGCATACGAAGCACTTCCAAGCATATGGTCGCCTGTTTCTACGCAAAAACTGGATGTGTCGCAACCGTGCCACTAAAACAACGCAGAACAGTCAATTCTGAGTGGTATACAACCATTTCTTTGCCAGTTGTCTTCCAAGAAATCAGGAAAACAAACCGACAAAGACGGATCACTCTTCACCACGATAATGCGAGCTCTCATAGATCGGCTCAAACAACTGCATTTTTGAGCACTCAAAACATCGATTTGATAAGTCATCCGCCCGATAGTCCTGACTTGGCACCGAATGACTTCGTTTTGTTCCCATTCGTAAAATTAAAATCAGAAGTCGCGTTCAGAATGCAGGTTTTGGAGTATAGTTTCTTCAGACAATTTGACTAAGCCAGTTTAGCTCCAACTGGTCATAAATCGTAAAGCATTTAAATCAGTTTCAGGAGTGCCAGCACAATCGAGCTTGCATGCTACAATCAAACATTGGAAATACCTGTTTTGATTCAATTTTCTATCCTCTATTGTATCGCCAAAATAGGCAGCATACGAATTCGAATTTGACGTTTAAAACAAAAAATTTTAGTTGACAGAAAAAAGATGTCGTCTTCAGTAAATAAATCTCTTTCTGTCAGCATGGATGTAAAACAAAATATGTGCATTGATAGAAAGCAAATAGAAATATTGACATAAAGAGTTGACAAAGTTAAAATTAGCACGTAACGTGACGTAACATAGTCTGGCACCCCAGGATATTCAAACGTCGGAACGTAAAATGTGTTTCATTAGAGCTACAAGTAACTGGAAGTTGGCAGCACTATTCAAAATGAGTTTTCAGCCACAGCCACCACGACACTCCCACTAGGAGGCCAACCAAACGGTTGGTCTGAAACAGAAATATCAGGGTTCCTGATTTCTCGTGCCACCAGCCTTCGGTCAAGCTGTCACTTTTTCAGCCACGTTCCTTCAACACCTCCGTCTGGTAGCCGCCATTGCATCAAATGGTCTTTGGTTAGGTCAGCGTTTCTGTTGACACTTATGATAGTGATGCAGATGTGATTTTGAATCAGGTGATTAAAAAATCCAGTCCTATCATCTGAACGAGATCTGAAACAATAGAAAACTCAAAAGATTTCGTCGGTCATATTCTTCCATCGATAGTGGAAACAGAATTTAAATAATTTGCTTGATGATATTCATTCATGCATTCATAAGACTTGAGCTACATCGTATGTGTGGGGAATGGTGGCTTTCTTAGACAGTTGTAACTCTTTGAGTGTTGTCAGCAGCTCGAAAGAGGTGATGCCGTGAAAAATGTGAGGTGTTTAGCCGGGAATCGACCTTTGGCATGTGAGTGTCGCACTCTACCCACTACGCCACAGCGACCACTTATATGGCAACAAAACTGACATATATGGCAGTGTATGTAAAGATACCGCTACACTCACAAAGACTGACTGGTTGGCGGTGGAATATTTGGTCCGTGCTTCTTTAAAAATAAAGCTGGCCAGTTACAGTCAATGATGATCGCTATAGAGCCATGTTGTGTGAGTCCCTTGGTCATGAGTTTAACAAAACTGATGTGCGGAGGCTGTGGTTTCAACAAAATGGCGCAATATTTCACGCAGCTTGTTTTAACATTGATGTATAGAAGGAAAAATTTGGGAATTGCAAAGTCTCACGTAATAGACCTACAAATTAGTCTCCAAGATCGTACGATTTAACGCCGCTTTACTATTCCCTGTAAAAATTTTGTGGAACTTATAGTCCTTGTCCAAAAGTCCTTAAAGATTGACCACTTGCGGGGCAACATTGCTGATATACTGCAACAAGTGTTACAGTCATCGAAATATGGATCTTCAGACTACGCCCGTCTTGTCGGCCATATCTCAGAAATCATATTTAAATTATATCGTCAGAAGATTAACTTTCGAAAAAAGTATGTCAATTGAAAATGACAGGAGTGTTCTCTCTTTTTAAAACAACACCTCATACGCTCGATAAAAAGTTCTCAAATGTCACTAATGCACAGAAATTGATGTGGCATACGCTAAAGCTTAGGCTAGAAATGAATCGCAAACATTCAGCCTCTTAATGGAGTCCGCACACGCCAGCAGTTGGAATGATCCGCATCTCGTTGTCCGTTCTCTCCACGGACAAGGGTACGGTGCGTCTTGATGTAGATATTGACATGATCTGGCAAATATTCATGTTTACCAAGCCATGGTGTATGTAGAACACACGATAATGTGATAATGTGAACATACCCAAGTAAGAATTCAAAGCTGGAATTCTTGACTATAAGCAGTTTGGGCTTGTGGGGTAGATCAGTATGTTTATATTTGAATTTCAATCAGATGCACTAAGTTACAACCTTTCCAGTTAAGTACGTCTAAAGTTCAAAATTATCAGTCTGTGTTGCCTTGGAAACAAAAATAATTTGAGTTTGCAACTCGCACTCCCCAGCCTATTCTATTTGTTTCTATTAAAACGGAAGCAAAGATCACACAAATGCTAACGGAGATCATTTTTTCTGGTGTTGACTTTACAAATTATTGCTAATCAATCGAAAACGAAAGGCCAGAGCTACGATCTATTTAAACGGCTCCCAACATGCGCCGCTGTTCAGTTGAACACAGCGCACATTGGGCCGGCGGGCAACACAATTTAGACGTGTTTCCATTCATCTACGGACGCTCGGCTGATGCTCAAGCGTGAAGATAAAATACTGCTCATAAAATTAAAGAAAAACGTAAAAAACACTTTAATTGGTAATTACCTCCGACGCCCGACGCGGAAAATGCCGCAATAGCGTGTGCAATGAAACTCAGATTTGATTGCAATTAAATTGTATTATTTACAGAGGCATACGGTTTTCCATGGCAATCGTTACTCTTGTTCGTCCACTCGGCGATACACCGCTGAGATCTGTTGTCAAGTGAAGCCTACAAGGGCTTTAGACACGAGGAGCAAATCTCAAAGCCGTGAAGGTTCGCTTGTATTGGAAAGAGGTGAAGTGCTTAGTCACACTTAATGAGCTGTCTGGTGTGTCGCTGGGGCACCTCTTGTGCAAAGAGCAAGTAAGTGAATTCGGAATGTCAAATATTGCGCAATTGGCAAAGCAGATCAAGAGAATCAAATCATGTTACCAACGCAAACAAATCTCCTTCATGCTGACGTTTCCTACTTACTTACTTTTCAAACACAAAATGCGAACACCAAGCCATCAAATGTTCTCGCAAAACTTCCGCCAATGACAAAATACCGAGACTCCGAGCTTAAATCCAGAACACGGCTTATGTAACTCGTTATTTTTGCATACCTACATATGGATGACGGAGCGTTTTCATTCATATGCATGAGTTTTCAGTTTAAATTATTTTCCAATTTTCGGCACCGGCAATCTCCGATGGAAGAGAGATAATCGCCGAAAGCGGGTGTTTGTTTTTCTCATAACCAGAAATTGCCAGCACCTCTTTGGCACTGTTTATGTGGACAATGACCTAGGTCGCAGCAATTTCGTGGCTTGTTAGATTTGCTTCAACTGTTTGCTTTGGATGTTAGTCATAGGGGTTTCAATGAACAACCGTCTGATTATATTATGCATTCGTTGTTTTAGAAAGCGGTCCGGAATCACTTCGCTCTAGTCCAGGGTTCGCAAGTTACAGGAAGTTTTAAAGTTGTATATGTACTGGGAACATATGTGTATGTATTTTGTCAACCTGGTAGACGGCCATAGGCCAAACCATAAATGACTTAGGTTAAATTTACATTGTAAAACATTTATTGAAAATAAAAGTCAAACTAACTAACTAACTAACTACTGGGAACAAAGTCCAAAAGTCAGTTCAATTGCTAGCTAACGCTGACGACATTGACGTGATTGGACGAACACAGCGAGCCGTCAATGAGGCGTTTGCTGGCATTGAAGCGGAAGCGGCTAAAATGCGTTTAGTGGTAAATGAGGACAAAACATAGTACATGCTGCCATCAAGGAAGGACACACAGCATCGAAGTCTCAGACAGAGCGTCACACTAGGCAGCAGAAACTTCGAACTAGTCAGGGTCTTCGTCTAACTCGGCTCCGCGGTAAATAGGAACAACAACATCAGTACCGAAATCAAACGCAGAGTCACTTTAGCCAATAGCTGTTTCTTTGGGCTCAAGAGGCAATTGAGCCAAATTAGCCCTCTTTCGAAGGCCTAAGCTCACTTTATATAACAGCTTGATCGTCCCAGTCCTACTTTATGGTGCGGAAACCTGGACGATGTCAAAGGCGGATGAGGAAGTTTTGCGCGCGATATTTGGTCCTGTTTACGTTGATGGCATCTAGAGGAGAAGATTTAACGACGAACTCTATGGGCTGTACAGCGACATACGCCTGGTTAAGCGCCTTCAAATACAACGCTTAAGATGGCTGGGCCATGTTAAGCGTATGGACACCACTGCTTCGGCCCGAAAAGTCTTCGAATCAGAGCCATTGGGACAACGCAACTGGGGACGGACTAGGCTTAGGCGCACACAAGTGGAGAAGGACCTCAACCAACTTTGAGTGCGCAATTGGAGGCAGCTAGCGAAAAACCGTGCTGGCTGGAGAGGCATGTTGGTTGAGGCCCAGGTCCACTTCGCCATAAGAAGAAGAAGAAGATGCATTGCGAACTGTTTTTTGTACTATGATCCACTAAGTCGGACAAGTTGAGAAAACAAGAGTCCATATAGGTTTAACGTATCTTCTCTCTGTATCATAATTTTTTTCGACGCTGACAGATGTTTCCCCTATAATGTCAATATTATACCCCGGCGGAAAGAAATAAGTCGCCTAAGACCTAATTCGCAATCAAACTCTGCGTTGCCCAAACAGTGTGTTTTTTTTAAAGAAATTTTGGAAAAGAATGAAGCAACTACTCTGTACGTGAATTTGTTAAATTGATGGACAACACTGATATTCATATGCTTACGTCGCTATATGTGAGTGAATCTGCTATGGGCAAGAGCATAAGACATCAACAAGTTATCATTTCGTATAGTCACCCAACCGATCCTTATAGCCGAGGAGATCGCGCATTATTTGCTTACAAGGTCGTCTTGAGTCAATAACTAGGGATTTCTAACAAAGCGGAAATTAATTTAATAATAATAATTGTTGGCGCTACAGTCCAAAGGGGGACCAGGGCCTAGCTTGCTCATCAACAGCTCGTGTTGTGCGCGCTACTTTTTTCTCACTAGTAGAAGGGACCTACAGATTTTTGCCAACTCCGAACAACGAAATTTGAGAAGCTTTCTTAGACAGTTATTACTCTTTGAGTGTTGTCAGCAGCTCGAAAGAGGTGGTACCGTGAAAAATTCGAAAAAGTGGTGTTGAGCTGGGAATCGAACCTACAACCTTCGGCGTGTGAGCGTCGCACTCTACCCACTACGCCACGGCGGCCACAATTAATTTACATACTAATAAAAAAAAAACTTTATTTCAAGAAAACAGTACGGCTATATATTACAAGTATAAAATGACGAACACGACTAGGACGTCCGAAGACCGGACCGTCCGGGGATTAAACCAGAACGTCCGAGAACTAGACCGTCCGACGACTGGATCTCGATTACTGAACCGTTCGACTGCTTTTTGTGGAATGCTGCTCGGAGTAAGTCACCTCGGTATGCTTAGTCTTATGTGTTGTGGATGGGGGTTTAAATGTGAACCAATGCACACTTTTGAAAATCATTCCGATGCTCAAGTGGTTTCTTGGATTTAGGGATCGCTTTAGTCATAAACCATAATGTTTATGAATTCCAGATTGTATTGTTTGTCCAGTGTTAATTACGATTGGATGGAAGTGTTAACTCGCATTTTCACCTCGGCAGCTATGTTCACAATGCGACCAATATTTTGAACTGTGGATAGCCTAACCTTATTGTCGGGAAATTAGTGCTTTCACGTTTTCCCTCGAAAACGAATGTGACATCATCGGTGTTCATCCAAAGATTTGAAAATGGACCAATAGACTTTTTTATTGAAACTTCTCATTTGCAAAATCTCCTTTCATGAATCATTTGTGGAACTTTCGCCGCAAAAAGATAAAGATCTCCCTCATCAGGTGAAAAAAGTGTGCAATATTCTGCACCATTAAGCAGGGCCGGAATGCTCACGGCATCACACAAAGCCGGCTTCGTCCATAGAACGAGGAATTAGCTTTCCAATTCCTTGTTTGGCTCATGACAGTATTTCTTCTACAAACTTTTATAAACTTACGTACTCGCTAGCATCAACAAGAAACAGAGCCCCATCCTGCCCATGATTTTAACGATCGCAAGCAAGAAAGCGTCTTTTGTAAACATCTTGAAGGATCATTTTCTTAAAATGAGAACTTCAAACGCCAGCAGCTTAACTTTCAATTTCTTCCCTTGTTTAAATTTCATCCTCTTATCGAACTGCCTTCGAAGCAGATTAAACATCTGTATTTAAAACCGTTATAGGCCGGTATTCAACTTTATTTTAATCGTCTGCTTTACATATTGAGCGTGTTTTTGCTTTTTGTAATTTAAGCTCTGGCTCTGCAAACGTGTTTGGATTATATAACTTACAAGCGAAATTCGCCGATGTTGTATCATTTGAACAGGTTATGTAAGAATCTTTAAGATTAGAGAGGAGAATAAAAGTTCTGAGGAAGACGATTCTTGTGATAATTCAAATCTGTTCTTAAAGGTCCAAAAAAGTTAAAAACAAGTACGAGTGTGTATACAGAGTACAGAGTACGTATAGTCCCTGTTGGTGTTTGCGATCGATATGGTGGTTTAAATTCTACTGCATGTTGTACCACGAAGTGACATTTGACACAGCCTTGGCATACATCATTTGCGAGGGTCATTTCGAGAAATTATCCTGAATCAGTGCTCCGCATCGTTGAAATGTCAGAAATTGAGGAAAACAATAAACAAACGCAATAAGAAGCGATTGCGGATTCCAAATTAGATGTTGCTTACGGTGCGTAACGATTTGTTTCAATTGACTTTTTTCTTTCGCGACAGTCCACAGGAGGACGAGGGCCTAGCTTACTCATCAACTACTCGTATTGCGCGCGCTAAAGTTCTCTCACGAGTAGATGGGACCTACAGTTTTTGCGAACTCCGAACGGCGAAATTTGCGAAGCTTTTTCTTACACAGTTGTCAGCAGCTCGAAAGAGGTGGTGCCGTAAAAAATTCGAAAAATTCGTGTTGAGCTGGAAATAGAACCTAGACCTTCGGCGTGTGAGCGTCGCACTCTACCAACTACGCCACGGCGGTGTACACGGCGGGTAATACAAAATATTTTTCATGAGGATTGAAGTGATTGCTAGCGCATGGACGAAGTATGTGACACAGCGCCGCTTCGATGCCGACAGAACAGAACAGAACTACAAATGAACATTTGGGCTGCGGTTATTCGACATGTAACTTAACACATGTAGAACAAGTTGAACATTTAATACGACAGCCTCTACGACCATTAAACCCTATGCTCTTATACGACCTAGTACAAATTGTTCTATCCAGCAATCTTATCGTTCGACCAGGTCGTTCCACATGCATTGCATTGAAAATGGGCACTACAAAATCAGTTTCCAATTTTACCATGGTCCTCTTGTAAGCAGTGGGAAATTAAGTGAAACTTTGTTTTATTTCAAATTTGTATTATATACGAATATTTACTTTTTTTTTACCAAACGATGCCCTATCATAACAAAGTTTGTTAATTTTGTTTAGTGCTTAAAAAAAAGAATGACAAATAAATTATTTTTTTTAAATCGAATTTTGCAACAGTGGTATGAATTGTATCTGCTTAAACTCGTTTCTTTTGAGTAAAGTACAGGGGTTAGACATCATCCTTAAATAGGTTATTTTTTCTTCCCACTTGTTTATTTCGAAAAAAGCGTTATTTTAAGAAAACAATACGGTTATATATTACAAGCATAAAATGACGAACACGACACGCCGTCCGAAGACCGGACCGTCCGGAGGCTAGACCGACTAGACCAGACCGTCCGACGACTGGATCTCGATTATTGAACATTTCGACGTCTGGATCTCGACTGCTTTTTGTAGAATGCTGCTCGGAGTAAGTCACCTCGGTATTCTTAGTCTGATGTGTTGTGGATGGGGGTTCTAAAAGACTGTAGGATAGGGCAAAATTGGATTAAGTCTTAAGTTAATGAAATATGCTCTGGCGCTTATCAAGCAATTTTAACGTTGTTAACTAAAACTTATATACGCCTTAACACCATGTAAAAAGTGCAAAGTATAAGGAAACAAACTGCGAACATCAGCTAACCCGTTTAGGTTCCAATTTCACTTCACTGCTAAGCCAAGAACACAGCTTTAATTTCAATTGAAATATAGTTCTTATGACAACTTTCCAAAACAAGTTTTTGTATCACTCAATGATGGCAACACTGCTAAGCGTCCGTTGTGACGTAGTGAATAATTGAGCCAGCTCAGAGGCCAGACTTTGTTCGTTCAATTTGTGAACTGATCGTTCACCTTTTGTTTTTGACGGCAACACATCTTTCGAATTGTTGCAAGCGTCTAGGATGAAATTTTATAGATTTTATACTATACTTCAAATGACACTTCCGCTAGTGAATGCTCAGTACAGCGTGCAATACAACGTTTTTTTTTCGGAAGAAGCTTCTCCCTGTTTGAAACGACGCTTGTTTATTTATTTTTGACTTTTCATGCATTGATTGACGGTATTTAATTTGAACCGTGGCGTAGTGGGTAGAGTGCGACGCTCACACGCCGAAGGGTGTCGGTTCGACTCCCAATTTTTCGAATTTTTCACGGCACCACCTCTTTCGAGCTGCTGACAACACTCAAAGAGTAATAACTGTCTAAGAAAGCTTCTCAAATTTCGCCGTTCGGAGTCGGCAAAAAACTGTAGGTCCCTTTCTACTCGTGAGAGAACAGTAGCGCGCACAACACGAGTAGTTGATGAGCAATCTAGGCCCTGGTCCCCCTTTGGACTGTAGCGCCAACAATTATTATTATTATTATTCAATTTGAACTATGCGCTTGGTCAGGACTCTTTGCAAGTGAATAGCGTGTCAGGACTCTTTGCAAGTGAATAGCGTGCTGAATTGTGTAAGTTGTAAATATTTTCCTTAGTTTATGAGCAATTGTCAACAAAATGTATTTCCTGTGTGGGCTTCGGTTTGATTACATTTTGAAATAACGTCACCAACTATTGCTGACCATACAAAACCAACATAAAACTAAATTATTAGAAGACGACAAAAGTAAAAACTGGTTGAGCAGTTTACCAAACACGGCAAGTACATTGATTGTTAAACTGAAGTTTGAAACTCTGCATATCAACAAAATGTCTGTTTGAATTATTAATTGAGTGAAATGTAAGTGTAAGCGTGCACATTGATAGTAATAGCAAAATATATCCTATGGAGAAACAGTAAATAATAATGTTTATAACATAATCTAATCAGAGAGTACTCCATGCTTCTGCCAGTGCTTCCCTCACTAGCCCAGTCTGTATTTCTGGTGCTCTGACATGTATTCCAAAATTGGTACTAACAACAATTAACAATAAGCAAGATTGTGAAAATTAAATGTTTGATTTTGTTTAAAAAAAATTTAGCTTGTCTGTGTAGGAAAAAATGGTAATTTAAGAAAAACAGCAGCCTGATTTAGCTCTTCACACGTCATCTACCTTGCAGCCATTTGGATAGATTTCGTTTTTTGTTTTACGGCTTCACGAGATATTTCATTTTTCACAAATAGATTTTACTTCGAATTACACTGCTCTTGAGTATCCTGAAATGCCAAAAATTACAAAACGGCCAAAATCCTTAATCTGGAGACCAAAAGGAAACTCACAATTTTGCATTTCCCTTATTTAACTCTAAAGAGTAACGTTGAGTCTTCCTTTTCATTCTTTCGAGATTCTCTGACTGATGCTATAATTTTTGACTTCTTTGACATTTTAGAAACTAGGCCTTTCGGAATTTTTCAGATTTTACTGAAATACTCCATACCACTTCCATACACACTTCTGTCACAGTCATTGCTTTTTTTTCTTATTCTTTCCCTGCATTTGTTTTCCTTTATTTGCATGAAAACTATATATAATAATAATAATTGTTGGCGCTACAGTCCACAGGGAAACCAGGGCCTAGTTTGCTCATCAACTACTCGTGTCGTGCGCGCTGCTGTTCTCTCATGGCATGAAAACTATAGTCTTTAAAAATCTGCGAGCCGATAGAAAGCACGTTTAGTTGTGTATTAAGCTATGTTTCATTAAACTGAGAGTTGGTGAATTTTGGTGAATGTCCGAAAGCTATCAATCGTACATCGATGTCTGTAATGAGAAAAATCTCCAAATACAGCACATGAGAGTTTAGTTGTGGGTACATGTTATTCCTAATTTAATAGACTGAAATTATGCACATGGTGAATGAGTTTTACAAATTTAGAATAAGTATTTATAACTTTTTCGGATCAAACTTTGTCTAATTTATGAAAAAAATTGGTTGTCACCACATTATTACCGAACCGTGTTTTATTCTAGAAACTTTACTGAACACCCGGTGAGTATCAACTATCGTGTTGATCGGTTTTAGTTTTTACAAAAATCAATTTCCCATTACAATATATTTACGTCTGTTTGCCTTCGGAAATATTCAGCCAATCGTCAAGAAGACATAAACCGTGGTCTTGAAGCCGACAACTTCAGATGATAAACCGAAACTAGTGCAAAACTTGTTTTCCTGACTCACCCACCGGCTACAGAGGTTCTTTCCAAAATAAAAAAAACCTGCTTCCGTCCTTCAAAATACTGCAATATTAGCTCTGAAATAACACCGAATGATGGACGTAAACTTTTTGCACCATATTTCGCTTTTCGTCGCAGGAAGAACGTATCATGAATTGATCTCCAGACGTATACAGGTTATCGCAGACTTAATGCAAATTTTCTGAAAATCGAAGTTATTGATTTAAAAATCGCTTTAGGCAGACTACTTGCATACATTAGTTTGAAGAGCAAGCGCAGCTGCAAATTTAAAAACGATAGTAGATCTGATAAATTAAAACAAATCATGCCTGTAAATAGCTTTCTGTGAGGGATGTCGAATCACATCCTGTTTCGGCATATTTTAAATTCAACAAAGCAATTTCAAATTTGGACTTTTTAGGCAAAATGTTCATTCTTTTCAGACAGTGATCTCGATTTGGTGTAATGAAGCTCATTAGCATCTCTGCGAATGGGTTGACTGCCTTGAATCTATTTCATTATTCCTTTCTTTCGGCGTTAGTTTGTTTTTTTCGGAAAAGGTTGCTTATCCAGTTTTCTTATCTGGAACATATCTGCCATTTTTGGCGGGGGGCTTTGCCAAATATATAAAATGCCACTTTGTACTGCAATTTAAAAGGTGAGTTTTACGCTTCAACAACTTAGTTAATAACGAATTCATGCGTGTACATCACAAATTTCAAGGTTTGTTTTCATTTCTGGTTGGTAAACTTTGGTAATAAGTATAAAATTGTGTTGCAATGAACTATGAACTCCTGGAGCTCAAGCTTAGGGAAGTTCGACACTTGTTTTTACAGAGTGCTTAAAAACCATATTCGCTGCGACAGTAAAGGAAATCATGCAGGGGAAACTGTCTTTCCAGTTTTGTCCAGACAGTTTCCCCTGCATAATAATAATTGATTTGGTCAATTTTAACAAACAACTGTAAGTAAAGGAAATCTTTAAAATAAAATTAAAATGTAGGTTGAACTAAAGAGTGATTTCTTAAAAGCTATAGGTAAGTTTCTCAAAAAAACAAAAACACATCAAATTCAGAAAAATGGATGAAATCTTTATTTGAATCGATAGTACCGTTTATATAATTTAATGTTTGAAGATTATTTCATTCAAATATTGGCCTTGACTGCGCCTCAAATGGTTCATCCGCTTAGTCCAATTTTGGCATACTCTTTCCAATATTTCGCCCGATATCTCATGAATAAATGCTGGTCTTGCTGACCTTGACTGCGCCTCAAATGGTCCATCCGCTTAGTTCAATTTTGGCATACTCTTTCCAACATTTCGCTCGGTATCTCACGAATAAATGCTGGCCTTGTTGACCTTGACTGCACCTCCAATGGTCCATCCGCTTAGTCCAATTTTGGCACTATAAATAAATACTTCAATGTTGTCTTCCAACGCTTCAATTGAAGTGGGATTGTCTGTACAGATATGAGCTTTAACATAGCCCGACGAAAAATAGTCTAAAGGCGTTAAATCGCACGATCTAGGCGGCCAATTGATCGGTCCCGAACGTGAAATAAAATTTTAACCGAACTCGCCTATCAATAAGTCCATTGTTGCGAATGCTGTGTGCCATGTGGCACCGTCTTGTTGAAACCACACGTCATGCAAGTCAAGCTCTTGCATTTTGAGCAAAAAAAAGTTGGATATCATCTCAGAGTAGCGCTCACCATTCACAGTTACGTTACGATTCGAATCATCTTTGAAGAAGTACGGTCAAATGATACCACCAGCCCATAAACCGCACCAAACTGTGACTTTTTCTGAATGCATTGGTAGCTCTTGCAATGCTTCTGGCTGATATTCACTCCGAAATATACAATTCTGCTTATTTACGTACCCATTGAGGCAAAAATGAGCTTCGTCCATTTTTGACCACAAAATAGAAGAAGCGCACGATGAACTTTCTTAACAGAGCACTCATTTTGATAATAAAATTCAATAATTTGCTAGCGTTGTTCGTTTGTAAGACGATTCATGGTTAAAGTATAGACCAAACTGAAGATGTTTGACAGAGAAACAAAACACGAAACGTACGTCAGCTGTTTAAACCATTGTTGGTAAAAAGATAATAACTAAAAAATAATCCTTTATATATTCAACAAAATATCCGAAGCAAAATTTTCCAATAATCACTGGTTGCTGCCGTTTTTCACGAGTGCATAAAACCTACAGCTTAATGCCAACTAAAGAAGTTCTTTCCCCATAATCATTTTCACACAATCTGTACTCTCTCATCAAACAAAAAAATATGTCGAACGATGAAAACTGATTTCAAATTCGGCATTCCTCTGAATATGCTGTTACTGCTTCTAGACGAATAAAGAGGTTCGTCATCGTTACGAACAAGGAGATAAAAAGACCTTCTACTTCTCGCGTGTTGTTAACTTGAAATAATGAAGCACGTGATATTGGAAGTCTACACATATGCGTTGAATGACAAAATGACAGGATAACCTTTAATTTTAAATATCTAAGTCCTCGAAGCAGAATTTAATTCATACTGGAACTGAAGGGAGACAGAAATTAACGAGTCTTTAGAACCTTAACTCCGTGAACGCCGGGCACATGCAAGGCCAAGTTACTTAATTTTTGGTAAGAATTTATTCAGTTTGGTTAAAGATATAACGACTTTACAATTTAGCTTATGGATTTGAAGACTTTTTTCTGCAATAACAGTCAAGTGCAGCATTTGCAGGCTTTTGTTGGAGGTTGTGAAAAACTACAATATGGCGTTCAGGCTCTTTGAAAAGGGTTCCCTTTAAGTACAAGGCAAAAGCTAAACCACCGATGCTCTGGGGCCACTAAAGGTCTTGCAAGGAGGAGGTGCACTCCTTTCGAGTGTCGTCCTATTAAGATTGAAAACAGAATCGAGAATGAAACATTATAGATGGATATTGCGTACGGATAAAGTTGACTAAGGTATTAAAACAAATTTGGCTTAATACACGTAATGGCTAATTAAACTTATTTAAAGACCAGATCCATGATCAATGCACTTCACAGACATAATACATCACTCAGTAGTTAGGTAGAGTTAAGTTTTAAGTTATATAATTGTAAATATTTGGAATTAGTTTAAGTATAAGTTAATTTTTAAGATAGTTTAGTTATAAAGGGTGTTCCAACAAGAACGCAATATTTAAATTTGGCGCCATTCGAAATGTCATTGTTTGACATTTGAACAATTATTATTGTTTGTTAGTAGAAGGTGTAAGGTTAATAAAAATGTAGCGCTACACGAATAAACAACGCATTCTCATTGTGAATATGAAAATACTGATTTTGCCGATAAAATCATCTTTAGTGACAAGGCCCATTTCCATTCCATTGTCCCATTTGGGGCGAGGAAAATCCTCGAGTGTTTCATGATTCAAAATCCTTCAATGATTCAGAAGCAAATGCATCCTCAACGTGTCACTGTGTGGTGTAGATTTTGGGCTGGATGAATCATTGGAACCTTTTTTTATGAAAATGATTGAGGTCAAGCGCAAACAGTCAATGGTGTTCGGTATCGTGAAAGATAACCAAGTTTTTCGTGCCTAGAATTGAAGAAATGAATGTGGAGGGAATGTGGTTTCAACAAGACGGCGCCACATCTTATACAGACAGAGAAACAATTCAATTGCTGCATCAGTCATTTAAATCTTGCGTTCTGTTTGGGACACCCTTTATAAGGTTTAAGTTAGGTAAAGAACAGAAAATTTAGAAATCCAAGGTTTTTTTTTAAATTGTTTGGAGCAAATTAAAAATGTATAAAGGTTTAAGTACTGTAATTTAAAATATATAAGAAGCCAAAAGGCATAGAGCAAAAATTCTAGATTAGCTTAGAGTACTCATGAAGAGAGTTATGGCCGCCGTAGCGTAATGGGTAAAGTGCGTTTTTCACACGCTGAAGGTCTAGGTTCGATTCCCAGCTCAACACGAATTTTTCGAATTTTTCACTACACCACCTCTTTCGAGCTGCTGACAACACTCAAAGAGTAATAACTGACTAAGAAAAAGCTTCTATAATTTCGCCGAGAGCACGAGGAGTTGATGAGTAAGCTAGGCCTTGGTCCCCCTGTGGACTGTCGCGCAACACAATTA
The DNA here is from genome assembly GCA_955652365.1 of Eristalinus aeneus. Classification (NCBI taxonomy): domain Eukaryota; kingdom Metazoa; phylum Arthropoda; class Insecta; order Diptera; family Syrphidae; genus Eristalinus; species Eristalinus aeneus. Next base: position 124,522,113 of record OY019130.1, on the reverse strand, counting down.
TTGTTATTATTACTCATGAAGAATAACAAATAAAATCGACTGATCTCAATACGAACTTACTGAGTATTGAGATCAGTCGATTTTATTTGTAAACTAGCTTTAAGTATTTTTGGGCAGTATGTAAGTAAGAGTGCGACGCTCACACACCGAATTTTTCACGGCACCACTTCTTTCGAACTGCTGACAACACTGAAAGAGTAATAATTGTCTAAGAAAGCTTCTGAAACTTCGCCGTTCGGAGTCGGCAGAAAACTGTAGGTCCCTTTTACTCATAAGAGAACAGTAACGCGCACAACCAAGGCCCTGATCCCCCTGTGGACTGTCGCGCCAACAATTATGTAAGTAAGAATTAAGGAAGAAAATTAATTAAGGACAATAAAAATGCACTGAAATACTAATAATAATAACAATAACAAACCTCTCAGTTCCGAGACATATAGGGGGCGCCACTAATGAAAAAAAAATTGACATTTCATGAATCATTTTTGTTAGTGGCACTCCCTATATTTCCCGAGGCCTATTGAGTGATCCGTTACATTCGAATATATCCGAAACTGTCCGAGATATTCAGGAGGTTTTGAATTTGCGTTACATACATCGAAAGAAAATTTTTGAAATCTCGATTCTTGTCAACGGTCTAAAAGCGATGGCAGAGAGAAGAAACGAATTCCAGCTCATTACTTGAGCACAAAACTACAACCAGAACTTTTCAAAATCGTCAAGGCTTAATAAAAACATCCAATTCCTCAAATTCTGTGAACAAATTGAATACTTTGAACTAGTCCTTTCGTTAAAACACCACAAACCGTAATTGACCAATACACCTGCTCATAATGGCCATCGTAATATTGTGGGTACATACGTCGACTACCCAGTTGAAAGCCCCAGTAAGAGCTACTAAATCATTGAAAGTCTTACTAATAGAGCTTCTTGAAGCCACTAAAAGGTTTATGGCCTCTGTAAAAAGTGAGCAACACAAGTAGTTGCTGCAGTAGTTAAGCCATCGTTCCTTGTAACTTCCAGCGCTATAAAATAAAATGTATTTACGTAGGTGCATCGATGAGAAAACAATCGTTCACTTAAAAATAATCTAAGCTATGGCAAAGAATTACAATCATTTCTTCGCATTCACTGCATTTCTTCACACTTACCAACATCCATTCGAATCACGCAAGCAAGGTCTCAAAAAGCATTTTTTTAAATTCCTTTCATTATGCAACATAAACCCAAGAACTCTTGCTTTTCTTAAAATCACATTTATCACTTACTCCGTTGTAACGCATTTCTGGAAAATCCCAAAACCTCCGTCATCAACAACAGCACAATTAAAATCCTCGTACAGACCATTTAATTGAGAAAACGTTTCTGTATTACAAATTTCGGCAGCACAAAGATCCGCATGACACACATTTGGCTCTGCAAAACAAACCGCAGGACCAAAATAACGGCTTAATGAGCCAATTTATCCCCAAACTGACATCTCACTTGACTCATCCGACAAGTGTCTACTACTCCATGGTGAGCAAATGACTCGATTAATATGTCGGAACATTCTCATCATCAATCAAGTTTAATGTTTTTGTTTATACCTCATTTTGCGATTTGTTACCTCCATCAAGCGTCAACAATTTGAAAACGCCAACAGATGATAAATATACACCGCAAGCCGATTGTGGGCAGAAAATCCATTAAACATCGATTTAATGAAGAGAAAAGCTACAATGGAGGAAACAAGAGGAAAAAAGTTCAAGCACCTTGAAACCCTGCTCAATGCCATCAACATGCCACTGACGATTATCAACGTCTAAACGCCGCCGCCGCGCAGCTGTCACCGTCGCCGCTCATTATTGTGGTAGGCAACCATATAATTGCAGCAGTCGATCCAGTCAGTTGCTTCATCCCGCTCTCATCTTCAATGAACACAAAAACCCAAACTGCCAACAGAGACTCAAATCTGGAAAAGTAGCCTCTGTGCAAGATGATTGTGCAAACCAGAATTCTCAACAAATATTTAAAGACCGCACCGGACGGCGCGTTTCGCAAGTAATTCTAAGTATGGCTTCGTAGACATTCAATCGACTTATGAAACGACTAGAAACCTGAGCATGAGTCAATCGGAGACAATGAGAAGGGATACGGCACAGGTTTCGCCTTGAAATGCCGACTTGATGTTCAGCGAAAACCAGATCCCATCCAACCATTCATTTATGGCCCCATCCGTTGGCATTTCGTCTGCAAATGGTGCAGATATTTATAGAAACAAGTTTGGCAACTACTCGGACACATCCATGGCATCGACCGCATGTATCTAGCGGGTGACCTCAAACACATTGAAACCGATCGTAAAATATCGTACGATCGATCGATATTCAAATAATTCTCCGCACCTCCGATTGACTTACCCAGGACTCGGATCCGACCAACTGAAGTGCCTCTTGATGGCTTCGTGATCGATGGTGATGCTGCCATTTCGCTCCTTTCGAGAACTCATTCTGTGTCAACTTTCCTTCGCCGACTTGTGCCTCAACACTTTTGCCTTGAGCTGGTCGCGGTTTGCTTTAATTTCTTTTTATTATTTTTCTTTCTCACAAAAAACACTGCAAGAGAAATTTCACTTTTTTCTCACTTTTCGGACTTCTTTTCTTCTTCCTTCCTTCTTAATATTAATTAATACTCGTACTATACAACTTTTGTGTACAATTGTATGAGGGGGACTCGTAAAAATGTAAACATGCACTGGGAACTGCAACAACTGGTGGATCAGGCAATACACAAGCGGTGGCAACAGCTATGGCGCAACGGAGGAGCCAACGAGCACCGAATCAATACCGAAAAACAAAAAGAAGACACGCTTCAGATCGAATGAAAACGAAAACGAAAACGAAACGAGACGACGCACGACGCACGACGACCAAGACTCAGAAGACGAGGAGACGAGCAAGAAGCCAAAGAGACTGAGTCTGAGTGTGAATACTATTCACATTGGCAACACGTTGTGGTTTTGGTCGATGTTACGAGCTGAGGTCTGAAATTCGTGAGCGCATTGTACTGAAGTCTGATTGGTACTGCCATATGGTGGCTTTGTGGATCTATTAGCGCTTTCGAGGTTTTGTTGTGTATCTCGCTCATGGTGTGCGTGGTGGTAGTGGTTTTGTTCACACAATTGGCGGCAACATGACGATACAGTGGCGGAGATGAAGTTACTCCTTCACGCCGCATAAAATTCGCTCGTGAGTATTATTAATTTTTACGTTTTATTTGTTCTTTCTTAGTTTACTAGCGTGTCGGCATAAAGGGTAGAGACGCACAAACATGAGTTTGTCTAACATTTTCTCTTTCAGAGTCTGCTGACATGAAGTTCTGATCGGTTCACGGTTGATTCAAATTTCTGATCATGTCAGAATAATTTATCGTGACACGGGTTTTTTTGACATAAATGGACTAATTCATTTGTGTCAAAAGATGTATATATTTTTTGTGGAAAGTTTGGCAAAATGACTTGGGAAAATGGGAAAATGGGAATGGATCAACTTTCAACGTTTTCCTCATCCTCAGAATTGGCAGTAAATTTTGGATTTTGCATCAACCTGAAAGATGAAGCGTTGCTTTGAGTTCAAACATAATAAATCAATGTGAAATGGAATTAATTAAGTGAGGGACCGATATATTTCGAATTTGAAGCACACACGCCGAAAGTCTAGGTTTAATACCCAGCTGAACACATCGAATTTTTCACGGCACCACGTCTTTCGATCTTCTTATAAAACTCAAAGAGTAAGAACTGCCTAAGAAGGCTTCTCAAACTTCGCAGTTCCGAGTCGGCAAAAAACTGTAGGTCTTTTCTACTCGTGAAAGAACAGTAGCGCACACAATACGAGTAGTTCATGAGCAAGCTAGGCTCTGATCCCCGTGTGGATTATCGTGCCATACAGTATTATCACTTACTACAAACTCACGCAATTGAGGCTATGTTCAAACGAAAACGGCTATGTTCAGATGCTGTGAAATTTCTTCCAGGCCAAGGGAATTCTCCCTTAGGATCTACACGGCAATGGTAAGACCTTCTCCCTTCTATGTATCTTTATATCATACCCCATGTACATGACGGCTGCTTTCACCAACTTCAAAAGACCAGTTGGACTTAGCTGAACAGAGGCTTTCCCTAGCACGCTCGGGAGCTTGAGGCGCTGCTAAACCTCCTTCATCAACATCATGGTATGCACAGTCAAGGTCCTCTCTCGACGAAAAAAGAATGGTCCTTGGTTCAACTCACATTGGTACTTTGATGATCTCGAGCACCGCTTCTACTATGACACTAGTCTTATGGACATACCGTCTGATGCGAGGACACCAACAATCAAGTTGCGTCGTTTAAACAAAGTCCTGTGCCCAAGACTATCTCTTGCCAGAAACTGAGCTGGGAAGGGAATGTACTCGGATTTTCAGGTATGGCTCCAAGACTATGGAGAGATCTAGAGCGGCGGCCTGCGTGTAGAACGGCAACATAAGACTTTACTTCTCCTTAGGTAGTCCTCAGACACGTTTGCGATCCTAATGACTACTATCTAAGTATATTGTGAAAAGCAGAAGGGGCGAATTATCTGTTCTGAAGAGACAACCAAACTGTGCTTAAGGCCTTTCCCAACCCTCTAACCACGTCCAATTTGGTTCAGAAATGCATGTCTTCCTTCGTTAAAACTTCTCTGGGTCCGGAGATCACAAGAAATGAGATTGCAGATTAATCTATGGGCTGGACAGCGACATGCGCTTGGTCAAACGTCTTCGGATACAACGATTTAGACGGCTAGGCCATATAGAGCCCAATGACACCTCTGCTTCGGCCCTAAAAGAATCAGAAGAGTCATTAGGACAACGCAACAGGGGACGGCCAATGCTAAGGTGGCGCGCACAAGTGGAGAAGGCCTACTTGGAGGGCACAACTGAAGGCAGTTAGGACAACGCAACAGAGGACGGCCAAGGCTAAGGTTGCGCACACAAGTGGAGGGCCCAACTGAAGGCAGTTACCGAAAGATCGTTCTGGTTGGAGAGGAATGTTGGTTGAGACCCAGGTCAACTGCGGACTGTAGCGCCACAAGAAGAAGAAGCAAATGACGAACTTGCTGGGCAAGGATCAAAAGAGGCATTCATAGAGCCCAAAAGCGCCTAGACAGGGCTCCCATCGACCTCGACAGTTGATCAAGCGCAGGTTTCCAAATGTGAATAAGAACTCCGCGGCATTTCTGGAAGGAAAACACTGCAGACGGCGTATTTGCGTACTTACGGAACAATTCACAGTGGCAAAGCACTAACTTCTTGGGCTCTGTTATGAAACTCTTTGCAATGCCTGTAGAGAAGAAGACACTGCGGACCATTTCTTCTGTCCATGTCACGCATTTGCTCAGATCATGTGGCGGCTGTTTGGCGCTGATGTGGTGAGAGCTGTAAGCATAGTCTCTTTATAACAGAAGGGTTTGCTGATTTAACTCCAGAAGAACAAGAAATTATATTGAATGTGAACAATGGACGAGTTTTTATGTTTGGCCGATCCAGTGGAGTGTTTTCCAAACTTCAACAGGAGAATAAATTAAAATACGAATTAATTACGTGTGGAACAACGCATTTCATTGTCAAAGTAGATGGAAAGCGAGAACTCTGCGAGCTAAATGCGTGTTTTATTCTTCAAAACTGGAAAGTAAGCTTTGTTGTTGAATGTTTTCGTTCGTAACTAACGCAAACAAAACCTAAAATCGGACAATGCAATAAAAATCTCTGCTTTGAATAGTCAAAGTTAAATATAAAGATACCCTTCGCGGACTCACTGTCTCGTGTTAGCCACGAATAGCCATCACGTTGTCTGATTGATTAGGAAGTCTGAAAGGTAAACTACTTTATGCGGTACCAAATGGGTCAAAACAACTGAACTGATTAACAAATAAATTGTAATGGGTTTAATTCTTATGTCACCGTGGTGTAGTGGGTAGAGTGCGACGCCCACACGCCGAAGGGTGTAGGTTCGATTCCTAGATCAACACCATTTTTTCGAATTTTCCACGGCACCACCTCTTTCGAGCTGTTGACAATACTCAAAGACTAATAACTGCCTACAAAATCTTCGCAAACTTCGCCGTTCGAAGTCGGCAAAAAACTGTAGGTCCCTTCTACTCGTGAGAGAACAGTGGCTCGCACAACGCGAGTAATAGTTGATGAGCGTGCTAGGCTCTGTTTCCCCTGTGGACTGTCGGGCCATACAATTATAACTATTAATAACTAAGGTTTTTGGGGGGCCTTACGATTCATATCCTGACTTCTAAAAAAGTCGAATTCAACGAAGACAACCTTGTCTGGGAAGAATATATCATCTGATCACATTTTATATGAACGACCGTCAATGACAAAGTGCATAACTAGCATTGGTGGACTCAAGATCCACTTCAGAAGGGATATAACCCTCTTTCACAAGGGAAGCAGTACCCGTCTACCAGATGTCAGCTGAAGAGAGGAGAACAAATCTTAGACTCTTTCACTTTATCATTTGTGCGACTGACATAACAAAATAACTTCCGAGACTAAATTTTGCCGCATAAATTTTATAATAGCGTCATCTGTTGCTATAAATCCTACTCGTATACCTGCTATAGTGAAACAAAAATCTTGTCAGTAATTAAAATCATATGCAAAACGATTGAAGCGGGTTTTGGGTCATTGACATCGTTTCTTTTAAACGTCTCTATATGCACCACTATTCCAGTTAAAATATATTTCAGAAGGCAGTACAATCAATCACGGAACATCGAAGCCATGAATTGAAAATCATCTCAAAGATACGTCTTTCTGCCAGTTTACATGAATTTATTTAAAGCTTGACCTACGCCAGGTTGATAAATATGCGGCAAAAGGAGGAAGCAAAAGTTTACAAATCTCTTACTTAACATAAGTTCAGAGATTAAATGCAATAAAAAATTGAACCGGCACGAGGGACCGCAATATGTTTATTCATGTGTCTGCGATCACATAATCCCCCTGCGTCTCAAAAACAAATTAACCTCATTAAAGGCGGTTCATTTCACTTGCGCTCGGCATAGGTGGCACACTTTTGCTTCATTGCCTGCATTTGTGCGAATATTTGAAACGCAAAATTGCAATTAGATGATTTTTTGATGATTCTTTGTCTCTACTTGATTGCTGTCAGATATTAATTGTTTCGAGTGATCGAGATCTATGAATATCTCTTGTATTGTTAGCTTTCTGTTGGTTTGGGTTTTATTTTAATAAATGAAACGTCCTTGTCTTGAATGTTTGTTTTTTTTACTTGTTGCTGCATATGTACGTTTTTTGCATTGATTGCAAGGATCTTCCTGATCTGATATGATGAAATAGGACTTGTGTTTTAATTAAGATCGTTTAAACTCCACTAAGCTCTAATCACAAGCATCTGACAACGGTATAAGGGAAAGCTATCATGTTGAGGTTAAGAGTCAATTTAGCTTTTTGGACTTCAATTGAATTTTCATTTTGTTGTCATAACTAACTTTTGTGACATATGATATTTACATATATAAACAGACTACGTCTCATGACGAAAATCTTCACGAATATATGTATATAGAGGTGGCCAGGAGATTGGTTGGCGCAGGTGGTCATTTGAAAGAGTAGGGCAAAAAATTACCACCACTCATGTACGAGGGTTGCCTTTTATATTTCGGGATTAGTGAACAAAAACAAATATTAATCATCGAAAATAGCTTTATTGTTTTTCAAAATATTCCCCATTAAAATCTATACAATTTTGCATGCATTTGAATCAACTTTAGAAGCTCTTTTGCCACTCTGATTGAGGTATCTCCAAAACACGCATTCTGAACGTATCAACCGCTTCTTTAGGTGACGAAAAACGTTGACCTCTCATTTTAATTTTTACGTACGGGGATAAAAAGAAGTTATTCGAGGCCAAGTCAGGAGTACACGGCGGATGACTCATCAAATCGATGTTAAGAATGTTCTTTTCGAATGCAAAATGCAGTTGTTTGAGCCGATGTGTGAGAGCTTGCATTGTCGTCTTGAAGAGTGATCTGTCTTCGGCGGTTGGTTTTCCTGATTTCGTGGAAGACAACTGGCAAACAGATGGTTGTGTACCACTTGGAATTGACTGTTCTGCGTTGTTCTAGTGGAACGGCTTAGACATGTCCAGTTTTTCCGAAAAACAGGTGACCATTTGCTTGGTAGTGCTTAGTGGGCAAGCAACTTAGTTGGATTTGGTTCAATTTGAAACCCATACAGTCGACTGCTGTTTACTTTCGGACTCATACGCGTAAATCCACGATTCATTACTTGTCACGATTTCATGGACGTTTTTCGAAGTACCGCGATCGTATTTTTGGAGCATTTCTTTCTACCAATCGACACGAGCCGTTTTTTTGAGCAATTGACAAATTGTGTGGGATCCAACGCGAACTAATTTTTTTGACGATCAAATGTTCATGCAATATTGAATGTATGCTGGTCCCACTAACGCCTAAGATTATCTCAATCACACGATAGGTTACATGACGATCTTGCAATATCAGTTGACGCACAGTATCAATGGATTCCGGAACAGCAATTGATTTTGGACGACCTTCACGAAATTCGTCTTGGAGTGAACTACGACCTCGGTTGAATTCGCCAAATCATCGATAAACACTGGTTCTGGTGGAGCTTCATCGCCAAAAATTGAATTAAGTTTATCGATGCACTGTTGTTGAGTTAATCCACGTCGAAAGTTGTAAAAAATAATCGCACGAAAATTTTCACGATTTAATTCCATTTGTTGGGCGAGACAAATCTTTTAAGTTACTGTAAACAAAACAAATAGCGTTGGTATGTCAAAACGTATTGAGTACGTATAACCTCAAAAATTTTAAACTTTACGATAGAGCTGGCAGTTGCCAGATTTCAACACTAGGGTTGCCCAAACCCGATATATAAAAGGCAACCTTCGTACTTCTCAGATTTCACATTTCAAATTTGACATGACCAGACTCAGCATTATTAAACTGAAAACAATGCATCTACACTGATCGTTAGTTTATACAAATTTTGGACTTATTGCCCTGGTTCAGACGACTGTTTTTGTTAAGTATCACCTATCTGTAATTTTCAATTATCTCCAAAAAAACGTCCCCAAGTAAGCAGCTAATTTATTGAAATTTTCTTCAGTTAATTTAAAATGTTAAATTACTGTTAGCAGAAAAAAGTAATGCATGAAGTATTTTAGGGTGTTTAAGGACTATTTGAGATACACTACGAGGGGTTTTCGGTCAAGTGTTATCGTTCAGTATTCTTATTAATCAGCAGTTGATATGTTGTAATGAAAAATTTTTAAAGTTAAGAGGAACAATTTCAAACATTTATGTCGCATAAGGACTCGACTAAGACACTTAAAAGAACCATCCGTTTCTCATACTTTTTAAAATTGTACACATGCTCCTAATATTGAGTCAATTTTTCATTTCGAAATATACCACGTGAATATGATCCGGCAGTTCTCCGGCCAACAGCAGCGACATATTCGTTTCTGTATCACATTTACACAGTGTAATCTAAGATTTTAGCATTTTAAAAAACATTCAACAAAAGGTCAAAGCAGTAAAGTTTTAATCTTTCCTTAAATAAAATTACCACAAACTTTAATGAAATGTTCGAAACGAAATTTTGAATATTTAAATGCACTTGTTTATGTATTTTAAATCTGCATGTGAAAGGAAAGCTTTATGCCGGTTTTAGTGGGAATAAAAAATATAATTGTGGCCGCCACTACGCCACAGTGGGTAGAGTGCGACGCTCACACGCCGAAGGGTCTAGGTTCGATTCCCGGCTGAACACCTCGAATTTTTCACGACACCATCTCTCTCGAGCTGCTAACAAAACTCAAGGAGTAATAACTGTCTAAGAAAGCTTCTCAAACTTCGCCGTTCGAAATCGGAAAAAACTGTAGGTTTCATCTACTCCTGGGAGAACAGTAGCGCGCACAACACGAGTAGTTTATGAGCAAGCTGGGTCCTGGTCCTCTGTGGACTGTAGCGTCATACAATTGTTATTAATTAAAAAATATGATGATGACATCACTGCAGGCAAATTTAAAAATACTCGTAGACTCGTAAACAAATCAAGTACATACATTTTGAAGAAGTAGATTTGTTCTTGTTTAGCTCGGTGTTAGATAAAATTTCTGGCTTATAAGGCCTTGAACACAATTTTAAGACATTCGCTGTCTTTGACACACATTTCAAATATACAGTTATCAAATTCCTTCTGCTTTTTTTCTCTTCATTGAATGCTTCATAAAAAGTGTTATAGTGATCGGATTTAGTTCAAATATGCACCGTTTTGTTCGAAAATCTGTTTCCATCTAGACGGCAACTTCATGATACTCCCCTCGTAGAAGCCCTCTCCTTATTTGCTAAGAACTCGGACAGTCACTATTCACAAGCCTCTTTTGAGTTCGACTTCACACCACCAAGGGCGTTCACCATGGACAGGAACAGGTGGTAATCACTTGCGCTATGTTCGGGCTATATGGTGGATGCATTAAAACCTCCCATATGAGCTTCCGTAGCTTCTGATGAGTCATCAACGAAGTGTGTGGTCTGGCTTTGTCCTGGTGGAACACTAAAACCTTCCTGGTTAATTCTGGACGCTTCTGGTCGAACGCCTGCTTCAAGCGGTCCAGTTGTACGCAGTAGATGGTAGAATTAAGCGTCTGGCCATATGGAAGCAGCTCATAGTGGATGATTCCCTTACAATCCCACCAAACACACAGAAAAACGTTCCTGGCTTTCAATCCCGGCTTGGCCACTGTTTCGGTGTTCAACCACGACCGTTTTCGCTTGATATTGTCATATGTGATTCATTTTTCGTCGCCAGTCACCATCCGCTTCAAAAATGGGTCGAATCCGTTCCGTTCTAGTGGCATATCGCAGACGTTGATTTGGTCCAGAAAGTTTTTTTTGCGTCAAATCATGCGGCACCCAAACATCAAGCTTTTTTTTGTATCCAGCCTTCTGCAGATGGTTTAAAATGGTTTGGTGACTACCTCCCATCTCCTGGGCGATGTCACAAGATGCCACATGCCGGCCTAACTCGATGATTTCCATGATTTGATCGGTATTCGTCGGCACAGGTCTTCCACCGGCTCGCTTATCCATGGTGTCGTTTTCACCGGCTCTGAATCGTCGAAACCATTCCTCCGTGGTTCGAAGTGATAGAGTACCAGCTCCCAAATCACCATTAATCTCACGGAATGTTTCTCTAGCGGACTTGTCTTTAACGAAGAAAAACTTTAAAACAGCGCGAATTTCGGCGATAGTGAACTCCATGTTTACACATCTATAACTGTTAAACGCAATACCCAAACTAATCATGCATCATAGCGTCGTTTTGTCAAGATCTTGGAATTATGTATAGTATTGACAGATACGAGCTCTGTAGCGCTTTGTACATAGTCGGAAATTTCAAAAGACAGAAAGGCGGAAGAGAGAATACCATATACATTGTTTAGAATGCATCCTTAAAAGCACTCTGCTGTCTGATTTACCCAACTTGGAGTTTTAGTACTTTTGTACTTATCTAGAATTTTTTATGAGGATGCCCAACTGTAAAAGATCTAAATTTAAAAAGACTAATTCTCCCGAAAATCTCTAATCCCCCTACAATCTTTGATTTAATCAGGCTGCGCCTGCGCGATCTCTCTATTTTCGATCGCTTAAGGACTTGGCTAAGGTCCAAATCCAAAAATCCACTGAATAATTTCGACCCCGCATGCTTGCCTTACTTTTGAAACTATAAACTTGTATTCTAGACCCTTCCATGTTTGAAGCCATGCAGTACTGAATGCAAAAGAAACCAGGGAATAGTTTATAAATTGTCATTTAATTTTATTAGTTCCATTTACCCCGCCTGTCGCAAAGGAAAAGCGATACACTGTTGTTAAGGTTTTGTTTCTAGTTTATACATTTTCAAAGCGTGCTGCAAGGTTTTCTGAACAGTCTTCAATTTCAGCCTCGCTTTTGCTTTTATCCCCCTATCTATTTGAAACACTACCTACAGAGCGATCACTTGAATGGACACAACTCAAATGGTGCTGAGTAGGGCTCATATAGTAAATACACAAGGATATTGTTAAAGTTTGGCGAAATCACAACAAGTGCAAGCTAGTGAACTATGGTGAAATAAAAAAAAAAACAATTGTTTTCTCTCCCAAAAATTCATTCAAATATTAAGCTTTGTTGAGAGTTTTAAAGCTATAGAGCTACACAGCTAAGAAAAAATGAATAACCAATTTCTTACTTCTTCAGCTTTGCGCATTCGCTAATTAAAACTAAACATTTTATGATATGTGTTGAACAAGTGTCATGCCTAGGGACTTGCAAGGAAATTATCGATGGTGTCAATCATCACCTCGCAGAGCTGTTGGTAGTGCTAGCCATACTTGGGGTTTGATTTTAAAGAAAACAATAAGCTCTTAATATTTTTAAAAACAAGGAATACATTAACACATCACTCAATAGGTCTCAGGACTGACATAACAAAGCAACCATATTAGTTTTAGGGAGTACAAACATTCAATTCGAATTTTCATGACAATCTAACTATCTAGAACGATTTATCTTTGGCCTCAAAATAGCCTTCAGTTTCGGCAATCACCTCCTCATTCTAGCCATATTTTTTCCGGCGAGCCTGATGTATGAGTGATGTATTTTTTCAATTTGATCTTAGAGCACATCTCAACGTTCTATTGGAAAAAGTAGGTCGAAATATGCATGATAAATTTAAAACGGATGCACAGTCCTTCCAATATAGGACATATTACAGTAAACTGAAGTACGACCTAGAAGACAATAGTTACTTTTTAAATTGCAACTCAATAGAAAAATTAAAACCATTTTTAAAGAGAGGAGAGCTACTGAGCCTGAATTTCATTCCACAGCGTCCAGAACTACCTATCATGTGTAATCTTTGCAATATAAAGATACGAGAGGATGTATTTCCCTTCCTTGCAGTATGCCCAATTTTAAAACAAATTCGAGTGAGATTCTTTAATTCGTATGTCTTGGAAATTGATGAAACAATTCAAATCTTAAATGGGGTCCGAGGGTGGGATTTACTTTTCAACTACTGCACAAATGCAATTGGTTTTAGAAAACGTATAGTTGAAGAAGATTTTTAATTTTCATTGCATAAATTGTTTGTTTTCTTTTAAAAGCAAAAACATAAATGTAAAACAACCAAAAAGAAAAAAAGGAAATATTGTCAATTTGGTAGACGGTCATAGGCCAAAATAGACTTATATTATATATTTAATGTAATGAATTTCTAATCGAATTTAAAGTCATTCTACTAACTATTCAATTTTTACACTTTTCTATATTTATTTAACAGAGTTTAGAGGTAGAAATCAAAGTGCGGTTGAAAACTAACTTCATAGCAACAAGCGCGTAAAACTTCTCACACATTTTTTGGGGAGTTTTGTTGGTACTCCTGTCTCTCACTTGTACTAATCTGGCCTAAACGGTCAGCTTGTGCGATGAATTTCCTACAGCTGTTTTGCTGACATGTGTTAAGGTCCTTCTTTTTCTTTCCTTTTTACCATTTCTGTTCGATTCCAATTTTTTGAATTTTTAAGTTGATATTCGATTACGCCCTTGATAACATGAAATACTTGTAAATGATTTTAGAAATGCGATCCAGGGAATAAAATTGGGATGATTTTAAAACATTATTTCGAGACATAATAATCCAGAAATTTTTTGAAACAAATAAAGATGTAAAAATCTTCAAGTTTCCTGTAAAAACAAATCTCCGATAAATGAAAATAGTAAAGTGATCGGCAGATAAACCCCGAAACGGTAAAGTTTTCTTTAGCCCCCACACAAAATACTCCGCCACTGAATATCTGTTCAAACAACCGGCAAACTACCACTCAAACCGGTGAGGTGGGTAACTGGCAAAAATCATCTCGTCTATTTGATGTTGCTATTTGCGTTCGTCTCTTGCGTGTTTTCGCCAAATAACACGTCGAGCAATTATTTACAATCACTGCATTTGCTGAACTCTATAAATCACAGATACATGAATGAGATTCCATTGACGGATTACATTATCACTATTCAGGAAGAGCTCGAAAAACATTTACTCTGGCACTTGACTGTGAATTTAACCAGCGCAAAAATAGCAATAAAAACACCACAAGCTCTGTTGGATCGAAAGTTTCGTCTAGGAGAGGAGAAGCAGTTTGTCTCCCGCAGCTTACCTCGATTCAGTTAGTGTCGCGGTGCGGATGTGGCCTCCAAATTATGGTAAAACCACATTCAAGTGGAAAACTGGAAATCACTTCCCCCTTATAACGCACCCTGGCCCAGGGATACTCGCGCAATGACGAAGCTCTGCGGGTGAGCTAGTTGACTTGGCCATTGAACTTTGTTGCATTGAGTGAGACCAAGCGAGCAGAGGCGACAGCAGTAGGTGCCGCTCGTGGTCTTGACAGATAAGTGGAAGTACACGGTACTTCTTGTGCTTTGCTGAAAATGTCTTAATTTATTCATGTACACGCAAGACGTCCAATAGATCGCCCGTTTGTATATGCAAGAAGAGAGCACCTATTTTCACTTCTATCTTTAGCATATTGGCAGTATTCCACTCAGGCATTGCTACAGGTGGACGTATGCCCGCACAGTCGACACGCTACCTTTTTTTATTGACTGTCTGACTGAATCGATGAATACTCTACAATCTTCTCATCCTTTTAATGGAGATACAGTGTGCTGAGTGCAGTTGATTTGCATGCGAGATTTTTTAGTCAGTCAGTCAGTCAGACGGGCAGGCGCACATACTTGAACGGAACTGAGCGATTGGTGGTGACAAGTGTTTGCTTTTATGATGTTTGCTCAGGGAAGGCGGAACCCGAGGGGTTTAAAAGCACGGTTAGTTAAAAGGCGGGATGATGTGGTCTTTGGCTAAATTATTCGACACGTGTGTCATGAGTGGTTGGAAGATCATTACTGCCGGCGGGTTTGGGTGATCGGGAGTGGGTTCAAAAGGCGATAGAATACAGATAGACGGTTATTAGGCGACAGACTCATTCACAAAATTCTTAAAATATTCAAGGGAGTTATGAAACGAAAAATTAATTTAAACCTATTGAATATTCTCATTGATTTTTTTGTGCATTTGATCTGCCAATTTTTAATATGTTTAACTTAGGGCAGTTTGGTGGGTTACTTGCAACGTACGATAGAGTCGATAATTCGTGCAACAGTTTCATGACAGCCATTGCGACGTGTATCAAAATGTCTATTTCATTGCAAAACTTTATCTTTGTTTGACCCAAAACATGCATTTTTCAGTGATTTGAGGGAAATCTAAAGTTTCGGAAAGAAGTTTCAGTGGTTGCCATCGGTTTGTTGAGTAAGTTTGTCCACTTCTTCTCGTAAGGTACAAAAGGTCATTCAGTCAGTTCAAATCATCTTAAATCTCTATTAGTCCATACTTGTGTCGATAACAAAACTTCTTCTTTTATTTTGGTGAAGAAAAAAATTGCTTAATGGTGATTTTTTGGGCGCATCGAATTTAAGAATGGAATATATACGAGGGTTGCTTTTCATATTTCGGGATTACAGAATAAAAACAAGTATTAATCATCGAAAATAGCTTTATTGTTTTTCAAAATATTCCCCATTAAGATCTATACACGTTTGCATGCGTTTGAACCACTTTTGCCATTCTGATTGAGGTACCTCCAAAACATGCATTCTGAACGCATCAACCGCTTCTTCAGGTGTCGAAAAACGTTGACCTCTAATTTTATTTTTTACGTACAGGAAGTAAAAAGAAGTCATTCGGTGCCAAATCAGAACATTACGACGGATGACTCATCAAATCGATGTTTTGAATTCTCAAAAATGCAGTTGTTTGAGCCGATGTGTGATAGCTCGCATTGTCGTGGTGAAGAGTGATCTGTCTTCGGCGGTTGGTTTTCCTGATTTCTTGGAAGACAACTGGCAAACAAATGGTTGTGTACCACTCAAAATAACTGTTCTGCGTTGTTCTAGTGGTACGGTTGCGATATGTCCAGTTTTTCCGAAAAACAGGTGACCATTTGCTTGGAAGTGCTTTGTGTGCGAGCAACTTTTGTTGGATTGGACTCAATTTGAAACACCAATACAGTCGACTGCTGTTTGCTTTCGGGCTCATACGTGTAAATCCACGATTCACCACCTACCACGATGTCATTGACGTTTTTCGAAGTAACGCGATCGTATTTTTGGAGCATTTCTTTCGACCAATCGACACGAGCCGTTTTTCTGAGCAATTGACAAATTGTGTGGGATCCAACTCGAACAAATTTTTTTGACGGTCAAATGTTCATGCAATATTGAATGTATTCTGGTCCCACTAATGCCTAAGGTTGTCTCAATCACACGATAGGTCATATGACGATCCTTGAATATCAGTTGGCGCACAGCATCAATGGTTTTGGACTACTTTCACGAAATTCGTCTTGGAGTGAACTACGACCACGGTTGCATTCACCATACCATCGATAAACACTAGCCCTTGATGGAGCTTCATCGCCAAAAATTGAATTAAGTTTATCGATGCACTGTTGTTGAGTTAATTCATGTTGAAAGTTCTTCAAATAATCACACGAAAACTTTCACGATTAAAATCCAATTTTTGGGAGAAATGAATCGTTTAAATTTTTGTAAACAACACAAATAGCGCTCATATGTCTAAACGTTTTGAGTACGAATAACCTCAAAAATTTCAAACTTTACGAAAGAGCTGGCAGTTGCCAGATTGAAACACTAGGGTTGCCCCATGCCGAAATATAAAAGGCAACCTTCGTATGATTTTACCTTATTCGACAGAAAATTTTTTGATTAATTTAAATTTAATAATAATAATTGTATGGCACGACAGTCCACACTGCTGTTCTCTCACTAGTAGAAAGGACTAACAGTTTTTTGTCGACTCTTTGAGTATTGTCAGCAGCTCAAAAGAGGTGGTGCCGTGAAAAATTCAAGGTGTTCAGCCAAGTTTTTAACCTAGAGCTGCTGCGTATGAGTGTCACACTCTACTCCACGGCGGCCAGAATTTAAATTTGGTTTCAGTCAAATAGCCACAATAGTTGATTCGGACGCAGTCATAAGGTTCAATTTACGATAACTTATTTTAACGTCGTCATAAGCGTGGAGAATGCTGTCCTCTTAGTTGTCAATAGTTTCGGGTTTAACGACGATTGTCAAGCGTTGTAACAACGCACTATTTTCAATGCAAACTGAGATGTCCGTAATGTAAAACTATGTGGTTTCCAAAGGTTTCGTGGAATAAATCAATTTTGGCACAAGCCATGCGTTATGTTGCGCCGTTCTCTTGAAACTGCAGCTCCTGCACATCAAGGTTGTTTAATTTATGACCAAAGAATTTATGACTTATAATGGTCCCATAACGGTCACTATAGGCTGACCCATTTTGGGCAGAATTTTTTAAAACTAAGTTCGGGCCAATTATTGTACCAAGCCATAAATCAAACAAGCAATAATTTTTGGCGGATATATCAATCATAAATGAGCTTCGTCGCAAAACAAAACTTAATTTCGAAAATCGATATGAACGGAAATCTTACTTCAAATAAATTTGCACAATTGAGAAGCGTGGTTCAGTCTACTCGTGTTGAAATGCCAAATAAAACTTAACAGCTGGCAAAATGTTTGCCAGTTAAAATAGGGTTAAAGTTAGAGCCATCTAAAAAATTAACAAACCTCTTAAAAACCCAGGTGGTTGCAAAAAAGTTTATTTCTGACACCATATGCAAAGTGTATCGCCAACAAATTTACACATCAATTAATATTATAAACAGAGTTTCAACTTAAGCTTACATCACCGCACTGACCTTCAAAACTTGACTCGTGTTTCTGCCAAGAAAATCCCCTGACTAAGTATATTGTTGATACAATCTATCAGTACTGCACTTTCGATTAGAAAAGCAAATATTTGTCCTGCCATCGTTGAAGTGACCGCGTTTTCAAACCGTGTACATTTAAATTTAGCAAAGCAATGGTGTGTTAGAGTTAGCTTCTACTATGAATGGCTATTAGCAAGTCGTGCAAATTGCTTCAGAGGAAGAGGATTCATAATCAAGTCCATTATGCATTTTTCAAAATGTATTTTTTCTTAAAAATGAATCCCCTTCCAAATGCTCCTATTTTTGTTGCATGGTGTTCTTAAAAAAGTCAAGAGATGATGCGATGACTAAGTAAAGGACTTTCTTTTCTTTTTAGAAAATAAAAGACAATTTTTTCAAGGAACAATCATTTTATTCTGTAATGAATCGCTTTTTTGTGCAATGATCTTTTGCCGTCTTTTAGGCAGCATTATAATCCCACGTTCATGAAACTTCTGGTTTTTATCAAACAAACAAACAGTTTTGCAAAGATAGAAATAAATAATAGTTAGATTGTGAAAGGTGAAAATCAGGCTCCAATAATTTTTGCCGAGTGACCACAGATGCGTGAGATCTTGCATTGTCATGATGTCAATTCGAGCCGCTTTTCTTTAGCAGTATTGTTTAATTTTTTAAGTTGTTTAATGTAGACATCTGAATTGATCGTTCGGTTAGGTGGTAAAAATTCAAAGCAGACAGTTTCTGTGTAATCCCATCAAACTAATAACATAGCTTTCTTTTGATGAATATAAGGTTTTGATGTTGTTTGAGCTGACCTGACTTGTTTCACGATCCTTTCCGATTGACATTGTTGTTAATAACCCATTTTCAGTTACTGGTTATCAATCGTTTGAAAATGTTTCATATTCATTACGTCTCTTAAACAAATCACAGGAGTTGATGCGTTGTGTTCAACGATTTTTTTTCAGTTAATGAGGAAGTCATACATCGAGATCTCATACAAAGCAAAGTTTTTTTAAACGATTTCTAATGCATTTATGTTATACATTAAGCTTATCCGCAATCTAAGGTGTTGTACTGTGACGATCCGAATCGATTTAGTTTAATTTAATTTTGTCATCATCAACTTCAACAGGACATCCAGAGCGTTTTTTATCTTTCAGTGAAAAATTACCAGAACGAAATTTGGCACACCAATTTTGACCCTGCCGATCTATTAAAGCTTCGTCACCATAAACAGCGTTTGACTTTTTGTGAGCTTGCTATGCGTTTTTTGCCTTCCCGGGAATATATGGTAAAAGCAAGATATGACGTAAGTGTTGGTTTTGATTTTCCTTTTATCAACAGACGACAAACAAAAACTCCACAACCGATCAAAAAAAATTGTTAAGTGATTGACATTTGTAGCACCAACTATCAAATAATATGTATTTGACATTTCGATTACGTCTTCTTCTTCTTCGCTTCGCGCTATAGACCGGGGTGGACCTCAACCAACCTGTCAGTCCAGCCAGCACGATCTCTCGCCAGCTGCCTCCAGTTGCGCACTCTAAGTTGGTTGAGGTCCTTCTCCACTTGTGTGCACCACTTTAGTCTACGTCGTCCTCTGTTGCGTTGCCCAATGGCACGAATTCAAAGACTTTTCAGGCCAGAGCAGTGGTGTCCATACGCTCTACATGGCCTAGCCATTTTAAGCGTTGTAGTCGTAGACGCTAGACCAGGCGCATGTTGCTGTACAGCCCATAGAATTCTTCGTTAAATCTTCTCCTCGAGATGCCAACAACGCAAACAGGACCAAAAATCACACGCAAAACTTTTCTCTCGAAAAGACTAAGGGCTTCCTCATCCGCCTTTGCTAACGTCCACGATTCCGCGCCATAAAGTAGGACTGGGATGATCAAGCTGCTATATAAAGTGAGCTTAGTCCTTCGAGAGAGGGCTTTATTACTCAACTACCTCTTGAGCCCAAAGAAACAGCGATTGGCAAGTGTGATTCTGCTTTTGATTTCGGTACTGATGTTGTTGTTCCCGTTTACCGCGGAGCCGAGGTAGACGAAATCCTTGATTACCTCGAAACTTTCTGCTGCCTAGTGTGATGCTCTGCCCGAGACAACGATGTGTGTCCTTCCTTGATGAGAGCATTTACTTTATTTTGCCCTCATTTGCCGCCAGACCCATTTTAGCCGCTTCGACTTCAATGCCAGCAAACACGTCCATGTCATCAGCGTAAGCTAGCAATTGAACTGACTTCTGGAAGATCGTGCCTCCGGTGTTGACTTCACGATCTTTTAGAGGATGGTGTTAAAGATTAAAGATTCGATTACGTCAGCAAACCTAAAAATTCAACTAAATCCATCTATGAGTGAAATCCGTAAGCCAATATTATGCAGAAAGAAACAACCCTTTTTCAAATGCGAGTTTTGATCAGACGTCTTAACCAACAATGTTGTGGTCGCTGAGTCCATTGAAGGTAAGACATGAAGTCGATAACCTAAAAAGAAACCAAAAGAAAACTTCACAAAGTTTTGCTGAATCAAGGGAAGATTTTTCTTTCAATTCAAGTTGAAAGTGGTTTTCAAAATTAAGATAAATTTTTTTTATTCGAGAGAAGCGTTAAATAATTGGAGTATGTGATGTTTTTAAAAGGCAAAATGTACTACCGAGTTGAAAGCAAGAAATAACACCCGCAGTGCTTTTGGCAGCTTTTTATTTTAACTCAGTACTGATACGTCAAAAGAAGGGATTTATTTTGGACACTAAGCTATCAATGTGTGTTATTTACAATAAGTACCTATCATACTCGTATCATCTTATTTGTCATAAGTGAGATTCAACAGGAGTAAGAAAACAAAGGTCAATATTGTCCTGGTTTGGCATGATGACATTTTTAGCTACCCACATGAATCTCCAATCATATTTAGCGAAATAAGCTGCGTTATTGGCTCAACATCAGCATTTTGTGTGAACTAGGAACTGAGAAGTGCACTAAAAACACAGAAAATAAAAATGGGTTAATCATGAATCCTCAGGGTACTCCAATTGAGACATGATACTAATGAGGCACTTTTCAATTTCAATATACACTTTGAAATGGAGTTCTGAAAGGTGTTGGTTGTGTTACCGAAATTAACCTAGTAGCACAAATTATTACGTGGCTTAAAAGGATAAAGGAGGTCAAAAGCTATACAGACATTGAGCAAATGTATCGCCAATGCCTTATCGTTAATGACGGACAATTAGGCATTTACACTTAAAAATTTTATTTAAAACGCCGCTTAAGACGGCTTCAGATGGACAGATGTCGCAGGTGAAACATAAAACTCCAAAGCTAAGGAAATCGTTTCCCCTGTTTATACCAAACAAATCTGGGAAAAAAATATCACTTTGTTTTGTTTTGCTTCAGTGAAAAAAAGGCCAGGACTACATATCCTGCGATTTGCACGCTATTGTGCTGTAGCGAGTAGAAGAGATCTGGCTGACTATAAAGAGTAACATTTAAGAACTTTTATCATATACGAGGCTTGCCTTTTATATTTCGGGATTAGAGAACGAAAACAAATATTAATAATCGAAAATAGCTTTATTGTTTCAAAACCAGATCTATACACTTTTGCATGCGTTTGAACCAATTGTAGAAGCACTTTTGCCACTCTGATTGAGGTATCTCCACAACATGCCTTCTGAACGCATCATCCGCTTCTTCAGGTGTCGAAAAACGTTGACCTCTCATTTTATTATTTACGTATGGGAATAAAAAGAAGTCATTCCGTGCCAAGTCAGGACTATATGGTAGATGACTCATCAAATCGATGTTTTGAGTGCTCAAAAATGCAGTTCTTTGAGCCGATGTATGAGAGCTCGCATTGTCGTGGTGAAGAGTGATCCGTCTTCGGCGGTTGGTTTTCCTGATTTCTTGGAAGATAACTGGTAAACAACTGGTTGTGTGGTTAGTGGTATGGTTGCGACATGTCCAGTTTTTCGGAAAAAACAGGTGACCATTTCTTTAGAAGTGCTTCGTGTGCGAGCAACTTTTGTTGGATTTGACTCAATTTGAAACACCCATACAGTCGACTATTGTTTGCTTTCGGGCTCATACGTGTAAATCCACGATTCACCACCTGTCACAATGTCATAGACGTGTTTCGAAGCACCGCGATCGTATTTTTGGAGCATTTTTTTTCGACCAATCGGCACGAGCCTTTTTTTGAGCAATTGATAAATTGTGTGGGATCCAACGCAAACAAATTTATTGACGGTCAAATGTTCATTCAATATTGAATGTATGCTGGTCCCACTTATTCCTAAGGTTGTCTCAATGTCACAATAGGTCTCATGATGTTCTTGCAATATCAGTTGGTACACAGCATTTTTTTTTTCATTCTTGAATTCACCATACCATCGATAAACACTGGCCCTTGATGGAGCTTCATCGCGAAAAATTAAATTAAGCTCATCGATGCACTGTTGTTGAGTTAATCTACGTCAAAAGTTGTAAAAAATAATCGCTCGAACATATTCACGATTTAATTCCATTTTTTGGGCGAAATGAATCTTTTAAGTTCCTGTAAACAACACAAATAGCGCTCGTATGTGAAAACGTTCTGAGTACGTATAACCCCAAAAATGTCAAGCTTTTCGATAGAGCTGTCAGTTGCCAGATTGCAAGACTAGGGTTGCCCAATACGCAAAATATAAAGCGCAGCCTTCGTACAGTTAACACACTAAGGGCGGTCAGCGACTCAAAAGAGGTACCGCTAAAAAGACTGCGTGTGCAATTCTAGGATGAAACCCAGTAACTTCCACGAGGGAGTGGCGTATTCCCTATAAAGCCTCTGGGTTCACTTTATTTGACTTTTCGGAAACATCAAGCATGTTTAGTAAGGACCAGTCTGAAATTGTTAAGAGAATATTGATTGCATCGAGTAATGCAACAGTTTTCCTGAAAGCAGATATCTGAATCACTAACTGGTTCATTTCAATGTGAAAAATAAATTTAAATCATAACTTTATTTCTCTATAAGATCGCGTTTGGAGACTGCCTTAAAATCCAGGATGTTGCGAGAAACGATGTTTTAAATCGAAAAAAAGGAAACAAGTGTCGCTTTTCGGTTACCTGTTGTGTATTGCATATGTTAATGAAAAATATTGCTTAGCTCCACAAATTATTGGCATATTATATTGATGAAGTTGTGAGAATAATGAGACCAGCAAAACTACAGTTTATTTTTACACACGCTCGCTTTGGGGCCATGCCCCAATCAAAGGCAAAGTCTTACCCATTCAACCCCAAGCTCTTTTCTTTGTCTGTTTACACTAATTTAACGGCTTATTATCGAGTTTGTTAGAAAATGGCTTCATTGTTCAGTCAACGCCACATTCAATTGTCCAAGGCAAAAAGCGCCCTTCTCACCATACCGAACCACAGCCGCCTTGGACAATTATTCCGCTTGCACTCGACACAAAGTCTGGCTTTGTGGTCGCATAAAAAGCGACACCGAACATGAAAACGACTTCTTATCGCCCATCTAAAGGCACCTCCAACTTCCGGATTGTATGCAGCTTGCATAACAGTTTTCTTTTCAATTCGTTTCTGTTGTCCGTAGTTGTCAGCCTCTTCTGCTACTGCCTCAATTTGAATCGACTTAATGAGACGTCTGCGAGTGAATTTTCCTCAGCATTTCCCGATTACAATGCACAGACCATGTTGAGGCTACAAGTTCCGAATGGAAAACGAAAGTCTTTATGACTGCGCTTTGGATGTTGAGTGGGTAATGAGTCTCAGTTCGAGTTTCATTGGTGAATTTTAACTTCTTGGATGGGAAGGAAATGCAGACTATGTTTGTGGGATTTTTCCTTGCTTTTGCTTTGCCTTTGGCTGATTGTTGGAACTCGCGGCGTTACGGTGCGATGGTTCGTTCAGCAGCGGATGAGTTACTCTGCGACACTAGTGTACGAGTAACATGAGTGAGTGCTTTATGAAGACGTTTCACATTTTAATGCCCAAGTGACCAAGTTAATTATTTACGCTCACTGCTGCAAGTTGTATGTTGTTATTAAATGAAAAGGGGAAGTGACTAATTACTTGAGCTTAAGCTTAAGCTGCGTTTCATATTTCACTTTTGATTTAAGAATTTACTATCCTCCAGACTGGGATGTGGCTTAGATCCTTTAAAGGTCACAAAGGTAAGCAGTTGGTAGTATTATTACCACGGTGACCAACTGTTGTTTTATGTTGCAATTTTGAACCTTTGGAAGGGGATTTAGTTTTCTTTGTTTGAGTCAGGAGAAGTTTCTAAGAAATTTGTTCGTTGAGCTTATCGACTTGGAAGCAATGTTGGGTCTGTTTCCGTGCCACATACAACACAATATAACCCAAAACTACAACGTTTGGATACTGTTAAGTTGTATAAGCTACTGCTGATGCTTAAGAAATCAAAACAGCAACAACTTACGCGTGAACATATTTTTCCAATCCATGTTCAATCTAAATGCCACTAAAGCAACTTCAAATTCTTATTTAGCGAGTCTAGGTTGAAGTCAGAAAGATTTAAGTTCAAACATCTACACAACAAGCTTTCATGTTGGTACAAGGAGCCAACAAGAACTTTCATAAAAGCTCCCTTTAGTTAAATCAATGTTAAATCAAACATGCATCCAAACAGAAGCCATTCCCCCTCCCTAACTACAACCCGGCAACTGAGGCTAACAACGGTGCATTGTTTTGGGGAGCATAAACATTTTCTACCTAGTTTGTGGCTTGAACGTTGGTTTCGCTTGGAAAATGGAAGGAAGTGATGACGAATCTCAAAAATCGGGCTCAGAAGATGAACCCTTGGTACCAGATATCATCGATGAGGAATTTTTTACACTTCTCTCTGCAAAAGTCCCCGAGGTTCACCGCCTTCATCCTCAGTCCTCACATCATCCTGTATAATCATTTCATTTGTTTAGATTATCAGAAGTCTTCGTCAGAAAACCAACCTCGAGAGCGCAGACAATGTCCAGAGACTCTTCATATGCTGTACTCGATTTAAGGCGGAGCTGCACCAGGAAGAACTGCGGAATGAGGAACTGCTCAGGGAAATAGAAGAATGCAAGCGAAAAATGCAAAAAACCGAGGAAATATCTCACTTGGATCAGATAACTATCGGCGAACTTCGAAAAGTCATCGGTTCGTATCGGTTGTGCCTTGGAAGCACTGATACCCATAACCTTCCTTTACAGAGAATGCTTGGAAGGAGAAAGATAGCGCACAGCTGCGTGAGCAAACCGCCAAGGAGGATGTGATGAAGTTACGCGAGCATATTGAAAATCTTGAGTTCGAAGTTGAAAGGCTAAATGAAAAGAAAACAGGACGACAGGAGTATGTGCTTAAGGACTCATATGCGCCAAATAATAAAATTGAGTTCTCTTTTAATTTCTAGGAAGAAGGACGATGGAAAAGAAAAGGAAAAACTGTACGCAGAAATTAGAGATCTTAATAAACGGTTGCAGATTCAACGGTTGTACACATCCGAGGTGGAGAATATGACCAAAACGTTGGAGGAAAAGAACAAAATCTTAATTAAAGTTGTAGATGTAAGTAAATGGGCAACTCAGTTGGTTTCCATTCTGTTGCAAGCTTCATCGTTTTAGGAATCCTCGACAGAATTGTACAGTTGCAAGAAACAACTGGATGCCGGGAACAAAGAACTACAAGCCCTCAAAACAGAAGAAGCTAAACTCTTGGATCAAATTCAGCAAATCAAACTTAAGGTAAACACGCAATGCAGCATCTGAAAACAAATGGCAAAGAATTCTATTTTTCTAGAACGACAAACTAGTTAAACATAAAATCCACCAAAACCTTCAAATTCTCGCAATAAAAACAAACCTCGAACACCTTCACACACAACACAACGCCACCACCAACAAACTGGCCAAAGCCATAGTGGACTTGGAGTATGCAACAACGGAGCGGGACAAACTCAAGGCTGATTTGGCACAAAAGGTCAACATCCTCAAGGTAAAGTAACATCTGATCTGCCTTTAGGCGCTCGAAGTAACGAATTCAACGCCGTAGCTCAGGGAAGAAGTTCTCGTGAAGTTGAAGCAAGAAAACACTGTCATCTCCAAGTCGCAAGATTCATCAGCCCGAAAGTATGCAAGTCTGAATGAGGCAAAGAAGAAAGCCGAAGACGAGAATCTTCGCTTGAAGTGAGGTTACACTCACATTGTCTGTGCTTGGTGTTCACTACATTTTCCTCTGTAGGTCGATTATCAACACTGAAGAGAAGGAGCTGAAGGGAATGCGGAAGATAATCCAACGATTTGAGAATATCAAGGAAACGCTTACCAAGGAGAGAGATGTTCTGAAACGTGACTTGATCTTGAGTCAGAAGGAGTTGGAGGAAAACTCAGAAAAACTGCAAGAAGCCCAGCACGAGATTCGGTCACACAAGGATCTGCTCAATCTGGCAGAGCTAAAGCACAAGAAATTGCTTGATGATGTAGCGAAATTATCGCAGGAAAAGACTAAGAAGCTCGAGGAAATTCAAGGGCTTGGAGATAAGATCGATGCTCTTCAGAGTGAGTGAACATCCTCGAAGGAATTCCCTTCTTCACGTTTGTTTGTCTTGTTTGTTTACAGATGAAATCCACCTCAAGGAGAACTACGAAATCGAATTAAAGCGAACCATAGCAGACGTCGAAACGAAATGCAATCAACTGCAATCGCACCAAGATACCCTGCAAAACGAGAAACACAGCCTCC
This sequence comes from Eristalinus aeneus, assembly GCA_955652365.1. Taxonomy (NCBI): domain Eukaryota; kingdom Metazoa; phylum Arthropoda; class Insecta; order Diptera; family Syrphidae; genus Eristalinus; species Eristalinus aeneus. Next base: position 124,495,420 of record OY019130.1, on the reverse strand, counting down.
AGAGGTCTTGCCAAGCAGCGGAAGAAGAAAGCAAGAAACTCAGGAATCAGTTGGATACCTTAAATGCTGATAACAAGGCACTGCGAACCAAGATATCCTCCAAGGACACTGACATTAGCAAGCTTCAGCTTCAAATTGACAGACTGGAGAAGGAACGACGCCTGCTGAGGTCTGAGGTGCGCAACAGTCAACTCGCTCATCAGCACACGCGCTCCGAACTGCAAGAGAAGAAGATTGACAACGATCGATTTTCGAAATCAATTCAGGTCGGATTTAAGTCATTCATTCATTCAAATTGTATTCACATTGTCCCTGTAGGAAGACGAACTCAAGCTCTCGAGGCTGAAAAAGGAGTTGGATAAGCATATCCACGAGAAGAACTCAATAAGTGCCCAACTTACAACCCGAAATGAGGAATTCGCTCAGCTTAAGGACCGCCTTGACAATCTGCAGGCGGCGTACGATCAGACAGAAAAGCAGTACGGGCAGTGTCAGGAGGACATGCGTCTGATGAGAGTGGAAATTCAGAATCTTCGAACCGAGCGGGACGTCCTCAAGAAGGATCGAGAGGCGGCAGCTGATCTGAGAAAGGAAATCCTGCATCTGCACAGAGTGCTGAATCAGCAAAGGATCAAGGCGAGAGCTTTGCAGGACGAAATGTTGACGCCGATGAATATACACAGGTAGAGTGGTGTTAAAGTGTTTGTTTTTTCAAGTACACACCGGCGTGTTGAAGTGTTCATTTCCACAGGATACTCATTCCAGTTCTTTTATTTCTTCTTCTTTCCATTCGAGAAACTAGAATTAGTGATTTTAGTTGGGCTTAACTTATTTTAGCGTGCATTTTGATCGAATGAAGACAATTACTGATGTCATTACTTGTGTTATAAGTTATGCTGATGACAAAGTGAATACGCAGGAATAGGTTGTGCCGTGGTGTTTTCGTTTAAAAAAATTTAAGAAGCGCTGTTAAATCCTAACAAAAATGTGTCCAGTTCACGATGAGAATGTTGTGCCTTTTTTGTAAATATTTATTTTCCGTGACTCAAAAAGCCCATGAAATTGTACAACTGAACTGAAAGATTGAAGTTTAAACGCCTGAGTTTGAAACCAACGTAAGCACACCAAAGAAGTCAAATGCTTGAGTCCGACTTGGTTTACATTTAATTGATAATATAAGTAGGACTGTTTCCGTACATGAAAAAAAGAACACGAAAAAGAGCAATAAAACCTAATATAAAGTGTGTTCCAGTGCAAAACTCAGTTTCTTTAGAAAGAGCAAACTATTGTCTTACCCTACCCATTTCAACCTACGAAATTTTTGTGAATAGGTTCTTTGTTTTCTGTCACATCAATTGATGTGACATAAAACCCTGTTTTTTGGACAGGGAAACAGATTTTCGTTGATTTGTGTTATATCTCCCTCTGAAAGATTTTAACCCCCACTCCGTAATCAATGACAGACTTCATAATTTGGGGCAAAAAGTAATAAAATACACCTAGAGAAACGCAATGAAATGGAACCATTTGTTTTCTTTGTATTTGTTTTACATCATAAAACCCGGATTAAATGAGAATATTCAGTCGATTATTTTGAATTAATTTTAGACTGGAACAAAATTCCTTAGAGTGCTAGGAGGGATAGAAATACACTTTCATTAAAAGTTAAGATTTGACGAAAGGAACAAACAGATCGCTCGTGTGTACAATTAAACTCTTAGAATGAAGCATTTAATTAAGAATCAGAGTTGGCCAAAAACAATGAATTATGTTCATAAAAATGCTAGGAAATCGTGCTATAGGAAATTCAACTTGGTAACTAATACTGAACATTGAAAAAGCATATGGTTCAGTGTGGCATATTGGCCTATTGTATAAAATGATCTATTTCCGTTTTCCAATGTATATTTGCAAGGTTATTCAAAGTTTTTTGTTAAATCGATGTAACAAAGTTCACGTCAATAGTAGTAATTCTTTTCCGTGTAATGTAGATGCAGGTGTGCCTCAGGAATCAGTTTTTGCACCAATTTTGTTTAACTTGTACCTGTCTGATTTCCCTCATTTACCGGAATGTGATTTCGCCTCGTACGCTGAAGATTCTGCTATTTTTCGTCACATACGGTAAATTTGGCCTTAACATTGAAACTAATTTAGAAAATGCGACGGAAATAGTTATTTTATACTTCAGCAAATTATTGAGGATAATTTAAAAGCTTCTCTTTTTCACAAGAAAAAGAAAGTCATGTTATCATCCCCCTAATCAGTTAATAGTGAACAGGCAACACATGTGGGAGCCGTTAGTGAAGTACTTGGGTGTTTATCCGGATAAAAAACTTACCTTTAATTAACACATTACAAATACGCTTCATAAGATGAGTGCTGCAATTAAAATGCTACATCCTTTTAAAAATAGAAAATCCTCACTTTCAAAATACTTTAGCATAAAGTTATTTTGCAAGCAATTTTGTTGCTCGGCTGTCAAGTATGGGGTGACTGCGCTAAGACCCACATAAAAAGATTGCAAATACAGCAAAACAAAATACTAAAAATGATGCTTAATGCCTCCCCTGGCATCACTCTAACCCTGACAATAAAGCTAATGTTGAATTGATCTCCGTCAGGATACATACGCTTACCGAGAGATTTTTTGCCAGATATATTATAGCCGATAATCCTTTTTGTTTATTTATTAATTTAAGACATTATTTATTAAATTTTATATTTACTTATTTATTAATTTATGTATTATTTATTTTTATATTTATTTATTTATTTATTTATATATTTATATATTTATTTATTTATTTATTTATTTATTTATTTATTTATTTATTTATTTATTTATTTATTTATTTATTTTTTTATTTATTTATTTATTTATTTATTTATTTATTTATTTATTTATTTATTTATTTTGCTTTTTATATATTTACTCATTTACTTATATATTTGTCTATCTACCTCTTTCTTTGTATTATTTGTTTATCTGTTAATTCATGTACAAACATATTTATTTGCTTATTAATAAATTTTATATTTTTTTAATTTTATATTATTTATAAATTTATTTGTTTATTTATTTATTTTTTGTTTTCTAATGTAAGGTTTTGTTGTTATTTCCCTTGGCATTGAAAAATTATTTGATTTGTATGTTGTTTTTCTATTTTTTAATATTTCCAGTAGAAAGATATTACATGAATCAATATACCAAATCTCTGAATTGTAAATTGTGCGGTGGACTGCTTTGTAAACTTATATACGAAATAAAACCTTCTACATCTACTAAAAATGCTAGGTTATAAGCAAATTTCAAGTTCCGAAACTGTTTGTAAAGAGACATCTATACTTCCACAGCACAGTTGGAATTTTTTTTCCGCTTAGAAAAGCAAAAGCAAGCTCAGGGCAATCATTCAACTTAAGGCTCCAGTTCCACGGAAGATGCCGTCGATAAAATTCAGCTGTTCCGGTTATACAAAGTTTACTTTCCCTATGTCAAAGACTGGCCAGAAAATGAACCAAAAAGAGAATATAACCAGATTTTCACGTACGGCTGAAGAGACGATTTACGGATCAGGAGCAGTGGCCTTCTTAGAAAATGACAAAATAAGACTTCGCTCGGAAATCTAAAACTAGGGTCTTCGTGGCGAAATACAACATTAGACTCTATATCTCTTTCGGTAACTTCGGGTTGGTCTTCTAAAAGGAAACTTCTGTGATCCTAATGACCATTATCTTCATTATGCAGAACAGATGAAAGGGGCGAAATATCTGCAACTGTATCGACAACCAAGGTGTACATAAGGTCTTCTTCTTCTTCTTTTTCTTGTAGCGCTACAGTCCGGGGTGGACGTGAGCTTCAACTCTCCAGCCAGCACGATCTTTCCCTACCTGCCTCCCAATGCGCACTCGAAGTTGGTAGAGGTCCTTCTACACTTGTGTGCGCCATCTTAGCCCAGGCCGTCCTCTGTTGCGCTGTCCCAATGGCTCTGATTCGATGACTATTCGGGCCAGAGCAGTGGTTTCCATACACTCTACACGGCCTAGACATCTTAAGCATTGTATCCAAATACGCTTGACTAAGCACATGTCGCTGCACAGCCCATAGCGCTCGCCGTTATATCTTCTCATCCAGGTGCCATCAACACAAACAAAAATCGCACGCAGAACTTTTCTCTCGAGAAGACTAAGGGCTTCCACGTCCGCTTTTAGTAGCGTCCTAGCTATTGTCAAGATTGATTCTGCGTACTGATGTTGTTGTGTCCCTGTTTACTTACCCCTACACAACCCTTAAATCACTTCTTAGTAGTCTAGGAATGCAAGTCTTTCCTCGATCAGCAGACTAAATTTCTTAAAACTTTTCTGGATCCTGGGTAATGATTTGCCGATGAATTTACTTGGCAAGGGTCAGAAGAGGCATTCACAGAGCACGAAAGCACCTTGGTCTTCCATCGACAATTGGGTTTCTTTTCATCTCAACCAGAGATGGACTCTCCAGGATGCAGGCTGATCAAACGCATTTATCCAAATGTCAGTCAGAAAACCGCGGCATTACTACTATCTCCAAACAGAAAAGACTGCAGGCGCCTTGTTGGTGTGTTAGCGGGACACTTGACACTTGCTAAGCATTTAAGTGCGCTTGGCATGTTCATGAAACTCATTGCGAGTCCTGTAGAGAAGGTGAAGAAGCTGCAGAGCATTTTCTTTGTCAATGTCCCGTCTTTGATCAGGTTACGACTGTTCCGAACTTAACATATGTGATTGATGCTGAAATTCTATGCTCTCTGTCACAAAAGTGCTTATAAGTTTTCCTCCTGGAGACCAAAAACGTACATTGAATGAACCACTTTTCCAGCCAGAGTGCTCCAGTGTAGTGTTTTCAAACAAAAGGCTGCAATCAAACTGAGGATTTGTTTCCTTCTTCTATACTTCTCCATCTATGTGTCTGTTCCTTTATGAAAACATTTATTAATATTGACGGAACTAAAATCTATCAGTAGACAGAAAGTAGCTTCAACCGCGACTTCCTCGTTTCTTAGAAATTCAAAAAAGGTAAATGTTCATTCCTGGACCACAGGGACCTACGTCGTGTAAGTAACACGCTTATTCGCTACGCCACGGGGATCGAAAAGTTCAAACTTATTGTGTTGGAGTATGGTTTGTCTCTAAACAAACTTTATGTTCGCAACAGCTGGCGAAAGGCCATGTTTTCCATAAAGACATATTGAAAGCAGTCCGATGGTAGTCCAAGCAATAGCCTATCTCTAGAAAAGGAGAAGAAAACATCGATTTACAAATATTTCATTACATACACTGATTGATTATCCATTCAGCTGTAGTTTGAAATGGCATTTGTTCGTATTTTCATTGCGATTGAGGCCCGTATTGTACGTCAACTTTCAATCTGTAGGCTTACCCACAATAGGTTCCACCATTTTGTTGAGACAAAATAAATAATTCCCATTTTTATCAAGTCTTCTTTTTCACTTTTTTTTTATTTTCCGCTAATGTCACCTATATCATATAGATGGCGCAGTCTCCGCGGCAGTGATCCCGACAAAATGGACTTAATCAACAAAATTCAAGTGCTGCGGAGGTTCTTACACCCGTTTTCCTTTTAAAATTTCCTGATTCTAACGACAAATTTTTTCCTTTAGACAAATGCTTGCTCTGAATGCCACAGTATTTCAACAACGTCAAGCTTTAGAAGAAGCCAACTTGCTGTATGAATCTCTGAAGGAATTCATGACAAAGCTTCCGAGCTACAAAGTGGCAGAGGAACTTAACGAAGTCAAGGTAAATATGAAGCGCAGTTCCAAAGTCACATGAAACCGTCACATTATTATCCAGCACAACTTGTTCGTCAAGAATCGAAAATTGAAAGCCCTCATTGCTGAAGTGAATGCAAAAGATAGCGATCAGAAAACCAAAGAAACGATTGTGGACAACCTCAAGATGGACCTTGCCAGGACGAAGACGGAGCTCTGCAATGAGAAGAAAAAGAAAACGCAATTGCTTGAGGAAAGACAGATCTTGGCTCAAATGCAAGCTCATTGTTTTTCGGCACCGCCTAACGTTCAGAGGACCCTCGGAGCTGGTTTTAAAATTCCAAATTAACAAGACAGTCGCAATTAAATGGACTTCAAGATGAATTCGTGGTTTTATTGAGGACAGGAAGGGGGTGTGCTGGACGCCGGACTGGGTGGCTGTTCCTCTTTGACTTCGACGCCCAACTTTTGCTTCTCCTCGAGTAATGCCTGAGTCGTTAGCTTCAGGGTGGTTTTGAATTCTTCTATGGCACAGTCGCGGGCTCGTAGTTCGATTTGATTCAGACTGACTTCGGCAGATAGGGCTTTCAACTTTTTTTCCTGCTTTCGTAGTGCTACCTTAAAGGGAGGTATATTGTGAAAGGAAGACTTGAGTTGAGAGAGAATCTACTTGAGTTATTGCCAATTTTTCTTTGACGCTTGATGTCGGGAGGTTTTCCATGATTTTCTTCATGGTCTCACAGACCTTTTCTCTTTCCTGCAGCTTCTGAATCATTCGATTCTTTTCAACTTCTTGCTTAAGACATCGCCTCCAAGAAAGGAATTTGTTAACACAATGAAACAGGCCCAAAAATGTCCTCCCTACCTTTGAAGCATTTGCACTTTCTGAAGAAGTTCGTATTTGCCTGGCTGTGTCCCCTTGAGTATGCGCCACCGATGAACGCCAGTCGGTGTGCGAGCGTCTTCAATCAAGGCCCGACATCGAACTCGTTCCTGGTTGAGCATTCTCTGCAAGCGAATGATCTCCTCACGCATATCCGCCGTGCTCTTAATGGCGCGGGATAGGCAGTCGCGTTCGGTTAGCAAATTTGCCAATTCCACTTTAAGCAAGCGGATATCCTCGAGACGTTGATTGTACTGCACTTGGCCTAGAAAGCGGGCGTCAAAAAGATGACAGTGAGCGCAATTGCAAAGCACCTTGATCCAATGCAGTCTGGACAATCAGAAGCCTCTCCTTCAGAAGAACAATTTCATCGTTCCTGCGAACCATTTGCAGACCAATTAAATTCTTGTCCTTCCTCGTATCCTCCAGCTCGTGAGACAGTCTTAGGAAGCGCATTTCATCATCCTAAACTGAATTTCATCAAAATTCGAATTCTTTGAAAATTAATGAGTCTCACCGCTATGGTCTTCAGCAAGCGATCGTTCTTAGCTTTCATCTCCTTAAGGTCCTTTCGAACGTTGCTGAGTATCGAACGTGTGGCTTTTAACTCAGTCTCCAATTCTTTTTTGTCATTGTTCAACCGCTCGATGCGGAGGTTCAAGGCATTGATTTTGTTTTGGTTCTGTGTGATCTCCGCTGTCAGTTGAGTCATCTGGTGGGTTGCTTTCTAAAATGAAGCAAATGCTAGAAACGTGGGCACGAACTGATGTTGAGATCTGTCACACATTTTGCAGCACTCGGAAGTTATCCCTTTCCTGTGTGCATGTCTCCAAGGACCTCTGAAGCATCATCTTCTCAGAATGTGCCGTCTCTAGGAGTTTTTTCAAATTGATCAGTTCCGCCTGCTTGTTGGTTAGCTTCTCTGTGAGATTGACAATTTGATCGGTTTTCAGTTGAATTTGCTCCTGGAGGTATTCAATGCGTTCGTGTTGCGATTCGACTTCTTGGGCCATTTCGTCGCGTTCCTTTTCCGCTTTGCTGACGCTGATTCGAGCTTCATCCAACTTTACGTTTAACTTCTGAATATCCAAATGGAGGTTGTCTGCCTTGATGGAGAGCAGCATGTTGGTGTGCTTTTGATCGCCCAGTTGGTTGTTCAGTTTCACAATGTCACTGCGCAGCGTGTCACGCTCGCGAGTCACATAATCCTTAATACGTCGCAAGTCCTCCATTTTTTGAGACGAAGTGAGGAGATCCTTTTCTAGAGCGTTGGATTGATTCCTTTGGGGAGCACGTATTAGGAGGGAGCTACAGAAACAGTTTCGGTCTTACTTTTGCTTGACAATTTCTTCATTCAACGTGTTCAGTTTTCGGTCCATTTTGTACAGCTTCTGCGAAAGTGCCTCGTAATCGTGCAAAGCCTTCTTGTGCCTTTTCGTAAGTTGATTCAATGCATCTGTTTTTTGCTACAAGACATCGTTTACTTGTGTCAGCTCAAATTGAATCAAACAAAATAACCTTTTCCCCGGCTCGTAGTTCCTTTATAGTCTCTTCCAGTTCTTTCTTCTCTGTCTTGCTGGCTTCCATCTCAGCTTCATGCTTCACCATTTGTCTGCCATACATGATGTTCTCATTTCGAAATTTCTCCAGAACCACTTTTTGTTTATCAAATTCTGCGGTTTTCATCAGCAATTTGTTGTGAGTGTCTGTTAGCTGTGATGAAAAGCTTGACGACGAGTGTTCGTGGATAAGGGTTTTCGAAACATTTTACCTCCTTTTGCGTTTGGTCCAGTTTTCCCATCGTGACCGTGTTAATCTCCTTTTGATCCTCCAAAGCTCTTGTCAGATTTTTTGTCTTGATTTCTAGGTTATTTTTATCTGATTCTATCACCTGCAAGAACAACAAATAAATCTGATTATGAAAAGAGAAAGAGCCGTCATACCCTTAAACGAGTGTTCATTCGGTTGATGTTGTCCTCGGCGACTTTATTCACGTGCTCCAACGACTCAGTGTAGAAACGTTGGAGTTGCAGTCTCTTTTCGTAGTCAATGAGCTCTCCGTTAAGACGATCACGTTCGCGTAGAATCATATTCTTGTACTTTGCCAAATGACCAAACCTATGAAAGGGCTTAACTTAAACTGAGATGGTCACGTATTGAGGTGTTTGTCTTACTCCGCATTGTCGTCCTGAGCCACAGGTTTTTTGTCTTCGAATTGAACGCATTTCATCATGAGTTTGTGGAGTTTCTCCTGTAGATCTTGTTCACGTGATTGTGAGGCATCTGTTTCACGCCATGATTCACCTAAAGGGAACGTAGTGTATTAAGCAGATGAAGTAGATGAGCCTTTGATAAGTGAACATTGTTGGTCTTAAGGAAGAGTGAACGAATTGATACTAAATTTCCTGAAAACACGTACAGCTATGGGGATCATTTGTACTCTCGTTTTCTTACATTGCATAGATACCAAAAAAAAGCAATTACCTCCATGCATCTTCGAGTTTTAAATAAACTCACTTACTGCTATTTGAAAAATAGTTAAAAGATAATAAATTAATTTCCGGGTATATAGACAAGTACTAGTCCCACTGACGCATTACTTCATTTTCCGATTTAAAAGGACAAAAGGATTTCTAGAGAATTCCTCACTGTTAATGCGCCAATAATACCAAGAACCAAGAAATAACAGTTGACAACATTTCAAATGAAGCGCAAAAGTTTAAGTTCAGAAGAGAAACTCTTACCGTAGGAAAAGCTTCTCAGCTTAATGTTATACACGAAAGGAAACTCCTTCAACTACAGAAAACTCAGTTTGTCAATATTACGTTTTGAGTTTTGTGCCCGAATTCAGATGTCAAAATGGATGATTGGATTTTAAACACTGGAACACTTCCTGAAAAAGGTTCGTACGATTTGATGGTTTTAAAGGATTGTCAACAACAATCAATGTATGAGGTCTGTTCAACATATAAGAAAAAATTTCAAAGTTCATTCGATTATCCATTTTTTTTTATTTTGTTATGTAAATACACTTGCGTGGTCGCCGTGGCATAGTGAGTAGAGTGCGACGCTCACACGCCGAAGGGTCTAGGTTCGACTCCCAGTTCAACACCAATTTTTCTAATATTTCACAGCACCACCTCTTTCGAGCTGCTGACAACACTCAAAGAGTAATAACTGTCTAAGAAAGCTTCTAAAATTTCGCCGTTCGGAGTCGGCAAAAAACTGTAGGTCCCTTCTACTCCTGAGAGAACAATAGCGCGCACAACACGAGTAGTTGATGAGCAAGCTAGGCCCTGGTCCCCTTTGGACTGTTTATTATTAAATACACTTGCAGCTCTTACACCATAAAGCATATTTATTTTGTTTGGTAGATCCATAAAATTAGACGTGTTTTGCGTGTTCGGCGATTTCCTACTCTCGTAAACATGGATCAGAGAATTTGAATTGAATTTTGCGTGAAAAATTAAACTAAGCCACCTCATTACTTCAACTTGAATTTTCAAGAACTTCCCGGAGACACCATCAAGGCCATGATTGATTTACGACTGCATCACCGTCATCCTTGTTAGTTATCGTTAATCACCAAGCCAGTAAGTTTCCATTCCGTTCAACTGCAATCCTTTATGTCTAACCGAAGGCCTGCTATGAATTATTCTGGTTCATTCGCCATTCCAGTGTCCGGCAGAGTTCTTCTCGAATATTTCCCCTAAATTCGTTTTTTCGTTCGCAACATGCGATGTCGAAAATATCCCTTTTGACTGCAAAATCCACGGGCAGTGGCAGCGAAACCTGATCTGATACCAAGCAAAATTATATTTCCAAACAGGAAACTCAGAACTAAAAAAAAAGGACAACAGTAGCGGGGTTGGCGTTGTGCACCGCATTGCTTTTCGAATATTTCAAGGCCGGCCATCAGGGCCTTTTCAGACTCACATTCATCGAATCAAATGTTCCAGACTATGTGCTGCCAATTCAAATATATTGTCGGAGCTATAATAATAATATTTGTTGGCGCTACAGTCCAAAGCGGGACCAGGGCCTAGCTTGCTCATCAACTACTCGTGTGGTGCACGCTACTGTTCTCTCACGAGTAGAAGGGACCTACAGTTTTTTGCCGACTCCGAACGGCGAAATTTGAGAAGCTTTCTTAGATAGTTATTACTCTTTGAGTGTTGTCAGCAGCTCGAAAGAGGTGGTGCCGTGAAAAATTCGAAAAATTGGTATTGAGCTGGGAGTCGAACCTACACCCTTCGGCGTGTGAGCGTCGCACTCTACCCACTACGCCACGGCAACCACTTTTGTCGGAGCCAGGAGTAATTTTAAGAGAGCTAACAGACAGCTGAGTGTATTCTGAGTTAAAAAATATTTTGCAAGTGAAACGAAGTTCGCCTTTTATATTTCGAGATTGGGCAACCCTAGTGTTGTAATCTGGCAGCAGCCAGATATATCGAAAAGCTTGAGATTTTTGAGGTTATACGTACTCATAACGTTTTGACATAAGAGCGCTATTTGTGTTGTTTACAGTAACTTAAAATATTTATCTCGCCCAACAAATGGAATTAAATCGTGAAAATTTTCGTGCGATTATTTTTTACAACTTTTGACGTGGATTAACTCAACAACAGTACATCGATAAACTTGATTCAATTTTTGGCGATGAAGCTCCATCAAGGACCAGTGCTTATCGATGGTATGGTGAATGCAACCGAGGTCGTAGTTCACTCCAAGACGAGTTTCGTGAAGGTCGTCCGAAATCAGTTGTTTTTCCGGAAATCATTGATGCTGTGCGCCAACTGACATTTAAGGATCGTCATGTGACCTATCGTGAGATTGAGACAATCTTAGGCATTAGAGGGACTAGCATACATTCAAAATTGCATGAACATTTGATCTTAAATAAATTTGTTCGCGTTGGATTCCACACAATTTTTCAATCGGTCAAAAAAAGGTTATCTTCGATTGGTCGAAAGAAATGCTCCTAAAGTACAATAGCGATGTTTCGAAACACGTCTATGACATCGCGACAGGTGGTGAATCGTGGATTTGCGCGTATGAGCCCAAAAGTAAACAGCAGTCGACTGTATTGGTGTTTCAAATTGAGCCAAATCCAACTAATGTTGCTCGCGCACGAAGCATTTCCAAGCAAATGGTCGCCTGTTTTTTCGGCGACATGTCGTAACCGTACCACTAGAACAACGCAGAACAGTCAATTCTACACAACCACTTGTTTGCCAATTGTGTTCCAAGAAATCAGGAAAACCAACCGCCGAAGACGGATCACTCTTTGCCACGACAATGCGAGCTCTCATACATCGGCTCAAACAACTGCATTATTGAGCACTCAAAACATCGATTTGATGAGTCATTCGTCGTATAGTTCTGACTTGGCACCGAATGACTTCTTTTTATTCCCTGTACGTAGAAAATAAAATGAGAGGTCAACGTTTTTCGACACCTGAAGAAGCGGCTGATGCGTTCAGAATGCATGTTGTGGAGATACCTCAATCAGAGTGGCAAAAGTGCCTCGACAATCAAATCGGAAACAAGTCGTCCAAATAAATGGTTTCAGATCTAATTATATAGACGTAATATCTTATCTTCCTCAGGGGAGTCAATTACGCCCACTTTTGTTTGTTATGTTCGTGAATGATATTCCAAAACTTCTTAAATTTGCGGAAATTCTAATGTATGCAGACGATATTAAATTATTTCGACAAATTTCATGTGTCTCTGATTGTTTAAAAATACAAATTGATCTTGACTTATTTGATAATTGGTGTAGATCTAATCACCTTGAACTTAATATAGCGAAGTGCACGACGTTTAGCGTATATAGAAAGTTGTCGCCGGTGACTTTTAACTATATAATTGGAGACGAATTACTAGTACAAGTCAAAGAAGTGAAGGATCTCGGTATCTACTTTGATACAAGATTTACTTTTTCGGCACACTATGACTTTATTATATGTAAATCAAACTCTGTGTTAGGTTTCCTTAAAAGAACATCAAGTGTTTTTAAGGATCCCTATACGCTTAAGTCAATTTTTTCATCACTGGTACTCCCTATATTAGAGTATTCATTAGGAGACCATATTATGAGAATAGCGTAATTGGAATTAAAAGAATTCAAAAAAGATTCACTCGTTTTGCTCTGAGAAATCTGAGGTGGTCTGGCGGTTTACCTGAATATGCAGCAAGATGTGCTCTTTTGGGCTTAGAAAGTCTTAAAAGTAGAAGACAAGTTCAAAGTGTTTTACTTATCAAAGACATTTTAAGTTGCAATATAAAATCTGAAGAGCTACTCGTCTTAATTTCTTTGTACGTCCCAGACGTAAGTTTAAGGCATAGAGATGAAGTTTTCTATCACCCCATTCACCGTACGAATTATGGTCAAAATAATCCTATAAGTCGATCTTTAATGTTATTTAATTCTGTTTCTTCTGAAGTTGACAATTAAATGAGCAGAGACTCTTTTAAAAATATTATCAAAAACATTTTTCACAATCGATTCATTTAAATTCATAAATGTATGCAGATTCATTAAATGTAAATAGAATTATTTTATATACTATCTATTTATAGATAGAATTATTTTTCTTACTCCGTTTTTTCTCTTTGTTGTTAAGAAACAAAATATTGTAATCAGCAGATTGTAAATCCATTGATGATGAATAAATAAATAATAAAAATAAAAAAAAGAAATAAAAAAATAAAAATAAATAAACAATTGGTTCAAATGCATGCGAAAGGGCATAGGCCTTAATGGAGAATAATTTGAAAAACAATAAAGCTATTTTCGATGATTATTACAATTATTTATAATAATTATTAATTAATTAATTATTTATTATTTTTAATTATTAAGTATTAGATTATTTTTGTCCTATAATCCCGAAATATACAAGGCAACCCTCGTAGAGTTCATCTCTTGGACTTCTATTGGAACTGTCTAGGTACCAATTAGTTGATTTATTTTTCAACTAAGTAGGTCATACGTGGCAATCCAATTTTCACAAGGCAGCAGATCCTGATATGTTAAAATTCCAGATCGCCTCCTAATCAATTGCAATACACGCCACACAGTTCATATTTAAATTGCAACTTAGCCCACTATGCTAAAGGGAATTTAGTTTTGTTTTAAAGAAAACAGCTGCAGTTGAGCAATTCTAAAAAATCCGCAACATAACCAAACAGGATATTTACTTATTCAGCGAAGTGGAACAAAATGAACAACAATACTCTGGGAAAAAGAAAAGAAAGGTCCTAGGACATGAATCATTGTGCTTCGAAGTTCGTTCAACCCGTACACCAAGATCAAAGCGTAATTTTCACTAAAACTTAAACAGTAATGTAAGTGGCACACTTACTGTAATTGATGTAGATGAAACTAAAAGCCTCCGCCTACAGGTCAGAGACTGGACACTATTTGAGTTAAGTCTTTTAAAAGGTTAAACGCAAAAATTTCAAATTTCAAATGAAGTGCCCACCACGTTTTAAATTACATGACGATTATTTCACTTGAAATTTAACTTACCAAGTACTTCTCGTAGCCGTTCCATTGCTTCCTGTGAATTGCCCGTCAATTCCAAGGCTAAGCGCAGTTTCACATCAGCCCGCTCGACTTGAGGCTTAAGCTCTTCGTTCGTCCTCAGCTCTTCCACATATTTCTTATGAAGTGTATACAGAATGTTTACGAATTTTTTCACCCTCGCTGCATCGCGTAAATTCTTGAGGTGTATTAAATTTTGTACGGTCTGTCATGGAAGCTTAATGAGTTTCAGTCACCAAAGAACAAACAGGAACAGAACCTTGTTTGCTGAATTAAAAAACTCCTCATTCAAATCATTTGCGTAGTCAATGTCCTTATCTGGTATTGAGTCCTCCGAAGGCTGTTCGATGATAGTCGGTTCAACTTCGACAATCTTCTGTTTCTTCTTTTCATTTTTCTTTGGGGGCATTCTTCACGATTTGGAGGAATATTGAGTTGTATCGGAAATATGGGAATTTTAAAAGTGAAGTAAAATTGAATGACATATTTGATAAATGTGTGAAATTTTGATGTAAAACATGAGAATCACAGGCAGAGGCCAAGTGGTGGTTGAGTGAATAGTATAGTGACTTTGTTATGAAGCTGAAACTTTGAGGTGGTTTACGAGATCGTCTGCTTCGGTCCAAACGTGAACTGTACAATTGTGATCTGATGGAGAAACGAGGCGGGGTCACCATCGGCAACCGTTCTTTCGGTGTATGAAAACAATTAGAGTCGAAACTCCTGACTCGAAAGATAAAGGCTATGCTTTACAAGATGCTTATCCTACCTGTAGTTCGCTGCCAAGTCAAGTACTGGACGTGCTGGATAAAGAAAACGGCCGATAGAGCAGATTCTTTGGACCTTCGAAAAAAAAGGCGAATAAAGAAAAAGACACAAACGCTAATTAGATGCAGCATCAAGCTGTGGCCACCGGGACGTAGTGGGTAGAGTGCGACGCTCACACGCTAAGGGTCTAAGTTCGATTCCTTGCGGAACATTTCGAATTTTTCACGGCACCACCTCTTTCGAGCTGCTGACAACACTTAAAGACTAATAACTGTCTAAGAAAGCTTCTCAAACTTCGCCGTTCGGAGTCGGCAAAAACTGTAGGTCCTTACTACTCGTGAGAGAACAGTAGCGCTCACAAAACGAGTAGATGATGAGCAAGCTAGGCCTTGGTCACCCTGTGGACTGTCGCGCCAACAATTATTTATTATTATCAAGATGTGGAAGTAGTCTAGTAGACAAGAAACCAACAACTATTGTACATTGAATCGCCAGGTGATGTGACTGGATTTTATGAATCACATGTTTCAAGAATCACATCCGTATCACTATCTTTAGTCAACGGAAACAATGATGGTGAAAAGACCATCTTGTGGCGGGGTGGGGGCTAATAGACCCAGGTTTTGAGGGAGCCTGACTGGTTGTGACAGCTTGACCAATATTCTGGTGCCACGGGAGGTCAAAAGCCCTTAGAACTTCGCTTTCAGCCTGACCGGGCGTTAGATCCCTTGTGGGAGTATCTTGGTGGCTGTTGTTTAGCAACTAATATCGCGGGTAGAGTCGATGATAGTGTACTGTGCTTACTTGTCTACTTTTTGGAAACCCAAGGCGGTTAAAGGAATATCCCGGCTCAGTGTGGAGTTGCATTCTCCACCGGGCGACGCGACGAAGAGAGCGAAAGATGTTTTAGAAAGATATCGCATCAGACCAAATTAGGGTGATTGTCCCTCAATTATGATCTCAATTTTATTACTCGGGAAATTAAGCCATTTAGTTTTGCGTTATCTTAGACTCTTGGGAAAATGGACTCCGTGTTATAAGCAGTCAAGGCAGGTGATCACGTAAAACCAAATCCCACATCTGTACATTGGCTCGACCATATCAATGAATAAACAACAGTGCAGGGGGCGCCTTCAGCTATCGCAGTAACTAAAGAAGTTTATCTTGATAGCTTCAAGAAATGTGCCTGGGGTCAAAAGTAGCTTTAGCTCAAGATCATACTCTTAATGGGCCACGCTTATGATAAAGAAAAAGAAGAAAGAACAGGCTTTTTTAATTGAAACAATGTTATTCATCTACAGGGTATCTTGATATAACTTAATAAGACGGCTTTGTGACTTAATTTACACGGGAATGAAATTTATATTGCGGTTAATTTTTTTAAGCATGTCGCATATTTGTTGATCATTCTACCTGTTTAAATAACTGGCTGTGGCTTGTGGTTTTGTTTAGTGTTCATGTTTAGTAATGCTAAGTGCAAATTTTGTTCAACAGGGAAATCAAAATTGGTTTCGTTTCTTAGGAAAATCACAGACAAAATACAATCAGCCAAATTTAGTTTTGTCTCCATATGTATTTAATTGCGCAATAGAAGATCAGGGCCTAGCTTCATGAGGAACTATTCGTGTTGTGCGTGCTTCTGATTATCCCAAGCAGGATTGACTTAAATTTTTTTGCAAATACGAACAGCGAAATTAGGAAACTTTTTCTCGTAAGTGTTGTCAGCGGATCGAAAGAGTTGGTGCCTTGAAAAATAGGAAATGTTCAGTTTGAGAAATGTACCTGCAACTGACCATCTTGCAACTCCATATCTACCTAAATTGTACAACTTCACTTTTAAACGACTTCAGCAGTATTTCTAAGCTACCACTATGCGAGCGTTAATTCGTTATTATAGATTTCGGAAAACAATAATTAGTGAAGGTATGCGTATCGTTCTACAGTACTGTCTACATAAAAAAACTGAATTGAGGTGAACTCTTATGGGCTACAAGATGTGGGTTTTGTCTGAAATGGAAACAGGCAAGAGATCAGCTTGATTCCAGACAGAAAGATCTCCAGACCTCAGTCTCTAGTGGAATAGGATAAACGAAGCCTTGGCAAGCAAAGCTTTGGTTGCGGACATCATGTAAAATGGTCTTAAAGTACGCTTTGTCCCATATTGGTTTCTTCAAATCTATTCAGAAGATTTCAGGCTCATCTTGTAACTCTTGAACGTCGCGAGAAGTTGAAAACTTCAGCTGGTCACTGTTTTTACCTGGCGGCTATTGCAGATCCAACGAATTCGATGCCGCAACGTGTTTAATTCATTCGTGTAGTCCGCCCAAACTGACAATGAATTGTCGACTATATCATAGGAAAGGTTATTCCGCATACAATTGTGTGTATAAGTAGAAAGTAATGAAAACTATAAAGTTGTCAAATATCTCCCTTCCGCTTTTTTTCTCTTCATTCAATGCTTCATAAAATGTGTTTCAGTGATCGGATCTAGTCCAGATATACGCCGTTTTGTTCGGCGTTCCATTTAGACGGCAACTTCATAATACCCCCCTAGTAGAAATCCCCTCCTTATTTGCGAAGAACTCGGACAGTCACTTTTCACAAGCCAAGGGCTTTCGCCATGGACAGGAACAGGTGGTAGTCACTTGGCATTATGTCCGGGCTATATGGTGTATGCGATAAAAACTCCCATCTGAGCTCCCGTAGCTTCTGACGAGTCATCAACGAAGTCTGTGGTCTGGCGTTGTCCTGGTGGAACACTACACCCTTCCTGTTGGCCAATTCTGGACGCTTTTGGCCGATCGGCTGCTTCAAGTGGTACAGTTGTTCACAGTAGATGGTAGAATTAAGTGTCTGGTCATGGGAGCAGCTCATAATTAATAATAATAATTCCCTTACAATCCCACCAAACACACAGCAAAACCTTCCTCGCCGTCAATCCCGGCTTGGCCACTGTTTGGGATGATTCACCGGTCTTCAACCACTACCGTTTTCGCTTGATATTGTCGTATGTGATCCATTTTTCGTCGCCAGTCACCATCCGGTTCAAAAATGAGTCGAGTTCGTTTCGTTTTAGCAGCATATCGCAGGCGTTGATTCCGTCAAAAAGTTTTTTTTTGCGTCAAATCATGCGGCACCCAACATCAAGTCGTTTTTTGTATACAGCCTTCTGCAGATGGTTTAAATTGGTTTGGTGACTAACTCCCATCTCCTGGGCGATGTCACGAGATGCCACAGGCCGGTCGAACTAGATGATTACCACGATTCTATCGGTATTCGTCGTCACAGGCCTTCCGGTGGCTGGCTTATCCATGGTGTCGTTTTCACCGGCTCTGAATTGTCGGAACCATTCCTCTGCGGTTCGAAGTGATAGAGTACCATCCCCCAAAACACCATCAATCTCACGAAACGTTTCTCTAGCGGATTTACTTTTAACCAAGGAAAACTTTAAAACAGTGCGAATTTCGGAATTAGTGAACTCCATGTTTACACGTCTATAATTGTTGAACGCTATATCCAAACTAATCATGCATAGCGTCGTTTTATAGGTTATGTCAAAACGTTTCAAATGATGCATAGTATTGCCAGATACGAGATCTGTGGCGCTTTGTGCATAGCCGGAGAACTCAAAAGACAAAAAGGCGGGAGGGAGATATTTATTATATATGAATACATATGAAGATAAATATGCTATGTACAACATTTTGATCTAAGGAAGGCGTTCAAATAAAAGAAAACGATTTGGAGCATAAATTGCATTTTATTACCCTCTTTGAGAACAGAATCTTTTCACAATCCTGAGAGATGCTGGCTTGGTTCGTTAGGTTTTTAGTTTTATCCTCTTGCATCAATGAATTAAAACCTCAACGTTGAACAAAACGGGAGAGCTGATTTGCGGAAGCCTCCGGTTGTAGCAAGCTGAGTAAAGGCGAAAACTGCCGTGGCGTGGTGGACAGAGTCCGACACTCACACGCCGGAGATCCAAGTTCGATTCCCGGCTGAACACCTCGAATTTTTCACGGCACCACCTCTTACGCTGACAGCACTTAAAGCTGCTGACAGCACTTAAAGAGTAATAACTGTCTAAGAAAAAGCTACTCAAACTTCGCCGTTCGGAGTCGGCAAAAAATGTAGGTCCCTTCTACTCGTGAGAGAACAAGCGCGCACAACACGAGTAGAGTTAATGAACAAGCTAGGCCTTGGTCTCCCTGTGAACTGTAGCACCACCCAATTATTATTATTATTTGAAGACGAACACACACATTCAAGTAATCAAACTGACAATGTTTAACCACATGGTCGATCCATGCGTGACAGATGCCTTGAGGATCGAAACACACTCAAACCCTAACAGTTCATGAATATGGCCCACAACTCCCCTGCAGTTACTGATCCAAGCCAACATTACTGAATTTAAATTCAAAAGTAAAACCATCGGTTTATTTTTCACAGTATATATTTTTTATTAATTTTTTTTCATTACAGTTTTCTTGTTTAATATTCATGTGTATATGATGTATGTAGATCAATTTTTAAATCACATAAAAAAAGGTTTATCTTTGTTAAATATTTTTCTTTAATAACATTTACATTAAATGTACGTTAGAAGCAACGTTTAATTTGTGTAAATCAAATTTTTGACATAAAGAAGCCAAAATTATGAACAGAATAACGCCAATGTTGAATCAGTTGAAAATGCAGTCGTCTGGGACAAGTTTATTGTATTCTGCGGATTATTATATAAACAGAAAGGAACAAATTCAATACTTTCTGCGAATATTTGTGTAAAGTTTTGCGATAAACGTCCATTGTATTAAAATGAAAATAATGATAACCTTGATTTCATTGATAATATAATTTTACATTTGTTTTCTAATAGAAATAAACAAAACTAAACAGTTACTCTTATTTAAAATAAGCAAACGAAAGTAATTCATTCCTGTACATAATGTATTTGGCGAAGAAAAATAGTAATGTATATAAATTATATTTTGTAAATAGAAAAAACATATAATTTTTGTTTTGTTTATCTAAAAATAAAATATTGCAAACATCCAAAATGTTGTAAACATACACACAATTTTTATATTTATATTTAAACGCGTTTAGCAATTTGTTTATACATTGTTTATTTTTTTGTTTTTCATGATTTTAAAGCAAATTTGTAAATGGTTCTTCGATATTTGTAAATTGTTTTTTTTTTAAATTGCTTAAAAAACAAAAATATTTTAATTCAGTGAATATTTAATGGGCGATAGTAAGGGAATTCGATTAAAGTGATTATGCAAAGGTTGATCGAATATAGTTCATGGAACAGAATGACTTTGGCAATTGTTCATTGATTTTTCCCAAATTTTTCTTATTAGATTAAACAATAAGTAAACTCTTTTGGAGTAGATGATAGATGATAAAATTGTTGGAAAGTAATAATTTTAGTGTACCAGAGGAACAGCAGCAATATGTTACTGAATATGAAAATTTTGTTGTTTTTAAGTTTGAAATTCTAGATTTTTCAAATGCCATCACGTGTGTTGAGCAAAATTTGTTATACACAAAAAAAAAGGATAAGCAATTAAAATTGTTTTTTCATACGACGAAAGAAAAAAATAAATTCATTGTCAACTTCTTCAGCTGCAATGCACAGATAGTAATAAGTTTTCACAGAAATTGCTGTTTTTAAAGAAGGAAAGATTTGGGAAAATCGTTAACCTAAAATCGGACACTCTAGGCAAGTCTATATATCTCACACGCTTCTCCTTTGCAAGATATTTAAATTGCTTGATGCACACGAATGGGATGTATATATAGGAAGTATATTTGTAAAAAAAAAAAAACACAGGGCAGCTTTAAGTACGTCCTCGTATCCCCATTGATACGATTTGTGTTAGGTTTATTTGAATTGGCCAAATACACATTTAAACTCTGATGGAGTACTTTTATGTCTGGAACGAAAACAAATTGGCCTATTAATTAAAAATATATTGAAATCACGGTCGCAATCTGATAATAAACCTGTGCTGTCGCCAAGCAGTTTCCTTTTTGCTGCACTAAGTGTTAATGGAATGGATATACACTTCGACGAGCGTATAGCAGAACTACTGTGTAGTGATATCGAAGAAGAAGGGCAATACAAATTATGCGATATTATCTGTCGTTTATTTGTTGCTGTGTAAATTGTTTCTCATGTACACAAAGAATACACTTCCCGTGGCCAGTTAGATCATATTGATGATGGTTGAGGAGATGCATAAATTCCGTATGGGTATATCAGTTGTTTGCAATACTCTAGTCGACAAAACTGCTCGTCAAACTTGCTTTCTCTACTCGCCTGAAACCCCTTTAAAATACAGTACTAGAGTTTAACAAATTGAAATTTTCTTTGACAATGTGTACTCGCTACAATACCTATCCATAAAGGATACCAGCAAGACTTAGAATATTTCCCCAGTCGTTGTTATCAGAGCTTGGAATTTAAGCTGTTATGCACATCTGCACTTTTACAATCTGAACCCCTTACTCTATTAACCTGCCATTCTGTAAATAACTTTGTTTACACAAATGTGTTCAATAAACGTCAATTCACAATTAAAATCGAATTCCATTTAACCGCCATCAGCAGAACAACAAGTAAACACAAAAAAGAAACAAAAACGAAAGCATGTAAATCAGGTTTCTTCTAAAGATAAATATTCATAATGTTTTGGAATTACACAGATTACGAAGAATAATTATTACAAATACTCTGTGCAGAGCGTACGTCACCTAAATAAAAACAAGAAAAATGAAAACAAATAGGAAAATTAAATCTACAAACGAAAATAATTCATTCTCTCGCACTCTCACTTAGGCTTACAAATCAATTTGACTAAAATTTAATTAAAACAAAACAGAAAAGGAGAATATCATTTCCCTTTTCTCTCTCTCTCTGGTAACGTTTACGAAAAGTCATCAACGATTGAACTAATTTTAATTAAGGGAAGAAAACATTTCTTTGTCTGCACAAAATGCACGCGTGAAAGCTGTTTTGTTTTTCCTCATTTAATTTCGTTTTTTTATTTGTTTTTCTTTTTAATCTACTTTTCACGTTTATGTTTAAGAGCGAATTAAAAAATATATAGTATTATAATTATTTACAAGCCTACAAATCGAATTGAATGTAGTTGTCTAGTGGGTTACGTAAAAAATGTCTCTGTACAAGATGTGCGGCCTGCCGGTTGGGAAAAATACACCCAACCAGCAGACCCCGACTATTCTTACACAAACTTGTGTAAGTATCGAAAAAGAGAATTTCCCTACGAAAACAGGTGAACGAAAAACAGAAACAAAAAAAGAATTGATGAACATTCGGCAACTTTTCATCGCTGCTATCAATTTTGTGGCTGTTCTTTTTCGCATTCTTCGTTGGCTTAGGTTTGGCCCCTCTACTGGTGGATGTAGCATTCGCGGCACACTCGAACCGCCTTCGTCAGGCCGAACTTGGGCAGAGGGGTGGACGTGGAGGAGCAACCTCCGCAAAAGACTCCGCCGCAGTTGCGGCAATGGTGACGTCGGCGGAACGCTGTGAACGGGATTGTGCAGGACATACAGCGGGGTGCCTTGTCGTCCGGCACCCAGACTGGTGGTGACAAGCGGATTTGATGCGACTGCGATGTTACTTGACGTTCATGAGGTGTCACCGAGACATCTATATTATTATTATTGTTGTTGTTGCTGTTTATGAGGCTATTATTACTATGATTTGTGTTATTGTTTAAATTGTTGTTGGCAACGGCAGTGTAGTGTGCTGCGGAACGTTCGCTAACGGGTGAGTTGCTCGCTGTGGAAGAGGACGAATTTGCTGGACTGCGACTGCCCGAGGAGAGACGACGTTCTCGAAGGTATGATGATAGGGTCCCATTGCGTCGCTCACTTGTATTCGGGGATGCGTCATTGTGGTTAGTCTCCTCTCCCAAACTGCGACTGCGACCGATATTATTTCGGACTGTAACTGCTGCCGGATTGTCCATAGACGACAAGTCAACGGTGTGTCCGCGCTGGATTGCCGGCGGACGATCTGTGCCGTTTACGTTACCATTGCTGTTGTGGAACACGTTGTCCAGCTCTGGGTTGACTTCCTCCGCTGAATAAATACTTTGATTGGAACCAGCGCTCTGCTGTTGAATAACATCGTTCTCCGATGCCCGAAATTCGAACAGTTCCGCCGTTGTGTCTTTTGTATTTTTCTCCGGAATTTCAATCTCATCTTCGACTGGGCTTACATTCATAAGGAACACGCTTCGCAAAATCTGTCTGAGGTCAGACGCGAAATTTGTCTGCAGCTGGTCTGCCACACTCGCTATGCTTACGAATAGTCGATGCAGGAGGTACTCTGTGCTTCTACAAAAGAGGAAAAAGGAATCGAATGTTGAGGTAAACAAAACTTCAAAGAAACTCTCATCCCAACTTACATGAACTTCATTCTTCCGGCAGCCCGAAGTGCCAAAGTTACTTCGTGCGGATCACCGTCTGACAGTGAGGATGCGGTATCTCCACTCGAGGTGTCGCGCTTTTGTGTGCTATTTTTGGAACGTTTCTTGGAATGGTGGCGATTAACGTCACTGGTGCTAGTGCTGCTCCCGCTACTGGTGCTACTGCTGCTCGCACTACTGTTTGAACTACTGCTACTTATCCCAGCATTGCTCCGGATATTCTCGTTATGGTGATGATGATGATGGTGGTGGTGGTGATGCCTGTGACTGTGCAGGTGATGATGATGATGGCGATGGGACCGTTTTCCATAGCTCCCACTGGCATTGCTGCTGTTGGGACTTTTTTCCAGCTTGGCATACTGACTGTCCCGACTGTCGATTGACTTCCCTTCAGCTCCCTTGATTGTAAGCTGCTCACTCTCCTCTGAAGAGTCAATCATCGTCGTTCGAGTGGGTCGGCTGCAGGAGGGAAAGTTTCCATTCAATTCCTGATCGGCTTCCGGCAGATCCTCGCCTCCATTGCAACTGCCAAAATCATCATCTTCACTGGCGATGAAGTTGTCCGTCAATGGCACCTCATTGGGTTGCAGGAGGTTGCCCAGATTTGTATTTGGTATAAGGTAACCTGTGGCACAATCGGCCGCAGCCATGTCGCCCTCCTTGGGTAAGCCACTGTTTTCGTCATCCGACCACTCGGGAGAAGATGTTGTCGATGAGGTCGAAGGCAAGGGTGACGGGGACGGTGAAACAGAGGGTGTCGACGGCTCTGATGAGAACGACATTGTGAATACATCGTTATTTATGAATACCCGATCTACGTTGAACACTTTTGGGTTATCCTTGCTTGCTGCCTCCGCATCCGCCTCTTCATTCGATTCGGCGGCGCGTACTTCGGCACTGCCCTCCTCATTCGTGTTCTTTGCCGACGAGGACGAGGAGGAGCTTGTCGTTGCAGCATCATCACAGTTATTATTATTAGTAACATTCTTAATTTCGTTATCACCGTCATTGTTGTTGACGACATTCAGCTGCTTGAGGTGGATGTCCTCGTTTGTGCAGAGCAACTTCTCAAGTTGGTATAATTCGTTCTTGTTCAGTTTTCGCAAGAGATCTCGAATCTTTATCAAGAACGAGCGATACGGTCGGAACATCTCCGACAGCTGATCTGCCGGCATGTCCATGTTAAGTGGTCCCTTATCGTATATCACCAACCCGGTCACTATCGCCAGACGTGGGATGGAAAACATCAGACCCGGGTCAAAGGCGTCCACTTTGTCCTGCTCTAGAAGGCCTACAGCCAACGCACGCTGCAACGTCTCCGAAAACAGCACACAAATGAACTCCTGCATCTCGTACTCATGCTTCGTCTTCACCTGCACCATTGCGCTCACATATCGCAGCTCGAATTCAGCAAATAGTCTATCAAAAATCTTAAGGCTCTCGTATAGTTGCTCCGTGTTTGAATCGTTGAAGTCTAAATGCAGGGTTTGGCTATTTGGGACATTGTTTCGAAGGCACTGATCTCGTAGTAAGTTTCTTACATTGCCGAGACTCTTTGTCACCGCCTGTGCGAGGGGTCGCATGTCTTTACTCTCTTGTTCGCGGTTCATTATCGACGAACCTGCGGCTAGGCATTCAGCACCAAACCATAGTTGACCGGCGAGATTCTCTTGCAGGACTTCCTCTGGGAATTTGGCACGAAACGCCCGGGGTGCGCGGTCTTCTCCAAGCAATTCCTCCATTATCTGATTTGTTATTGAGAGGACTTTATCCTAAAAACAATATACAATCGTCATGAGTCTTGCGAAGCTCTGTATTTCGAGAGCTACTTACCTGTCCCTGCCGTAAGCGACTAACAAGGCGTGAACATCGATCAGGCTCTGCGCGGCCATCAAAGGTATCCAATTCGCTGGATATTGCCGTAAGCGACCGATCTGCGTGATAAAATCGCGCTAGAAGCGATTTATCATCCGCCTGTAATGAAAAAGAAAACGAATTTGACGTTAAAAGGTCTCCCAGAATGGAAGTTGAACTTGAGCAGTAAGTTGTAACCTAAATTTTGAAACAAAAAGTGAGTCACACGTCGTTGCTGTGCAATTATTTACAATTAGCGCCGTATTTATCACCCCTTTCGGAGGCGTCTTACCAATCGTGATAGGAAACAAGTGTGGCTTTCGATTTCACTAATTTGCGTAACCCAAGCAACCTCGGATTGCTATGCATAGACGCTTCACTTAATTTCGTTGCGTATGTAACTTCCAACAGCAGCAGCTGTGGCGTTACATTTTGTTTTGTGCACACAGCGAACGTATACTTTGAACGCATGATTGCTTGATGCGGTGAGTTCTATGCCCGTCTTTCAAATCTCATTTCCGAGCGAGTATTCACCGCACGCAGCTCATTTAAAGCGTAAAGTGAAATTATTTGGCAACTTGTGAATGAGAAACCAATTTCAACTCAATTGCTTGTGCGCCATGTTTGTCAACAACAAAGCCGTGAATCCCAGAGATTTGTTTACCTTTTATTTTAGTGACCACCTTGAGAATGATTTGAAGTTTCAAATGAAAATCAACTTTGAAGTACTTGTCCGGATTATTATTTGGGTGAGTTTTGCTGTTTTTGTGTTGCGTCGATCGTGAACTGGTACGTAACACGATCGAAACCAACTGCATGACTCGAACTTATTTTGACGTTTAAGAAAACAAATTCAAGTTGAAGTGCTGGTTTTTCATGTAGAGTGGGAATCATTTTATAAATCCGATGTGTGCCATCCTCGGAGATGCATGCATGTACAGGAAGTTTATGTGAAACCAACATCATTTACAACAAGGATAGGCGCTCAGTTTGATGTGGGAATGACGTGTCTTAGAAGAGATCCTTTCAAAATTGTTTTGGGAATTTGAAATAATGAAAGAGTGTATCTTCAAGAGTTCTACAGCACTGTCTAAAATAATAGCACTTTCTTCGACTTTGCTTTTTCCTTTGGACAGGCAGGAGACTCATATTTATTGCACAAAATCTTTATTATATCAGTCATAAAACTCATAAACAAGATAGTAAAAAAATACATCTTATTATTAAAAAACGTGCCTGTACCGGAAATACAGCCGATTTTAAATATGTAAAATAATAGCACCACCTCATTCTGAGGAGCGTTTTCGAAGTGAACACCAGTCTCTTGAATTGGTTTTAAACTGATTCTACACATATTATTATTAAAAGGTAATATTTTAAAGTGCAACGTTATTACCAAAGTGAAATGGGTCGTGGTGTGTATTGAACTCCCAAGAAATGTGCCTTAATAAAAAAAATGTTTCTGAGGGTAAAACTTACTAATTAATATATGAAATTGTTGGATGTTCCAATAAAGTTATCGTAAATGCTGGAAAATACATTCAAAAGAAAGAACAAAGAGAAAGAAAACCGCAACTAACCATCGCCGATGAACGATAAACAGTAAGATTGGCCAAACGTAACCCGTTTATGAACGCTGGGAAAATAAAAGAGGAGTTAAATTTACTCGTGGTGACATCAACAATAAGAAGAAGTCTAGTAAAGAAGAATTTACCTGCCAGAAGTCCCAGAAAAGTAGCACTTCTGTCAAAAATCAACCTTTTAAAACGTACCAATTTGCAAAAGGACACCTGAACTGGGAATCTTCTAATTGGCGCAAAATATTATGGACGAACGAATCAAAAATAGTTTTATTTGGTACTCCTGGGAACAGGACAGTCGTTCGCAGGTGAAAAAACCAAACGTTTCTAACTGTAAAGACTGTTAATCACGGCAAAGTAAAATCAACGCATGAGGATACTTTTCCTATTATGGTACTGGTCCCATTTTTTTGAATAAAACCGATGATGACTACCGGAGACTATGTCAGCATAATGAGAGAAACCATGATGCCTTATACAGAGTGAAATATAATATACTGCTTACATAGATTCTACAGCAATACAATGACTTAAAACCTGTCCAAAGAATTTTTCGAAAGCAATGGAGTTCAAATTATGGAGTGGCCGCCTCAGTCTCTGGACCTGAAACCCACTAAAACTCTTTGGACAGATGTTAAGAAAGCTGTATATGAAGCAAGACCCAAAAATACAAAACAGCAATGGGATGTTTTGCATGTTCATTTCAATTCAATTCAATTCAATTTATTATTATAATAATAATAATAATAATAATAATAATAATAATAATAATAATAATAATAATAATAATAATAATAATAATAATATAATATTATATACAATAAGACATGAGTCTTTTATAGTTGTGAAAAATTCAGAAAGTTATACAATTTTTCATATTACTTAAAACCAATAGTATAAAAAACAAAATAAAAGGTTCTAGGAACGAGACTCAAGGAAGGGAAGAGAAGTGTAGGAAAATGGCATGTTTAAAGCGCTTGGCATTAGAAATTGTTCGTATGTGATTTGGTAGAGAGTTCCAAAGTTTAATAGCATGAATGTAAAAAAGTCGCGATGAATTTAAATAAAGATGATGAGAGGGTATAAGAGCATGTGGTCTGATAGATCGACCAAAATTAAGTTTGTTATAAAGATACGATGGAAACTTGTTGACAATTATTTGATGCAGAAATATCAAATTTCTCATTTCCATGAAATGATCTAGGGAAATTCCCAGTAAGTATTTACTATACTGAGATACATGATCGAATCTTCGTAGTCCATATACATATCTGACCGCATCATTAAATGCCACCTGTAGTTTTCGTTGAGACAGTGAATCAACTTTACTGTATACTACTTCAGCATAAGTAATTAAAGGAAGAATGAGGGTTTGGACAAGTTTTTTTCGTGTATCAAGTGGAGTGTAGTAAGAGGTCAACCATAACTTGCGTAGACAACTATATACTCTTCTAATAACGAAATTTGTGTGGTCGTATCCAGACAGCTTTGAATTGACAATAAAACCTAAACTGGTAACAGTATTTACTGCTTTGAGTGTATCACCACCCAGTACTATACTCGGCAAATTATCGAAGGACACAGTCGAATTGGAAACAGGAATTACCTGTGACTTTTTCGGATATTGAAAAGCTCTTTATTAATAAAAACTATCAATTCACCTACGTTGTCAGGACATTTTGCTAAATAAAATTGCACATCATCAGCATACTAATGGACAGTGGAATAATTACATACAGACGGAAGATCGAGAGACGCTGTACTTAAAAGTAAAGGTTATACGACCAAGTACTAACCCAAAAAAAAAAAAATGAAAACAAAAAACCTTTGCTATTATGTTGGCTTTTACTTCATATTCATTATTATTTCATCTTGGTGTTATTATTTTGCGCACACCGAAATTATTGTTATTTTGGATAACGGGCCTTTTCTATGTTCAGGATGCCCATTTTTCTTACCGTGCCTATAGGTTTTACTACTGATGGAATAATGATGTTGTGCCGTCAATATGATGTATTTACATAACGATAGGAACAAGTTCTTCGCAAACTAGTGACAAAATTCTGACAAGGTTGAACATGGTGCTATTATTTTGCACAGTGCTGTACGTCTTTTAGGAAAATTTACAGCAGTATAGCAAAAAATACATCTCAAAAGCACTTTACCACCTATTTAGTGGGGTTTCTGAACTAGAGACGGATGTTAGATATACGATTGAAATGATTTAAATGTAAGTTTCTGTATCCATAGTCCTATTCCTTCAAAATATTAATCTTATAAGGAGTTAAGATAGGATGCATCGTGTGGGAGTTAGTGCCCTGGTAACATATTTGTCAGGTTACTGAAGACGTTCAGCAGAATTTAACTTTCCCAAATCACGAAAATCGAACTTAAAGTTGAATGCCATAGTTCCTCAGCTTTTCTATGTTATGTCCTTAGTCATAAAATGAGAAACACATCTGCTTGTTCTACCACAAGTCAAATTCTTTCTTTATCTGCAATGCTCCAATATCCATAATGATCCAGGAAAGATAAAGTTGTCTGTATCCCTGCAGTCGAATCGAGAACATCAACATCAATCCTTGGGAAATAGAAGCTCTCCTATGTAAATTCTTACAAAAAAAAACAAACATTGACATACTTTAAAAGTCGGGCGAGAGAATAAGTGAATCAAATGAAAGCAGGGTTTTTTTTACTGTTTATTTCCCTAATTTCTTCTTGCCGTGTTTCAATCGACCTAGAAGACCTGTCACCAATTACACTTTTGTATATTTGATGGGAATTTCAGGAAAATCATGGTTCTGAGTATGTCGTAGTGATACCAGTCTGAGTACATAATAATAATAATTGTATGCTACGACAGTCCGCAAGGGACCAGGTCCTAGCTTGCTCATCAACTACTCGTGTTGTACGCGCAATTGTTCTCTAACGAGTAGAAGGGACCTACAGTTTTTTGTCGACTCCGAACGGCGAAATTTAAGCTTTCTTAGACAGATATTACTCTTTGAATGTTGTCAGCAGCTCGAAAGAGGTGGTGCCATGAAAAATTCTAGGTGTTCAGCCGGGAATCGAACCTAGAACCCACTATGCCACTGCGGACAGTCTGAGTACATAATGGGGCTAATTTCTTGCAAACTTTATACCCCAAAACGACTGTTTCTGTAAAATATTTAATGTTCAGTGACTTTTAGAATGCACAGATCCTTTATAGTTTAAACAAAACATTTTCCTTGTTTGAGAGAAAACATTACTGTTTTCACAATCAATTTTTTGACAACAGTCAGATAGTTATTATATTAACATGCTGTATGTTATTGGAAGTTAAACTGTGACGCTGGCAAGGTATTTCACATCGCCTTGACAAATATTTCCTAGACAACATTTACAACTACGTAAAAAACAAAGTTCGCTCTAGAAAGATCTCATCCAGAATCCACTTGAATCTATATTTTTTTTCACACCTTTTATTTTACATACAATGAAAGTCGCCCAAACACAATCTCCACGGCATGTAAATCGTGTTTGTTTATTATTTTGAATAATGCAAAAAGGAAATAAAGACCACACTTAGCAAATTCCAGTACAAACAGAACTGGCTACTACACACGATCTATACTTTGTATTTACTGCTTTTGTGAGCTCTGTGTTGATGGATTCTCTTTGAGCTGCAGACCCTGGAATCGAACTCATCGCGTCACAGATCAGTTAGCACGTTATTTTGTATAATTCGCTAATAGATCTAATTTAAATGGTCAATTTCATAAAAATTGAGGAACACGCAGATAAATATTTCGTTGAAGACGTTTCTGGGGCTTGTACAAGAAATTATAACTTTGAAAGAAAATTCACTTCAAAAGAGGTCTGCTTTGAGTATTTGTCAAGGACATAAAAAGCGTTCGAATTTAAGGTCACAACGCCATAACTGATAAGACATTGAAAACATTCCTAGCATGTTGTTGGTTCTCGATGCTTCTCATTCCGGTCAAAGTATTTGAAACATTATCACCGCTAGAAAAACGTGCCCACGTCTCAAGATATGGATTAAATCTGTAACAGGGGATTTACTTGGTTAAGTGAGATGGGTGCGTGCACCTTAAGTTTGTTCAACTCCAATTATTTCGAATTAAATTGTAGTTGTAGCAAAGTTCAAGTGTGTTGTAATTATCTCGCATGTGCTGTTTTTTACACTGGGAATACTTTTTAGACAAATAAGTAGTTTGTAATGGACATGTTTCTTATCAAGTGTGGCGCATTATATTGAAGGCACTTAATGGAATAGTTACTGCACATTGGCTACGCGTAATTCAACGAACGCGTGGATCAAGAGAAGCTTTAGCGACTTCTACGTCAAATTAGTGTTGATAGTGATTGTTTTTTGTATTTTACATAGTCAGAAGGTATTTCACTCAAACAAGTCGAAAGTCTCAAAAATTCGCCATTTAGTGCCAGCACCTATTACATTTTGCTACGTAACTATTTTTGGCGCAAAAAAGAAAGTTGACCTAATGAAAATAATTGCAATATTTCTTTTATAATTCGTTCGAACATTAAAACCGAATACTTCAAATTAACTTTTTTTAATGCTTCAACCCTTGTAAACCGAGCCGCCACACGAAGATGCTCAAATTTGTGTACAAACGCGCATCAGAAACAAACCAATATTTGTCTATGAACATCAAGGGGCTTTGTCGAATTTTACAACGCAAACATTAAACACAAACGTGTGAAAACTCAGTCACAAAGAGACGCTTGTAACATGATTTTATTTATGGCAAAACAAAGTTTACTAAACGTTGGTCGCTTTGCTGTAAAGATAAGTTCGAGAGATTAGGTTGACGACGATAGGCGATTATCGTATCACTCTGACATAGACGAGGTCAAGATGTCAAAACTGACACCAAAGTCAAAGAATGCTGCCAAATCTCAATTAGCGCATATTTTATAAAAAAAAAATAAGTAGAGATGGTCTTGTTGAGGGTATTAATCAGCCTGTTCGTCGTTTTTTCTTTCCCCAAAAATTATGTCAATTTGTTTTTGAGTGTAAATTTGGGTCTGGAAACATGTCATATCATATTTTCCACTGAGACCGGTCCAAGGAGAGGTCGCAAAGCGAAACCACCCTCTTATTTGCAAACAAATAAATGTTGTTTGTTTGCAAAGTAGTGTATAAAAAGAATGTCGGATTGTGATTAGCACTTACTGCTCGAATTGCGAGACCTCTCCTGTTTGTTACTTTGAACCCACTCCTTCGCTGATGATAGCACTTTCAGCATTTTATACTCGTTCTTAGGTTCTCTCTCCTTGTCTTCGGCTGCAAACTTGGAACGTACGTTAAGTTCAATAAAAAACTGATCTTGAACGTATAATAAATTGGGTAGCAAGAATAGAGTTGGATTTAAGGTTTCCAGTGCTGTCAAGTGTTTCCCAAATAACCGGCCAATATAGACGAACGGCTCTCGCGTTGTGGAGAATCAATGACTTTCCTTTCTCGGTATGTTTATCAACTCAACATATGGTCGAAACAATCATATATTTGAGATCGCCAAAAATGTAGGGAAATAATTTCTTAAAGCAATGCAAGAAATATTTTACCCTTCTTCAAACGACTACAGATGTGAAATTTAGTTTTACGTGATCACCTGCCTTGACGGCTTTTATCACGGAATCCATTTTCCCAAGAGTCGCAGATAACGTAAAACTAAACGCCTTAGTTACCCAAGTACCAAATTGAAATCATGCTTGAGGAACAATCACCCCACATTGGGTTGATGCGAGGCCTTCCTGAAACCTCTTCCGCTCTCTGGGTCGCAGCGCCCGGTTAAATGCAACTCCAGACTGAGCCGGGATAGTCCCCTAACCACCTTGCCTAGCGCAGACTGAACAACAACTAGACAAGTCAGCACAGTACACTTTCCTTGATTTTAAGTAAACTACCTTACACCTAAGCCACAACAATACTCCCACAAGGGGGCCTACCTCTCGGACAGGCTATAACCGAAGTTCCATGGGCTCCTGACATCCCGTAGCACCAGAGTATAGTCTCTGGTCAATCTGTAACTACCAGTCAGGCTCCCTCAAAACCATCCGGCTACAATATATAAAGCTCCAAACCCTATTACACCGCTGTTATGTGGTCTCTAAGACCTCCCTACACCTACTAGAAAGAATTCAACAGCGAGCGATAAAAGTTATTGGCAAAAAAGAACGCTGTGAAGGTAATTGGCTCTCTAAAATATCGACATACTTTTCTCGCTATTTGAAGAAAATATGCTCTAATAAATTAGCCAGCTATATTCTTTCCACCTAGAATTTACCCGCAATTGGCACCTCGTTAGGAATGCCCATCCGTACACCCCTAAGTCCATTTTCAGACGTACAGTTAAGTTTAGAGACTCGATCTTTAGCCGCACCACACGTACATGGAATGCCCTTTCCAGCTTACCCTTTCGCTCCCATTACAATCCACTAGCTTTTAAGACTGCGATTCAACTTCATCCTGGTCACTTAAGGATCATATATAATCCGCGGGTTTGAGAGACTCATTGGAATCACTCGAGATGGAGCCGTAGTTCGTTAAATCATTAGATCGAACTATCTTTCTGTACTTCGTTCAAGAAATTCCCAACAATCTTTTTTATTGTCATGGGTTACTATCACTTACAGTACGCTGCACTTTTAACAACCCTTTATCAGTTAAATAAATTATTGCCTAAGAGCTCGCCTTGCACAAGGAGTCGAAATATCGATATAATCAACAACTTTGACATTTTTTTTCGCAGAAATTGAATTAGAATGCAAACTGTTTGTCCAGGACCACAATCAACTTGCGCACAAAGTTCAACCAAAAGCTTTACAAATTCCCTTTGAACACTCAATTCAAAACTTAAACTATTCAAATACCACCAACCTTGTTCTCAAAAGCGTTGTACAACGAAAGTCACCCACCCTCTTCAAGAGACGAGTCTGGTCTGGCTATTCAAGTAAGTAATCCAACTTTGACCGTAAGTTAATTAAGCAACCATTAGTACCGACAAAACCCCTCTTTTAATGAATTACTTCCCGTCCGGAGAACCGGAGTACATGTCCCTTCTCACTCCCCGTGGATCATGCTCCCATAACGGCAATTTTCATAAAACCTCCACGACGTCCCTTTAAATCGATTGCAATTGAATTAAACCAAACAGCACACAATTAACTTAAATATTTATATTCCCTCTGCTGGCAAATTAACTCAATCAATTAGACGACCAAAGCGACGATCCCGCTCTTAAGTGTTGCGACCTACGCTATTGACCTTCAATCATTGGGCGCGCAGGTATCGCAGGCACTGTAATCTTAGACTGACAACAACGGCGTACCAGATGTCGTGGAGCGGAGACTATCGCGCACTCAATTGAACCGCAAATGAAAGTCAGGAGCCAGTTTTCTCTGGGGACGTCTGCAGCTCTGGCAACCCGCTCCACATCTGTCCTCGTGCATGGAGTGTGAAAATTCTCATGAAATCGATCGACAGCACTTTCGTTGTGTCGTGTGTGGTTGCGGACGTCGCTTTGAGTTGACGTACACAAATTTGCATACATCAAGACAACCGAGTGATGGGAAAGAGTGTTTTTTACTTTTTTCCGTTGCCGCTGACGGGCTCCTGCCACCGTACACGGTACGACTACTACACCTTTTGAGAGGTCAAGTGGAAGAATGGTTTAATTTTCCTTCTTTTTGTGCCAACAGTGCATTTTCCCAGCTCCTGTTGCGTGTGTGCTGACCTATGCAGGGACCTTGGGAGCGTAACGATGACAATGACATTGTTTGGTGACCTTCTCGTTGTTCAAATTGGACTGCGTTCAAAGGATGGACCTCCATACGGTCGTGACTTTCATAGCGAACGATAACGAAGACAGAGAGCGAAGACGTGAATGCTTTTCCAATATTTGTAAGCAAACAAATTGAAGCACAATTTCTTTCTTCGCCGTAGTGCGTTGCGTTCACCCTCGTTCACCTGAACGGTGAGTTTATTAAACGTTTAATTGCGAATTGAATGTTTACCTTGCCTCGACGCGCAAGCACGTCGCTGAAAGCTAGCAGTTGCGGTTGTTCCGGACGGAGGAAACCGCGACATCAATTTAATCGGTTCTATGTTAATTGCTTTCGCTTTGTCAACACTCTTTTAATCTCTCCTCTACAATGTAAGCAGACGTATATATCTCGAAAGATGATGCGTACGCGGTGTGATTGACACGAAAATCACGCTTTGACTGTGCTCAGCCCACGACCTAGGCACAAAGAAGTTGTTTACGTGCGCTCCTTTGTCATATTTTAATCGTGTGTGCACACACGCCGGTTGTATATCACTTTATGAAAGCTTTGTTTCATT
Organism: Eristalinus aeneus; assembly: GCA_955652365.1. Classification (NCBI taxonomy): domain Eukaryota; kingdom Metazoa; phylum Arthropoda; class Insecta; order Diptera; family Syrphidae; genus Eristalinus; species Eristalinus aeneus. Next base: position 124,460,179 of record OY019130.1, on the reverse strand, counting down.
GAACGTCGGAAAAAAGAGCGAAATTCGCTTCGCTGGCGTACATGTCCGTGTGTAGTTTGGCAGTTAATCGTGTTTTATGCCGCATCCCTTTATTGTGCTGTTAAAACACTTCCGCCATCAGCTTGTTTCATGTGTTTCCTGCTAGACTGAGTCACACACTCGCAAAAACGAGGCAAGTTACAGTGCATGACAGAAACGATGTTCGTACACGGTTCACTCGGGTGAGCACCGATTTATGAAAAATGAAACTGCAACCATGGTTAGTTTGATCACAAATCTGGCCGTTTTCTTACAAGCAAGCACAGGCAACAGTTTCAGACACATATAACATGCATCTGCTAATAAGATTTAATTTACAGATTTCGGCAAATTGAATTATCGCCAATTAATGATGGAATATCGAATTAATAAAGTCGGCAATGCAGTGTTCTAAATGAAAGGTGTATCTGCTCATTGGGAGCAACCGTCAAATTTTTGGCAAAACTCGCTTTTGGGGGAGTCGATGACCAGGTACTGGATTTTACGAAAAAATATGAATTTAGTGATGTGGGATTAGTATAATTAATATGAACTAAGACAATAATGAAAAAGAAGCATCAAGCAACATGCCTAAGTTAGGAGTTGCTTTAGAACTTTTCCCAGAATTAATAAAATTCTCTAAATCCTGAGAAATCAAAATCCTAAAAGGTTTGAGTGTTTAAAGACCAAAAACATTTAAAATCCCTTAAGTCCAATGTACAAATGGGAATCTTTGTAAATTCCGTTAAAATAACAAAAATTGTTTGCAGAGTCACTCTAAGCGAATCTGCGAGTTGCCTTTGAGTTTGACATGCATCGCGATCCAGTAAAGCCTCCAATTCCTCAACATCAAACGTTTTGGTCTCTTTTTCTTCGACGCCTAGGACTAGCACTTTTAAAGCTTCGAAACTAATTTCTGCATGATTCATCGATTGGAATAGATTCACCTTCGATAAGTTTGAACTGCACTTTTTTCAATTGAAAAAGAAAATCAAAACTTTCCGGAAATGTTGTTTACTTAAGACAAATCAGGACATTTTCAAAGAGGTGAAAAACAATTTGATGCACACTAATTACTTCTAACAAATGTTACACCTTTCCAACGAAGAAGGCAGTCGCTTCCAATATCAGCCACAACTTGAAGGTGGCGCCATCTTTTAGAAACAGACCAAATTTGTATGGAAGCTACAGAAATAAATTAAAGCGAATCACGGCACTTGAAAGCGCAGATTTGGAAGAAAGGGAAAAAGTCAAAATTGAATACAAAAAAGGAATAATAACACATGGGGCCAGGGCATAGGTTGCTCATCAACTACTCGTGCTGTGCGCACTAGTCTTCCTTCTCTCACGAGTCGAAAGAACCTTCAGTTTGAAACTCGAAACAGGTGGTCCCGTGAAAAATTCAAGGTGTTCAGCCGGGAAAAAGGAATATCAAAGCCAATATATAAGGAATATTGGTTAAAGGACTCTTTTTAAAGTAGGACGCTCATCATGGACGCCTCAGCACATCAACAATCGATACACTATTAGAAAAGTTGCTAAAAAAGTAGGTATATCGGTTGGCTCATGCCATGCAATTTTTTTTTCTGAAATTTTGGGCACTTAGTGTGAAAAAGCGAAATTTATTCTAAAATTTCTGAATTTTGAACAAAAAAAGAAAAAAAAACAAATATATCGTGAACATCGCTCAGGAATTGTTGAATGACGTCAACCGCGATCTATAATTTGCTGAAAAGGGTCATAACTGGTAACGAATCATGGGCATATAGTTATGACATAGAAACCAAAGTCCAATCGTCCCGCTGGAAGGTACCAGGAGAGCCAAGACGAAAATCGCCGAACGCGTAAAACACGTCGAACTTGTATGCCTCTCACAAACAAACTAAATATGCTATATAACCGAAACTATAAACATATCTTCGAGACGAGTGTACCAATATAATGAAATAAAAATAGCGATTATCTAATGTAGGTAGCCCACGAAATTTGTATTTCACATTATTTTCTTTTATAATTGGCGCGCAATGTTACAATCAAGTTCCTAAAGAAATGTATACCCGTCTGCAACCTGCCTTATACCTTCTCCCGCATGATCAAATCATACCACTATCGTCTGACGCAGGCAATACGGGATCATTATCAGCCGATGTATCGCTACCGTTTTTGCATTTCGGCAGCGGAACTTTTGCCACCACCAACTTGATGCACTTCTTCGTCGATGATCATGCACATTATTTTTAGTTCAGTTGCTAAACATCTTTCGACTCCTTCACATCAAAACAAATTATAATTAATATACTTGAATTCACCGTTTTTTCTTTAGTTGTTTTTTTGATTTTAAAAAACCCTTTGATTGGGATTGTTTATACCCTTAAATGACTGAAATTAAGCCATAGGACGGGCTGGAGGTATAGAGGGAGAGAGGAGGAGGTACCGATGTACACTGGTTTTAAATGTCAGTGTATTGTAATGGGGGGGGGGGGGGGGGGGAAGTTGGGCTGGGAAGAGCATTCCATATTCGGGTGGTGCAGCTGAAGAACGAGTCTAAACTTAACTTTACGTCCGAAAGTGGGCTTAAGGGTGAACGGGTGTGCACTCCTAGCGAGACGGGTATTGCGGGTGATCTCTTGAAGGGGAGGAATGCAGCTGGCTAAGTTGAAATAGCCATTAGATAGGGATAGAGACGCAACATTTCGTCGATTATTAAGTTTTATTGCTCGCTGTTGAATTCTCTCCAGTACGTATCTGGCAATACTATACATCATTTGAAAGGTCAGGACATAACCTACCTACGACGCTATGCATAATTAGTTTGGATATTGCGTTCAACAGTTATAGACATGAATGGACAAAGGATTTTACTAACGCCGAAATTCGCGCTATTTTAAAGTTTACCTTCGTTAAAGGCAAGTCCGCTAGTGAAACGTTCCGTGAGATTAATGGTGTTTTGGGGGATGGTACTCCATCACTTCGAACCGCGGATAAATGGATTCGACGATTCAGAGCCGGTGAAAACGACACCATGTATAAGCCAGTCAGCAGAAGACGTGTTACGACGAATACCGATCGAATCATGGAAATGATCGAGTTAGACCGGCATGTAACATCTCGTGACATCGCCCAGGAGATGGAGTTAGTCACCAAACCAGCCATCTGCAGAAGACTGGATACAAAAAAAAGCTTGCTTGTTTGGGTGCCGCATAATTTGACGCAAAAAAACCTTCTGGACTGAATCAACGCCTGCGATATGCTACTAGAACGGAACGAACTCGACCCATTTTTGAAGCGGATGGTCACTGGCGACGAAAAATAGATCACATACGACAATATCAGGTGAAAACGGTCGTGGTTGAAGGCCGGTGAATCGTCTCAAACAGTGGCCAAGCCGGGATTGACGGCCATGGAAGGGTTTGCTGTGTATTTAATGTGATTGGAAGGGAATCATCCAGTATGAGCTGCTCCTATATAGCCAGACGCTTAATTCTACCATCTACTGCGAACAACTGGACCGCTTGAAGCAGGCGATCGGCCAGAAGCATCCAGAATTGTCCAACAGGAAGGGTGTAGTGTTCCACCAAGACAACGCCAGACCACACACGTCTTTGATGACTCGTCAGAAACTACGGGAGCTCGGATGGGTGGTTTTACCGCATCCACCATATAGCCCGGACATAGCGGCAAGTGATTACCACCTGTTCCTACCCATGGCGAACGCCCCTGGTGGTGTGAAGTTGAACTCAAAGGCTTGTGAAAAGTGTCTGTCCGAGTTCTTCGCAAGTAATAAGGGGACTTCTACGAGAGGGGTATTATGAAGTTGCCGTCTAGATGGAAACAGATTATCGAACAAAACGTCGCATATTTGAACTTAATCCAATCACTGAAACACTTTTTATGAAGCATTGAATGAAGAAGAAAAAAGCGGATATTTAACAAACTTATAAATAGTAAGCTGTTTTGAATATTTTTTAAGTTTAACGTGGGCAATTATATTTTGCCGGGAAATTTAAATTTATTTATTTTTTAAATAAAATTATTTCATATTAAAATTTCAATACTATCACCGACATTAAACTTCACGTCAAAATGACTTAAGGGGAATTGTGCAGGTTGAGTATTTTTGGTTTGAAAATTGTGCAGATAACCTTCAGTGAATAAGCTCGCTTTATATAACTGCTAAATCATCCCAGTCCTACTCTATGGCGGGGAAACCTGAACGTTACAAAAAGCGGATGAGGAAACCCTTAGTCTTTTCGAGAGAAAAGATTTGCGCGCGATTTTTGTTTCAGTTTCCCTTGATGGCATTTGGAGAGAAGATTTAACGACAAGTTCTATGGATTGTACAAGCGATATGCGCTGGTCAAGCGTTTTCGGATACAACGGTTAAGATGGCTAGGCAATAAAGAGCGTACGGCTCGAAAAGTCTGCAAATCTGAACCAGTGGCGCACACAAGTGGAGAAGAATCTCAACCAACTTGGAGTGCGGAACTGGATCCAGCTGGCAAAAGATCGTACTGGCTGAAGAAGCCGAGGTCCACCCCCGACTGTAGCGCCACTAGAAGAAGAAGAACTTTCAGTGCCGAACTTTAAAAAGATTTAGAGTGATTGCCATCAGAGAGTTTTACGAAGAGCACGTTTCGGATCGGACTAAATCGGACTAAAAGGCAACAGCAGTGTATTATTTGATTCCACTTTTTCAGTATTCTGCCTTACTGCGGTTGCCTTGGAAGTCTTCATTTTCCGATTTGTTGCTACCAGCAATTCAAGTTACATTTATAATTCCCTTACGACTTAACGTAAGCAATCAGAACGCTAATTACAAAAAGGAAAACAGCAGCTGAATAGTTGACTTTGATATCATTGAACTACAATTAAATGTTTAATTTCTATAGCCGCACAGCAATTATCGGCATCAAATTTGAACCAAATACACAGACTCCCGCTGGTATTAAGAACGTATTTGAGAGGACCCCCTGACGCTTCTCAGCAAAAATAAACAAATCACTGAATTCCACTTACGTTTGTGGAAATCTTTCTCACTCTCGAGCACAGCGCTCAAGCCCGCACGCCAAAGTCTATAACTGCGAATTAAGGCAACACGATAGAAGCTGGCTCAGATTTTGACATTGATTAGCGTCAACAGTTTCGATAGCGATCATGTGTTGCTGATACGTGACTGGTTTTTGCAGTCAATCAACTACTTCCGGTGTTCGGCCAATTTAAGGCAAAAACGATGAAAATACGTTTCACGACAAATTTTTGTTGGATCTAATTTTTGAATTCCGGTTCAAAACGAATTTCACTTAGATTGCGCAACTGTGTAAACTGTTAAATAATTACACATCAAACAATCATCATCAAGTTTAAAAAGCAACCCGAAGAGGTTTGCGTTTCGCAAGTGATCTTGATGTGCCCCGGCAACGTGGGATCTCATGCAGTTCATCACACGAGCATGTAATACAACTTTATCTGCCGCTTACACGTGTACCACTGCTTCCTCTGTTCACTCACATTCGTCTATTTCTCTTGTGAAAACGAAGAATGTTTGCAATTCCAAGGGAACACATCTCCATTTTGTGTCGTGAACAAGTGAAATGAAAATCATTCTCACGGCAGCACAACAATGCGCGTCGTCTGCCTGGAGCGTGGTTCTCTTTGTTTACTTTGGGCTATACGATAATCAGTGGATTTCTATGGCAGATATAAATAATAATAACACGAATAACACCTTATCTGCCATTTAGATTAAGTCGCATATGAGTTCACCTGATACGCAATATCACAGGCGAATATTGGAGTGTATCAGAATTATGCACCTGATGTCATTGTTTCCATCCCGCTGGTGTTTGTGTAAGCCACACGCGCAGCCCCCGTGCAAAATTTTGTTGTTTTCCCCCTTAATAGGACGAAGATCGTAATTAAAACTCAGACGTTTGATAGGTATTGATATTTACCCCGACTGCGTTGCGTTGGGTTGGAACGTTTCCAATTCAGGGCAAAGTTCAGCCGCATCCAGACGTCCAGCTGAAGGGTGCAGTAGACGTTAGAGAAATATACTTCGCATGCAAATCATGATTCTTTTCATCACGCCCGTAAAACAGGCATGAAGGGAAGAGGGAGTGCAAATACATAACACATCTGGATTCCTGTGAGAAGCGTGCATACATTTCGCCAGCCTCTTGCCATGAAGTAATGGCCAATATGGAGCGCTAGAGATGTGATGAGTAATGTATGTATGGACCAGTTTACTGGAATATGTACACGTGGGGCATGTTTTTTGTTCAGTTCCTTTGATATTTATAAACTGTTTTGTAGGTTAAATCAAAACAAATTACGAGCAAACACACATGTGGGAGCATCTTTATCTACTTTTGAATGATAAATGCGGACGAAAGAAGTGGCTGTCAGCAGTTTTCAGCTGAGGAACAAACATTTGCGAATTTTTAATTTTTTAAATTCATCTTCTAAGGGAATTTTGAAGACTACTCGTATGCACAAAGAACATCAGAATAAACAACATGACTTTTGAAGAAACTTAAGATTAAACTAGAGTTTCGTTATCAAAGGAACTGTTTGGTAGCCTTTTCATGTTTGTCGATTTTGGTATGAAATAGTCAGTACTCTGTGTCGGAAACAAGAGTTATTGAGCAGGAGAGGTCGAGAAATCGTTGACGACGAGGCATGGCCACCACGATCATGAACTGTTGACGAAGATGATTTGAAGGATACGGAAAATCACTTTTCAAGCATGTCCCAAAAATTTCGACAAACAACACGACAAGAGGGGGTATATTAGAAAGAAAGTGCGGCAGTCCACAGGGGCGGTTCAGGGAGAAGTTTGCACATCAACTACTCGTGTTGTGCGCGCTACAGTTTTCTTAGGATTAGAAAGAACTACAGTTTGTTAACTCCGAAAGGCTAAGCTCATACCGAGTTAGTACTTTTTTAAGGTTGTCAACCGCTCGAAAGAGGCGGTGGCTTGAAAAATGCACTGTTCAATCCAAGAGTCGAACCTGAAAGTTCGGCGTTGGTTAGTGTCGTAATCTACCCACTACGCCACTAAGGCGGCGACTAAGAAAGAAGGATCAAGGTGCAATAAGTATAATATGTTAATCAGGGAAAGTCATGAAAAAACAGTATTTTTAACAAAGGTGTTAATTTCTGAAACGAGGCAAAACAAAACTCAATGTGCAACAGGTTCGCAAAAGTAGTTCACAAAAAATGAACTTGATGTAAATATCTAATGAACGCAATTTCAACACTTCCGTCGAAAATGTGAACATGTTTATTTCTAAACTTGATATAAATTTCTAATGAACACAATGTCGACAGTTCCGAACTTAGGAGTTAGCTCTGTCCGTCGAAAATGTGAACATGTTTATTTCTAAACTGCATACGAATAGTAATATCAAATATAAAAAAATATTCAAAGTTCATCATTAAACTTTTAGGCAATCAAAGTGTTGATTGACAGCAAATATGACTTGATTTCGATACTTAGTTTAAAAAACTTGAGGAACGAAACCTTTTTCATGCGAGTTGATAAGCATGTCCTCAATTGAACGTTTGCTACATTGTTGTCCGATGTGCTTCAATAATGGTCATAGTGTTGTGCGAAGAGTGCGATAAAGATACAAGGTTCGATTTCCAATCTAAACATCTCGCATTTCTCAGGGGTTACCTTTTTCGAGCTCAAAGAGTAATACCTCCGTTCTAAGTCGGCAAAAAAATGTAGGCCGTTTTTACCCGTGAGAGCGCAGCAGCACACACAACACGAGGAGTTGATAACGAAACTAAGCCCTGGTCCCCTTGTGGACTGGCGTGCCAGTATATACAATCGTGTGCATATTAGTTGAGACAAGCAATTTATTGGAATTTGTTGATAGTATGACTATGGTTCGCACGTTTTTTCAAATATTTTGGTAAGCTAAAGTAGGCTAGATTATATACTCTGTTTTGAATATATTTACTAGTCATTTAAATTAATTCGACTGTTCTAAGATTTACGTTGCTGTTTTTTAGGGAAAAATGAAATCATCAATTTCAAATAATATTTGTTAAGACTTCATCATTATGGATATTAAAAACCAAAGAGGGCGCAAGTTATTGCATTACATGCACATGCAGGGAAAACCATCCTAGAGATTTCAGATGACGTTGGAGTTTCAAAATCCATTGTTTCAAGGATTATTGCCCTAAAGTCATGTTTCAAAAATCATGTTTTGGGGCTGTTTTACATTTGAAGGCCCTGGAAATTTTAAGCACATAGAAGGTATGATAGAAAGCACCAGATACGTAGAAGTTTTAACTCAAATGCTGCTTCCCACCATTCAGAGTTGACCTTCCGTAGCAAATTCAATTTTCCAACAGGAAAATGTTCACTTCGCCGTGGCGTAGTGAGTAGAGTGTGACTCTCTTATGCCGAAGGGTCTAGGTTCGATTCCCGACTGAACACCTCGAATTTTTCACGGCGCCACCTCTTTCGAGCTGCTGACAACACTCTAAAAGTAATAATTGTCTAAGATAGCTTCTCAAACTTGCAAAAAACTGCAGGTCCCTTCTACTTGTGTGAGAACAGTAGTGCGCACAACACGATTAGTTAATGAGCAAGCTAAGCCCTGGTCCCCCTGTGGACCGTCGCGCCATACAATTATTATTATTCTCGGCTCAGGGTCCGATGTTTGCTGTGCGTTCTACCAAATGCGTGATACCCACATGTCGCAGGTCCAGGATAGTTCCCCATATTGAACGCCTTGCATATTTTACGGCGGTTCATAATATTGGCGTATGAAAAAGCTTCTCGAACTTGATCGTTCGCAGTCGACAAAAAACTGTAGGTTCCTTTCCCTCGTGAGAGAACAGTGCGCACAGCACAAGAAGTTGAAAAAAAACGATGGGCTTGTGGATTGTTGTGATTCAAATTGTTCAAAAATCAATTGTTTGGGCGACGATACACCTCACAAAGAGCAAGAATTTGGTGTCTTTAGAAAATCCTTGTTTTCCTGTAAGGGGCCCTACAGCTTTTTGCAGACTATTCCCACAGTTGACACGACTTAAATATCAATAACTACTCCTTAAAAAAATGTCGGGATCTCGGAAGAGGTGATGATTCAGTTCATAGACGAACTGTGAACCTTCGCAATACACCAAGGTGGCCACAGTACATTTATTATTGCCTTCTTTTCGAGGGATGTGAGTCTGTTTGGGTCTGCCAAAAATTTCCTCTGTGCCCAGATCAAGTTCAATGTGTAACATTTGTTTTATGAAATTGAGAGCAACAGATGTATTTTTGTCATAATTTGTCACACTGCTTTGCAATGAAATCGATTAGATTCGCCTAGCTACACATTAAAACGACAACTGTTTCAATTGTCCGCACAGATGTTTCTGCTAAACATCAAATAATTGTTTCTATGCGAATTTGCTCTGCTTTTCATTCGCTGAAGTGTGCGTCTCGTTCGCTTTAATGATTTCTTTTATCACTTTAAATCATTTTTGCGCAAATGACGGCCACAACTCCCTTGCAAAATGATCAGCAGTCATGCGAGCCTTGACATACTTATTGTAAATTCAAGTTACACAACACTTTTCGTCTACTCGAAGTTCAAATTTATTCCAGATGCTTATCTCGTGCCCTGTGATTTTATTGAAAAGGGGAGATATTTTTAAATTTCTTGTCTGCCCTTTAAATAGTTTTCTATCTGGGGGACTTTCTTTCGGGTGAATAAATTCAATAAAGCTCATGAATCTCTTTTTTTTTCACCTATTTTTAGACCTGTGACATCTTTTGTCTTCTCAATGTCGACGATGTAAAATTGCGCTCTCAAATACGATTTAAACTTTACGATTTCAACTTAAACTGGGCCACCAAATGCTTTGAAAATATGCTGCACTTTGTGAAATCGAGAAGTGAACCTCATTAAAATCCACCTCTTCCAAAATCACTTCAAATGGGCCGTGTGTCGTAATGCGCCCATTATTTCTCCCCCATTGACAAGGAGGATTATTGTAGTCGTAGAACTTGATGACACAGAAAAATTAATATTTTCAAGTACATCGCAATTCATATTAATATATGCGGCAGAGGAATTTTCCGAACGAGTGTGCCTCCTTTTGGAGATCAACTCGACGCCTCTGCTTTTGGAATTTTTCTTTTCGGACAACTTGACAATAAAGCAAAGCACCGCGCGCCCACGTACTGTAAATGATCTCCTGAACTGATTTGCACTCTCATTTCTGGTTACTTTCCACCGTACTTCTCAGTTTCTGCGTATTTGGAAAATTACTTTTGACTTCTCTCGGTGCGCTCGCCACTCGTTTCTCCGTTTAACCTTGAATAAATTATCCCGCAGTCGCAGTGCAAGTGCGTAGAGTTCACACGTCCGTAGCTCAATTTGAGAAACGAAATCGCACGGTGAGACAAGAGATAGGAAGACGACGCGTTACACGCGCACGCCTGCCTTCCTTAGCCAATTAACAGCGAGTAATGTCTTCAAAAGTAAATAAGAGGTTATTAGCATTTGTCAGAGGCGTGTAAACGTGAAGCGTCGGCGATACTGCGCCGCATGTATATCATCGTTTTAATTTGAAGGTGATAGCGCTTGTAAATTTTCAACCGATATGGCGGGCACTTTACACTTTGAAGGTTGCTTTCGGCTCTCATTCACTCGCATGCAGCATTGTTTGCCCGTGCGCACCGGATGTACAATGGCCCCATCCGACGGATGTAAATGAACTTTTTGCGGACAATATTCTTTATCGTAACAAAACGAAAATACCCGCAACTAACTCCAACAGGCGCTCGTGTTAACTCGAAAACGAAATGAAAGACGGATCTCGGGATTTGCAATTACAATGGCGAGGGGTAGTCCCACAAGCAGCCCTCGGTTGGGGTTACCCGCCACGGGACTCATTTCGGGAGAACCTCGCATAGAAACAAAGCAGTGCAAAGGGCATTATGCATGTGAACTTAATGATTCACTTGAATTTGTCAAACCTGATCCAAGATAAGTTATTCGAACTTTGCCGCTGAACGCGTGCTAAGTACACGTAATCGCCGCCGCTGCTGTTGTGCTGTAAGACTTCCAAAAATACAACACGCCAGGAAATAAAGAGACTCGGCCGGAATAATCGATAAACAGAAAGATGTATTTTTAGACAATGTGAGTGCGTCGGAGCTGATTCATTTATCTTGAAAATTTCGCCTGTATCCAAGTGAAGTTTGATCGGCGTCAATTAAAGCCATTCTCTCACTGAGTGTTTTATTGGGATTCTTTAATGCTTCACGCTTTGGATTTCGTTTTAATGACCGAAGGGGGCATGTGCGCCTCTGTGTGCTGCTTGACATGGCTTCCTGGTGAGCGACGAGGTTGATTGACATTCAGGCGTCATAAACACGGTCGATGAGTCGCGAATTTATTATTTCAGTGCACGGCCATCTAAATAGTGCACAGACTGGATAGGGATTCGAACTTGCCCTTCGTTGGTGGAATCTATATTTAGGCAGAGCTATTTTGAAATGACAGGGGAGTAGAGTGTGAATCTCGAGTTTGATTGGTGGGGATGCGGGCAAGCGATACCTACTTCAGTGTTCACCCGAGACGTTCGAGGCAGGAAACGTTTAATTAATGATGTCAATCGAATGCGACGATCTTAATTAGGAACGGAAAATGGACAACGACTTCCTCAACTGTGTCTGATAATCTTTTGCAGGTTTTTTAAAGTTAATGCAGCATATCAAAGTCGGACAAAGTGGACTAGTTTTAATATCAGTTGTAATATCTGCCACGTTTTTTGACTGTAACCTTTTTGGAAGAAAACGTCCTTCTTTAAGTGGCAATGAAAGTTCAACTGATTTACGACATTTTGCCGTCTGTATTGGTTGCCAGTTGTGATCAGTAAGCGGGGTGGTTTTAATGGTGAGTGCGGGAAAAGAGGAGAAATGGACATGTGTTCACCTAAATCAAACGAATTATTTATTCAAAAGTTTCAAAAATAAGTATTTGTGATCAAATTTTGAAACAAGCAATGCACAAGGCTTGGGCGACGGTTCGTTAAATTTGTTCTCAAAAATGTCATATATCCGGTTTTATTTTATTTTCCGGTAACAAAGATACCACACCAGAAATAAAAAATAAAAAATAAGGGCTTACTTTCTCCTTTTTTTCACTCATTCATTTAAATCTGTGGATTGAAGCCTTTTTATAAAAATAGCAGCGTTTTTTGGTTTTACCATAGAGTGTCTCCGAAATTGTTGTTTAGAGTTTAAAAAATATTTGTGTATTCTTGTTTGGTAAGTGAATGTTTTTGTATATCAGGTAGACGTATATTAAGTGAACGTCAAGATACAAATGTCTCGATAGGGAACATTTGTTGTGAACGAGCCCTTATTTTTTTTTGTTTTTTTGCTATGACGTCTGTGAAAAATATGAAGTATACATCAGGTCATTGAACAGACAACATCATATTCTTTCATAGTGTTAAAAATGTCGAGTTTTGTACCAGAAAGCGATGATTTGCGGAAAGCATTAATTTTTTGCTTTCATTTGAAGAAAAGTGCTGCAGGGTCGCATCGAATGCTTGTCGAAGCATATGGTGATCAGGCTCTATCAGAAGCAACATGCAAAAGGTGGTTTCAACGGTTCAGAAATAATGATTTTGATGTGAGAAATGAAGAACGTGGAAGACCACCAAAAAAGCTTGAAGACGCCGAATTGCAAACGATATTGGATGGAGATGACACTTTGAGTCAAAAGCAAATGGCAGCAATGTTAAATGTTGCACAACAAACAATTTCTGACCGTTTAAAAGCTATGGGAAAGCTTGAAAAGTGTGGAAAATGGGTGCCACATGAATTGAATGAAAGACAGATGTAAAACCGAAAAAACACTTGTGAAATTTTGCTTCAAAGATACGAAAGAAAATCGGTTTTGCATCGGATTGTTACTGGCGATGAAAAATGGATTTTTTGTAAGAATCCTAAACGGAAAAAGTCATGGGTTAATCTGGGACATCCATTAACATCGACTGGAAAACCAGATCGATTCGGCAAGAAGACAATGCTGTGTGTTTGGTGGGACCAGAAAGGTGTGCTCTACCACGAGCTCCTAAAACCTGGTGAAACCGTTAAAACTGATCGCTTCCGACAACAAATGATCAATTTGAACCATGGATTGATCGAGAAACGACCAGAATGGGCCAGAAAACACGGCAAGGTAATTTTGCTCCATGACAATGCACCTGCACACAAAGCAAAACCGGTTCAGGATACAATCAAAACACTTGGCTGGGAGCACCTATCCCACCCGCCGTATTCACCAGACTTGGCTCCTTCCGATTACCATTTGTTTTCATCGATGCGACACGCATTGGCTGAGCAGCACTTTGATTCATACGAGGACGTCGAAAATTGGGTGTCTGATTGGTTTGCTTTAAAAGACGAACAATTTTATTGGCGTGGTATTCACAAATTGCCAGAAAGGTGGTCAAAATGTGTAGAAAACAATGGCCAATACTTTGAATGAAATGGTTTTACTTTCCCACTAATAATTAGTGTTTTATTTTCAAAATTTTCATTCATACCGGTATACCTGGTAAAGGGTGTCCCAACAAGAACGCAAGATTTAAATTTTGAATAAAACGCAGATATATAAAAAAAATCGTGAATTCTGTATTATATCGTAAAGTAGACAGAATGAGATTATATGTGGAATAACACATCGGCCAGATGGCTGCCGCGACTTTGCTGGCACATACGCGATCTTTTAACAAAATTTTCAATGACGGTTATGCATAAATGCTGCGGTATTCCATTAATGCAGCGTCCAATTTCCTCTTTAAGGCTTGAGTCGTCGTCGGCTTATACGCATAAACCATCGACTTCAAAAAAAACACCAAAGCAAAAAGTTCAATAGTGTTAAATCGCACGATCTTGGCGATGGTAATGGGCTTCGTCACTAAATATGATTTTATCGGCAAAATCAGCATTTTCATGTTGTCTCTAGAATACCCAATCCCTTCGCTTTTTTTCCAAAAAGAAAACGCCCATTGCATACCGGTATACCTAGTATGTTGTCTTTTATTAACATACTTTACATTTAGAAATATGGGTCGATCAAAACATTGTACCGAATGTATGCGAAATTTGATTAAAAAATTGCGTTCGGAAGGAAAAACATATGCTTCAATCCAGGAAATCATAGGATTTTCAGCGAAAATGGTCAGCAATGCGCTAAACTGGAAAGCTAGGTCCGAAATACGCGGTCCAAAAAGAGTGAAGGCTAAGCGAACTGACCGAAAAATTATTAACATGGCAAAGGAGAATCCTTCAGCAAAATCCAGACAGATAAGGGATGAACTCCAACTTCCGGTCAGTGCTGTGACGGTTAGAAGATGTCTTCTAGATTCTAAACTACCAGCTAAACAACGCGCGAAAAGTACCGCTTTTGACAAAAAAGCGTGTGCAAAAAAGATTGGCATTCGCAAAGTTTCACAAAGATTGGCCTAAGGAGCAATGGAGGAATATTCTGTGGAGCGATGAAAGAAAATAGTCTTATTTGGGTCCAAGGGTCGTCGGGAATATGTAAGAAGACCAAAGAATGAAGAAAATAATCCCCATTATACAGTTAAAACGGTTAAACACGGAGAAGCAGAGCTAATGATTTGGGCCTGTTTCTCATTTAATGGGGTTGGGCCTATATATCCTATCAAGAGTATGATGGATGATGCTGAGTACGTTACAATTTTAGAAGAGGTTATGCTGCTATATGCCGAGGAGGAAATACAACCAGTTTGGGTGTATCAACAAGATAATGACCCAAAACATACGTTTAAACAGGCAAAATTTTGGTTTGATGAAAAATTAATAACCGTTATGTAGTGGCCAGCACAATCCCCTGACCTAAACCCCATTGAGAACTTGTGGGGCGGTGTTAAAAATTCTGTCCATTAGGCCAATCCAAAAAAAACGCCAAGGAATTGTGGGAGGCAGTGCGAGACTCATGGGACGCTATACCAGTTGAGAGATGTCGGAGTCTGTTGGACTCAATGCCACGAAGATGCGCACAGTGATAAAAAACAAATGCTTTGCTACAAAGTACTAATGGTAAGCTGTAAATAGTAATGATTTCACATAGTTTCATTGATTTCTGTTGTCTAGGCACATCATAATTCTAAACACTGCTATTTTTATGAACAACTAAGAAATATTACTACGACCACAAAAAAAATAATTACAAATTATGAACAACGTTTATTTTGTGATATACCTGTTAAGACTAAAATGCTTTACATTTGTATAAGTTTTTTGAAAAAAAAAAAATAAAACAATTGCAATAAATAGAAAATTATTTGTCTTTTTTGAGGAGCACTGCTATTTTTATGAACACAACTGTAGCTATATACAGTAATGTACAAATTAATTGGGACAAACGAAATTTCCAATATATTTTACTTTATTTTCAATTAAAATTATAAAAAAAAAAATAACACAGGCCAATGTTAATACTTTATATGGCCTCCCTTGGCATTTATGAGTGCCTTGACTCTTTTTGGTAGGAAATAAGTCGTTCGCACATATTTTAAATTTCTTCGTCATGAAACCAAATGTCAATAAAAGACGAACTCAGCTTAGTTTTTGTAGTGCAGTCTCTCTTCCTTAACTTTCGTTTTGTCACTGCCCACAGATTATCAATTGGATTAAGGTCAGGAGAGTTGGCAGGCCAATCCAAACTATCCATTTTGTGATTTGCAAAATACTGTTTCATTTGGTGGCCATAATGAAACTCATCAAAGCAATTTTGGCGGTGAACCTTGGGTAAAAGTCGCCGTACACAACGTCTGAATCATCGTCAGGCGCCAACTTCCACGGTTAGCTTCCAACTAAGTTTTGACAATAAGAGTGTCAAATATTGGACTTATTCAGTTTCAAAACAATACAGTGGTGTTCAGATTTTTCACTCTAAAAGGCTCTTTAAAACATTTTCCTTGATCGCATGAACTGCTTTCAATGCATTGCGCAGCTATAGTGAACTTGTGGACTTGTCAAAGATGCCAGACCTTGACCTGATGTCTAGTCGACTGCGAAAAATATAGCTAACTTTTCCTTGAACCGGCACTGTTTAAAATCGATCCTTCAAACATTTTCAATTGCGTGTCCTCCACATGATTTACAACAAAATGGTTAACCAATGCATTCGTATGCAAGTGCATCACCCAATAAAACAAGGATATCCGACACATGTCACAATTAATAATCCATTCCCGTACGATTCAAAGACGGCACATATTCGTAATTCATATGAATGATTTAATATTGCAAATAAAACGCAACTGTGCAATCCCAGCAGTAACCACTGACAACACAGCTATCAAATCGGTCTCTTCTTCCTCTCTTCGATTCCACACGTGTGCCTCGAGGCGCACACCCACCTCCTCAAGCTACAGCACTTAGATATAAAATACAAAGTAGAGGGAAACGAAGCAAGTGTTCTCCCCGGTTATCCATAAGATATTTATCGAGTAGACAATTACAACAACACTATCGTTACCATCGCTGGAGCGGCTTCAGTAATGTACTGTGTGTACTTATCGGTATATAGGAATCGTGAAACGAAGGTCATCCCGATACTCTAGCCCACACACACACACACAGAGTTTGATTTTCCCTTTCCCGTCAGCGAATGATGGGCGAAATAGGAAACGCGTGCAAAGAAACAACAAACCACAATGATAATGTTAACAGTGCTCTCGTTGTTTACCCAAGGTAATGAGTAGAGATTCTGAGACGGAAGACAGAAACCGAAAACTGCTCTACAATGTTGCGCGTAAGTTTCTATCGCAAACTAAACGCGTGTCCCCCAGCAGCAACCGAAGAGGGAGCTGGAGAGCCGAGCGGTGATCGCATCGCATCGTTACATAGTGAATTACTTTGCTTTTCGTGAAAATTTTGTTATTAATTACAAATTGTCATCCGCTCCCCGCGCCCTCTTTTCGGTTCTGTTTCACTCCGCTTGTAGGCAGTGTCTATTGTTTCCATGTCGGAGCATCACAGATTTTACCGGAAAATGTACGGTACCCACATCGCTCTTCTCTTCCGTTCCCTGCGGGTTTCAGGTTAGCCATCATAGGCAACCCACCACCACCGCAACGGTGTTGTGTGTCAGTATTTGTTTTGCACTTTCAATTAACGTTCGCCGCGTGTACCCACGCTGCGGCCATCGCTTCGGTAATTGTATATTCCATAAGTGTTATACATTTTCAATCTCACTGCCGGTGTAGAGTTATTGTCAGCTGTAGTTTTTTGCTTTTACATTCTCCTTCCTTCGTCATCCCGCACGAATTGAGAAAGACAGACTTTCACTTTTACTTGTGGAATATTCGAGGCAAAGAAGCACATTAGGTACGCGAGCTGCTATTATATACAAATTCATCCACGACCTTACTTGGGAATAAACACTCGTACACAGTGCAACAATCAAACCAGCAGCATTTGATACCGCCGCTTCAAAGATACGCGTACGAGACGAGTATAAAAATACGCTTTCTTGTAACCGCATCGGCACTCTCCTCTGGGTTTGGGGGAACCTTTTACCTGATCGATGCGCTGCTCCACAACGGGAGGGCGAGAGGTAAACTTTATAACTTCTCATTAAAAACAAATGGGAAAATGAAAGTAAATTATGGAAGAAAATAAAAGTTTTGTGGCCCCGTTGACGGTTTTTTTTTTGAGAAGTCGGGAGCCAGTTATTTCCAATGAGTGACTTCGTGAGTTCCGCTTTCGAAACACTAAATAGGAAACCACGAGAGATCTTGAGCGCTTGCGAATTTCGTTGGTTGTTGGCCTCAATTCAAGGCGAAAGCTTCTCCCAACTGAAGGTCGTCTTCGACTAGGCGATCGTGCTGCTAGAATCTGACTGAAAATTTAGAAAGTCTTCCTCCAGCATTGTTTTAAGGGCTGTGTGTGCTTTCGTTCTTCAGAGTCTTTTGTGATCTTGTAAGTGAAATTGTTCAGCAACCAGTAATTTGTATACATCCGCCGATCGGGGAAGAAATTTCAAATAACGAGTGTGTTCCCTTTGGTTTTCTGTAACAAAATTTTGCATCGATTTCGGTAGTAAACGACTGACGCGTCCGGCATCACCAAGCTATACAAAGAATTGGAACTGCTCACGAGCTATGTCCAGGAACATACAGCTACGGGCAACTAATTAGAGACGATGCACCGATCATTGAAGGATTCACCCTTAAGCTATGTTCCGTCATTTTGTACACTCCCGATTGATTTGTTCGTCTAGTTTTCGGAACTTCTCATGTGCAAATTTGATTACTCCGTCCCTTGAAAATGATAAGAAAATTCGTTTTTTTCTTCAAAAAATTGTTAACACAACGGCAACGACAAGGAGAAGCTAATTAGAAACAAAGAGGTTTGGAGTGTTTGTTCGGTAAAAAATAGTTGTTTGAATTTTACTTTCGGTAAGTGTTAATACACAACAGGACGGTAATTTTCTTTTACATTCAATTTGCCGTTAGCAAGTCCTTAAAAATGGAAAAATTTGCTAACAATTCTCCAGAAAAGTATTTTTGAGTTTAGAAGGTCTAGAAAGTTGTAGAAAGAAATTTGCTGATCACTTAAACTGCTACAAGAATAAAGTTTTAACGCAATAAAGCATTTTGAGTGATATGGCACTTACGACAACATACATAGAAAGTCAAGATCACGAAAAGTTACCATTGAAGCGGATCGCAAAATAATAAAACTCTCTCAAAACTACCCAAAAAAGTGCAAGAGATATTTAACGAAAATTGTACAATTAAATAAGATCAACAAAATCTGCCTGGACTATTAGGTGGCGTTTAGTCGAAGCTGGACTTCCTGGTCGTGTAGCGCTAAAGAAGCCAATGGTTGCCAGCATCCAAAGGAAGAAACGTCTTGAGTTTGCTCAGCATAACTTGGATTGGACAACAGAATAGAGGAGATTTGTATTATGGAGCGATGAAACCAAAATAAACCGTATGGGACCTGTGGTAGGCGATTCGTAAGAAGACCCAAACGACGACGACGAATCCGATTCAAGTAAACCTCACCTATTGTTAGGCATGGTGGAGGATTGATCAATGTGTGGGGATGCTTCTCTTGGGATGGCGTTGGTCCAATTTATCGAATTGATGGCATCATCACAAAGAGAAATACGTAGATATAATAATGTTTTACAGATGTGCAGACACGCCGCTCCTCCGACGCACAGTGGACGAAAACACGTTATATTTGGAAACAAATCCATTGATTGTTTTTAAAACGTATACAAATTTTTGATTAGAATCACCTTAATCAAGTTCCGTAGCCGAGTAATCGCAACACCCACAAACTTGTGGTTACCGGATATTTGGAAATTTCAGCAAGCCAACGATTTCAAACACACTGCAACGTTAACAAAAATTATAATATCGCTCACCATCGAAGTGCATCATGAAGTGCAGATCTCAATCCTATCGAACACTTATAAAGGGAGTGATGTAAGATTAAGCCTAAGTCAAAAAAATAAATTCGAATATGAACGAATATGAATCTTGGTATTCCATATTTATTGTGCGGTGTCGTTGTCTAATGAAGTCCATAAAGCGTCGTTTCGAAGCAGTTATAAAACAACAGGGTTACCATATCCAATATTGAATAAAAGTTTTTAGAAAATACAAGAATTTATTTTATGAAGTTTTTTTCCTGACTTCCTACATCGTTTCTAATTATATGCTCCTTAAAATATTTGTTGTATAGAAAAAAAGTGATGAAATATTTTAATTCAACGCTTTTAATGGTAATCTTATTTTTTAAACTTGTTTATTATGAAATGTATATACATAAAAACAACTTCTCCTATTGACATAACCACACTGTGTTTTATTGAAATGCGGTTTTTACTATGTATTCGTACTATAATCGTTTCTAATTAGTTGCTCGTAGCTGTATGTACAGCATCGGACAAAGCATTTGCAACTCGATCAGAAACTTGGAAATTTCCTAAAATTCATTATACTTTTTATATGAATACACAATAAACTTCACATACTTTTGAAGGTCTATTTAAGGAAATCAACAACAAAAAATTCATGAAAATCCAATAAATATTTCTTAAGTTATGATACATTATGCTAAGGAACTTAAAACTGTGTTGCAATAAACCAATTGCAACTTTTAATTCAAATGGAAAAAAAAATATATATATATATCAATATTTTGTGGCAAATCCTTTGTTTTCAATCACTGACTTGCATGGATTCAATCAAATTCTTTAATTGGAATTTCATTCCAGGCTTTCTCTATTCTTGAGAAAAAACGGTCCGCATTTCGAACATCAACCCGATTTATTCTTTGTTTTACAATTTCCCAAAGATTCTCAATTTAAATTGGGCGACTGCGGTGGCCAATCACTGAGCCATGATTCGACCAACTTTGATGTGTGTTTTGGGTCATTATCCTACTGGAAGACCCAACGCAACGGCATTTCCCATTCTGCATATGGTAGCATAGTAACTTTTAGGATGTTTTTATATCCGTGTTGGTCCATTATATCAATTATGCGATGCAATGGGCCCAAACCAGCAGCAGAAAAACAACCCCACACTATCACATTACCTCCACCATGTTTAAAAGTTTTTAGGCAAAAGCGAGTTTGAAGTCGCTTGCCAAGTGGTCTTCTAAAGTACGAAATTCCATCGCTAGACATAATATTGAATTTTAACTCAACACTAAATGGACTAAGCTCCACTTCTGAATGTCCCAATACAGATGTTCTTTTGCAAAATGAACCCGCTTTTTCTGATTACGAATCGAAATCAATGGTATATTAGCAGGTCGAAAAGTGCCCAAATTAGCTTCGATCAACCGACGAGATATTGTTCTAGCACTTACTGTTAGCTGGATATCTTAAACCAATTTCGGCGCAGATATGAAGAGATTTTTTTTTCACTTTTTGTGCCAATAAACTGTTCATTCGGGAGCTTGTTTTACGTGGTCGACCGCCACGATGCACAACAGCTACTTCTTTTGTTTTCTTATATCGATCAATAATTCGGGAAACCGACGATTTATGAATGATATATTCTATAGCTATTTCCTTTTGTGAAATGCCTCATGTGAAATCGTTCACAATACGCTGCCTTAACGCATTACCAAACTTATTAGGTGCCATTATTTTGAAGATATTGAAGAAGTCTCGTGTGTTCAAAAAAAAATAGTAGCTAGTTTCTAACAAGTTCTACAATATTACTCAGAAATAATGGGAAACAACTGCGATGCAACGATAAATATGCTGTTGAGCGTTGCGGTCACTTCAGTTGCAGTTGTTTCGTCGGGAGACAGTTTTAAGTTCCTTAGTATAATGTATCATAACTTAAGAAATATTTGTTGGATTTTCATGATTTTTTTTTTGTTTTCCTCAAATACAGAGTTTCAAAAATAAGTTTGTTGTATATTCGGATAGAGAGTGTAATGAATTTTATGAAATTTCCTAGTTTCTGTTCGAGTTGCAAATGCTTTGTCCGATACCATATTTTCTTTATGGTCTTGAATCAGTCCCTTTTTTCTGGGACATTTCGAAGTTTAACTAACCGTTGATATCAATGCATTTGAAAGTGTTGGAAGTAATCAGAACACTATCCTCCGCCATAGATTGGAACTGTAAAAGAGGTATGTCGATGAACATATATAAATTATGGGTCGGGATCCATACCTTCTTTTTGGTCGATTAACTAACCGATGAGATCTAGGCATTTGACGAAAACCTTGGTAGTTGTAAAATTATAGAAAAACAAAGCAGAATGTCCACTGAAATTTAAGCCTTGGGAAAGAGGGCGTCAAAGAAACGTCAAATCTTCCGTTGAATTAAAAATACACCTAATTTTTTAAAACAAATCTAGCTTAAGGAATTTTGCAAACAAAATCATAGTTCTTGTGAGTAAGGCCACGTGATAAGACTGATTGGAAAGTTTTTATTAGTAACAATTGACACATGTAAGCGTGAACTTAAAGAACTAATCACTTAATGATCAGTTTTAAATGCGTTTGTTTAATGTTTTCCAGATTATGAAACATGCTCTGTAAAATGCAAATTGCTGTTCCTCAAATTTTAAGCAGTATTTTATAGAAAAAAACGAATTTGGCTGCAGTTCTTGGAAATGTGTAAGAAAAAGTTTCTTTACATAAGCAAAGAATCCTTATGCCCTACCCGTGTGAATGAAGATTCATGGAGAACCAGGCCCTACCATCATTGGCAACTTCCAGCGTTGTGAATTTTATTATTTTTCTTACTAGTAGAAAGGAAGCACAGTTTGTTGCAGATTTCTATTTTTAAAAAAAACTGATAACCTTTCCTTAGGCAATGGCTAGTTCCAAGAGTGCAATCCACCACACATAAGACACTAAGTGCTATTCACTTTATGATTTTTTTATAAATCAATGCATTGGAAAAATTATCACTCGAAGTTAAAGTTATTCCATTCCGTCTTGATGTCGAAACTTTCTAGAAATGTTTTACGGTCTAATGTGTGTTTTGTTTGAATTAAGGTAAGACGCTGCTGAAAAACGTCGGACAATCTGTCCATCTAATGACGAGAACGTTCTAAATGATACAGAGCACAGGATTGGTTTCTTTGCATCCGTTTTTGAATGTAAAAATTGTAGTTCTGATTGGTGGGTACTTCAATAACGGCGAAATTTTTCAGCAAATGGGGAAAGACAAGGACGGAAAGATATAGCGAAGGCAATATGCAAACGATCATGCTACTGAACAAAACGTTGATTTGATTGGATGCCGCATCAAGTCACCACAATTGGTTAGACGCTTCTTGAACTTTATGAAATGGAACCATTTTCGGCTCAATTCATTACAGGCGATGAAATATGGATTACATACAACAATATCCAATGCAAGCAATCATGTTCAAAGAACGGTGATTGACAACACTCACGAGTTCGAAGCCTCGCGAATAAGTCTTTGCTGGGGATTGGTTGGAATGTGGCGAAATGGTACATTCAATTTTTACTGAATAAAACATAGAAACATAGAACAGGTAGAATTGACAAAAAAAAGTTGTCTTCCTCCAGGTCTTCTGCCATCAACACCACTATTTGATGGTTAGCTCTTACCACTGTGTAGACCCTGTGAATTATCTCTTCGTTGCTCTCTACAAAACTCTCTTTGAGGAGAAGGCAGAAGAATCGCTGACAATCACTTGGCTTAGTTTTTCGTTGATAAGCCGAAAAAGTTCTTCTGCATGTGTGAACAACTATGTGCCTGTAGCCTGTTATAAAATACATTCCGTATGTAAGTGATGATAGTTCATGTTTAATAGGTCAGATGACACAAAGGGCAGAGCTGACCAACGCGCAGTAATAAATATGTTTGGGGAACAAGCAAGAATGTCGATGTCAATTAAACGCCAGCGCCAAACTTGTAACGAAATAGTGAGGGGAAATAACAATAAAAAAGAAACATCAAATTCAACTTCAAAGTATGACCGAATGACGCAAGCCGATCAGTGGAACAATTTCATGATTAATGTGACTACATGTGCGACTTGTTATCTGCATGGAGTTGCTGGTGGTGTAACCAAACGACAAAAGAGTACACTTGTAAATACTATGTATTCAATTTATCATAAAATTTCAAATCATGACCAAATATTAGACCAGCTTCAAGTGGATTTCAGAAGTATTCCCATCAAGGCACCACAGGTTGTTTAATCTAAGTATCAGCAAGTTGATTGATCACGCCTGATAGTTAATCCTAACCCACAAATGGGAGCATAATCTTTGCGCTATAAATGCGCCTTCATACCTTCAATCAAATTATTCTAAATTTTCAAAAGCACACAAGTTATTTAAAGAGCTGCTATCTTATCGCGCCTGTGCAAATAAAGCCCGCTCCCTAACCACAATTATTTGTCGTTTTCGAAGGCAAGATAAAAAGCACAATTGATGTGTTCTACGAAACTCACCAATTCAAGTCGGTGCTGTGTGCGTTTGTCGTACTTTGTATATCAATGGACTCATAATTCAATTCAGTGGTCCGATAAGTAAACGTATCTCAACACTTTTGAATTGTATCGGAAAGAATATGTCAAGCGGAAAGCTACCACAACAAAAAAAAAAATAATTTTCACTTTATCGCTCTTGTAAATATTTGCTTCGAGAAGCTTTCTTCCACTCAACCGGTATCATATTTAAACATTTTGCAAATTATTTAAATCATTAAACTTGTTTTTCCCCTTCTCCGCCGGCCGCTGTGAAGCTGTGCGGTGTGTGTTGTGAAATCTCTCAGTTTGAGGTAGTCGAAGGTGGCTGGAATTTGTTTTGCAAAACAGGTTTGTGACATACTTATCATTTTTTCAGTTTTTGTTTTTCTGTCTTTGTTTTGTTTATGTCTACGAGGCTTGTTTCGGAACTTTCTGAGCTTCTCCTCGGCTCTTCAGAAACCACTCGAGTTGAGGGTGGACTTGCAAAGCCTTTCATCGATGATTTCGAATGGTTTCTGAACTAACAACCGGCTTGATGGTGGCACAACTTTCCAGCGTAGAAAAACAGTAGTCATCGTTGTCAATGTTTGGTGAATTTGCAAATACCTGACTTTGAATGTCAAAATGCGCATATTAACCAGCTGTTGAAATAAGTGGTCGATGACGTACTCGTCTGAATGTTTATTCGCGGCGAATAAACTTGACGAGGCTTTGTTCGTCTCAAGTCAACAAACACAATCTATGACGTGAATTCCGCTGAGGAGAGCTCAAGTTGATTGGAAACACACTATGCTGCTTCTCTTTTGAAAAAATTTATTTGAATCATTTGTGAAATCTTTAATTTCTAATATCACAAGTGTCACAGTCAAAGGCCGTTTGCAGAGGTAAAAATATTTTCGAATTTTGAGAATTTGCGCGATGCATCTAGATTTTTACGTCGTTGGCTTTGTTGAATCTGTCCAATTACGTATTAAAATTTTGAATTATCACCTCTAAGGAATGATTTTGCTAATAAACTAAATAAAAATATCGGGGCCTAGCAATCCCAGAAGTCCGTTTGTATTGTGTGTGCGTGTCTTCTTTGGAGACTGGAAGAGGTCTACAGTTTAATGCTGAGTATGAGCGAGGAGAAAAAGTTAGTGACCGAGTGAGTCAAAAAGAGATTACTCGTCGTGTGTGACAAATAGTGGTGATATCGTGAAAATACGAGATAAAGAAATAAGACCGCTGAGCCTACGAGACCCAGGTATGATTTGATTCATTTATATTCTACGCCATGGTGACACCTTTAAGGTAAGCTTCCTGAGTATTGGCTACATAGGCGTGGACAACTAAAGGATGAGCGAAAATTCCTTCGGCCCGACGCACTTAAACACAAACAAGTGCAATTCTTTTTCTTCATCTTCTTGTGACGCTACAGTTCGGGGTGGACCTGTGCCTCAACCAACATGCCTCTCCAGCTAACACGATCTTTCGCCAGCTGCCTCCAGTTGCGTACTCCAAGTTGGTTGAGGTCCTTCTCCACTTGCGGGCGCCATCTTAGTCTAGTTCGTCCTCTGTTGCGTTGTCCCAATGGCTCGGATTCGAAAACTTTTTGGGCCGGAGCAGTGGTGTCCATACACACTACATGGCCTAGCCATCTTAAGCGTTACATCCGAAGACCAGGCGTATGTCGCTGTACAGCCCATAGAATTTGTCGTTAAATCTTCTTCTCCAGATGCCATCAAAGCAAACAGGACCAAAAGTCGCACGAAAAACTTTTCTCTGGAAAAGGCTAAGTGTTTCCTCATCAAACAAATGCACTAGAAATATTTTTTTTGATGCAAGAAACAGTTGACTTCACTATTTTTCTGTGAAACACAGGTACGAAGGGTTTCAATATATTCTCGGTATCGGGGTGAAGCTGTGGTTACATTTATAAATTGACTTATTTATCAAGTAATACTATTTAAGTGCATTCATGTTAAATTTCATATAAATGTGATTTTTAATTCGCGTTTTATCTCTTGTTAAACAGAATCATAATGGCAACTGAGACGATGAAGCTGAAAAATGAGAATCGCGCTGTAATTTAATTTCTCACTAAGCAAGGAAAAAGTCAAAAAACTATCCATGAAGAGATGGTGGCTGTATACCAGGGTTCCGCACCTTTATTATAAACTGTGCAAAAGTGGGCGAATGTGTTCAAAAGAGGCAAAAAGAGCATTGAATACAATCCCCGCTCCGTCACCCAGGCTACTGCTTGTACGGGAGAAAGCATACAAGAAGTCGAAAAACTTGTTCTTGAGGATGCCCGAATAAAGGTGAAAATGATGGCAGAGATCACCAAGCTTTCAACTGCAATTATTCACACCATTCCTCATGACCATTTTAAGTGCAAGGTGGGTGCCACGAATGTTCACAGCGCCTCAGAAACAACTTAGAATCGCGTGCTGCAGGTATCTTTTGGAGATGTGTAGTGAGAACATGGGCGGTGTTATGGATCGAATTGTTACTGGGGACGAAGTATGGGTTCACCACTATGACCCTAAAAGCGAACAAGAGTTTATGCTGTGGCATAAACAAGGAACAGACCCCCCAAAGAAATTCAAAATCTCTCTGTCTGCCGGGAAGCTCATGACCACAGTCTTTTGGGACTTAAAGGGAAACTTGCTCATTGAGTACCAAAAAAAAGGTGAAACTATCAACGTCACATCCTACGCTTCCACTTTGCATAATTTGCGGGAGGAAATTAAAAAGAAAAGACGGGGTAAACTCGCAGGGGGTGTGTTGCTTCTTCATGACAACACTTTCTTTCACACAGCGCGAGTTTCCAAGGCTTCTGCGCGAGATTGAGGTTTCGAAGAAATCCAACACCCACTCTATAGTCCAGACGTTGCCCCTAGCTATTATTTCCTGTTTCCGGATTTGAAAAAATGTCTTCGTGGAAAAAAGATTTTCGGATGATGAAGAACTCAAGTCGGCAATAAATGAGCATTTTGCAGAGAAAGAGGAAATTTATTTTTTTGAGGGTTTAAAAAAGCTTATCTCAAGATGTAACAAATGCATTGATTTTAGGGGAGATTACAAGCAAATTTAATTGAATTCGCATTTTCCGTGAACGTCCCTCGTATGATGATTCTTACTTTGAGTTAAGGCGAAGTTAAAATATGTTGCTTCCTACCGGGCTTAGACAAGAATTTCTTCAGGTTTCATCATCAATGCACGGAGTCGTTGTGAGACCTTTGCTTTCGAATATTTTCACATCCCTTGACAATTCAATCGGTGTACTCGCTATTCGTGCAAAGAGATAATATTCTACGCGAATAGTTATGAGCTCATGAAATATCCACATATTCGCTCTTTACAAAACTTTCCACTCCTCTTAAGTTTCAGCGAACGCCGGAGCTATTTTAATGCGCACAAAATTGTTGCATATACTCGTGGAATGACTTGAATATTCCACGAAGAATACTATTTTATGCAATTCCAACAAAAGAAAATATTTCCCAATAGAAAAACACGTTTCCTAAGCGCAGTAATGTCAGACATGTAAATTAAACGTTTAAATAAACTCGGCAATGTTCCCCTCCTCCTTTTCACGAGTTCATAATATGAAGCTGGTATTTACACCCGCAGTGTCCAGTCGAATGAATCGTTTGCTTTCCAATATTTACGTTGCCTATGTGCATCAACGTTCTGTAGTCATAGCGTCCCATTTAACGTTTGGAACTTCGACGATCTCCATGATCCCTTAAGAAGCGCAGACAATTTCGCTACATAGAGTAGTCTTGAAAATATAAGGTTCTAGAGTTTAATGCTTATTCACTTACTACAAGACTAAATGTGAGATATGGAAAATTCATTTTTGCAATTTACGTTAAATTAAATAAATAAACATCTTGTTTCCTGTTGCTATTCAATCTTGAGTTATTTTCGAAAATCGTTACTGTTCTGTAAGCCAATGGAAAATTTTCTAAAAAAACAATTTTGGTAAATGCAATATTTGCGACGTCAACATTTCTTCATTTTAAGCGCTACAGGCAAATACATTTATTCTGTAAAGCAATAATTTCCAAGAAATAATTACGGAGCTTGCTGCTGTTGACTCTGATATGGAAATTCTACAATCTGATCTTACAAACTAAACAAGCCCACTCAACTGGTTTAAAGTGAATGCCTCACAATCAGGTTTATGATGCCCTTATTGTGTAAGTCACACGATGACTTTAGTTGATAGCCCTTTTAAGGGACGAGTGGTGATTGCTCATCATCAAGGTGATGAACTCAAAATGAATTTATGATTAGAGCAAAGACTGATTCGATGATAGTCTGTCTATCAAAACCTCATAAAGAGGTTTAAAGATTTTATTTACCAAATATGTGAACAGTGATAAACCTTGCAAGGGAAAGCCTTCAATGATAAATTAACGTACATCAGCGTAATGTAGATCTCGGAGCAGGAGCTATATGTTGTTCTTTGTGCATCTTTCTAGATAAGAAATTTAGACTGAGTCAACGCACTTGCCCTTTAGTGAGTATTTTTTTTCTTCTTCTACAGAAATAAAGGATTTACCAAAAGAAACTCAAACATTTTTTTTGTAAAACTTAATTTTTTAAACCTATAGAAGGACATTCGTGTAGCTCGAAAGAGGTGTTGTGAAAAATTCGAGGTGTTGACCCGGGAATTAAACCTACCCCTTCGGCGTGTGAGCGTCGCACTCTACCCACTACGACACGGCGGCCACGTTCGTGTCTATTACTATGATGAAAATATTGAGTTCACAAAATAAATTAAAAATGACAGTTTTATGATTAGTGAAAGTATGCTTTCACAGATAAACTTCAAAGCTGTTGAGTTCCTATTGGAAAACTTTTTAGTTGAGGATAAAATTTAGTCGTTAATGTGCCGAAAGGCTTCACCACTTTTAACCTCATAGTGAAGGAAGCAACTACAGTTGTGTTCATAAAAATAGCAGTAGTTATACGACTTAGATAATAAGCAACATATTTGTAAGAAGATCCTTTTTCCTAATGTATGTCCAGTTTTATAGTAATTTCCGGTGAATAAGATACCATACCAGAAATAAAAGATAAAAACATACAGGCTTACTTTCTCCTTTTTTTCATTTCATTCATTGAAATCTATTGATTGAAGCCTGTTCATAAAAATAGCAGTGTTTTTTGGTTTAACCATAAAGTATTTTAGAAATTGTTGTTTAGAGTTTATTTGTGTATTCTTGTTTGGTAAGTGAATGTTTTCGTATATGTTGTCTTTTATTACCATATATATATAAATATGGTTCGATCAAAGCATTGTACAGAAGATATGCGGAATTTGATAAAAAAAATTGAGTTCGTAAGGAAAAACATATGCTTCAATCCAGGAAATCACAGGATTTTCAGCGAAAATGGCCACCAATGCGCTAAACTGGAAAGCTAGGTCCGAAATACGCGGTCCAAAAAGAGTGAAGGCTAAGCCAGCTGAACAAAAAATTATCAACATGGCAAAGGAGAATCCTTCAGCAAAATCCAGACAGATAAGGGATGAACTCCAACTTCCGGCGAGTGCTGTGACGGTTAGAAGATGTCTTCTAGAGGCTAAACTACCAGCTTGAAACCTGCGAAAAGTACCGCTTTTGACAAAAAAGCGTGTGCAAAAAAGATTGGCATTCGCAAAGTTTCACAAAGATTGGCCTAAGGAGCAATGGAGGAATATTCTGTGGAGCGATGAAAGAAAATAGTCTTATTTGGGTCCAAGGGTCGTCGGGAATATGTAAGAAGACCAAAGAATGAAGAAAATAATCCCCGTTATACAGTTAAAACTGTCAAACACGAAGAAGCAAAACTAATGATTTGGGCCTGTTTCTCATTTAATGGGGTTGGGCCTATATATCCTATCAAGAGTATGATGGATGGTGCTGAGTACGTTAAAATTTTAGAAGAGGTTATGCTGCCATATGCCTATGAGGAAATACAACTAGTTTGGGAATATCAACAAGATAATGACCCAAAACATACGTCAAAACGGGCAAAATGTTGGTTTGATGAAAAATGAATAACCGTTATAGAGTGGCCAGCACAATCCCCTGACCTAAACCCCATTGAGAACTTGTGGGGCGATGTTAAAAATTCTGTCGATGAGGCCAAAGCAAGAGACGTCAAGGAATTGTGGGAGGTAGTGCGAGACTAATGGGAAGCTATACCTGTTGAGAGATGTCGGAGTCTGGTGGACTCAATGCCACGAAGATGCTCACAGTGATACAAAACAAAGGCTTTGCTACAAAGTACTAACGGTAAGCTGTAAATAATAATGATTCCACACTGTTTCATTGATTTCTATTGTCTAGACACAGCATAATTCTAAACACTGATGCTTTTATAAAGAAATTCGAAATATTACTACGACCAAAACAAATAGTTAAAAGTTAAAAATATTAAAAGTTAAAAGTTATTTTGTGATATACCCGTTAAGACTAAAATACTTTACTTTTGTACACGTTTCTTGAAAAAATAATAAAACAATTTGAATTAATAGAAAATTATTTGTCTTTTTTGAGAAGCACTGCTATTTTTATGAACAAAACTATATGTCGGTATTAAATTCTAAAGCCAGTAACATCAAACATACTGTGAGCGTCAAAAGTGAGTAAACAAATATCTGATTACTGTATAAAGATGAAAATTGGGTCAAAACAACAACAAAACTCAAATTCCACTGATACACGAAAATAGCTTTATTCAATGTGGTCAATTATTCAAAACATTTTATTAAGTGATGAAAGCAAATTCGAAATTTGTAAGAGCCATATTAATAAAAAAATTTGGAGAGCAAAAAATGAAGAATTTATTGAAAAAAACATTAGGCCGGTCGTAAAACATGGGGGAGGTTCAGTGATGGTGTGGGGGTGTGTAGCAACATCTGGGGTCGGTAATCTTGTCTTCATTGATAGTACAATGAGGAAGGAAGATTATCTAAATATTCTCAGGACCAACTTGCAACCGAGGGTAGACAAATTAGGTTTAGCTAGGAATGGGATCTTTCAGCAAGACAATGATCCTAAGCATACCTCACGTCTTGTTAAGGAATGGTTGCTTTATAGGACCCCAAAACAGCTTGATCATCCCCAGCAATCACCGGACCTTAACCAAATAGAACACTTATGGGAGCATTTGGATAGAAGAATTCAACAGAGTACTATTAACAACAAGGAAGATTTTCCCCGATGTTACCAATAAACTGGAAATGTCTATGCCACGTAGACTCAAGGAAGTAATAAAGTCTAAAATAGGACCAACAAAGTACTAAATTTAATTTTTTAAGCAATAAATAAGTAAGTACATTTGTTGATAAAAATGTATACTGGTTAGCCACTCTTGACTCGTAATATATGAAGTAGTTATAATTTTCATTAAAAAAAATGTATTTGTTTTTGTTTTTACCGTACTTTATTTTTTGAATAATTGATTATTTTCATTTTTATACAGTAATTAGATATTTGTTTACTCACTTTTGAGTAAACAACAGTATATTGGATTATGGAGAAGAGCTAATTACGTTAATAACGACTCTTCTTTTTTTTTCATGGAAGAAGTCGTGCTTGGTCCTGTTTTGTATGAATAAGTAAATAATTAAGTGAAAGCATCTTAGCAGACAACGCAAAAGATTCTAAGCAACGTTGATCACGTGGACATAGCATCAGCATCAGTTCGAAGAAATTTTACGTCTTAGTCAGTGGAACGGAGGTCAGTGAGGTGTGCACAAATGCAAAATTGTTTTAAAAGGTTGGTTTGTTTAACACCGGATCAGGCTGTACTACACTCACTCAGTAAGCAGAGGAAATATAGTTTTTATTACTTAACCTTAAAATTTTAGTGTTAAATAATCGTTGGAGCTGCAATTCCATTTAAAACCGCTGCAGTCACATAATGAAGGAAATTTTTACACGCAGTTGAAAATTGGTTTGTATTTTAGAAGAAACCGCCTTGATGTAGTGGGTAGAATGCGACACTCACACGCCGAAGGTCCAGGTTCGATTCCCGGTTGAACACATCTTTTGAACTGCAGGCAACACTCGAAGAACTGTCTAAGACAATGCTTCTCAGACTTCGCCGTTCAGAGTCGGCAAAAGACTGTATTTCTCTTCTACTAGTGAGAGAACAGTAGCGCGCACAACACGAGTAGTTGATGAGCATGCTAGAACCTGATCTCCCTGTGGACTGTCGCGCCACCCAATTGTTATTATCATTATTTATTTAAGATGTGGAAGTTCCTGGTGATCGGTAAATATTGTTGTAATCATTATCAATTCTGTCCTTTTCTGATCATCTCTTTCTTTCCTAAGTCCGATTCGGGATGAAGTGAATTGTCAACCCACAAGCCTCTAAAGCTGGCACGTTTGCAGCTACCTCTAACTTTGCAGAGCAATTTAGTTTTAACTTGTGTGGGTTATCTCAAGCGAGGTGCTCCTCTTTCGCGTTGTTCAAATGTCTCGAATTTTAAGACTTTTCTTGTTACCCATCCGCTAAACGTGAGCATTATCAGTGACGAAAAAACAAAAGTTGTGGACTGCAACAAAGACGAAAAATGACATCCGTGTCACACGGTTTTCGAATTCTACTCAACGACAATCCATAGAAGAAACAACCCTGTTGCTGCTTTCAAAAATCTCAATACAAAAGCGATGTTCTTAGACTGCCAAATAAATACGTACAATGTTTATGTTTATTTTGAAAAGCGATTTGAATGTAACAAAAACCACTAATTGATAAAATCCCCCGCGAGCTTATGAATTAAACTCACAATTGAAAAAAAAAAAAACAAATATAATCATTGTTAGCTTTGAATAACAAGTTTTTAAGCAAGGAATGACTTTGACTTGTGATCAAGTAGTCTTCTACATAAGCCGCTTTCATTCTTTTCGCTTCTTCGTGACAACAGCTTATCTGATTCCTAGCGTCATTGACAACCCATAAAGATGTGTACTTATGGACGGAAGTCCTTAAAGTTCCACCCGTCAAGATTCTGCACCTCAAGATGAGAAGGATAAGGAGTGGATGAGCCTTTGTATAAACCTGCTAGCGGCAAGGAAAACAACTTACTTAAAGTTAAAACATCATGTCACTTTCATTTCGAAAAAAACCTTCCGTTCTCTCTGTTTTATGCAGTAAATATTTTCTCAACGCTTAAGGAAGGTCAAGCGGAAAAGTTTTGTTCCCTCCTTCTCTAGACGTTTAGACCCCTCACGCCTTCAAATTTGTAAATATTCATCAAATTGTTGCATTAAAACTAATCTTTTTTACACACTCCTACACATATAAAATACACTCTAGATCGTAAAGATTGTGCGCCGTTTCTGCGCCTAATCATGCGCAAGAAAATAAATCAAAAGTGCCTTATCAGCTACTAAAAGAGAAAAAACTTTCAGCGAAGCGAGTTTATCTCGAACTTTTACGATCTGATAACGCAAAGCCTTTACATTCAAACAACGTCCTCACTCTCCAATAAACTTAAACAGAAAAAAGATTTCGAAACACCGTCCCGCCGCTCACAAAGCGGCCCATTATACAGCCCCTGCGTCCTTCATGAATGAAGACTAGCGAAGCTCATGAATAAGTTTATTAGCCAACTACTTCAAGTCGTCAAAATAATGTCCATTCGAGGATAGATATCTCCCACATCAGCTCCCAATTAAGTTTCACTTCACTGCCTGCCGCTGAAATTAGATATCATTAGATGCTTAAGCTCTGAAATGCGAACCCCTTTGTGTACATTCGCGCGTATGTGTGTGCCATTTCAAGGCCAAACTGCACGAGACATCAATCAAAAATGAGTCAGAGGGGCAATACGTGACGGCAGGCACTACCCGATGCATATAACACACAAGCCTCCTATCTCTGTGGTCCGGCTGTTTGCTGACTTTAGAATTTATTTGGCAAACAAATGCCCGTCGAACAGCAAATTAATCTCGTCGCTGGGTCAAGAACCTGTACATAGCAACCATCTGCAGGAGATACCTGCGCAGTCTACACAGAAAACGTTCGAGAAGATGCCAACTGTGCCACCAGTCGAACAGCGAACGGGCCCGCCTTCAAACATTCCACCAACTGTTGATTCAATTTGACAAAACGCTGCTTGTCAAGAGCACTGCCAAAAACCAATTCTAGTATTGTTCACTAATTGGCGTGATGGCAGATTATGCCCACGTTTCACCACTCGGCGCTCGTGGTTAGAGAGCCGCCGAGTGACTCACTCTGCATTCCCATGCTTCCTCGCATCTTCGTCCTATGAATCGCGTGAGTGCTGGCAATTTCGCCAGGGGTTGGAATTATCGAATACATAAACGTGTGTTGAAAAGTTCAAACACGTGGAGCTCTTGCAGTCATTATTCGATGATATACCGCCGTCCGTACGCCGCGGCACATGTGTGTGTCGATGTTCGTGGCAGAAAACCCGATCACCTTGGGTTGGCACTGACAGCAAGGATGTTTACTTTGTGCCAAGAGTACTTTGAACAGCGATTTCGTATCGATTTACTTGCGAGACGAAACCCATGGGGCAGCGCACAAATAGGATAGTCAAGCGGCCCGGTGCGAATGCCGGCAGCTTTGGACATAAATTACGTAAAACTTGGAGCGGTGCTCTTTTGGCGTTGTTTTTATTTTATTTTATGTAAATCACGTAACCTGTGACAATTGATGTGCACGAATTGTGGGGAAAAGTTCAAATTTATTTTGAAATTGCCGCGCGAGTATTTTCCTTTTCTTTTGTCAAGCGCGTGGGCAGTTTTCCAGTGGCACATATTTCTGAAAATATGATTCTGACGTGTGATCACGAGCCAATCGAGTGCTGACCCGGCACTCACCGCAAATCAGGTTACACTGGTGCTGAAGTGTGAACGGTGCTTAACCTTTCAGTATTTCGGCGAATAATCGAGTGATTGAGTCACTCGATGTCAATGACACGAGTTAACAATTGGAATTGGGTGATTTTTGGTTTTAAGAATAATTCCTCATGTTCGCCTGGGAATGTTTTGGAAACAATCCAGTTTTTTCCACTACATCAAACGTTGCATCGTTTAAATTTTTGCAACTTTTTTGAATTAAGTGAATTTTTGAAATTAGAGGATGGAATTGAAGTGAATTTTGAAAAAAATTGGGACTGACGAAAAACCCAAATAGAATTGAAAGCCTGCAGATTTCTTCAAGTTCTTCACATTCGGCAGTGGAAAAGGAATAGAATACTTAAATTTTGAAACAATGGAGCATATTTTTCATGTTGTCTGACGTCAATTATGAACGGTGCGGAAAGAATACTTTGCTATGAATTTGGAGCAGTCTGCTTTTCTGGTACCATGGTTTTTGATTGAAAGAGACCTGGAGTCGAGGTAGATGTTGATATTTTCAAACTGTAAATTAGTGTTTGTCGATTTTAAAACGGAGTGCTTAGTAAAGTACAGACATTCCTTTCGCGCACATGCAGGTACATGCCACTATAAACGCCGCAGTTTTATTTGTTAGCCCCGGACAACTTAAATGGGACTAAAACCAGAAAGCCCTAGATTAAGTTTTCATTTGCCTAAACCAGAAACTGCTTTACCGCTTGTCACTGTATCGTTTTTTAAGCGCAAGTTGAAAGCTAACAGATCACTCAATAAGTCTCGTGACATACAGAGGGCGCCACTAACAACAATCATTAATTTAATGTTAATATTTTTATTAGTGACGCCCTTTATACATATGCTTCGGGACTTATTGTTACGTTAGTTCTTAAAGGATGGTACATTCAATTTAGATCTTTGTGCTGCACATGATTTTGTTGAATACTGGCTGTCTTTGTTGATACTGGGCTGGGAAGAGCATTCCATTCGTGTGGTGCGGCTAAAGAACGAGTCTCTAAACTTAACTGTACGTCCGAAGGTGGACTTAAGGGTGAACGGGTGAGCATTCCTAGCGAGGCGGGTATTCCGGATTAATTCTTGAAGGGGAGGAATGCAGCTGGCGAACTCGTTAGAGCATTTTTTGTTGAAATAGCGATAAAATAGTGATAGAGACGCAACGTGTCATCGATGTTCAAGCGAGTCGATTGACTTCGCAGTACTATTATCACCAATAAGTTTTATCGCTCGCGGTTGGATTCTATCTTTTAGGTGCAGAGAGGTCTTAGAAGCACCGGACCAGATAAGAGCGTTGTACTCAAGCTTTGGGCGGATGTACGCCTTATATATTGTTGCCAGGTCAGAAGGGGTGAAGTATTTCTTGCATCACTTAAAGAAACCTAGACATGTCGCTGCATTTTTGGCGATCTCGAATAGTGGTTGTTCCAACTTAGTGTTGAGTTGATACACGTACCGAAGTCGTTCAGTTTCAACAATGCAAGTCATTCATAGATA
The DNA here is from genome assembly GCA_955652365.1 of Eristalinus aeneus. Lineage (NCBI taxonomy): Eukaryota > Metazoa > Arthropoda > Insecta > Diptera > Syrphidae > Eristalinus > Eristalinus aeneus. The sequence goes on along the minus strand of OY019130.1, from coordinate 124,423,784 downwards.
ATGGCAGATTGTTGTGGGAACGCTTAAGTGACAGTAGACAGCACTGAGTTTTGGAAGCATGAAATTCCACTCCATTCTTTTTACCCCAATCAATTATGCTGTCAAGATCGGAATTTAATCTGCTTAACATACGCTGCCATTCGAAGACGATGGCCGAAGAGGAGGGACGAGAGCCGAGGAACGAATATGAAAAGCTGAAGGTACTGTCATCAGCGAAGAAGTGAATTGGATTAGAAGTGGCAGACAGGAGATCATTTATGAAAATGAGGAAGAGTGTCGGAGACAAAACGGAGCCCTGGGGAACACCAGCATTAATATGGTGAATATCAGACTTAAACCCATCCAATACAACTTGTATTGAACGGTTCGTAAAGTAATTTCAAATCCATTGAAAAAGTTATTCATCGACGCCAAAAGCACGCATTTTCGACAAGAGAGCCTGATGCTAGACTCTGTCAAATGCTTTTGAAATATCAAGTGCAAGGATCTTGCTTTTTTTACGTTGTGCCAAGATTGGTTCTATTTTTCGTGAGATATGCCATCAAATCACTAGTGGACTTGTTGCAGCGGAAGCCGTACTTGTGAATTGTTGTCTCACGTGTAAGATGAACCAACAAAGGGGCCAACAAACTAAAGTTTTTAAGACAGACATCACTTCGCTCACAGCCTTACAAGTGCAAAACAACAGAGTTTACCTTGAACTGTCATTACTGAAAGATCAATTTAAAATAAACTCAATTGGACACAAAGTGCTCGGTGTCCTTCTCTCTCTCCCTCTCTCTCCCTCTCTCACTCCCTCTCTCACTCCCTCTCTCACTCTCACTCTCTCTCTCTCTCTCTCTCTCTCTCTCTCTTTTTACACAAATGTATGTAAAATTAACTATAGGGAGCGAGTGAAGGCGTTGTTTATCAGTGCGTTGAATACTTTGACGCCAGTGCAGCAGTCCACTGGCACATTTTAAAGACAAATTTGTTTCTTTGGCATCAATAGAGTACATTAGACTCAAAGACTTTTGAAAACAAACTCACGTCACTTGGAACTCAGCCAAAGTGTCGCCTGAAAAGCTGAAATTGAATTCCTTAAGAATGTAAAACTAAACAGCCTGCGAGACTTATTCTAACGCTACCTAATTCAAACTTTTATGCCGTTTTGAATATGAGGAATTCACCTGACTTTTGTCAAGCTCTATGTAATGAACACAAACCGATCATTTGATTCTTCAGTTACTCTAATTTCTTTTGTAGCAAAATTGTCTTCATAAACCTCTATCGTCTGGAACCAGACGTCTCGAAAGATGCCACACGACAAATGAAGCACAGCACTCCTAAAAATATTTTGCTTTCTGCTTTACCAACTTTTTACTGAGCACAAAGGTCTTCAGTGTTGATCTTTAGGTATAATTTAATACTAACAAATAAAAAAAATTCATACGCAATTTGTAGCTAACTCATCACGAATGATCGGAAAGTGCGATAGTTAAAAAAATTTTGCACTCCAAAAACGCAAATAGAAATAAAAACAACTATCTAAAGTTTCAATAATTGCCGCCATTGTAGAAATCTCAGCAATTTATTGTAATAAATAAAGTGAGAAACTAAAGTTGCTTTCACACATAAATGGTTTCGTTTTTATTTAACTAATTTGACACGTGTCATGAATGGAATGTACGTAACTAATTAAACCGATAATTTATAAACTGTAGAGAAATATAAAAATGGTTATAATTGTAAAACTTTCAAATATTTGTAAAGAAACATCGAATTGTTTTCAAAAACTCCTACGATATCGATTTATTATTTTTCGCCCAATTTGGCGCATACAAAATCCTGAGTGCATGCAAAGGTGCTTTCAAATTCAATATTTCATGAGAAAGAGTTCAAAAAATATGAGAGACGAACAAACCAAGTTCTTTGGTTCAAAAGAAACTATAAAAATTGGAAACAACTGCGTGAGTGGTGTAATGGGTGTGAGATAGGAATGAACAAATGTTAAGATTAAACCTTCATTTATCAACAAATGTTCAGTCATCGTTGTGATTTTGCGAAATTTAGTGCTCGCATTGAATTCAATTTAATTGAACGAGTTCCCCGAAATGTATTTCTTGAATATCGAGTGTTCTCATCAATTACGCGAATCTACGCGTTGTTTGTTTTCGTGGAATATCTATTGTTGACTTTGATGTAATGCATGTCGTGGACGGTGAACTCTTTGTTTTTGGATCGATGGTTCTTAATAAATATTTGAATAAGCATTTCATCGCACAAAGTCAATTAATTTAGTGACTCCTCCTCACCACCTGTAACAAAATATCCACTCCCCAAAAAATATATTCCTGAAGTTTCTGCTTGAGCTCCGCCACGCCGGGATGTGTCACAGCAAGCCGATAAATCTCCTTTTTTACAATTCCCACGACGTAAAGCAATAAAAGACAAAAATCGACTCACCCAATTTAAGGGTCGCAATTTCTTCATCATTAACGCAAAATTCTTTTCGCACACACAAGAAAAAAATCTGTCACAACATCTTGTCTGGCACCAGTCGATAGTAAACAAATTGCGACATAAATACAGCCCAGCAGGTGATGTGGACAACTCCCAGGTCATAGAAACCCACTCCTATTCATACACAATTATTTGAACCTCGTTAAGCAGTAAAATAAAAGGAGAACAGAGGGAGAGAGAGAGCGTGTGCTAAGTAGCTACCTGTAAGTTCAGTAAATCACAGTTTATATGGTCATGTCCTTGTCGATTGCATGTAACTACATATTTCTTTATCCGTTAAGGACACCATAAAATGTCATGGCGCCAAGTGTAATCACCACACATGCAAAGGGAGAATAGAATTTTCTTCACTTCAACAATGACTCATCGGACCAATGTCGACAGCAACACGTACCCACAGATGGGCTGACGCAATGAAATGGTTAGTTCACCCTCTCTCTGGCTTTGTTGCTCAAGTCCTTGAAATATCAAATGCAGTTTCGTAAATAAATTTAAATTGGCGTCACACACATATCATTTTACAGAGAAAATAAAAACAAGACCGGAAAGTAAAGCGCACGCCATTAGCAGGGAACAACACCAGAACTGAAGTTCAAGGCCGTCGTGAAGTGGTTTTTCAGAATTCTGTTGAATGCGAACGCCTGAATGGAAGCGACCAAGCACAAGAATTCCTTTTCCCCGCCCGATGATAGATGATCAGAAATTTAACTAAAACTGCTTTTTTTTGCAATTAACACGTTTAATTAAATGCCATGACTGGGATGGGGAGCAGGGCAAATGGTGTCAGTCTGTGTAGAAGAGGAAGACATTTTGTTTTTAATGTGTTTCCAGTACATATGTTCTCATGTGACTGAATGGATATCCACCCCATGATATCACGTCCCCAAGGTCGCTGTGAGCTCAAGGATACTTGGGAGCCATTGAACATCAAACAGGAGAAAGGATAGAGGTTTTTGAAAAGATAATAAATGGATTCGTAATGACGATGAGAGAGTGTATTGTTTCTCAGGATACTGTACTTATTCTACATGTGAATACTCTGACGTATGCTTTTGAATGATACAAATAGTTCAACGGTGTGTGTTTTTTTCTTTTTCTACAGAGGACTCGGAAGAGCTAGCGTTTATGAAACTATCACAAGGGGTGCAGTCATTGATTACTAAACTTCTAATAATTGTTTTCTAAAACGCGGAGATGACATAAACTGGCCACGATGGTCTGCTCCGAATTCAGTGGATGCACCGAAACCTATTTCCAAATAGAAGCATTATAGAAAAAAAAATCCGAGTACGATAACCTCCAGAATTCAAAACCACATTCCCTTATCACACCGCATGAACTCAAGTCAATTGTTTTTGTCAACTCTCCCCGGCCTTTCCCCATGACCTTACTCAGCGTTGCACTAATTTATCAGCACTCAACAAATTACGACGACTCTAATTGGGTAACCCCTGGCAGCCGCTCACATTGGGAAAGAGTCACAAGCCATAATCGGGGCTCAGTCCGAAAACACTCGTATCATCACATCGCACCAGAATGAAACCCAAAGGAAGAGAACACGAAATTACGAATAACAGCCGACCGCAATGATTGCGCTGCGATGATGTAAAACCGTAAGATTCAGCTGCGGCCTATCTCTGCGTGTCCATACATTCGGTCGGCAGCAGACCGTTTTAATTGTTACAAAATATTTACGCTCACTGTACACAATCGGGCACAGACCCACTGACATAAAAAAGAAAACTCATCTGCCTCCAGTTGAAGCAGTCAGTCGGCCATTTCGAGTCTATCACGCATTCACTTCACACACCGCCTCGCACCACGCAGATCCGCTTAGCTCGGAGCTTTCGCTGAGGGGCAGCTTATTGTGTGTGTTTAGCTGTAAAGCGCTTTATCTCTTTAAGTTATTTTCAAGTAGCGTCTTCAGCTTGGCCCTTTGCCTTTGTTGGCGCTCAATAACACAGAAAAAAAAATTAAAAAGACGATTTCAATGTCATCAAAAATACAAGCAGCCGTGGCAGTAACATGAAGGCGCGTGCAATAGCGGTGCGCTCCCGATTTGGTTCAAAGAAGAGGTGTCCTCATTAGCGCAATTCTTTTTCGGTTTACGAGGCGAATCATTAAAAGTAGATGAAAAGAAAGAAAATTCACGAACAACAAACGAAGGGAAGACGACACACAAAAACAACACATCAGCCACTCGCAACGGATTTGTAATGTTGCTGCAATGTGGCTCTGGGTTAATTGTCAACTCTTCAGAAACCCTATGTCATGCAGGGCGAGGAAATGAAGCAATATAAGTGGGCACACACAAATTCACGGAGGTCGTTGAAGAGTTCTTCGTCTATTTCCGAAATGCCCAGCACCGGTATTTGTTGCCTTCATGCGGCAATCAAACTGACATTCATTTCCTTCAGACTCTATCTGACGTTCTAAAAGGTTGTTTTTAATGTTTTTCCGCAGTTCAAGCGTGTAATGGGAAGTAATTCTTTGGAATTCACCAATTAAGGACGGTAATGTGTGTTTGCTTTTAAGTTTGGGGGAGTTTCCTGGCGGAACATAGCGCTCGTGGAGGTTTTCCTATTGACAGCATTGTGAAAAAAGCAAATAAAATTCCTATATGCCACTTCTTGTAAAACGGGGCATCGCTTAATTGTGCGACTGGCGTGAATCTTAGACATCCACTCTGCGATTTTGAAAAATGTTTTGCGACCCACTGACAAATTCGTACGACTTGTGAACAGCGTGGAAGCGAGCTTCAATTTACGTCAACATGATGACGGGGGCACTAACCTCATTCAGAATTACTATTCAGAATGCCGTTTACGACATTATGTGTGTGGCACGTAGCGAGATAATATCGTTTAGTTCGGCTTTATTTACATCACTCGTGCTTACGGTAATGGTCCTTGCAATGACGTCTTCGAGAAAAAAAAAGAAACATGACATGGCACACAGTAAGCCTCGTTCGTCGCCTAATAGGCACCATTACAGGTTGTTGGTAGACCGACATCGCCTCATAGATAATTTTTCTGACAAAATGTTAATCCTCCGTGATACATTTGGGACTCATTCAATGAATAAATAATTATGTTTGTGATTTTAAAGTTGCTGGGCCTTATATCCTTCTTATTTGAAATCAGAAGTCTTTCTGTAATCGGTGCTGACTGTATTCTTTACACTTTTGTGGCAAATCTTTGACATAAAAGCATTGGCTGTCAAAATCGACTAAATTGTGGATTTGCAAGGAGTGTGGAAATATTGTAATATAAAGCCATAAAACCATAAAAAGCAGTCGTCATTGCACAAAAAATAAAGAACTGCCATTTATTCTGTTTAGAAACAGCACACGCAACCAATTTTTTCTCCCGTTTTCTTAAGCCTTCGGGCGCATTTAAATGCCTTGAAATCTACCCACATTGGCGCATTTCAAAAGATGTGGAAGGTCGAGACGAGGCTGGGCTTCTTACACTTTCGACTGTAACGACTTATCATATATTTTCCTTCGTTTGGGTGTTTTTTTCAACATTTTAGGCGTAGGCAATGGTGGGCTTTAAACTACACCAATTATTCCCTCCGATTATTTGAAAAGGTATGAAGGTAAGATCGCGAAATCACATACAGTTTTAGACAAAACAGAAAAGATCGAACATTTACCCTATTCTCACTGAAATTAAATTTAATATTACCTCTGTTTGCATATTTCTCTTTGTTGGTAACTGTGCCCCTACCCAACAAAAAAAAATACAAGGAAACAAGAACATTTTAAGAAAATTTATTTTTAAACGTGAAGGAACTGTCTCAACGTTCGGACAAAATAACAAGCCTAACTAAACTGTTTTCTGTTTCTTTAATGTGAATAATTGTGTCTTTTTAAACCAATTCACTCTAAGTACAGAAATGACGATATCTGTGTCTTAAAATGCATCGAATTATTCATGAAAGCAGATAAAATGGGCCGCGGCGTCTACTGTTCTGCAACCGAAAGGGACTTGATCTGAAAACTTACTCAGGAAGGGAAGTCACAACGGGAGGTGTCCATACTAGTGCGAAGATCAAAGACATTTGTTTTTAATGCGCTACAGCCGCATAAATCTCATATGCCAATAGGTTCTCCACGAAATAGCTCATCCATCTCCAAAAGATAACGTCCATATCAGACGCTTGTCTAAAAAGCCCCGTTTTTGTCTAAACTTTGTTGTAGAGCCAAGGAAACTAGAAGAATAAAATCTCTTTGGAAGAAGCCCCAGGGAGGAACCACTTCTTGCCAAAAAACGTAGCAAAAGATGAATCCAATTTGCTAAAGAACATGTCGCATAAATAGACCTAGAAAACGAACAGAAAAATGGCGAAATATTCTTTGTGTGGATGAAAGTAAAATCAATATGGTAGGATCAGATGGTACGATGTGGGTCAGGCATCCAAAAAATGCAGCATACTAGCCTCGGCACACAAGCAAAACCGTAAAACATGGACGCCGAAATATTATGGTTTTGAGTTGCTTTTCTTGGTATGGTTTTGTGCCATTATATTCGATAAAGGATAACATGGACCAGCATTTGTGCGCCAAAATATTGGAAGAAATGATGCTTGCGTGTGCTGAGTGAAATATGCCACTGAAGTGGCAGTTTATGCACTATTAAGACCCGAAGCATACGGCGGGCAAAGTAAAATTGTGGTTGGAAGAGCATAACGTCGATCCTATGACTTGGTTCGCCCAATCTCCAGACCTTTATCCCATGGAAAACTTGTGAGGAATCGTAAAAAGGTCCTTTGGAGCTGAAAAAGCAAAAAGGAAAAGAGGAGTTTTGGAGCAAAATTCAATCAGTTTGGTACGCCATAACGATAAGCACTTGCCGCAGACTGCTGAAATAAAGGACATTTCTCCAAATATTAAGAAAAGTTAATAAATATCGTGCATTAACTATGAATTTGCTACATTTTTTATGGTGGTCTTATTGTTTTGTCCCCTTTCCATTTACACTTTTATGGAAAAATTTTTTTTTGTTATGACCTGAATACTTTTCAACTTTTAATGATTTATTTTTATTTTCCCTTTATATACATAATAAAATGATATAACAACAACAAAAGGTACAAAATGCTTTTGGTTTTTCTATAAAAGTTAAAAAAATATTCTGTGGTCCTATTGTTTTGTCCGTAACTGTAATAATGATATTAATTGGATGGCGCAGCAGTCCATAAAAGGCTGCAAAAGAACCACCTTCTTCATCTAATTCTCGTGCGGGAGGTATTATTGTGCTCACTAGTGTAAGGAATCAAGAATTTTTCTCGACCCCGGGTGCTGAAATTTAAGAGGCCTTATCTCAGTTCAAGTTTTCTTAGTTTAAGTCTTTTCAGCAACTCGAGAAGGTGGTGAAATAAAGAATTCGTGGCGATCATTTATCAGATACCCCATCTAAATTTGCAAAGCATTTATTGCTTCTTATATGCAACCCGTTTATTTAAGCGGAGGATAGAATTCAAATATAATTGCAGAATGAACCAGACTGGAATAGAAAAACAGTGGAACAAGAAGTGTTATTTTTAAAATTACTCTTCACTTTACACTGTTCCCCTTTCCCACGTTCAAAAATTTGTAAAGGAACAATTATTGATACGTAAAAGGTCCTGCATTATTTTAACCAGAATCAGTATTGTTTGAAAAGAAAAGTTGGGAGAAATCGATTTTGATTTCTCAGCCGAGTCAAATGTGGCGTAGGTTTTGTAACTTAAGATAATTTAATAATTTCAACAAGCGAAAGAAGTATTTTTTTAGAAACATTTCGTGTTAAACAATGACTCGTGATATGCAAACCTCGAGTGCTAGATTAACTGCCTTGCGCCGCGCTCTTTCATTTGGACCACATACAGCAGTGCATAGAAATGATTCCGATTGTTACTTTTCGGGGTCGTCAATATGCTCTAAGAACCTTCCCTTTGTAAAACAAAGCACTCTATAACGCATAAAACTCAAAACGTCTGGGGACATATAGGGGACGCCAATAACAACAAAGAAAACAAAAAACATTTGTCAAAGAAGCTGCAAGAAACTTAGTCTCTTATTTATTTTTTCTCAATTTTTTAATTTTATCGAAGAATAAATTGAATACATTTGAAACACTTTTTTCTATTGCTGGTTTCCTTTGTCCGACAAACCAACTTTTGCACTTTAAAGATAAGAACTTGGAGTGTAATTTGTTGTTTATATACAATATTTTTTATTGTGTAATCGACCTGAGTCACTGTTCTATTATAACTCTTGCTCTGAGTCACTGCACAGCTACATTCAATGATATCATAATCGCTGCCAGGCAATGGTGTGAACGATTTCACGCACTTTTGGAACGTGGATTCTATGCGTGTTTTAACGAAACCCAACTATTGATGGTTTGAGGTTTCTCTTTATGTTTAATATCATCGTCGTTTCCGATTTCGAAACAAGTTGCAAGTTTGACCAGCGTACACAAATAAAAATTGTTCAATAAATTTGTATATTTTCTTCGTTCGTTTCTATTTTTGTTATTTCAACATTTATTAAAAGCGGTTGGCATCAAATTGTTAAGTTTTACAAATCCGAAATTGGCTTTAAATCAAACATTACTTCGAATTCAAAATTGATGCAAAATAAGATTCCCAAATGAAACCAGTATTCAAATTCAAACGAGGGCGTATGCGTCACTTTTTCCGCTTCTATGCTTTGTGAATTTTCCGCTTTTTGGTCAAAAATGCAAAAACTCATTCAAAAAAAATTACAACAGAAACCTTCAAACCACAAAAAATACTTAACGACAGAATAAAATATATTTTTTCTGACAGCTGATAAAATAAAAAAATAAATCCAAATTCAAATGCCAAGTTATGTAGTTTTTTACGCTTTTATGAGCCCCAATTATTACCAATTCCCTGCTTAAATATTATCTCTGCCAACTTCGTACTCAATTTCCGAATTCCTTCATTAAAAACGTAATCGAGTGCCCGTCATTCATTCCACCGACGAGAGCGCACGGGAAAAAACTAAGAAAAAAAATAGTTCAAACACCGACGCACGACTGCTGCACAAACACACACACACACACCCGCCCACTGAAACACAATGTAAACCCTCTCAAGGCTGAGTAGGAAGAAGGCAGATGTGTTTACCGAATTTTATTACCTTACGCAATCCGTCAAGTAAACATTATCTATGCTTTTGTTTGGAAATCCATACTACGTAGTACGCTCGGCTCCTACCTACAGTTCTTCACACAGAGTTGAACATAAAGCCTGTCGACTTTAAATTGATACAACCAATAAGCACGGGCACGAACAGAAATCCGTTTAATCAAGTTTAAGGCGGTGAAAGTATCGTTTTTCTTTGTTTGCTGGCGGCTTTTTTTTTCGTTTCACTTGGCATTAGTTGCTGGTGTGCTCCTTGTAGTCAAAAACGTGTGAAGCAGAGCATTAATTATGCGTCTCGGTCTGCCAAAATACAACGCAAAACAGATCGCATTCCGCTGTCAGGTAGCTCTATTTAACACCTTGTGGCGCGTGGATTAAACTGAATTACGTAAGCAATAAGTCGTCACCAACAATCGGTTCTTGCTTATTTCTATTCTCGAGTGCAACAGTTCTCCCCTGGTTGACCTCGTTCGCTTGACTTGAAACTCTTCCGTGATTTGACTTGTTTGTATCTTCTTTCGGCTTTGGTTACGGTGTAGCCAGATTCTTTCTCGGACGCGTGAAAGTGAAATGAATGACGGCAGTTCGATGTTTTAATTATTCATTAACATTGACCCGTTGATGGAAAATCAAAAGCTGATCAAATTCAATCGTTTATTCGGGGGGAAAGTATTTAATTATATTCTTCTTAGGATCTTGTCAGACTTGACGGATTACGTGAACGGCAGTTGTTCACTGAGTTTTACTGCCGAGACATGCCTTTGTCTTCAACACAACAAATACAAGTTAATAACTTTCTATGGGTTATACAACTATTCCTATTGTGTAAGAAAAATGTGGTCCCCGGTTTACGGCGATGATGAACGAACCATTCTCAAAACATTGGACCCTTTTCCACTAAAGCAAATGCCCAATGAGTGGATGCTGCAATTAACCTTCTTCTTTTCAATTTGGCACTACAGTTCGAGATAAACCTGAGTCACAATTACCATGCAAACTCGCATTCCGCATCCCGCTTTGTACGCAAACTTGAGAGAGAGAGAGGCTCCTCTACTACTGTATACCAACTAGACGAGGAAGTCTTCTTTTGCGTTATGTCAGCGGAACGGATTTGAAGAGTTTAAGGGGCCTACATGGTTTAACTACCATATGGCTCGTAACTGAGCAAGACGCTTTAAAACGCACATGCCACAATGCGGCGTTCGTCGTTAAATGTTTTCCTCCTGATTCCAACAGCGCAGGCAGAATTAGGTACCGCACGCTTACCAGAGGGGCTTTCTCTGTATATTTCTACAAAAGCGGGAGCGGCATGATCAAAAGAATGTTCTAGTACTCAACTCCCAAGGAAACTTCCATTTCTAGAGCGATTTAGGTCTTCGTTCCAGTTCTGGCGTTATTGGGCCTGTTATTAATAATTGTATTGCGCGACAGTCCACAGGAGGACCAGGGCCTAGCTCATCAACTACTCGTGTTGTGCGCGCTACTGTTCTCTCACGAGTAGAAGGGACATAAAATTTTTCGCAGACTCCGAACGGCGAAATTTGAGAATCTCTTTCTTTTAAGCTTTTTTTTTCAGACATTTATTACTCTTTGAATGTCGTCAGCAGCTCGAAAGAGGTGGTGCCGTGAAAAATTCGAGGTGTTCAGCCGAAAATCGAACCTTTGGCATGTGAGCGTCGCACTATACCCACTACGCCACGGCGGTTATTAGCATCTGTAAAAATTTTGTAAAAGAATTTAGATAGAACTATTTTCTGGCAAATGCTATGTTGGTACTTGCAAACCGCCCACCGCCCCAATTTCTGAAATTGTGCCATTTTATAAACATCTCTGTAAATTATACCAACATCTGCCACCATTAAACTGGTTTTCATTTTTTGATGTTAAGCTGATTTCTAACAGCCAGTATCCTCCTGGGCTACGATGCCAATTTAAGCGCCAGTTACTCAGAATACAACTGACAGTGCCAAGTTTTTCTCTGCGTAAACCAACGGCTTCAGACATTTCTAGCATCTTCCTTATTCGAAACTCAGTTTCGTAAACAAAATAATCATTACACAAGACAATCATACACAGAATTACGCTCTAACGAGCTTCGTAGAAATCGATTGCTTAGCAAGGAATTCTAGTTTTAATTGTCTTCTCGCTGTAAGTAAAACTGCTTCCAATTAAGAAAATTTAGCAAGTACAAGCTCTTGCGAACGAAATGTCGAAAATGAATAAATTTCAGGATTGAACTAAAGTATCTCGTTTGATATTCCTGTTTCCTATGACGCATTGAGTGCTGTTGACAGTGAACTTTATTCAGTGTAACAATTTGAAAGAAAATTATTTATTCAGACTTTAACTGAAAATACAGAAACGATTAAAACTTTGCACCAAAAACAGGTCATACATAAGAATTTCGTTCTTGACATTATTTTTAAGATTCCATTACAATTTGAATTGAAGAGGAAAGAGAGTAGAAGAGAAAATTGAAAGAATGTGGATAAAACAAAAAAGAACAGAATTTAAAATAGATTAGATTGGAAAATGTGGAACAAATGCGTTTTATTTGTTCACATCAGAGCACTGTTCTTCTTCTTCTTCTTGTGGCGGGGTAGATCTGGGCCTCAACCAACATGCCTCTTCAGCCAGCATGATCTTTCGCCAGCACTGTTAGCCGATCTTAGTATTTTAGCCGACCTTAATATTTTATAGTGACGTAATGACTTCATATCGTAAACACTCAAAAAGCAAACGCAGGTTGTGTTTCTTTGGGAGGTTTAGTTGCACCCGCTGGAGCACGCAGACCGAAAAACAATTAAATTGAACTGCTACACCGCAAACCACATTTAGTGTTACTACCAGCTGGAGATAAATTAACAAGCAATCCACTTTGGCTCTCGCCACGTCAAGTTTAAAAGCCGCCTTAAAAAAGGCTGAACCGAGCAGAGACGGAACTATTGCGGTAGTATTGCTCTGCAATATGGCGACCCTATTAATTTCGCAGAGGTTTCTATAGACTTGCCGTGGCATACTAAGGTGTTTGGCCAAGTTGTCGACATTTGAACGCCGATAAGTTGGCTGCAGTTCATGCAAAATGGAATTTTTTCGGCCGTAGGCGTACATACAGTTTGCCTGAACCACGGATAGCAAAGCCATCTTCAGTTATGCTCTCGAGGGATCCAACAACGGACACAGACAGCCTTAACCTAATGGACAATATATGAAGACTCAGAACAAAGAACGAGAACTTGAATGGGAAGTTTGATGGCGTTAAATTGTATGCGTTATTTACGAGAGGTGTTTAACGTGGAAGTACGGATGAACAAGGAATGAGGCACCAAAGTCTTCTAAAAAAAATATTAAACAAACAAAATTACACTTCTGTTAAAAAAATTGAAATCAAATTCGGATTCTTGTTTTCGATAATAAACAAGCATAAAACACAAAAACTGCACTGCGCAAAATCGAATTTTCACCTAAAAGTGCGTGGAAGCAAATTAGAAAACAAAAAACAAAACCTAACCTAACGAGCAACTCCTCGCATTGAGTGTTCTGTAGAGAGTCAATTTAATTGACTCCCCACGGTCATATTTGAAACGTTCCTTTATATACGATTAATATCCTAGTGACACCAACGCGTCCGGTGAAAAAAGGGAAGAGTTTAGTACTGGAATCTAGAACCTTCTGTGTTTGTTTCGCTGCATTTTTTTTCTACCAACTAAACAAGTTCATTTCAAGCAAAAAGGGAAAGAAGGATGAGAAAAGTTTGTTCCCCTCCGAAGATTTGATCCGAAGACGAATTTTAACTTTCAAATACTTTACTTTGATCATCCACTGCAGAAAATGAAGTCAAATTGGAAAACAGCTGTGGTACAGCCCATTCCGAAAAGGGACAAAGATACTTCCATCCCGACAAATCTCCGGTCTATAAGTCTTCTTCCGTGCATAAGCAAGGTTTTTGAAAAGATTGTCATTAGAGCTCTAAAAGAATGGGTCGAGGAATGTCAAATTATACCGGACAACCAATTCGGCTTTAGGGCGGGGCATGATACCATACATGCCGCGTCCAAATTGGTATCCGACATTCAGTGGAACAAGAACAAGAACCAATGCACAGGTGCTTGCCTGATATACATGGAAAAGGCGTTCGACACCGTTTGGTTAGAAGGCCTTTTCCTCAAGTTAATCAGACTAGGCATAGATAAGACACTGCTGTATATGATCTATGATATGGTTACAGGTAGGAAGTTTGTTGTGAAAAATGGCAACGTTACATCCACCACAGTATTTCACATAAAAAATGGGTTGCAACAAGGGGCCGTTGGCTCACCGATCCTTTTCGCTATATTCACTAGCGATCTTATTGGTTCCATGCCGCACTTAATCGCGTACGCCGATGATCTGATAGCGTACAGATCAGACCCGAAAATTGAAGTCATAAATAACATGTTGCAGCATGACTTTGACAAAATTCAGCGATTTTGCGACGACTGGAAGTTGAAAATCAACTTCCGGAAGTGCGAAACTATTCTCTTTAGAACCACGCTAGCCAGGGCCTCAAGGGACACGAAGAAAAACTGGCGCAAGTTCGGCATATTTGACCCGCGGGGCCAGCCATTAGCTGTGCAAAATGTAGTTAGATATCTTGGCATTTGGCTAGACCAGTATTTGTACTGCGGCAAGCATGCAGATACAGCTCTGACAAAAGCTAAGAAAGCCTTTGCTGCGGCAAGTTGGTTGTTTTACAGCAGCCAACTTGACACCAGAGTAAAGGTTATCTGCTACATGGCCCTCATACGGCCAATCATGGTGTACGGTTGCCCAGTGTGGTTCAATCTGAGTCCTTCCCAAATGGAAAAGATGAGGGTGTTTGAGAGGCAATGTCTCCGGGCCTGCCTCCGGTTGTATCGAACACCTGAATCCGATTACAAGAAATTCTATCCCAACGAGGTCTTGTACAACGAGGCAAACCTAACCAGGATAGATAATTTTATTATTAAGCTGACTCGAAGGCATATTGCATGAGCGATGACTTCGACAAACAGTCTGATTTTTGGGGCTTACTACCCAAACCCTATGTACCACGAGAAGGTGCGGCAAAACGGCTTCATTCCGCCCAAAGCATTTCTCTATCTAGACTCTAAGGGGCTGATACAGAATACGGAAGGATGTCCTATCATCTTCCATGTCGTACGCAGAACAGTGGATAGGCGACTCCAATATGAAGCGGACGTCGCTTGTAGCCACGAGGAACTCCTTCGGTTCAGTAGGGCGATCTCCGCCAGAGACAGGTTACAGTCCGCCAAAGAACGTCACTTTTACTGGTGGCTTCACCAAAACCAACCCCTGCCACAGTCCATAGTTAACCCCGGAAGTTGACCTTGTGGCCAGCTTACATAGTTTTTAAGATAAGACAAAAAAAAAAAAATATATATATATATATATATATATATACATATATATATACATATATATATATATATATATATATATATATATATATATATATATAAACTAAAAAAAGGTGCACCATGGCATATTGAATATATATGTCACGCATATAAAGGTTATATACGCCATGATGCACATGTCTGCGGGCATAGTTAAGTACTTCTTAGTAGTTTAAGTAGTTACGTAGTTGTAAGTACTTTCTTTTTTTTAGTTTTAGTTTTATCTGTATTGTTTAAGTTTATTAATTTAGTTTTATTTTAGGATAGCTTAAGTTTATTTATAAAAAAAAAACACTACCAAGTTTTTTGATTTTCAAATAGTTTTCTTGGAACAAATTAAAACATTTTTGTACAAATATAATTTCACGTTTATTATGTCTAAAGGCAATTTAAATTAGATAAGATATAGATTAACTTAGAGCACCTGTTTAGGGTCAGTAAGTTAGATGTTAGATGTTATGTTACCTAGTTTTAAGTATTTTCCTTGGAATTAACTATCAATATAAAAAAAAAAAAAAAAAATGAAGTCAAAATGCATAAAAATGCATGAAGCTTGAAGTACACACCTTTTGCAAGCTTGATCAATTTTCCGTCTTCTGTTTTGTAATATTTCATTGCTTCCACTTAATAATAATTGTTGGCGCGACAGTCCACAGGGGGACCAGGGCCTAGCTTGCTCAGCAACTACTCGTGTTGTGTGCGCTACTGTTATCTCACGAGTAGAAGGGACATACAGTTTTTTGCCGATTCCGAACGGCGAAGTTTGAGAAGCTTTCTTAGACAGTTATTACTCTTTGAGAGTTTTCAGCAGCTCAAAAGAGATGGTGCCGTGAAAAATTCGAGGTGTTCAGCCGAGGATCGAAACTAGACCCACCCTTCGGCATGTGAGCGTCGCACTCTACCCACTACGCCACGGCAGCCACTATTGCTTAATTTTTCTTCATCTGAATCTGAGAAATAATAAACGTACAGAATCCCAAATCAATGAGAAGCTTTGCCAAACACCGTCTCGTAAATGAGTGTCCACCTCTTAGCTGTAATAATAATTTTGGATAGTCTTCTTAAAAAGTAGCTGAATTCGAAATCGGCGAGTTTCGCTCTCTAGATTAGTATTTACCTATATATGTCCCAAATAATTTCAGTGTCATACCTTGCTAGCAGCGTAAATCATGCCAAATATCACTCCAATTGCCACGAACGACCTGCACACAAACAAGCAACTTAGCAGTTAATAACAATGCCACGCTACGAGTATATGGGCACATACGCACATGACTTCAGACTATGACGGTGAACCTCGATCATCAATAGAAACTCATTTAAAGCAGAAAACAAAAAAAGCCCGATTAAACTGTTGAGTGCAAGCGCTGACGTCACATCATAGATCAACTTCGAGCAACCTGTCAGCCAAACAAAGCAACTGCATTCGATCGGAATACTAAATGAGCCACAGCACTGCGTGCCCGTCAAAGTCGCAACTAATCTCGTTGAGTTCAAACTCAAATCGACTTACAACATGGAAGCAATCTCGTAGGCCAAGGGAGCGTCTGTTGATAAGCGATGCAGGAATCCCATAAGCATTTCATTTTAAATATTTTCCAATGTCACACACATTGTGTGTCCTTCAAATTCTCAAAGCAATGAGATTACAGGACACAGAATCTGGTTCATGTCTCCAGCTGACAGCGAGCAGGCACGAGAAAAGTGAAGCAATCGACTTTTCTCATTTCTCTGATCAACAACTGTGCGCACTGCTCGGCTTTGGCATTGAACGGAAGGGAAACTAATTCCCCGAGTACACTGTTTTCCCAGAGGCATCCTCGTTTGTTGCCGCAATCTCAACCACAAACAAGTTCGAGTTCCCAATCTCCCCTAATAGGAAAGTAGTAAGCCTCCTTCAAAATTAATCATCTCAATTTTCGTTCATGGAATGAATGCTCTCCGGCAAGAAATAATTTGGCCGCCGCCCGGCACAGAGACTACTGAATGAAACTGAAAATTCATGGGGAGTTGGTTTGAATGCGATTCTTTCAAGGTCCGACCCCCGGCCATGGTGGTTTCTCCTCCTCCGATACCAAAATTCATTTGCCACGATTCACGTTCCTCCCTCCTTCACAGTCGCGGCGCACCTCTCAACACCCACCCACTGCCTGATAATAATGGAACCCATTTGGACAGAACGTATCTTTGACCATGTAAAGCTGTGATTTGCCCTCACACACACACAGCAACTCACGCTCGCTCGCACACTGTCGTCATTATCATAATGCCAAAGTTGGGGGTATTGGATGGAAGCCGGATTACGTCAGACGAAAACAAACAAACCTAACTGTAATCTGTTGTCGATTCTTGGCAAGTTGGCTGGCATTGCTAACTGGACTTTCGCTACGAGCAAACCACCACCACCGGCGCAGGCCGCAAGAATCCAAGGCATTAATTTAACCTGAATACACTGAGGTTTCAGATTGGGTATCTATCAGCGCTCAAGGTTGCCCCTCTCGATGCAGACGCTCTGCCATTTCTGCCGATTACGTGTGGATGTGCACGCAGCACCAGCACCCAGCACACACAGTGCTTTCGTGGCTGTCATTTCAAGCGTTTTCTTTTTTTGCCAAGGGAGTTGAGAAGTGCAGTAGGTGGCCGGCCACGACGCTGTTGATGACGGCGGAGGCGGCACAGCAGCGACTGCATTCACGCTGTCGCTGCTGCAGCTGGAGGATGTCTACGCCCAAATGAGGTCAAGTTTCCCTCTATGTATTGGTTGGAAGACAGAGCTTACGCAAAATATGACAACAACACCGCCGCAGACACTCGGTTCGGTTCGATTTGGCTGTCGTTGTTGGGCTACGAGTCATGCAATGGTAATGAGCCGTGCTGTTGGGCTATGGCATTGACGACATGTATTTGGTAAGCCACGACGATCGCGCTGCCGAAGTGGCACACGGTAAAAGTGAACAGGATTTTCTGCGGCACTCCATGGAATTCAGTTACCGGTGGGGAATCGCTGCTCGTGTGCATTTTTAAAAGAGCCTGTGGTTTTCGGTGTGGATGACTTTGGTAGTATGTGAGGAGTGGGAATTGAGTCATAATTTATTGCGTTGTCAAATTTTTATCACTTGTGAATCATTTCTGGGCCATGTGGGGTGGGTGTATGGGGGAGAAGGATTATGTCTGAATGACTACACTGCTAGCCCGATGCGAGCAGCAGATAATCACTCCACAAATAAAATTGAAGGAGATTTCTGCGCAAAGTAGGTCAGGAAATGAAGGAATTTCTCGAACCTGTTAAGTAAAATGATTTAAATTCTGGTGTGATCGTTTGTGAGGGTGAAGAGCGGAGAGGTAACTTGTCTGTTATGGCACCACGCAAGTTAAAGCATTTAAAGTATTGCCTTGAAGCGAGAAGGCTTATATTTAGTTGTGTTTATATCCAATAAAATCGAATTCAATGTCAATTCATACAATTGCTCTTAAGAGACCTTAACTTAACTGTGACCCTCAAATAGTGTTGAATGTCTCCTGCCGGGAACCTTTTGCACATGTTGTACAACGATGCGGAGAAAAGTAGGAATTACAGAATCTGAACTGATGATGATGAAAATGGGGAGTTATTTTTACGATTAAGTAACGACATAAAATCGACATCAGTTGCAGGGCTACGTATGGTACAATGTAGTTTTTTTTTACAAAAAGGCAATTAAAATTCAAGGCACCAAAATTACAATTCCTTATGTACGCTTTGAATTCATATGCGCGTCTTATTGTTTTTTTTTTTCAGTTTAGTCGAAATTTGTTTGGACTTGCGAAAATAAAATCTAGAACTTCTTCCTTCTTCTCTTATTTGGCCCCACTTTTAGTGTCGAAACCGTGAAAAATTAAAGATCGATGATGATGCTCGATGATGCACCGCGATGCACTCACCGTCAAAATCGACCGTGTTTCAAATCTTATTTTTCAGCAAAACTTTCTTCGCTTATTCAGATGCATTTTAATACGTAATTACTTTTGGACAGGCAGAATGTACTCAATGCCTTAAAAGCTGTTCACCTGATTGTGAAGCACACATAGGATCGAGCAGTTTAATCTATGCCTTTGTTGAGTGCCAAGTCCCAGAGACATTCTGTGCAACGACAAAGTTGTGATATTAGGAACAAGACAACGCTGCAGTTGCTGCTGGAAAATACAAATTAATGCCACCCAGCAGATTTATATTGAAATTTCACATAGATGGTTATTTAACATTAAATCAGAGCTGGGCATAAAATAACATAATGACTAATGGCTAAAGAAACGTGACTAAACGTTAGTCATGAATGATTTATTTGTCGGATTTATTCATTACTAAAGTTTATTCATGAATTTTCGTTATTCACACATATGATTAACGATTGTTCATGATTGATGTGTGGTCATGACTAACTCTGTATCATAAATTATATTTGCTTATATTTGCATTTCCGGTAATGAGACCTTTTTAATGACAAGATGAAGTTTTTAATGTCTTGTTTATGGGTATTATGACTGATGTAATAGATGTTGTGCAATAAATATGAGGCGCCTGCCTTGCCATAGGAAGAAGTAATTAGCATAATAGGGACAAAGTCGAAGATGGTGCTATTATATTGAACAGTCCTGTATATATTTAAACGGCCAAACTATAATTGCGAAAACTATATGGTAAGAAATCACGAAAAAACAAAGAGTTCGACGGTAATATTTCTTCGTTGTCCCCTCTATCATTTGAAGTAACTCAATACTTTGTTTTTTTTTTTATGAACATAGATACATATGACCTGAATAAATGTTCTTATTTAGTGATTAATGAATAATGATTAACTTATTTGAATAACTCATGAATAATGATAGATTTAGTACTGAGTAATTTCTGCAAATAATGAATAATTTGTTGGTTAATTATTATTTTCATGAATAATAAATAAATTAATCATTAGTCGCTTGAATCCGGCAACTAATGACTAATTTAGTCATTAGTTATTATTCGATTAAAATTTGACCAACATTAAATGACATGCATTAAATAAATGCTATATTACTATATCCTGCCTCGTTTCAAATAAAATTTAGTGCAAAGATTGTACATAAGCCTAAGTCTTAATAGTATAGCTGATTGCATTAAGTTTCAGTCGGATATACATAACCTAGCGGAATTGTGTAAACAATACTCTAGATCTAATGTACAATTTTTACGGCACATAGAATAACATCTCCAATTTTTTATGATTATTTTATCAATAATCATAAACTTGATCGCCTAGAAGAAGTTAAAACCCTTGGAGTAATATTCGACCCCAAGTTGGATTTCTCACTACATTATGATTACACCAATGCAAAGTTAAATTCTATGTTAGGATTTTTAAAAAGAAATAGTAAAGATTTTCGCGACATATCCAGTTTAAGGACCATCTTTGTTTCGTTATTAAGACCCTATTTGGAACATGCATCCATTGTCTGGGGCTCACCTTACGATAATCAAGAACTTAGACTCGAACGAGTTCAAAAGAATTTCACGAGATGTGCTTTCCGAAGGTTGTATTCCTTTGAAGATCTTCCTAATTATGTTGAAAGATGCGGAACAATTGGCTTGCAAACCTTAAGTTTTAGGCGTAAGGCAACGTCAGCCATGTTTATTCATGATTTTATTAATTATCAGTTAAATTCAAAAGAATTACTTTTTCTCATAAATATATATGTTCCGAAAAGATCTCTACGGGTGAGAAACTTACTTTTTGACAAAAGGCATAGAACCAATTATGATCGCAATGAACCTATTATAAGGTGTATAAATACATATAATGATCTTTGCAGTGAATTTGATTTTAGCTTGCCACGATTAGAATTTAAAAACATGATTTTTGCATCGTATTTGAATTAATATTATTTATTTAAATAATCTGTAAGGCGATGAGAGTCGGTAGGTGATCCTTAGTCGCCCAGCTGCTGTGTAAAGCGATACTGAGCGTTAACACTTAGAGAACGTAGTGTTTTGTGTTCCTCTGTGATGGATATATAAAAAAAGCCTAATTGTAAAAGTAATGACTGGATACTGTCTAACTGACGAGTGATAAAGTATTAAGGAGGGATATTGAATAATTTCTTCATTCATTTTGAGGAAACCATAAACCGTCCAACACATTCTTTGCACCTTATGATATAAACAGGTATCTTATGTAGTTATTTGAGAACTTTTCCTTTTCGAAGGTCAGTAGATTCTTAATAACATCATCCAAACGGATCTCTTGAGCACTCTCAGGAATCTAACTTTACAACAAATCATAGTATGTGAACTGCTGACGTTTGACAATTAAAGCTAGAAAAAGTTTCAGCAAAAACTTATGCGCGCCCTGAGGGTGTATACTTCATGATGATTAATAAAAAAGATGTAAAAAAAGTGAAGTGAAAGCAAGGTACCCTACGAATTAAACAAAGATCAATGTTTTTTAGAAACCTTTGCATCGCTGAGTTTTGAATCACTGAAATGTGTATTCTGGTCAGTAGTTGGTGTTCCCAAAAGCCTCAACGCATATCCCAAACCTAACGGAAGAGCTTTTCCAATTTTATTTGGTCATAAGAAAAGGGAAAAGGGAGTGTGGCCGCCGTGGAGGTAGAGTGCGACACTCACACGCCGAATGTCAGGGTTCGATTCCCGGCTGAACCCCTTGAATTTTTCCCGGCACCACCTCTTTCGAGCTGCTGACAACACTCAAAGAGTAATAACTGGCTTAGAAAGCTTCTCAAACTTCACCGTTCGGAGTCGCAAAAAATTGTAGGTCTCTTCTACTCGTTAGGAAACAGTAACGCGCACAACACGTGTAGTCGATGAGCAAGTTGAATCCTGGTCCTCCTGTGGACTGTCGCGCCATCCAATTACGAAAAGGAAGAAAATCTAAATAATATTTACGAATTTGGGCTTAGAAGAGATTGCGTTGCTCGGTTATCAGCGTTGTTCCCCATACTTCACACCGGAGCTGTGCAAAACCTGCAGGTTTGTTTGCAAATTCCTTTAAACCCTATTTTCCTGGCTTTCCCAAAGATTATCGTTATTTTCCGGGCAAAATGTTTTCCGCCAACCCTTAGAACCAAGAGAAAACTTTGAAAACGTTTAGTGTCAATAAGACCTAAAGACATAAAATAGTAATAATCTTAAATAATGATAGTTGTAAATGTCAGTGACCCATATTTTGACCAAAGGTCGTAAACCTTATACACTCTGTACACTTAGAATTAAAAGTTGTTCAGTGATAGTTTTGTAGTTTTGGGCTTTTAGGGCTACAAAAGTGCTTCACCACAAGCGTGCAATTAACTCAATAAAAAGTGATTACAAAAACAAAACATGGCGTTGAGACAAAAGTTGATCTCCCAAATTTTTCAAACAGGAAACCCTTTAATTATGTTTTCATTAGTTACTTTATAAAAACAGTCCATTACCACATCGGACCATTGATATACTTTCTAGAAAGCAACATAAAATAAATGGCTCCCAAGGCAGCCTAATGAAGACAAACATTAAAAGCCATGCCACCACGATGACAAACTGAATACATGCATGTGTACCATGGAGACTTTCCCAAACTCTCGCCGCCCAACAAATAGTATGTCCACTCTAATCGCCCGAGAACACGCACAGCACGTGTGTTTGCTTATGAATGGAGGCAAAGGCTCTTCTCTAACTTCAAGAAGTGACTTACATGCAACTCGAAAGACAAACACACCGCCACCACAAAAGCAGCAGATTACTTGCAGCTTTCAGACTCATCGTTCATGAGTTATTCCAACATGCGCTCGGTATTCACCGCAGAAAGTATTTCAATTACATAAACTAAATCTAAGATAAATTTCGAAGACACAATGACGAATTGGCTATAACTTTCAAACCACAAACCAACGAATAAATAATAAAAGCAATTCGGAGCGGCAAGCGTATGCACATTACAGTGAACTACTTGACTCCTCACCTTTGTTTGAAATTAATTTATCATACAGTTTGTGGTCGTTTATTTAAGTTTTTTTTTCTTTGGGAGGAAGAATGAGGTAGGTTTAATACGAACCAATGCGTGATTTTTGCGGGATGTACATTTTTGTTATATATAGGATTAATTGTTTGGAGTGTAGTTGAGCAACAATATGAATTCTTGTGTTTCGTTAAGCCAGCTTTTCATCATCATTTTTTTTTAGTTGATGCTCAACTCTTGACATGACTCACCTCGCCAGCAACTGGTATGAGGTGTTGGACTAGGAGCGTCTTCACTGCCGTCTTTCTTACCGGCAAACAGCCTTAATCACCGTCCACTTATCTTAGCGCTCTGCTTTCTTATGGACTGACACCAAGTTATTCACTGCGGTCCCTGGTCAATCGTGTTTTCCTAAAATAAAAAACAACTTTCGTATTGAACATACGAAAAAACATTACGTTACGAAACAACGAAAATCTTACGTCATCGGACAGATGAATACCGTTGTTTAAAAATATTTTATCCACCCAGATTTATGAGAATCATTCCATTCCTATAAGAAATGTTGGCCAAAGATTGCTGTACGGATATACTGCCCAACATTCCAACTTTTATTTCTACTTGAAATTCTTCCGAATTCCCCCGAATTCCAACTTGTATTCTGACTTTAAGTTCTTCCTTGCAATAGTGCCAAACAAGTTTAAAAACCTTCCTTCGACATACATTGCCCATGCCATAACCATAAATGAGTTAGCAAGCAATTTCGGCTTGCATTCTGTCTTCTCAAAAGAAGTTTTTGAGAAATGTCTTCATTATCCGTGAACATCAGTTGAAACTTACACACCTTTGCGAAAGGACAAATTTCACTGGATTACTTTCCAAAGTCTGCAATATGAAAAACGTTTTTCACAAGATCTTCTTTCTACACTCCATCCGCATCGTTTTCCCTTTTTGTTTAAAGCTTTTCAAATTGTTCCTCCAAGCTTCTTTATTATTTCCCTCTACTCCGTCATATTTCTAAAAAATTGCTGATTAAAGTACGTCTGTGTCTTACATTCCAAGAATTTCAATGAATATAAATGCACTAGAAACAGAAAACATTGCAAAACACTGCTACAAGTTTATATTATTTCCTTGATCCCTGATCTTGAAACTTGTCACGACCTATTTAGAGTGTACAGCATTTCGCTGTTTTGTCTGCCACTCACTTCGAACGAAACGTCCGATTGCATGATGATTCAGAGTTAAATTTGATATGATAATGGTTGGATTTCACAAAGCGTCGGGAGATTTCGCGGATTAATTTCCGTAATCGCTTACTGAACTACGTAATGGGATTTTAAATGTCTCATTACTGGAATGATGGTACATTTCCTTCGTGGTAGCCATGGTTGTTTCCCTGGACATATAATTTATCGGTTCTTTTGCACTCACTTAACTAATAATTATACGTGAATGTATTTTATTCTGCACTTTAAACTTCGTTAGGAACTCTTTGCTTGGGGGGAATGAAACCGTTTGCTCCCGCACAACGCGTTCGCATTATTCCCGGAATGAATCATTCAAACGCAAGCTCCTGTACCCCCAATTGCAAGTTCTTAAAAACATTTGAAACTCTTAACCGAAAGGAAGTTTCTGAACTCGACGATAAAGTCCGAGAAAGGAATGGTGGATTAACAGACTTTTGAAAAGTTGCATCCTCAACCGATATTTAATGGTTTTGGAACGCAAGAGCTTCAATTACACAATTGCTTAAGAGTGCCTTTGATCTATTTATGTATGCGAACACTTGTCAGACTCCAGATTAAGCCTTTGAATCACGTTTGGAAAACCGCCTGACTGTACCAGAGTACAGCTTTTGATGAGCAAGAGTACGTGGTTTCAAAACCTTCTCTGTTGTCCTTTAAAACATTTTTGTGGAAAATGCAAACAATTGCTATGTCGTAGATGCGATTTGTACTAAGTCATGTCGTACCGATAACTTATTATCTAAGTAATGTGACGTCTTGAGAAAAGTAATCGTAAAAAGTTTAACACAGCAGTAAATTGATTCAAATCAAGGTAGATCGCCAAAGCAGTGTTGTTCAAATCAACATGTTCTCTGAAACCAGTCCGTGACAAAGGAGTTGACAAAGCTTAGGTCTTAGCAAGACTACTTAAATATGGTTGTTATTTTCTAAGAAACGCAAATTCGTTTCAATGCTGCGCGAACAGTTCAAGAAACATCACGACTGTTGAAAAAGCTTAACCTTATATCTTTAAAGTCTGTACCACCAAATATTAATATTTTCTAAGTTTCTAGAAAACATCATAAAGTCCATTATTAGACAGCTTTAATAAACATTTTGTTGGCTATAACTCCTTTTACAAATAGTTATGGCAAAGTCCCTAAGAGTTTGAAGTCTTATGATTCTTACAAAAAAAATAAAAATATTATATGCCACACTCATGCCAAATCTTTTACACGTGCATTTCTTTCATCAAATATCAAAACATTTGCGTGTGATACGTCTTTAAAACAACATTCCCGTTCCCAGCATTCCCCGTTCAATTTATTCATTACCCAATTTCCAAGAAAACTTCTTGAACTCGACAACCAGTTTCCATCTCTGAAGAATATTTAAGTCTGTTTACATTTATAAGCTGATCCATTGACATGGAGGTATTTTCTATCCCTTAAAAGCAGCAGCTTTCGGATGCTTACGTCATTGAGCATTACCCCGGAGCCAAATTTTCTTTAAACAAAATTCATTGAATTGTAAACAAGAAAGAGTATTATTCCAAAAATACGTTTACCTGAGCGTAAAAATAACTTTCAAAGTCTTCCCAAAATTAGAATATGAAAAGGAAGTAGTCCTTTTCAACGC
Source organism: Eristalinus aeneus (assembly GCA_955652365.1). Taxonomy (NCBI): domain Eukaryota; kingdom Metazoa; phylum Arthropoda; class Insecta; order Diptera; family Syrphidae; genus Eristalinus; species Eristalinus aeneus. The sequence continues at coordinate 124,397,846 of OY019130.1, read as the reverse complement.
AAAAAAATATATTACAGCCGGAGGCACTTGGACGCGGAAGCAGACAACATTCAAAATGCCACGAACGGTCTTCAATCGATTTTGAAGCTCCTAAGTGTTTTCGCTTTGTGTTTGTAAATGGATCCTGAAATACATTAGACTTCGCCTGGATGCCTGAGAAAAGTGTGCAGCCAATAAATAAATGCGATAAGGTCGTTTGTAAGGAGATAAGCTCCGCACATGAGTCACCTTTCGTTAAACCGGATATCGCCACCATTCATTCGTAAATGAGTTAGGTCTGTGCGGCTTATCGCCAGACATGAGGTGTTAATCTTTCTGCTGGGAAATAATCATTTATGTTGTGTTGAGAGATTTTGTTGTACTTGGGATGGTTACTGTCAGTAATTGACACTTCTCATAGTCACGTCCCCAAACCTTTAGTTTCTTGCTGCGAAACAAAAGACAATGACGGCTCTGACGTATATTTCAGCAGTTTTCATTGTACGTAATTATGTCCGCAACCCACATGTTTATCACCACTAGCGTAGCGCCACTCAATTAATTTCCTGTAACAGAAGGTTATCCTAATTCCCTCCATTCAAGGCAGAACATGATTGATGAACACACGCATAAAGTTGCCGCCCCACTCAAGTCCGACAGCCATTTGACATTTTCCCTTTGTCTGTCTGCAATACGTCTCTGGCACCGGAACGCTTGGGTTCTCTATACCCAAAGCGACTATCGCATGCCACCAGAGAATACGTAATTAATTTAATTAAAACACAAACTCTCCTAACTTCTCATTAAATCACTTAAGGTGGCGCACTTGAGTTCGCTAAAATCACACACTAACTTCTCATTCCACTCTAGCGACGGCAGCACTTCGTGAACAAGACGATAACTCGTATGACGACAGCGAGGAAATTACGAGAAAAATGCGAAAAGGCATATTTAGCGGCACATGCATCCAACGCACGCTAAAAAGAGACGACAGTCGCTTGTGAAGAGTTGTGCGAAAACAAAATGCATTTTGTGGGGCTTCTTTCATAGACAGTTCGCTCCCCTTATGCGTTGTCAAACAAAATGTATTTTTTACTTTATTTTGGGTAACATCGCTATTTTCGAAACCGAATAGACGAAAAATACTACTCGAAATAGCTCTAACAAGACGGGGGTCACACACTGGCACAGACAAGCAACCAAAACAAAAGATTGTGTGTAACAAACGCACGACGACACAACGACAACGACGACAACAACAGCAAGAAACGAGGCCAAGCTGTTATTAATATGTACTGGCAAAGGGGGGAGCGAAACAGTGAAGTTTAAAAACGTTGGGAACATATTCAAACGACGTGTCAATTTATTTGGACCCAAAGGGGACAAGGTTGACATAGAATAGTGGCCTTGACATACGATCATTAATTATCTATCAATGCCAAATTTTTTGTGAATCTGTGGGATTGAGATTGGAGCCTTTGTAGATCCACAAAGAAAGCAGGAACTATGGAAAGGGCTCGTGGTCATATTATTTAAGTCCATTGTTTGCGGGCGATAAGATAAGGCATACAAGGAAAGGAAGCTCTCGTATACTCCACTTACACCCAACATAACCTAATGAGTTCGAAAATTAGTGAGCTGATAACATTGTCTGGAGAATTTCGCTCACCAACTCGCACAAAGTAATCGACTATCAGCCCCGTAAGTGGTTACATTGTGACAAAAGACTCAGACACGCTTGACCTAAATGTTCATCGACGTACACCTAGACCGATACCTCTCCTATCATTTCACCACATTTCATCATTCGCTCCGTATTCCAGAAGTGTAAGACCAATGGACAAGAGTTAATTCAACCGCCTCAGACTTCTCGTAATTACTCACAATTCTTCATCTCGACACAAATAGATCTTTGCTGCCTTATCCTATCAGTAGACCACAAGTGAACAACAAACAAGCGATATTACCTGAAATGCAAACAGCACTTAATCAAAAACGAAACAAAAAGCAAAAACAAGCAGAAAAGAACGACTTCATCAACACTAAACCGTGTGTGAAATTGTAGTCTCTGATTCGCTCACACAGACCCACACAAAACCTTTGCTGATTCATACCGTTTTGCGCCGTAGATTAACCTCTTTTTTGTGTTGTTTTTTTTTTTTTTTTCTTCGACTTCGAATTAATTATTTCCAGCCCGTCTGTAATTGTTGGTCTATGAAATCCCCTCAAGCTGTGATTTTTGTATACGTAAACAAAACTTCCCCGACAAGCGACTCTTCGTTAACCCTACCTGCTGGACAGCTTTTCGCGCCTACTGTTCTCTGCACATACTCGCTCCTTACAACTCGTGTCGTAGGCTTCGTTCTCGTATTCAATTTTGTGACAAGAAAGACAGCAAAAAAAAAATCACAAACACACAATTCTCTTGGAAACGAAATTCCGAAAGCGATAACACACAGAATCCGCCTGCGAATTGGGTTATCGGGTTACTGCTTCGAAAACAGTATTCATCTTTCTGGTATCACACAGAGAGCGAGTTATGCAGTTTTGCAAAGGGAAGTGAGGGTGGTGATCTTTGTTTTGTTTTTGTATTTACCTTGGGTTTGTTCAACCACTTTCGAAACGTATCCATTGTGGGGTGTCAAGGGGGAGAAGACAGCAACAAAAATGACGAAGACAACAACGACGTCAACTGCAGCAGCAGCGCAGACCTTGGTGCTTCTTGCTCCTCCGGGCGTTCCTTATGTTCTCTGGAATATTTTCCACTTTCTTTGATTTCTTCCTCAAACAAGAATGGAATGACTGAATTTCACAAGCACACACTCGATTAATTATAAATTTCCTCTTCCTTTAACAATATTTTTTTCCCTTTTTTCTTCAATTTGAATTTTCTCTTCGTTCACTTGCTGTGAGACTTCTATTTTGTTTTTTCGAACACTTGCATCACACAATCAAAACAATGGGGTGAAAAAAAAAACAAAAATAACAAAACTTGCACAACAGAAAATCTATCGTTTCCACTCCGATTTCGGTCGGAGTCTCAGCAATAGCAGCGACAGCAGCAGCAGGAGCGTACCACACGACAACGACGTCGACAGAACGAAAAACTATTTTCACTCATTTGTGCTGCGATTTCACGGATTATCGCAGTTATCTATGAATATTCTCACAAACTAATTTGTGATTGAGCACTTTTGTGATTGGAATTTGCGTTGAATTTCCTGTGTGAAATTGAATATTTGTTTTGATTTTTTTTTCTCTCAACTCCGTTCGAAGGCAATCGGGAACGTAAAACGAATTCTCACATCAAACGACTGCGACGAGCACGAATGAACGTCCGAAACAAAACAACGCACACGACCATATCACGTTCCGTCTGACTGTAGTTTGTGATTGGATTGTGTTCGTTCTGTCTTCTTTTGGCAACAGCAGTTGTGAATTCAAAACACAAAAGAGAACGGCACAACCACGACGGTGCGCTGCGTTGCGATGCGATGGTTTCGGAGTCAACGAAGTTAGAATGGAATGGCGATAAATGAGGTGAATTATCGATAACTTCGATATGTTTCTTAGGTTATGTGTACATCTTTTCAAAATAATTAAAATAAAATTGTTTTCATAAAAATAACCTACGGGAAGCGTATTTAAATGGAATCGGATAAAAAATTGCTACACGACCCTAACTTTTACTGTCGAAAGTGTCTGTGTAGTGTTCCTGTACATGTACCTACACTGAAATATCTTAATCGTGTCTATGAAAATAAGCTTTGGACATTAAAATGGAATGCATTGAAAATCACTGATTAAGACTCCAAATAGCTTTGTTAAGTATTAGAACTTCAACATTTCGTTTAATTAAAGTGGAAGTAATTCTAATTCAAAAACGAAACATTGTTCGGGACTACCGATGCGTCTGTTTGCACTATAAAAACTTTTAAAATAATTAATTAGGTCAAATATTTCCCCGTTAATGGGTTGTGATATACACTCAATTATCTTTTTATGGGAATCTTTTTTATGCGGTTTAATTCTGATTTTTTTGTACAAGATTTTGAAGTTATGCGTTGTTTTTCTATAGTATTTTGTATGGGATTCCCCTTTTTAAATATTTCTTCTATCCAGAGCAAGCAAACAATAGTTACATATGCTCAATGCTATTTGTGTATGAGTGATGATAATGAATACGCGCCAGTTCATAAAAGGTTGCGGGTGTTATCAGAAAGTGAAGAAAATGACTAAATATAAAATTTTTATTAAACTACTAATTAAAGTAATGTGAAATAAATATATTTAATTAGAAATAAAGTAATGTTATGTATTTGATTTGAATTTACCAAAACTTTATACTCTGCTCAAAAATTCTCAGGTATCCTCATTTTTTATTAGTTGATATCGACTTTTCTTTGCGATTTTTTGGTCCTATGAACTTTTAAAAAATTTTGGAACGTAACCCTAATTATATAATGTAATTAATGTCTTTTTTACATGATTTTTTGGTTTTATGCGTTTTTGAAAATATTGGAACACATTCCTTCTTTTGCACTACATTAGTGTATTTTTTTATGCGATTTTTTTTGTGCGGTTAGTTTTGGAACGTATCTACCGCATAAAAAGATAATCGAGTGTAATTTTTATATCATTATCTCACTAAATTTGAGGATATTGATAAGTTCACGCTTTCATCCCATCACTTACCCAAACCGAAGGGTAAGGTTCGGGTGATTTCCCTGAAAATATTTAAATGTGTTAAAAATACTATGCTTAAAAAAAACAAACCATCGACAAATTTGTCTGTAACGTAGATTCATAAATTACTTGTTCTAGCTACTCGACCATTTTTAACACTGGTTTCAATGGAACTATGACACTCTGTTAGATATTTGTAATTTACATCTATTTATTGACATTTTGCAAAATCTTTATTTGTGACCCCTTTAATAATCAACTGAAAGTAAGGAATAGTACGCAATCCATATTCGCGAATCAAAATGTATGCATATACGGAACATATGCGTATACGGAGCATATGACTACGTTTAACAAAGAGGTAGAAAACTCAGTGTTTGTTCTTAGCTGGATCACTTATGATTTCTTTCTTTCACTTGTCAGCTGCATCACTTCTTCTGATTCCTTTCTTTCTCTTGTCAGCTGGATCACTTCTGATTTCTTTCTTTCTCTTGTTAGCCTCAGGGGCCGAGATGAATGGAAAAGAAGACGCACAGCTTCATTGCTGATCGAACAGTTGATTTCCCTGGCTATTCAAGGACATTTTTTTACGAATTGTTGTTGGATATATTTGTGAATGTATAAGACGAAAATAACGCTATCAAATCGAATCCAAGCGTGGGCAATGAGGAAACTGTGGATTTTCTATCCTTACGGGTCCCTGTTCAGAAAGTAGTGAATGGCGACTTTGCAAGTCTCCGTTAAGATCCAGTCGAAAGTCATGAAGTTTCTTTCTTTTACGGATACGCTCATTTAAGCGCAATAGACGTTACATTTTGTTTTAAATAAACAGAATTCGCAGCATGTTCCACTATATTTCCCTTGAGATAGGTTTACGTTAATAAGAGTAAAACATTATGCCTAGACGACAGAAGAATCATATACACCTTATTTAAGGCAAGTACAATAATAACTTCAATGAAGTATATTTTATACATATGTTCTTTTTACTATTTCCATTAGAATTTTTTTTCCTTTTAGACTAAGTATCGATCATTGCTGCAGACTCCTTAATTAATGACGGCTCCAATTCAGCTATTAGGCAGAATGTTTCACTCAATTTGGACGATGATAGACAAGAATTCCGTCACCCCGACGTAGACGAGGTGAAAATAGCAACATCGAAACTGAAGTCGAACAAAGCTGCTGGAGCGGACGGACTGGTCGCAGAACTATTTGAAGCAACAAGAGATGATCTGGTTGGACGCATGCACCACCTCATCTGTAAGATGTGTTCGGAGGAAAGCATGCCCGAAGAGTGTAATCTCAGCGTCGTTTGTCCGGCCCACAAGTTAACTGCGCCAACTATTGGGAAATTAGCCTTCTTAACATCGCATACAAGATCATCGCAGTATCTGAAACCGTTTGTCCATAACTTGATTGGTCCCTATCACTGTGGTTTCATGCCAGGGAAGTCCAAGATAGGCAGGATCTTACCTTTCCATCAAATCCTGGAAAAAAACACAAGAAGTGCAAATCGACACTCACCACCTAATCGTCGATTTTAAGGCCGCATGTAACAGTAGCGACGAGCTATACATGCACATAGAGACGAGCTATACCATATATACATACTGTCATGTCTAGTTTTGGCATTCCTACCAAACTCGTCAGATTGCGTAGTATGACGATGGAGAACTCTAGTTGCTCCGTCAAGTTCGGTAACGAACTCACCGAGACCTTCAATGTCAAATAAGTTTTTAAGCAAGCCGTCGCACAGCCATTGGACTTTTTCAACATCATCCTCGAGAAGATCGTGCACAAGTCAACACCAGAGGCACGATCTTCTAAAATTCAGTTCAATTGCTAGCTTACGCTGATGACATTGACGTGATTGGACGAACAGAGAGAGCCGTCAACGAAGCGTTTGCTAGCATGGTGGTTAATGAAAACAAAACAAAGTACATGCTGTCATCAAGAAAGGACACACAACATCGACGTCTTGGACAGGGAGTTAAACTAGGCAGCAGAAACCTCGTCTACCTCGGCTCCGCGGTAAATAGGGAGAACAACACCAGTACCGAAATCAAACGCAGAATCACTTCTGCCAATCGCTGTTTCTATGGGCTCAAGAGGCAGTTGAGTAATAAAGCCCTCTCTCGAAGGATTAAGCGCGCTTTATATAACAGCTTAATCATCCCAGTCCTACTCTATGGCGCGGAAATTTGGTCGTTACTTAGAGTGGATGAGGAAACCCTTAGTCTATTCGAGAGAAAAGTATGCGTACGATTTTTGGTTTATTATTGTGATGCGATTTGTTTGCGTTGATGGGATCTGGAGGAGAGGATTTAACGACGAACTCTATGGGCTGTACAGTGACATGCGTCTGGTCAAGAGTCTTCGGATACAACGCTAAAAATGGCACATACAAGTGAAGAAGGACCTCAACCAACTTGGAGTCTGCAAGTGTGGAGACAGTTAAAGAAATATAGTGCTGGTTGGAGAGGCATGTTGTTTGAGGCCCAGGTCCACTCCGGACTTTGGCGGTATAAGAAGAAGAGGAATACCAAAGGCTGATTATTTAAAGGCTATAGAAAAGTTTAAAAAAAAAACACACATACAATTCAGAAATATGCATGAAATCTTTGTTTGAGTCGATAGTACGGTCCATCTAATTTATTGTTTGAAGATTATTTCATGCAAATATTGACCTTGACTGCGCCTCAAATGGTCCATCCGCTTAGTAAAATTTTGACATACTCTTTCCAACATTTCGGCCGGTATCTCACGAATAAATGCTTCAACGTTGTCTTAAAATGCGTCAATTGAAGCGGGCTTGTCTGTATAGACATAAGCTTTAACATAGCCCCACAAAAATAGTCTAAGGCCGTTAAATCGCACGATCTAGGCGGCCAATTGACCGGTCCCGAACATGAAATAAAATGTTCACCGAACTCGTCTCTCAATTAGTCCATTGTTGCGCGTGCTGTGTGGCATGTGGCACCGTCCTGTTGAAACCACATGTCGTGCAAGTCAAGCTCTTACATTTTGGGCAAAAAAGTTGGATATCATCTAACGGTAGCGCTCCCTTCATCTTTGAAGAAGTACGGTCCAACGATGCCACCAGCCCATAAACCGCACCAAACTGTGACTTTTTCTGGATGCATTGGTAGCTCACGCAATGCTTTTGGCTGATATTCACTCCAAAATCGACAATTCTGCTTATTTATGTACCCATTGAGCTGAAAATTAAACTCACCATAAAATAGAAGAAGCGCGCGATGAACGTTCTTAACAGAGCACGCATTGTGATAATCAAATTCAATAATTTGCAAGCGTTGTTCGATTGTAAGACGATTCATGGTTAAATTATAGACCAAATTGAAGATGTTTGACTGTGAAACAAAACACGATACGGGCGTCAACTGTTTAAACCAGTAACCAGTTGCCAAAAAGATAATAGCTAAAAAATCACAAATCATACAAGGAACTAAACCTTTTTCGCGATGATTGCAAGTCCACCCAGTGCCTAAATGATTTCCTCCTGACTCGATATTTATTGAAGGCTTCAATGAATTGAATAACTGACTTTGGACAATAGATTATCACAATATAACAGACGTCCATTTTCTCTAACATTCTTTCAACAGCACAATATCGATGGGTGCTATTGAAAACCGAAATCCAAATCCTTGACCGGTTTGGAATGGCCCTTGTTATGTCAAAAAATTGCAATTGTCGGTATTAATCAAACTTTACCATCCTGTTTAAAAATTGTATTTTCTTTATATTAAAAAACACAAACAAAAAGAACTGAATAACAAAATATTTACAACAATATTACAACACAAATAAATTTCTCTTACAGACTAGTAATCTCTGTTTGCGGATCCTCATTTTGGTCTGTCCTGCTCTTGTCTGCGCCATTCTTCGCACCATCCTCAAGGGCAACATCCTTTTTGCCCTTCTTTTTCAGCAATATGTAACAGATCCTGCAATGAAATGCAATGTTAACCCTGTCGTAACCTCAGAATTTTTCAATTTCTTACATAAATACGATCACATTTGGAATATAGAATAGCTCGCTGAACAAAAATATCGCTCCTGGAAAGGTGTCTACCGCCTGAGTGTAGACGTAGCTGTACAGAGGGGGGAAGATGAATTGTGCAATGGGATCAGAGACGCCAAAAATGGCAAACATTCGACTCAGCTCGTCGCCTTCGACTATGCTCGAACCAATCGTCTTTATTGCGATGACGCGAAGACTCACAAACATTTCTACCACACCCGCCGCGTAGAATCCTATGGAATCCCTGGCAAAAGCCTTCAAATTTGGTTAGATTCGTAGGCGGAGTGCTTGCAGGATGCTGTACTTACAAACATTGGTCTTGAGATCACGATACACAGAGCTGACAGAATGCCAATTGATGAATCAGACAACTTCAAGATTTTACTGAGAATTGCAGTTCCAATGAACGTTCCTAGAAAAGAAGGACAGGGTTTGAGCAATAAAAACCGGATCGTATGCAAGGATACAACTCACCTAGAATCGACATCGCAGAGGAGAAGGTGTTGTAGAAACTGTACTGGTTGCCGTTCCAGTTCAGCTTGATAAGCGCGTACCTGTACCAGTACTCAGCTTCAGCTGCATGAAGCGATCAATTTATATCTTCGAAAATCGAACTTTTTATTTTGAAATTACCTGCTGATGGACCAGTTGTTAAGAAATATGCAAGAATAAGGGCGATAAGAAGGGCTTGACCATAATTCGGCCTCTTCTGCAGAGGCATCTTCAAGCACTCAATGGCAAGAGTGGGGTCAAAGAACTCTGCCAAGCATGATTTAGGTTTCTTCTCATCCAAATCGCCGGAAATTGCCTCGTCCAGTGCAGCCATCACCGCCCGATTCCCGTTCACCTCTGACGGTTCAACAATCTCAAAGCCAGGATTATCAGTGCCCTCTACTTCTTCTGTTGGCTTTGGAACATTCTTGGACTCGTCCACAAAGAAGAGCATATAGAAAAAAGCAATCAACTGGAAAATCCAACTTGTCGCAAAAGACCCTAAAATCAGCACAATATAGATTCACTTCGTTAGCCGAGAATATTTGAATTTAACTCACAGACGTATCCCAGTTTTTTGTACAGGACTCCACTGAACGGCAGTCCAATAAAGGGAACACAGTTCAGGAACATTGCGAATATTCCAAACCTGTGAGAATCAATCGATTGTTTAAAGGATTGCAAAGGACAGCTCTAGTTCGTACCTGAAAACCCTGTCTGGTTCTGGTGTTGCAGCGGTGATAAAGCTGTAGACAGCCATCAGCACGAATGTCAGTCCTCCAAACATTGCGGGAACGATTGCTTCGACATACGCTCCAAACTCCATGGGAATTGCATCGAAGAAGATTGCAGATATAAAGAGCACTGTTGAAGGAAGTTCCTTAAAATAATTTTGGGAATATTAAAAGGAAACGACTTACAAAAGAAAGAAAGACCCTCTCCTATGAGGGGCACCAACATGCATGGTTTTCGTTTGTTGTATCGATCGCTCCAGCCTCCAGCGAAGAGAATCACAATGAAGGGGAATATAGCAGCTGAAAAGAAGTGACAGAAATGTTTTAATTGGTGGATAATTAATTGAAAATTATGCCTAACCATTGACTAAAACCGTAGTTTGTACTTTGTGAGGGACATGATGGCGGACCTGGGAGGAATCTCAAGGTTTTGCTAAAAGATGCAGAATATCAGTAGCATTTCCAACACGCAAACACACATATACAGTGACTCTGTTCGCTTTTGTACAAAAGGGGCTAGTCAGTGCGTTAGGATTGCAGTTGCAAGTGGATTTGTGACGCTTAGCAAATGAACATGTTAAAGAGCGTGAAGAATTTCGTAAGTTTGTTTTATTACAATTTGTGGTTCTGCTAGGGCCAGATGTTTTTATTTTTACAAGTTCGCACAATTGTGACTGACACCTGACCATAGTTAACGTCTAAGTATTCATTGTGTTTAAAATAGACTTACTTTGTTAACACCCTATTCGTTTTGATTTCCATCTACTCGATCAATTTCTGGTAGTGTTCGTGGCACCTTAAGTTTGACAAATGGATAGAAGTTGGGTGGTACTAGCTTTGCGGAATAGCTTGGCTTTAATTTTGGGAGCATTCCGAGAACAGCGCGAAAGCCCGTAATGCCAAAACTAAGAAGCTTCTCATTACAATATCGACTCTTTGACGCACAGCATACTGCATATAACGTGTCAGTTTCAAAGATTTTTTTGCCAGTTTGGCCAGTTTGTGAGAATTCATAATCTCTAATCGAAGAAGACTGCTGATTTTTTTTTATCTGGAAATAACTAGTTTTGATGGGAAGCTTTCATCCTAGGCTTTATTTTAAAAAGCTAGTCACTCAACTTAAGTCCAGGTTGGAAGCCCAATTTGAAGCCTAATCTTTTCGATTGAGCAAGACTTCAATTTGCATTGTTTTACCTTCTTCAAAACTCCGATAGTCTTGAATGGCTTTGAGCAGTTGAAGCACTAATTGAAATTTCATGCTTTTGAAGCTCAAATCAACTTGGATTTCAAAAAACTTTGTATGCTAATATGTGGTCAGTAAGATTAATTAGGCAAGGTTTAACATAGGCATTCGCAAGGCTCGAACCCACCTTGGGACTACCCACATTTTTGTTCAGGGCCATGGACCAGTATTTGAGTATGAGCGCTTCAATGCAGTTTATCCCAACGTCCAACAAAAAAAAAGTTCAACTATAAGACACTTTTTTCAAATTATTGACTAGTAACTTACTAATTATTTTGTATGCTCGGTTTGATTGCAGGTCCATTGACCATATTTCATAATTCTGTGGCAGTCAGAAACCCTTGTTTTTAATGGACTTAGCTCACAAATGGTCTTCTGTTATATTTTCATACGCCAAGTTGAATAAAATTGGTATGTGCGTAAAAAAAACTCTAAAACTCCTCGAAGATCACACAAAACTTCTTTTCCTTCTTTGTTTGGCACTACAGTCGGAGGTGGACCTGGGCCTCAACCACATTGCCTCTCCAGATAGAAAAATCTGTCGTAAGCTGACTCCAATCGCGAATTCTAAGTGTGCGGCGCCTCAGTCTAGGCAGTCCTTCTTTGCGTTGTCCATAGCTTGTATTCGAATACTTTTCGGACCAGAGTAGCAGTGTCCATACGCTCTACGTGGCCTAGTGACCTTAAGTGTTGAATCTGAAGACTCTTGACCAGACGCCATGATGCCCGTAAAGTTTATCGTTGAATCTTCTCCTCCAAATGACATCAACGCAAACAGGACCAAAAATCGCACGCAGAATTTTTCTCCCGAAAAGACTAAGGGCTTCCTCATCCGTTTTTAGTAATAGTCAAGTTTCCGCGACGTATTCGTAAAGCAGGACTGGGATAATCAAACTGTGATACGAAACCAGCTTTGTCTTTCGAGAGAGGACTCTATTACTCAATTGACTCTTAAACCCAAAGAAACAACGATTGGCAGGAGTGATTCTGCGTTTGATTTCGGTACTGTTGCTGTTGTCCCTATTTACCACGGGTCAGAGGTAGACGAAGTTCTTGATAACCTCGAAGTTTCTGCAGCCTAGTGTAACGCTCTGTTCGATACGTCGATGTTGTGCGTCTTTTCTTGATGACAGCATGTACTTTGTTTTGCCCTCATTAACCAACAGACCCACTTTAGGTGCTCCCGATTCAATGCCAGCAAACGCCCCATTGACAACTCGCTGTGCTCGTCCAATCACGTCAATGTCATCACCGTAAGCTAGCAATCGAACTGAGTTTTGGAAGATCGTGCCTCTGGTGCTGACTTGTGAGTTACGCACGATCTTCTCGAGGATGATGTTGAAGGAGTCACATGACGTGCGTCGCCTTGTCTAAAACTTTTGCCAGTTCTAACAACTAATGAATTTTTTTATGTGAAATCTGGGACAGGCGTCGATGGCAGTATTGCCTACATAAATAAAGAACTTGAAATCATGAGCAAGTTTACAAAACTACCACTAAATGCTTCTGTTGAAAAATCGTGTTAATAGCGTCTATTAGTTTTTTTTTCTCTAACTTGGAAAATACCTGTAGAATCGTTTATTTCAAAACAGTGGCCACGTAAGAAGCAGGTATAAAGTTTGGATGCCATTCGTATGAAAATTTCAAGCTCTTCATTTTCAATAAGTGCATTAATTCAACATTAAGTTTGAATGGACACTTATTTCGATTGTTTTCGAATTCAAATTATCCTAATACTTGAAACGAGTTCTTTCGCATTGTCTATGAAAGCTATTCGCAAAGAAACCATCGTTAATCCTTGTCGGATACGAATATTCATTGGAAGCTTACGCCGGTTGGAACAGATTTAATATTTTGAATCCAATGTTAAAAATCATATCCTTCGGAATTTCGCATTTGATTTTTTTTTTTAAATTTGATCATCTTCCCTTAAGTCATGCACCAAGTTCATTAGCAACAACTCACTGTCTCTATTTCTAAATAACACTATTTACTCAATTTTGCTTCAAAATTGATTCTTTAAATAATTCCTACTTCTGTACATTTCTATTTTTCTCTCTGACTGATAATGACAGCATATAACATTTAACGATAAAACTGTGAATATCATAAACTGCGCATTTTGTACACCCACACGCAGCTAGGTCATGGGCGCACACAAATAGATGGCATGCTGCAAGCAGATGTTTCAGCTGAATAAGTAATCAATGCGAAACTACCGCAAATAAAAGCTTCAATTGAGATGTTCATATCCGAAAGGTGACGTATCCCACAGCAACCGAAACCTGCTTCAACGTGTGCACCAAAGCAAAGCCGACACAATGCTGACATAATATCTGTTTGATAATGTTTGAGAAGATAATGTAGTTAATTTGTTGATTAGCTCAATGGCGTGCGGTCTGGTGTTCATAGGGAAATGTGAGTCGGTGTATGGAAATTAATTTTTATCCGTTTATAGCCAATTTGAGACATCTTAAATGAGGTTTTTAAGAGACGATGTGCATTTTATTCTATAGATTATTTTGTCACGTAAAAGGCAGTGCAGTGTAAAACAAAGTTGCGATCAGTAGCAAAAGAGTGTTAGGTAAAAACGACTTACATGTACACATTGTAAGCTGTTGCCTCGTCGCTTTGGCTTCAATATGCAATTATTTTCCCATGAAGCGAACTTTAAATGGAAGATCACAAATTTTGAAAATACTTTGCTTCGAACATGTAGCTTGCAGCTGAAACAATGCAAACTTCATTTCTGTCGCACTATAATTTTGAAATCATTTTTATGATTGTTCTGTTGGTTGAACTACGAAAACTAGTAAAAGAAGGAAGCCTCTTACTAATTACAAATCGCTGTACAAGATTATTGCATTTGTCTACCAATAAATTCCATCAATTTAAATTCCCGCATAGCCGTGGCGTAGTGGGTAGAGTGCGACGCTCACACGCCGAAGGGTGTAGGTTCGATTCCCAGCTCAACACCAATTTTTCGAATTTTTCACGGCACCACTTCTTTCGACCTGCTGACAACACTCAAAGAGTAATAACTGTCTAAGAAAGCTTCTCAAATTTCCCCGTTCGGAGTCGGCAAAAAACTGTAGGTCCGTTCTGCTCGTGAGAGAACAGTAGCGCGCACAACACGAGCAGTTGATGAGCAAGCTAGGCCCTGGTCTCCCTTTGGACTGTAGCGCCAACAATTATTATTATAGCCGTTTTTAGAGAACAATTGAAGGTAAATAGTGTTCTAATCGAAAGTTTTTTGAATAAGAAAGCAACAGTCCGGACCTAAACCTCAACTTATATGCCTTTTCAGCTAAGATAGTCTCTTGGTACCTGCCTCAAATTTGGTATACATATTTTAGAATATGACTAATCAAAATGCTTAAAAAATGCAGATTTCTGCCTTCTGCTGCTTTGTCTGGCAGAAAATGATTTGACGCCAATTGTCGAAGTGCCGCAAGTGGAGGCAGCTTGCAGTTTATTGTCAACAAAAGAACAAATTTATACAGAAGCAGTTTGTGAAGTTTCATTTTAGGCTACGGAAGAGCTTTCATATCTGTATTTCCATGCGCGACGGGAATTTTAAGGTCAAGGACCTATCCATAGGGGGGCTGAATCCCTTTGAAAGGACCTATTCGACTGCAATTATCTCAAAGACAAACACAACCAAAAAACCTTTTTCTTTTCAACAACGGAAGGATCCACGGCGGAGTCCTCACGGCGGTGATTGAATGTCGGTTTCTCCCATTTCCCTCGAATCCTGCAAACTGGCAAACTACAGTCTTATTCGCCTATATGTAACTTTGGGCAACTAAAACGACACTTTTTTCGATATTAAACACTTATGTTTAAAGACGAATATCGTAAACAAATTGAACAGAAGTAGTAGTAGTAAGTCGTTAATAGAAAATATTACAAGTTCATGCATCATTATCGTCATTACATAGTAAATCATCACTTTGCAAGAAAATACAAATTACAACTAAAAATACCTCTATGATGAGTGCTGTCACTTAAGTCACGTCATTGAATGTTTCACTCATTCTATTAAGAAAAGTAAACATTTGCTGTTGTCTGCTAGATGAATAAACACAGAAAACTTGTTTCTTCGGCTTAAATAAGAAGAATATGATTAAATACTTGTGGCGTAGGATGACCTTAAACTTTCATTCCATTACGTAAGTCGAACCGTCAAAGAAAGTGCGTACAATTGATTTGGGCTTACATTTGAATGTGTACGCAGATGTTTGGTGTTATTTGTGCGATCATTAGCATTGTGGGCTAGTAAATGTGAAGAACAAAATATGGGGTAACCTCAAGAGACGTTCAGAGAATGTATCAGCCGTGTGAACCTTTTTGAAACGGAATTCATCCTGCTTTACTGAATGAGACATTTTTACGAAAACATTTCATAGTAAAATGTACCCCTTGGGTGTTGTCAGCAAATTCAGTTCAGTGCCAAAACTGCAAGAGTTCCCCATCAAGATAAATTAACCTCACAATTAGCTTTGCAGACTGTGGCTGGCCTTTCAAATGTTCATATGTCAATATCATAAATTCAATAATTAATGTAGATGTAGAAAAAGGTGCTTTTCAAACAAGTTCTAACACTGTCAATTCGAGTTGATATTGTCAGATGTACTGCCCGACAACGCATAACATTTTGAAACATCCCATATCAGCAGTACGCGCAAATCCTTGATATCAAGGGAGTGCTCTTAAGATAGATCACAAAGGATGACAACGCGAAGGCTGAAATCCTCACCAATTCCGTAGTTTGATTTATTCGCACAAAAAGCCAAGAAGAATAGCAGACGACAACCACGAAACAAAGACTTACAAAGGCAAGGGCTTATATTGCTTGAATTTCTTATTTCGTTTCAGCGCCATAAGCGAAATGGATCGGTAGACTCAAAGAAATAATAAGTAGAGTAAAGAAGATAAACGATTTGGGTGTCGCGCTCCATTAAGTCATACTCATGTGACCATTCCATGCAACATTGACAACAAAATGAACAATTTTTAATTCTATGGCGCTACACGGTAAAGTAGTTTTTGTCAAAATGGATACACCGATATTTTTGTGCCTTTTAGTTCAAATGTCTTTACAACTGTACCCGGGAGTCTTAAGTTATTTGTACAATAAACTCTGAGGAGTTTTGTGTTGAAATTTTTCGGATTTCAGAAACACATAAAATTCAAGTAAACAAGCGAGCGAAATCAGAAATCCACGCGTGTGTAAACATATTTCCCCTAGAAAGAACGTAAACAGACTGAGATTTTCCTGCCTATCAACTAAATAGATACCTCCCGCATATCTCTCAAAAACACATGCGATTCAGAGATTAGAGCACGAACAAATGTTATTCAACAAATTAACACTGTGTTCCATCTTTTTCAACTTATTTTCCGGTTCTGCAGGTTTTAAAGTGAGTTTCGAATAAATCTTCATAATAATTTGCATTCCGGTATATTGGCGAGAAAGGTTAAAAAAAAAGCAAAAATGTGCGATCAAGATTTTCCGCAGAGTTTCTCAAATACGCATTTCGAAAACCGCTCATCACAGTGTCCGAGCACAAAAAATTAACTTCCGCACTCTGCTGGTTATTTATGCAACTATCCAGACCCAAAGAAACACTTCACATACTCCATACACATACAGAGTGCTCCTCAACCAGTTTTGGTCACCGCTACTCAAACGCAGACCCTCCATCGCTCGGTCAGTGCTGATGAACTTACCGATTGGTGCTCGAATTCCGGTTACTTGCGCACTAAGTTTCTGTGCGTCACGCTCAGCCTTGCACACGGTATAGTTGAACATCGGCGACAGCTCCGTTACATTCCACAGCGACCCACTGCCCACCTCAGTGACGTTCTCGAAGTCCAGACCCTCGCAGTCGATGCCATACTCGTCCTTGTCCAAAATTGTTGTGCAAACCACATCGCTGTAGTTGTAGTTGACCCTACACGCCTGCGGAAGGGGCAATTAATTTCACAGCGCGCACACTCTTAAGGTCAGCATCGCCAAACCTTTTCCAATGGGAAGTTCTGCACAGCCACTGCGTTCAGCATGCTCGGCATGATGTAGAAGAACATATAGGGCTCGATGTTGATGTACTTCCGGTAGGCCCAAAGCTTCTTGAATATATTTTCCTTTTTCTTCGGCACATCGCTCGTGACGCCCTCCATAGTTACGGTCCGTGCAAACAAAAGACGCCTTCGATACTCAGCCTCAAGCCAGCTCGCAGTCACAACGCTATCAAATCGACAACAGATCTCGGAGAACTAATCACATGGGGAACTCCGAGCCGAGCTCCGAGTCCACCAGCATCTTCTTTTGTCTGATTAGTGGAAAAACTGGAATCCGAAGAATTAAATTCCATCGGGCTAGT
The DNA here is from genome assembly GCA_955652365.1 of Eristalinus aeneus. Lineage (NCBI taxonomy): Eukaryota > Metazoa > Arthropoda > Insecta > Diptera > Syrphidae > Eristalinus > Eristalinus aeneus. The sequence continues at coordinate 124,380,278 of OY019130.1, read as the reverse complement.
GAAATTCTGTATTTGTTTTATTTTTGGCAGAAAACCTGTTCCGCCGCCAAACCGAAATTAGAATTAATTATTCGGCTTTGGGGAAACAACACAACCTAACCCGGGCTGGTTCAAACGGTGGAAGCTATTATGACACGACGCCTATGGAATCTCGAGGCGCGTAGTCTCTGCGGCATGCGATTGAAACGCGTGAGGTCGGATCGGGTGTACGTGGGGCACCAATGACAGTGTCGATGAGCAATTTTGATTCAATCAGACACATCAATTATTCGGAGTGCAGCGTGCTTTGGGGGAGACGGGCTCGTAGACGAGCGTAGTCGATGAGTGAATGTCATGTCTCGTAGATCACGCCAAGATCGATAATGGTCAGTTTATGGGACTTTTATGGATTGTGTTGTGTGCAAATGTTTTGTATTCTGTAGGCAGATCGGTTGTTTGAATTATAGGCAGACACGGCAATCTGACTTTTAGCATCCTAGGCTCACGACAATCTCTGAGCAATCGCAGGCAGAAATCATTGATCTTCAAAAACCTGCTATTGGCGGAGGAAACGAGTTCCGAATAAGGCACCAAGTTCACAAGCTAACGTTTGTCTGCCTGCGTTGAGTGTCAATTTAATTGCTCAGTCGTTTATCAGATTTCACGGAAATTCGTGGTGAAAAAGAGCTTGTCAACATTCCTTTTTGAGCAGTGTGGTTTCTGCTAATTTGAGTTTTTTGTGATGGATCGTGGATTGAGGGGCAATTTGATGATTTTGGTGGGCGGTGTAGGGTTTAAGTTTTTTGATGTAGGTGTATGGGTCTTAGGCTGACGTCTCTTTTGAGTGTGTAAATCAGTTGAAATGCTCGTTTGCAACAAAAGGGGGGATATACGATGCTTACATATAATTGAGTTAACCTCCTTGTTTTACTATCATTAGTTCTGTTCTAAATAATGAAAGGAGACGGAGGAGAAAATCAATAGGTGCTCAATATTTAAGGGGATTGTAGACTTGGATTTGAAACACCAGCGACAAGAAATACAAAATTGTCCGGATATGTCCCCGCTTATAACCTAATACGTATGTATCTACTCATAACAGGGCCTCAAGGGATACAAAGAAGAATTGGCACAAGTTCGGCATATTGGACTCACTGGGTCAGCCACTAGCCGTGGAGATATCTTGGCATAATGTTGGACCAGTATCTGTATGGTGGTATCCATGTAGATACAGCTCTGAAGAAAGCTAAGAAAGGCTTCGCTATGGCAAATCTGTCGTTCTACAGCAGCAAACTTGACTATAAAGTGAAGCGAATCTGTTACACGGCCCTCATCCGGACAATCATTGTGTATGGCTGCCCGGTGTGGTTCAATGTGAGTCCTTCGCAAGAGGAAAAGGTGAGCGTCTTCGAGAGACAATGTTTTTGCGTATGTCTCATGAAGTACAGAGCCCGCGGATTCTGACTACAATAAGTTCTATCCTAAAGAGGTCTTTTCTAACGAAGCAAACGTGAACAGGGTTGATAATTTCATTATTAAGCTGATTCGGAGGCATGTTGCATGAGCCATGACCTTTGAGAACGGTCTCATATTTGAGGCCTACTACCCAAATAACGAGTGCCACGAGAAGGCACGCCGAAGGGTTTCCATTCCACTGGAAGCGGTCTTGTATTTTGACCGCACTGCACTGATCCAGGATGCGGGGGCATGTCCACTTATCTACCACGTGGTGATAAGGACGGTGGACAAATGACTGGTGTACGACGCCAACGTCGCAAGTGTCGCAGGCCCGGATGCTGTCCGTTTCAGCACATCCGTCTCCATCCGTGATAGGATGGATACGGATAAGGATTGGGGGTTCTATTGGTGGTTGGAGCCACACCAGGAGCCCCAGCTGTTATCAACCTGGACAGGTTTGAAGTTGGTCTCCCACGCCCAACTTGCGTTTAGGATAAGTTAGGATAGGTGAGGAATTAAGATACAATTTAAAATGTCTATGTACATTAAAAAAAAAACAACAAAAACAAAAAAAAACATAAAAACTAAATGAAAAAAAAACTTTTGTCGTAAGTAAATCTAAATTGGAATATGTTTTATTAAGTTTTATTAAGTTTTTATAAAAAAGAATTAGATAATTACGTTTTTAAAAGTTTTCTTAGTTTTAAATACATATTTACTAGTTTTGATAAATTTAAAAAAATAAAAAAGTGACGCCGAAAGACAAATAAATAAATAAATCATTAGTTTAGCTTAGAGCGCCCGCATAAGGCCTAGTAAGTAGTTTTAGAAATCATATAAATCGTACCTAGGTTAAGCATTTGATTTCTAGTTTTAAGATAGCATTAGTAAAACAAAAATAAAATTCATTTCTTAAATTTAAACTTAATGTATCTACTCGTATTTATAGTTCCTGTGTTGTGGTTAAGGGATGGGCAATGGATTCTACAAGGAAACTGCCACCCCCTCCTTTCATTGATAACGTATACCGAGGACTTGTACGAGTTTGATAAAGTTGATTCTTTGTCACAACTATTTGACTGAAATCTTGCATTAAATTTCTCACGATGCACACCACATGGCGTTTTATTGCACTATTTTCGCGGTTCTTTCACGCAATGTGAAATTATGTTCTTACCAAACGCTTCCTTCAATTAATCAATTGAGGCACGAGCTGTGTAATATGTTGCACCGTGTTGTTGAAGGACAGCTGCTGCACATCATGCTTGCTCAATTGATGAACCCATAAAGCACACCAAACAGTCAATTGTGGATTGTTATCATCATTATCATCTAAAAACGGTAGTTTTGTTTATTGACTAATTTATTCAATTAAAAATAAGGTTCACCACTTAAAAGACATCGTATATGAAAATTGGAATTCACCTTGTTTTGAGACCCATGCAACGAATCAGCGCGTTAGAGGGTAATGCTTTAGCTTTTGGTATTGAATTGAAAGCCACACTTAAAATAAATTACTTCGCGCTTAACAAATTTGCCACCAGTTAAAATTGTGTTTTAAACTTGAAGTTTTTTACCTATAAAACCCCCCCAAAAAGCAGTTGTATATGTTTAAGAACATATTTTTTTGTTTGCTCTGTCACTTACCACATTTGGTTTGCCAATTGATTGCACCTTGTTTACAAACATAAGTACATCCCATAAACCTTGAAACTATCTTTCTTCAACGAGAGTACAAACGCTCAAAACTTGTTATTCATTCTCGGTTTTCACTCCTCTTCTAAATCCTCAGTCATCTTTGCTTACTCCTTCATAAATTTACTTAACTTGTGGATTATTTACAAACATTATTTCGCTAGGCATGAGGTCCTTCATTCCTCACAGAGTGAAGAGCATCAAGCCTAAGGCAAACGCGTGGTACGACTCGAGCTGCAAAGAGGCTATCAGGATGAGGGAGTTGAGTTACCGGGATTATAAAGCCAACCCTTCTGAGGAAGCCCGGAAAAAGTTCAAACGGATCCGAAATGACTGTAATGCATGAATAAGACATGTTAAATTCTCCTTTCACCAAAAGTTGAGGCAAAAAGTTCTACAATGCCCTAAGGGTAGCAGAAGCTTTTGGTCTTTCGTAAAAAATATAAGAAATTCAGCCTAGTCTTCGATCCCAACGCTCATTTGCAATGACATTCCAGCTGTCAGCTCTTTGGGCAAAGCTAATCTGCTTGCTGCACACTTTGGAGCTAGCTCAATGCAGCCAGATAGCACTTTGTCCCCGCCTGTACTTGAGAAAATTTCTCCATGGGGCAAATCTACTTTCGCACTCGTACAGTAGCAAGAGTACCTAAAGATCTAAGCATACACAAATCCGCTGGCCCGGATGGTATACCCCCTGTTTTTCTGAAGAGGTGTTCTTCTACGCTGGCAAAACCACTGCGTAAGCTTTCTTCTGGGCTCTTTCCGAGTAAGTGGAAAACTGCATTTGTCCAGCCCGTCCCTAAAAAGGGCGAATGTTCGCCACTCACCTCCTACCGACCCATAGCACTAACGTCCCTTCTCTCCAAGGTCATGGAAACGCTGTTAAACCGTCAGCTTATGAAATATCTTGAGTCCCGGAAGCTTCTTAATGACCGGCAGTACGGCTTCCGAAGCAACCGTTCCACTGGTGATCTGATGGCATATCTCACTGAAAAGTGGAATCAATCTTTGCACAATGTAGGAGAAAGCAAGATTGTTGCGCTTGATATTTCAAAGGCATTTGACAGGGTCTGGCATCAGGCTCTCTTGTCGAAAATGAGTGATTTTGGGATCGATGAGTCTCTTCTTCAATGGATTAGAAATTACCTTTCGAATCGTTCAATACAAGTCGTTTTGGATGGATTCAAGTCTGATATCCACTATATTAATGCTGGTGTTCCCCAGGGCTCTGTTTTGTCTCCGACACTCTTTCTCATTTTTATAAATGATCTCTTGTCTGCTACTTCTAATCCTATGCATTCCTTCGCTGATGACAGTACCCTCAGCTTTTCATATTCGTTCCTTGGCTCACGTCCCTCCACTTCGGCCTTAGACTAGGAACGGAAGCGTATTTTAAGCACATTAAATTCCGACCTTGACAGCATAATGGATTTGGGAAATAAGAATAGAGTGGAATTTAATGCTTCCAAAGCCCGATCAAAAGCGATCAGATAATAATCAGCCATTCTCCATAAACGGCACTTGCGTTGTTGAAACCGAAAGACTTTCCATTTTCGATATGTGTATCAACCCAACAATTAGTTGGAATGATCACATATTTGAGGTCGCCCAAAATGCAGCGAAATGTCTAGGCTTCCTTAAACGATGCAAGAAGTACTTCACCCCCTCTGATCTGGCTACATTATACAAGGCCTACATACGCGCAAGACTAGAGTATAACGCTCCTATTTGGTCAGGTGCTTCTAAGACCTAACTCCACCGGCTGGATAGAATTCAAAAGCGAGCGATAAAACTTATAGGTGACAGTAATATTGCGAAGTCGATTGACTCGTTAGAACACCGACGTAATGTCGCGTCGTTGTCACTCTTTTATAGCTATTTTAACAAGAAATGCTCAGATGAATTAGCCAGTTGCATTCCTCCCTTTCAAGAATTCACCCGCAATACACGCATCGCTAGGAATGCCCACCAATTCACCCTCAAGCCCTCTTTCGCACGTACAGCCAGATTCAGAGACTCGTTCTTTAGCCGCACTCAAGCCCTCTTTCGGATATACAGTCAAATTCAGAGACACGTTCTTTAGCCGCACTACACGAATCTGGAATGCTCTTAACAGCTCGATTTTTCCTCCTCATTACAATCCACAGGCATTTAAAACCAATGTGCATTAGTACCTCCTCTCCCTCTCTTCCTCTATACCTTCGGCCCGTGCTGTGACTTGATCCGGTCACTTAAGGGTAATCGCAACCCCTTTTGTACGTGTCAATAATAAAAAAAATAATAAGCTTTTCTGAATTGTTATAACTCAGTACTTAAAAAAAACCATTTATTCAAGAACAAATTGATATTGGGTAGTGATTGTGGTTTCATTAATTTTAGAAGCTTGAAGTGGGCTACCAGATTTGATTGTCCCATTTTAAGCAGTTTCGGATAGAAAACTTTCTGTTGTTGTTCATAATTTACATTCCAGAAAATATGTTTAGGCTGACACAAAATGCTCAAAAATGATATTGCTTCTTTACCACGCTGAAAAACATAATTAACAATTAATATATGTAAAAATGTCGAACATCACTTACAACAACAATTAAAGCTTCAATTGAAATTAAGTGTTCAGATGAGAGAGGTATGAGTTCACTTATATGTTTGCCACTTCAAAGAGTAGAAGTAGAAAGTAGCGTCCACTTAAGGTTAATTAAGCAATCAAATTAATTGAAGGAAGATTCTTTCAAGTGGCCCCCTTACTAAAAGTGGAATCTGAACACATGATTAACGTGAAGTTGTTCTAAAATATTATTCTTGGCATATTAGGAATTTTTTCAAGTTGTACAGAAATGCAAATGGCTGCATGCAAACAGAAACATGGTAGAATGTTAATAAGGTCTCTGTAGCATAAGGGTACAACGAAAGCCTAGTTGACATCGTCTGGATCACAACACGATGACATTTCTGACGGTGTATTCGATTTCTGACGGTGTATTTCCTTTCCATTTTGTGGATGAACAGAGGACTACAACAGACCCACAATAACAAAAAAAAAATGGAAGTCATCATCGACTGTCTGACCAAGACACCGTGTTAAAAACGGGTGCGATATACGTGTATGATCAAGAATGATAGAAATACAGATTACGCATTGCGCATGTCTGTCACCTTCTGTAAATTTTTGATGACGTAGGCTAGAGACAGACGGTAGACAACGGATGTTTACTTTTTATATACCGATGTTAGGCTGCGATTTCCGCGCGTTTATTTGAAAAAAATTAAAAAAAAAATATTTTGTAATTTATTAACAATTAAATAGAGATAACTTTTTGAAAATGAGGTGTGCTGTGTTTTTGGCTGCAATGCAAACAACAAGGGAAAACCGAATGTACGGTTTTATTCGGTTCCAAAACACAACATCCTACGGAAGTAGTGGATTCACCTATGCAGGAGAAAGGATAATTTCAATCCAAACACAGCCCGCATATGTTCTGCACATTTCACTACGGATAGTTTTGAGAGAAACTTACATTTTGATATGGGTAAGATGATTTGTTTATTTACTTACATATTAAGTCACAATTTTATTACAGGCCTTTGCAAAAATAATGGATATAAGTTGAAGGCGGGAACAATTCCAACCGAGAGCAATAGTCGCTCCTTCATCCCGCGACATCAGAATGTAATCAAAGGCAATACATGAAATGATTCCAGAGCTATTAGCGGAGAAACCAGTGGCATTGACATTTAATTAAACTTCTTCGAAATCATTTTATTGACCAAAGCTTTAAAATAAATGGAAAGGAAGTAAAAAAAACATAATCCTTACGCCTTTAACGTGCACAGCGTCTGAATGTCAGGCCATTTAAACGTTATTGGAACTGAAAGACAGAAAGTTAAAATGGCTACAAAACTTTTTTCTCACACTATAGCTCGGGCAATAACAAGAGCCGCCAGCTTAGGTCATTTAGGTGACCAAACAGTTGCTTCGGATGACACGCCTGATTTAGTTTCCAAATGTACTCTCACAAGTAATGTTTTATCTACATACATATCTGAAATATATAAATATGTTAATATTTTTTTTTACTTTAAGGTACGATACTTAAGAGTATAACTAAAAATCCTCCGAGCACTGCAGCTGTCTACATCCAGGTGGCCAATGAATTTGTATCTTTCTGTGTACATTTGCCATAAGTTGGGGGATGAAATTCACGACATACGTGTTCTTCAAAATAAGGACACGACTTTTACGTGGGTTAACCATCTCAACGAAGGAGGCCCGGATAAACCCCCATCTGCACTAATGGTTCACATGAAGCAACTCGAAGAAATTTTCGAAAGTGTGAATGGGGATGACCTCTTGATTTCCTCCGAATATCTTAAGACACATTTGGAATTGGCCAAAAATGTGAACTGTGGGGGGAAAATAAAAAAAAAAGTTTTATTTTAGAGCGAATGTATTTTAGGACAAGGAAACTAAACAAAAAAAATTCCGAGTTTCAATTCAGAAAAAAAGAACATATAATAAAACTGTCCACTAGTTGAAAATTTAAATATAGTCTTTTATTTCAATAACTTGGTTGTTACTTTACTCTTTTGGAAATAAAACATGCAATAATAAAATTTAGTTAAATTGATTTATTAATGACAATTCTAAAACTTTACACAATTATGATTATTGCTTTACGAAACTCTGTGAAAGTTTTTTCCACTCTTCATGCAAAATGCTTGAATTAATAGCCCTGAAAGTAATTGGATAGTTAAATTAACTCAATTGGACATTCAGTTAAAACTTATTTTATGTTAAAAAGTTCTTAAAACGTGAATAATATTAGAAAAAAAATCAAATAATTACTTTTCCTGCTGCAATTTGTATTAAGATATTAAATAATAACAAAGAGCTGTCAAATCAGAAGTCTCGCGTGACGTAAGCTGCGCAGAACGAAAGAAAATTTAACACTCTATTGCGCAATCTCTTTTTCTATCATTCTTGTGTATGATCTTGGAATGGAAGCTCTATTCCGTTTCCAATGAGGGCGGATCTTATTCCTATTTGGACAGAAAAGGAATCTACGAAGCCACAGTAAATGTTTTTGCTACAAAAGGTGGCAAGTATTTTAATGTGGACTTATGTCGGGAAAGTTGCTGGAAGGGAGTGTAGTCGATTTTAAGCCAATAATCTGTCATTTAAACACAAAGCAGAACAGTATGTGTACAGACTCCTACCATTGAAAAACTCCTTCGTCGCAGAATACTTATTCGGAGACAACTTTTCAGATTCCACGTAAGGACCCCTGTGCAACAAATATTTTGTGGAGTAATTTAAAAGCATTTCCGAAAAACACAGCAACTCGACAAAAAACGGGCGATATAGATTTTATTGAACTTACAGTAGCCTATAAAAGGTCCTAAGAAACAGAATGTTTTCTACACAAACATGGTGCTACTACCCACGATGGAGTATTCAGAACTTATTTGACTATTCCTGATGGTTGTTGGGAAAAACTGCACTGGATCCCTCGAATTTGAAAACTATTCCAATGAACTACCAGGCAGTAACCCACACTCCGGAGGAGTGTTAAGAAGCCTTTCTGTGATTGAGAGTTCAGAGTTTCAGCTCCAACCTAATCGAAACCGAGCAGCCGCCACCTGATCCAAACAAAGCCGGGACATTGACAGAGGAAGTGCTCTGCAGTGTCTTCACGTTCTCTACAGGCGTCACAGAGGCCTTTATCAGTAAGCCAAAGCTTAGCGAATGGGAACTGTTCAAGTAGCCTGGCTTTCAAGCTGCCGTGCTCCCAGATGTCTCGTAATCGCTGTCGTAGAAGGTTTCAGCACTAAGCCAAAGCTTACTTAAGTGCTTGGCGAACGGGAACTGTTCTTCTAAGATCCAGATGATGTGACTGGATTTATGAATCACATGATTCAAAATCACATCAGTATCACTATTTATAGTGACAACGGAATCACTGATGGAGAAAAGACCATCTGTGGCGGGATGGCCGCTAACAGACCCAGGCTTTGAGGGAACCTGACTGGTAGTAACAGCCAGAGGCTATATTCTGGTGCCACGGGAGGTTAGGGGCCTCTGGAACTTCGGTTCCAACCTGACCGTGCGGTAGGCTCCCTTGTGGGAGTATCGTGCTGGCTGTGGTTCACCATCTAACATCGCGGGTAGAGTCGAGGATAGTGTACTGTGCTGACTTGTCTAGTTGATTGTTCACCCACAACTAGGCAAGGCAGTTAGGGGACTATCCCTTCTCAGTGTGGAGTTGCCTTCTCAACCGTGCGCTGCGACCCAGAGAGCGGAAGAGGTTTTAGAAAGGCCTCGCATCAAAACAAGGTGGGGTGATTGCCCCTCAAGCATGATCTCAGTTTGGTACTTAGGTAACTAAGGCGTTTAGTCTTGCGTTACTTACGACTTTTGGGAAAATGGACCAAGTGATATAAGCCGTTAAGGCAGGTGATCACGTAAAACCAAATCCCACATCTTTTCCTCTAAGATATGCTCCTCAACCAGCCTAACCTTCAAACTGGCGTGCTCCTAGATGCCTCGTAATCGCTGCTCTAATCTGCGTTGTTCTAATTTGAATTTGAAGACTGGTCGGGCTGAAGATGTGTTTTTCGTACCGCAGGTTTCATTTCTTCTTACAAAATTTTTCAATTTTGTCTACATGGCAAAGACTTTTATTTGAAGACGCTTGATTACACGCACGCTATCGTTCATCTTACAGAATTCGCCATTGATCAAATCAAACAGGCCAAAAGTCCGACGCAGAACTTTTGTCTCACAAAGACCAATCCGTAGCCGCTGTTTGTTATGCCAAGGATTCGGTTCCTGCCACAAAATCCTAGACAAATCTTGAAACCACTTGCTTGTCTATGAAGAGTCATAAAATATTCATGTAATATTTTTTATTTGCGATGAAAAACTTATGCAAGGACATTTATATTCCGTGTTGTGATTAATACGATCAACTCTTCAAAGCCACTACTGACACCCTCCTTCAACCAAATCCTTTGACGTCTTTGCAATTGAATCAATGAAATGAGTGTAAAAATAGCCTACCTCTCACTCTTCCGGTTACAAAAGGCAAACAACAAATCTTTTGTCTTACGAAAACCAGAAAATCTTAATGAAGGGTTTTCCAATCCGCCTTCCGTGCATAATAAAATCCCTATTCACATCGTTCATCTTAAGAGCGCAAACCTAGTCCGACTCACACCTCCTTTATGGCTCAAGTTCAACAGGCAAATTTTCTTCCATCGGCAACACACACAACTGCTCCTTTGGTTGATGGTTTTTGCTCCTCGGCAAAGTGGTAATTTTAATCAGTAAATGCATTGAATTTGTTCGTTCGTCTGATAAGTATCCATTTGCCGAGAATAGGTGTTAATAATCCCTGTTAATCTGCATGCCTTTAGGGCGGCTCCATGCGAACATTTTTTACCCTATCCCTGCACACGCCCGGGGTTGTAGGCATTTCGGTGTTATTCGAAGGTAGTGGAAGACGATTGCACTATAAAAGGATCTAACCGCTGGCAGGAAGTCGTAGTCAGAATCTGAATTTACAAAGTGAAAGTAGTTCTCAGTTCAAATACGAAGTATTCTTGGGATTTTCAGTTTGTGGCTGCATAAGGTTTTCAGTTGGTAAATTTGGTTTTAAATAAGTGTTTGCGGTTCTTGGGGGAAGTGAAGTTTTGTGAAAATTTAATTCATTTGAGGTGCTCTTCTGTCCATGAAGAGCTAACTCACGTAATATGTGGATGAAGGATCATAATTGTTAGTGTGAAGAAAACGACATAGCAAATCAACTTTGAAAATGTTTGTATGCACTTAAGGCTAATTGTTCACCGAGCAAGACCCTTTAAGTTCATTAACATTGCAAAGTTGAGCATAGAGAGTTTTTGAGCACTTCAATCCAATCAAGGGCTAACCCCGTACCTACCAGTTGCCAGCTTAGGTTGGGCTATCCTTTTTAAGGAAAAAAAGTGTGGCCATTGTTTCAGTTTTGGAAATTATTGCTGGCTGTTTCCTAAAGGGCTCTCTTTGGATCTGTACAATTTTGATCAATCCGGATACGCAATTTTATTAAATGTATAATATACATCTGTGCTTTGACCATGAGACTTGGAATTCGATCATCTCGCAAAGCACATATCAGACCATTTGTGGCTTTGCCGCTTAACTTGGTTGAAAAAGAAAGATCGATATTGGCTTAGTGTGCGCTCTCTTTAGTTCTAATGAGTGAGGAATTCATTGCTAGTCGGATTTTAAAAAGAAGCCCAGTCATTGCTAGTCAGATTTTAAAAAGAAGCCTATCATCCATTATTTTACGAATCACATGGAAGATCACGAAATATCCTTTCGTATTAAAGTTCAGACCAACGAAGGAAAAACTTCGTGGGCAAAAGAATTTTGTCAGAAGTCTTGATCATACTGAACGGCTTTAGAGATCAATAACTACTTATGCTGCTTTTGCCACTGTCTCCTTTTTCTCTTTTGCGTACTCGGTACAAAGACATTTTTTGTCGTTTTTCGTCGTTCGATAATTATTATTGCTAGAGTGTTTTCATTAACTAGAGGCTCTAGAAATTACTTTCTTGCATTACAGTTAGCACATTGTTTTTAATGGTGAAATTATTTCAAAAGTTGATTAAATGAATGGAACTAACGAAATGTCCGAGTTTATACCTTATCTAGAAAGGATGACATATGGTTGTGGAGATAATTTATGTAGCTTCATATCGGATACAGAAATAAATTACTAGAGTGCATTCTCGATATCCGTTAAGGCCCAGGTCCTCCTGACTGTAGCGCCACAAAGAGAAGAAGAATATCCGATATTGGGGCCGCCGTGGCGTAGTGAGTATAGTGTAACACTCATACGCCGAAGGTCTAGGCTGAACACCTTGCATTTTTCATGACAACACTTCTTTCGAGCTGCTGATAAAACTCAAAGAGCAATAACTGTCTAAGAAAAAATGTTTCTCAAACCTCGGCAAAAAATTGAAGGTCCCTTCTACTCGTGAGAGAACAGAAGCGCGCACAATACGATTAGTTGATAAGCAAGCTGGACCCTGGCCCCCCTGTGGACTGTCGCGCCATGTAATAATTATTATTAATATCCGATATCCTAACTATGGCAACCCTTCATCATTGCCGGGCGCCTGTGGAACTTCTTTCGGCTATACTTAAGGGACCAAACCAACATTGGTAGATTTTCGAAATTTTTCAAGCTGGTCGTTTCACAGTCATTGCACCTAATGCTCATAAACATAAACGGCAGTCCACAAGCTAACAACACACGATGATCCCCTCAAGCGCCCGACGTTTTTATCTTTCTCTTACCATTTCAATCTTTTCGCACCGTACGACAGCTAAAGACACAGTAATCAGTCGAAAATGTCATCACCTATCTGCTCGTAATTAAGCCAAAAAGTTATCACAGAAACAATCTTCCAACTGAATTTAAGGCTCAACATATTTCAATATTCACTTCCGAGCTCCGGATAGTCAATTAAGCTAACAACTAGTCAATAACAGAAATTATAGAAACTCGTCACATGTCTGTTTTCGCAATCTCTTATAAGGTTGTCAAATATCTAACTTTCGCTTTCTTGCTCTTCATTCAATGCTTCAATAAAAAGTGTTACAGTGATCGGATTTAGTTCAAATATGCACCGATTTGTTCGATAATCTGTTTTCCATCTAGACGGCAGACTTCTTAATACCCCCTCGTATAAGCCCCTCCCCCCTCTTTATTTCCGAAGAACTCGGACTGCCACTTTCCGCAAGCCTATATCACATTATATTATATATTAAACTTATAAACCCTACACTGTGCGATTTTCTATTTTTTACTAAAAAACATAATATATAATTTTTGGAAGCAAATACTAGAAAATATCTGTCTTTGATTACTCTGCATTTATTTATAAAAAAGTAATTGTATCATATCTGCTACATTGTGATAAAATACGAGGTTTTGTGTTATTTTATTCGATGTCGAATTTTAAAAGCAGTTTTTAATTTTTATTGTGGTCGCCGTGGCGTAGTGGATAGAGTGCGACGCTCAAACGCCGAAGAGTCCAGGTTCGACTCCCAGCTCAACACCATTTTTTCGAGTTTTTCATGGCACCACCTCTTTCGAGCTGCTGACAACACTCAAAGAGTAATAACTATCTAAGAAAGCTTCTCAAATTTCGCCGTTCGGAGGCGGCAAAAAACTGTAGGTCCCTTCTACTCGTGAGAGAAGAGTAGCGTACACAACACGAGTAGTTGATGAGCAAGCTAGGCCCTGGTCCCCCTGTGAACTGTAGCGCCAACAATTATTATTAATTATTATTATTATTTTTATTAAGGCTGAAGTGTAAGCCTCATTTTGAGCGGCAAAAAAACCGAAAAAAATTTACAATTCGGCATTTTACATCGTTTCCTTGTATTCTCATAAATAGACCAATTGCTATATAAGTCCTGGTATGTAAGCTGTTGTTGCGAAGCATTTCTGTTTTGCTTGGATGCTTTTTCCAGATCACTTGACCTTTCACTTTTGCTCTTGATTTTGTTTAGATTGAATGCCTTGGTTGCACAAGCAATAGACAACTTCAGCTGGAAATTTTGCTAGAGGCAAATAGCTTTCCCCCTTTTACTAAGACATTTTCGATGGAGCCTTTACGAATTTATCGTTGTCGTATCAACACATTGTAAAATAGGCATAAGTTCCATTTTTTGGTGCGCATTTTATTTTATAGCTTCCACTTAACCCATCCAAAAGATTGACTCCTTACATATGTCCATGAGTTATCTACTACGTTGTCAACCAGACTTATTTGTTTTTCTCCACAAAATGTGTCTGCAATTTTCTTTCAGTTCTTTTGATTCTTTGGAATCCCGTTTATGCGATATTTCTTCGTCCCCTACTTCTCTTCTTCATAGATAATGTCATTACACACATTGTTTTCTTCATCTGCAACCGTGCCAACCATTTCGTCTTCCATGGGCATGGCATGGCCCTGATTTTTCACATAATCAACAGACACCTCTCTATTGAAGTCATTCGATTGCGACGCTCACACGCCGAAGGGTGTAGATTGGATTCCCAGCTCAACACCAATTTTTCTAATTTTTCATGGCACCCCCTCTTTCGAGCTGCTGACAACACTTAACGAGTAATAACTGTCTAAGAAACCCCCTCAAATTTCGCCGTTCGGAGTCGACAAAAAACTGTAGGTCCCTTCTACTTGTGAGAGAACAGTAGCGCGCACAACACGAGTAGTTGACGAGCAAGCTAGGCCCTGGTCCCCCTTTGGACTGTAGGGCCAACAATTAATTAATTAATTAATTTAATTTTGTGTATTTAATTCAGTGACGGAAAAATTCTATAATGTCGTCTTTTTTTAACCTGGAAAGTTGTAACTTTTCAATATATTTGCAGTGTTTCTTTCATTGTAAACTCTTTATTGGGATGCAAGACATTAGTCCCCACTTTTGCTGAAGCAGGAGCTGAGCTTGACTCAATTATAAATGCAGTATAAAAACAGGCAAAAATAAGTTTCAAATAAATTGCATTATGATTTACATAACGAATAGAGCTCAGCATTAAGAAATTTGCCTAGGAAGAAGGGTGCCGTATAGTACTTTTAAATGTAAATACTTTTCTCGGGCAAAAACATTCTCAATTCACTGATTTATAAAGTGAAAATATCTTCACATATCTTCTTTAGTCTTGGATTACATAAATTGCCTATAAAAGTCGTTTTGCTAAGATTTCACGAACATTAGTTCCTAACCATTCTCTCTTAAGTAAAATTTTCTTAAAGCTCTCATCCTGTAGAGCCAATTACCTACTTTATCAATTACCTACTTTATAATTTAAATCAAAGTGACCGCCGTGATATTGTAATAGAGTGTGACTCTCACATGTCAAAAGTTCTGGTTACATTTTTTGAACTAAACACCTTCCACCTCTTTCAAGCTGCTGACAACACTTAACACTACTATGCGCAGTGAAGACAAGTTGTATCAACTCAATTTAAACTGTCTTTTCGCAATATGGAATCTGGAAATTTGACTCTGTTACGTTTTGTGAATGATCTGCTACATCTATTTTGAAAAGATTAAGTAGGCCCGTTCCAATTGCTTTGAATTGCTACGAATGTCTACGAATTTTGGCCACGGCGGCCACAAATACACACAAATACACAAAATGTGTCATCGAAATTGCAGTTTCTCATAAAATGCAATAAAATTGAACCAAGCTGTAAATAATCTTTAAAATCCTAAAATCTACATGTACTAATTCAGCTGTTTGGACTAGTGACTTTCATTGCTTAACTTTCACAGTGCTACCAAAAACTGTGTTGCTCAAAAAAACGGAACAATCTTTCATAAAATACCACATTGTTTTCAAAATTCATAATTTTATTTTTACATTTTACTTTCTGAACACCGACTTCTCAGAAAACAAATAAC
This sequence comes from Eristalinus aeneus, assembly GCA_955652365.1. Taxonomy (NCBI): domain Eukaryota; kingdom Metazoa; phylum Arthropoda; class Insecta; order Diptera; family Syrphidae; genus Eristalinus; species Eristalinus aeneus. The sequence goes on along the minus strand of OY019130.1, from coordinate 124,364,683 downwards.
CCATCGATTGAACAAAATGTCCCCTTTTTCCAATTTTCTGAACAAAAATATTCTACTTCTCTGTGTCTCCGCCTTAAAACAAAGATTGCATCAAATCTCATACCAGCACCATGCACAAATTTCCCTCTCATTCTCTCAACCACGACCGCAGCTGTAGCTAATTTTTCCACGGCTAGATGTCGCTATGTAACCATTTCCATTTCTACCTCCTGCAGAATTACCACACAAAATGTTTCGTTTTATGCTCTACCCTCTCATTATGGTCGCCGTTGTGATAAGCTGCATGGGCCAAACATTCCAGTACTCCCGCGGATGGACAAACGGCAAACGAGCATCGTCACACTTTCATGAGGATCCAACAATCGCAGACATTTTCGAACTCCCCGGATCGGAGAGACGTCTTGAGAGGTGAGTAGCAACTTCAATCCTGTGATAATCCACCAAGCTATCTCCAATCATCCACAGATGTATCGTACAATTACAAAGATTCATTCATAATCCATTCCTAATCCGGCCATCGTACGCGACTAGCGGCATTAGCGCCACCGGCAACAGCAACCTATTCCCCAACGGCAATGGCATCAGCACCAGTGGCAGCATCCGTCATCAATCAAACGAAATTTTCGAAGATTTGGCATCTTCGGAGCCCGGTGAGTTCTCCACGAAGCACAACTGAAGGATTAATTGTGAAGACTGCACTGACGTCGTCACAGCCACACCGCCACCGCCGCCGCCCAAACCACCGACAGTATTTGAATAATGAATGAAACGCTTATGGACCGAACAACCACAGGAACGCCGGACTCCTTCACGCATCCCTTCCCCCCCACTGACGCCGAGTAATTGAAGAGAACATTATTTTCGTTATTTAATTATTAATATTGGCAATTATGGAATATTGTTTAGAATTTATTGATGAATGGAATTCAAAATTCCACAAAAATTACAAAAAAAAATATTTTTGTTAAGGATAAGATTAGAAACGAGGCTGGACTTAATGTAAGTGTTTTAATAAATTACTAATCCAAACCATGATTAAACAAGTCGTTTTTGTTGCGTTTGAAGTCCGGGGTAGGTGCGGGTGCCGTGTCGTTTTGTGGCTAGGTCGAAGGGGGTGACAGGTATCAACAGTCTGTTCTTTTTATCTTGGGGAAGTCTTAAATCTTGCTCAAAACTGTGTGTTTCGGCGGAAATTAAATAGCTTCTAGTAGTGTTTTGGAATGCAGCAAACTGTTCAGGTGGTTGAAGGGCACACAGTGTAGTCAGAACAAAATGAGGGCCAATAGGGTGTTTTTAGGAAGCTGCAACGATTGTAATCAAACAACATTCCAACTTCTTTTGTCATGTAACTTTGTTAAGGAGCCGCACGGTGGTGCCCTTGTATGGGGAAGGCGGAATTAAATCTGTAATGTTTGAATCCGTTGATCGTTGGTGATGGTATAGTATCAGTGTCATAAGATACTCCTACTGTCAAATAGCATGAAGGATAACGGAGTGATCTTAAGTTAAAAAATTGAAAAATATCACCATTTCGTTTAACTGCTAAAAAATAATACTTAATGATAATTAACGACAGTAAATTAAGGCTCAAAACAAAGCTGGAATTCATGCCTATGTAGAAAAATTATATTCAATACTGTGTCCTGACACACTATCGTTGTAAAAAAAAAAATTGTAAATCCGATTTTAGTTTAAAAAGGCTTGCGCTGTACTACTTAGTGGTTCATGCCCATGATATTTGCGGACAAGCATTAGAAGGGAAAATTTGGGCATTCCGAAAAATGTCCAAGATTGCTTCTCTTAAACAACTCATTTTCCCAAAGTCCAAAAAAGTGCATTCATATTTAGCCCACCATCGATAGAGAATATTTTACGCTTTCGGAAAAAAGTGGTTTCCCGTTGGTGACTCTTATAGCACTTTTGTTATGCTCCACCAAACATGGAAAGAGGGCCTTAACAAAAAGCTTGGTCAAGAAAACTGGTGATCAAAAAGGAAAAAGTGCTGAAGGTTAAATGTATGCCCCTCTTCTTCTTCATGTTACACTACAGTCCGGGGTGGACCTGGGCCTCAATCAACATGCCTTTCGCCAGCTGCCTCCAGATCCGCACTCCAAGTTGGTTGAAGTCCTTCTCAATCTGTATGCGCCACCTTGGCCTAAGACGTACCAATGGATCAGTTTCGAAGAATTTTCGGGTCGGAGCAATGGTGTCCATATGCCCTACACGGCCTAGCCACCTTAAGCGTTGTATCCGAAGACTCTCGACCAGGCGCATGTCGCTGTACAGTCCGTAGAGTCTTTCAACTAAATAAAGGGTGTCCCAACAAGAACGCAAGATTTAAATTTTGAATCAAACGCAGATATTTGAAAAAATCGTGAGTTCTTTATTGTATCGAAAAGTAGACAGATTGAGGTTATGTATGGAGTAACACATCGGCCAGATGGCCGCCGCGGCTTTGCTGGCACATACACGATATTTAAATGAAATTTTCTATGACCGTGTTGTGATCGTTCACAACAATAATGAAACACGACGCCAAGCGATGAAGCACAGCGCTCAAGAACGCACAACAGCGTGATTCATTCACCTTTGTGCATTTCGTTTCCCCGCGTTTTCGCATTATTATCGTAGAGTAAGCAAATTTGTAGTATTTAAGTGAAATTATTTATAAATAAAGGGCAGTTCATTAAAGTAACCAGCACACATTGACTTCGTAAGGAGTCATCATTTTTTTCTGTTTGACTAATAAAGCAAACAGACCGTTTTGCATAAATGCTGCGGTATTTTATTAATGCAGGGTTCAATTTCCTCTTTTAAGGCTTGAGTTATCGTCGGCTTATTCGCATAAACCATCGACTTCAAAAAACTCCAAAGAAAAAAGTCCAATGGTGTTAAATCGCACTACCTAGGCGGCAAATTCTGGTCTCTAAAACCCGAAATAACACGACCGGGAAATAGCTGATGTAGCAATTGAATTGTTTCTCTGGCTGTATGAGATGTGGCGCCGTCTTGTTAAAACTACATCCCGTTCACATTCATTTCTTCAATTCTAGGCACGAAATAATTGATTAATTTCACGATACCGAACACCATCGACTGTTTGCGCTTGACCTGGCTCATTTTCATAAGAAAAGGTCCAATGATTCCTTCAGCCCAAAATCCACACCACCAGTGACACGTTGAGGATGCAGTTGCTTCTCGTGACTCACTCGAGGATTTTCCTCGCCTCAAATGCGACAATTCTGCCTATTGACGAAGCCATCAAGAAAGGAAGGAAATGGGCTTCGTCACTAAAAATGATTTTATCCGCGAAATTAGCATTTTCATGTTGTCTCTCCAATACCAAATTATTAGCAATTACTAACTCTCTTCGCTGTGCATGGTCAGCTGGCTTCAGTTCCTGAGTCAGTTGAACTTTGTGTGCATAAAGATGCAAATCTTTCGTCAAAATTCGCTGCATAGCGTATTTGGAAACACCACTTAGCTGAGCTCGGTGTTAAAATGAGGTGGATGGAGTTTGAGCGACATCATCACGTATTGCTGCGATATTTTTGGTCGATCGACCTGGTCGAAGACACGTTGTTGTCTTTACATCAGTTACAGACCCAGTTTCAGCAAATTTTTCCATTAATCGCTTTACAGTTGACTCTTTTGGAGCATTGTTGTAACCCCAAATTGATCGCAATTTGCGAACTGTAGTCGCAAAATTTTCACCATTTTGGTAAAACAATTTCACAATAAGAATGCGATGTTCATTCGTGTAGCACTCCACTTTCATTAACGTTATACCTTCTACTAACAAACAATAATAATTGTTCAAATGTCAAATAATGACAATTCGAATGGCGCCAAATTTTCGTTGTTCCACCAGGACAACGCCAGGCGAGGTGCGGTATTCTACGAAGGGGGTGTTATGAAGTTGCCGTCTAGATGGAAACAGATTATCTAACAAAACGACTCATATTTGAACTGAATCCGCATATTTGAATCATAACACTTTTTATGAAGCATTGAATGAAGAGCAAAAGAGCGGAAGGGAAATATTTGGCAACCGTATATAAATTTCTAAAATTGCAAAGTCCTAACTTTGAGCTAGTCCTACACCGAAGCGGCTTATAAGAAGCCAACACAATGTTGGCTTTCTAGGTTCTCAAAAATGTAGAATTGCAAAACTTGGCCGAGAAAATTATTTCATTATTTCTTTTCCGATCGGACACCATTGTTGTCCGCCGTGACACATTGGGTAAGTTCGACATTCACGGCCCGAACCTTCGATTTAATGCCAGATATGGACATTTCGTATATTTTGCGGATCTTTGAAGCCGTTGACAAAATTCTAAGATTTCAGTTTGTCAGTGAAAGAAGCTTCTTAAATTTTGCCATTCAGAGTTAAACAAAATGTGTAGGTTGCTTCTGGTCTTGGAAGAACAGTAGCACGCAGAACAGTTGCGTCAGTTGCAGACTGCTGTGCCATCTTATTATTGTCATTCAACATCTCGACTAGCTTTACCATATAGCAGAGCTCATTCCAATTTTCCAAGTCCTTGTTGATGGTATTGGGCTTTAGCTGACTTATTGTTTGGAAAATGTTGGTTTTTCGTGTCTTAACTGTTCTGGAGTTGTCCTAAAAATATCAGTTGTTCTCGTAAGTAGGAGTTAAACTGAACCACCGAATTTCTCCAACCAAAAAGGGGCTGTCATTGCCAAAAGGGGCTGTCAAGGCGATTTCGAATTAGGCTGGTCCAAAGGGCGATTTTGGCAAGTCCCACTATCCTGCATACATATATGATTTCCATGTCTATGTCTATTGCAAACTAGGCTAGGCTAGGAATTTCGTCCCTCGCAGTTTCTTTTTCCGAGAACAATTGCCAAATGATGCCATCATTACCCAATCCGTTTGCAAACGTTGGTCTTTTGAATGCATAACCCTTTAAGCAATAGTGAGCTGGTTTCTGCTAAGCGGAAAATGTTGTCTTTGATGAAAATACTTGACAATTCGCTCAAATCGATGTCCAATTTAATTTTGAATACCTCTGTTTGTTTGTGATGTTGGCTTTCAAAAAACTTATATTAGCTTGCTGCTGACATTCTGTCGGTATTTTCTATTGAAAACAAATGCACTAAATGTTCCGCCCTCTAGATATACCTTCAGGGGGTGTTCACTTGCACGTTATCTAATAATCAATAGACGACTTCTGATGTTGGAGGGTTACCGTAATAGACACAGCAGAGAAAGCCTTGAAAGACCTATACCCTTGCTCGACGTCTGTGAGATTTAAATCTGGTCTTTAATTCGTGTGGTATCAACTCTAAAGTCACCGTTTGATTACCAGCTCTAGAAGAAGCTTTAAGCTGCATTTTAATAACTCGTGACCGAAGGCTGCTCTTCCTGCTGTAGGACCATGATTACCCACTTTTTCCCTCATCAATTGAACAACCATGGAGTGCGGGAGCTCTAGTTTCAACAAGATAGCACAGCAAGTCACACAGTTTATGCCAGAATTGATTTATGGACGGAAACTAATACGAGGGATACATTTTATATTTTGGGATTAGAGAACAAAACAAATAATCATCGAAAATAGCTTTTTTGTTTTTCAAAATATTCCCCATTAAGATCTACTTATAAACTTTTGCATGCGTTTGAACTAACTTTTGAACTTTTGCATGCACTTTCACCACTCTGATTGAGGTATCTCCAAAACATGGATTCCGAACGCATCAACCGCTTCTTCAGTTGTCGAAACACGATATCTCATTTTATTTTTTTACGTACGGGAATAAAAGGAAGTCATTCGGTGCCAAGTCGTTACTATACGGCTGATGACTCATCAAATCGCTGTTTTGAGTGCTCAAAAATGCAGTTGTTTGAGCCGATGTGTGAGAGCTCGCATTGTCGTGGTGAAGAGTGACCCGTCTTCGGTGGTTGGTTTTCCTGATTTCTTTTAAGACAATTGGCAAACAAATGATTGTGTACCACTCAGAATTGACTGTTCTGCGTTGTTCTAGTGGTACGATTGCGACATGTTCGGTTTTTCCGAAAAAACAGGCGACCATTTCTTTGGAAGTGCTTCGTGCACTAGCAACTTTTGTTGGATTTGTCTCAATTTGAATCACCCATACAATTGACTGCTGTTTGCTTTCGGGCTCATTCGCGTAAATCTACGATTCATCACCTGTCACGATGTCATAGACGTGTTTCGAAGCACCGCGATCGTATTTTGGAGCCTGTCAATCGACATGAGCCTTTTTTAGAGCGATTGACAAATGGTGTGTTATCCAACGTGAACAAATTTTTTTGACGGTCAAATGTTCATGCAATATTGAATGTATGCTGGTCCCACTAATGCCTAAGGTTGTCTCAATCTCACGATAGGTCACATGACGATCTTGCAATGTCAGTTGGCGCACAGCATCAATGGTTTCCGGAAAAACAACTGATTTTGGACGACCTTCACGAAATTGGTCTAGGAGTGAACTTCGATTTCGGTTGAATTCACCATACTATCGATAAACACTGGTCCTTGAGGGAGCTTCATCGCCAAAAATTGAAATAAGTTCATCGATACACTGTTGTTGAGTTAATCCACGTCTTAAGTTATAAAAAATTATCGCACGGAAATTTTCACGATTTAATTCCATTTTTTTGGGCGAGATGAATCTTTTAAGTTACTGTAAACAACACATAGTGCTCGTGCTTCTAAACGTTCTGAGTACGTATAATCTCAAAAATGTCAAATCCCGAAAAGTTGCCCAATCCCGAAATATAAAATTCAACCTTCGTAGTAAAAGCAATATTTCAAGTGAAAGAATTAGCCTCCAAGATCGTGCGATCATATGCCGCTTACATATTTTCTGTGGGGATGTGAAGTTCCTAGTCTAAGTCTATTAGCCCGAAACGGGGGACAACAGTCGCCGCGTTGTTGCTAATAAGCGGCAAAAGATGCTGAAAGAAGTCACTCAACTTTCTACCTCTAGATTGGATAACACCCGAAGTTGTGGGAGTCTTAAGTCAGTGGATTACCTTTCGAATAGAGAAAATTTCTTGTCAAAATCGTCATTCTCGCTGAGAATTCCTTTTTGGATTGACTTTCAGTTTTACTCAAAAGTGCGGGTCGACTCACTGTGTTGTGTCACAGACGAGTTAAAGGTGGACGAGGATGTCCATATATGTATCTATTTTGGGGATCTCAACTTAAACCTCTGGTTTAGTTGAGTGTTCGGGTTTCGCACTCGTATTTGAAGCGATCAAAAAGGCTCTACCATGGCTAAAGAACAACCCTAATCCCACATGGATATTGTTATATTTTCTCGAAAGCTAGCACACAAAAATATTGTTCGATTCGTTTTGGAGTGTTTTATAAACTGCTCTGCATATGTTATGATCTTTCATCATAGCACATCCTTCCACATCCCTTGGAGTCTAGAAAGAGAAATACTTAGGGTGGGATAAAGCCCTATGTCACACCTTTGCGTGGTACATGAAATTTGGTACGATGCCCCAATAATCAGACTGTTGGACGTCGTCATCGCGGGCATCGGGTCAGCTTAGTTAAAGAATTTTCTATTCTGATTGTATTTGGGATGCAATTTCTTGTAATCGACTTCAGGTGTTTGATACATGCGTAGGCAAGCCCAAAGACATTGTCTCTCGAAAACTCTCATATTTTTCATCTAAGAAGGACCTAAGTTAGGCCGCACTGGATAACCGTATGGCTGGATGAGGGCCACGTCGAAGATGATCTTCACTTTGGAATCAAAGTGGCTTTAGAAAAACAACCAACTTGCCGCATCAAAGGCTTTCTTAGCTTTTGTCAGAGCTGTAGCTGCATGCCGCAGTACAAATACTGGTCCAATCAAATGCCAAGATATCCTACTACATTTTGCACACCTTACCTCTCACCCCGTGGGTCAAAAATGCCAGATTTGCGTCAGTTTTCCTTCCGTGCCCCTGGAAGCCTTAGACAGCGGGGTACTAAAGAGAATAGTTTTGTATTTCCGGATGTTCGTGTTCAGCTTCGAGCCGTCGCAAAACTACTGAATTGTGTCGAAATCCAGTGCCACAAATTGTGGTTTACTTCAACGTTTGGACCTGATATGTACGCTATCAGATCATCTGCGTACGTGATTAAGTGCGGCACGGAACTTATAACATCGCTTGTGAATATAGTCAACAGGATCGACGAACCAAACGCATCCTCTTGCAACCCATTTCTTGTGTGAAATACTGTGGTTTGAATTACGTTCCCAATTTTACAATGACTTTCCCACCTGTAATCATATCATAGATCATACAGTAAAACAAACAAATAAATAATTATTTGTACCGAATTTGGCAAACCTGAAGAAATGCCATTCTCAAGTTATCATTTCCAATTAACGCAGAAAAATAGTGTTGAAGCTCATACCTTGACCACTAGCTGGGCAACAAATAAAAGTTTCCACTGTTTGATCCACAAACAAGAAAAGTTCAGTTTCCTTTGCTTTCATAGAAGAATTTCAAAAAAAGATTTTACGAAATCGAGAATTATGACAGATTCAGTGAGTTCATCGGGGATCCAGTTGACAGATCCAAGCCAAAATTTCTGACTTTTGTAATTGCAAATGAAGCTCCCCTAAATCGAGTTTACGACAGATTTAGCTAAATCATCAGGACTCCAGTAGACAGATCCAAACCAGATGCCTGACACCACATGCCTTTAATAACTTCCTGTGGCGCAGTAAAACGCTTCCGAAACGATTTCTCTGATCAGTGTTGAATTGTCCCCACTAAACCAAGCCCAACGACATTTTCATTTTCATCCACTCCATCAAGATGACACGTAACAGAAACGGCACAGCTTTATACACACACACACATATATATATATACACACGCTAAATAGAAAAACAATTATCCTTTCCTCGTCAACGACAACAATCATCAATTACAGGATAACGTAAAACACCGAGCGCACATAAAAGTACCACCCCCCGTCGGAATCACATTTATACAGCAATTCAATTGTCAAGTGATTTGAAACAGGATACTCGTGTAACCACCACTTCAGTGCTTGCCGTTTGCCCTTTTCCACGGCTGTAGGTCGTGGCACACAAGACACACCACCGCGGAGACTCGCCCGCTCAATTAGCTCATCCGTCTCCGCACTCTTAGGAACACCCCACCCCAGTCCGGATTTTGCACTTACTCTATGTGTGTTTATTGTTATCCTCGTTGTTCTCGTAAAGGCAAACAAACATTTTGCGCGCCTATTAAACTGAAACAGAGCACCAGGAGGGGTGACGGCCTTGCTGGTGACTGACTGATGGAAGGAGTGTGCCTGTTCACCCTTCAAGCAAACGAGAGCAGCGAAACAAGTTAATCTATTACCAATGATTTGAACAAGGATGTTTTGATGTCTTCCACAAGGCCTCTGGGGACTTCCAACAAAGCCGGGCAAAAAATAAAACACCAAACTGAGCGATGAATAAATTTCACACCAGTCCCTGCCCGGGGCTGGCTGCTGCTGTGCCCGGGTCTCTCGACTCTCAGTCGTTCAATTTCATTGTCCGAATGTCATTTACTTTTACAATCGAACATTTGTTAACCCCCGCATGAGGGATTTTTTCTCCCGGTGCTCGCCTGTGTTCTTTTTTTTGCCGGCATCCTTGGGGTTGAAATCGCTTTCTCACCTTTTTAAATAAATTAGACTTAATTTGGAGAGTAAAAAAACAGAACGACTGCAGGCCATTATTCGGAAAGGATCCGAGTGGTGGTCATAAGATATTCAGGATTCCTCCAGATTGATATTTGAGCAGGAAAAAAGTGGAGGAAAAACGGGCCACAAGAACAAAAAAAGGCGAAATAAGAGAATACAAATGAAATGAGAATAAAATTAGGTGGACTTTGGCAGGGAAAGGTCTCTGAGGGGTAAGTGCGTAAGGGCCAGTTTGGGACTTTTCATTCCCGCATAGTGAGCCACTTGTTCTGTGCGTGGGCAGAGTCAAGAAATCGCTCCTTTTGCTGCGTGTGCAAATGAATATGAAATGAATAGACACAAAATAAGGGCAATTGAATTTGTCCGGTTGGCTCTGTTTTGCTTTGTTTATGGATGAGGCTGAGGCAGCTGAGGGATTGTGGAAATGTTGTTTTTCTGTTTTTTTATTTTCGCTCCTGAATAATTAATTGATCTGGACAAATCAGTTTAAAGCGGGAGATAACGTTTAGGAAGTGCTTAAGTGCGAGAGAGTTTAATTTAGAAGAGGACATTTTTTTTTTGATGAGAAATTTGATTTAAGAACAAAATGATAAAGTGTATCCTTCATCATCTGGTAGGCAGAGTTAAGTGGGTTTGGTTGGCAGATCGGGACTAAAAAAGCCTCTTACTGGCGCCATTTTGAATTTTCGACAGGCGTTCCAACCAAATGCATGCCGAGTTCGATTTTGTTCCCGAAGGGAGAAGTAATTTGTCACTGAGTGTATTTCATGCTGTTGTTGGTCTGAAGAAGAGAGCTTTCTTTGCTTCAGTTTAATCCATCTAGGGAATGTCTAACAATCCGACAAGCTTCTCAATCAAGCAATGAGGGATAATGGCATAAATCAGGTTTTTAACCCTCTGATGGAGGTTGGAATATGTTTTTGGATTTTGCTTTTTCGGCATTTGTTGGGTTCCTTTGAAGCGCTTTGCATTCGGGTCACCTACCAAGTATACCCGTATGAAGTGAGCGTCAAGATACAAATGTCTCGATAGGGAACATTTGTTGTGAACGAGCCCTTATTTTTGTTTGTTTGTTTGCTATGACATCTGTGAAAAATATTTAGTATACATCAAGTCATTGAACAGACAACATCATCATTTTTCATCGTGTTAAAAACTTCGAATTTTGTACCAGAAAGTGATGATTTGCGGAAAGCATTAATTTTTTGCTTTCATTTGAAGAAAAGTGCTGCAGAGTCGCATCGAATGCTTGTCGAGGCATATGGTGATCATGCTCTATCAGAAAAACATGAAAAAGATGGTTTCAACGGTTCAAAAATAATGATTTTGATGTGAGAAATGAAAAACGTGGAAGACCAGCAAAAAAATTTGAAGACGCCGAATTGCAAACGACATTGGATCGAGATGACACTTTGAGTCAAAAGCAAATGGCAGCAATGTAAAATGTTGCACAACAAACAATTTCTGACCGTTTAAAAGCTATGGGAAAGTTCCAAAAGTGTGGAAAATGGGTGCCACATGAATTGAATGAAAGACAGATGGAAAACCGAAAAAACACTTGTGAAATTTTGCTTCAAAGACACGAAAGAAAATCGGTTTTGCATCGGATTGTTACTGGCGATGAAAATTGGATTTATTTTAAGAATAAATGGGTTAATCTGGGGCAACCATCAATATCGACTGCAAAACCAGATCGATTCGGCAAGAAGACAACACTGTGTGTTTGCACACAGAAAAGTGTGCTGTACCACGAGCTCCTAAAACCTAGTGAAACAGTTAATACTGATCGCTACCGACAACAAATGATCAATTTGAACCATGCATTGATCGAGAAACGACCAGAATGGGCCAGAAGATACGGCAAGGTAATTTTGCTTCATGACAATGCACCTGCACACAAAGCAAAACCGGTTCAGGATACAATCAAAACACTTGGCTGGTTGCAGCTACCCCACCCGCCGTATTCGCCAGACTTGGCTCCCTCCGATTACCATTTGTTTTCATCGATGGGACACGCATTGGCTGAGCAGCACTTTGATTCCTACGAGGAGGTCGAAAATTGGGCGTCTGATTGGTTTGCTTTAAAAGACGAACAATTTTATTGGCGTGGTATTCACAAATCGCCAGAAAGGCGGTCAAAATGTGTAGAAAACAATGGCCAATACTTTGAATAAAATGTTTTTACTTTCCCATTAATTTTCAAAAAAAAAAAAAAAACACTCATTTAATGCCGGTGCACCTGGTATAGCGCCAAATGCAAGTTGTAGCTACTCTTGGAAGTAATTGCCTACTTCATTGGAAAGGTTGGTAACTAGTGGGTATCAGCGTCTGTTTTAGACAACAACAATCTTTTTTGCGGTTTCGCACGTGAACTAAATCGAATGCTTATAGAAGTTAATGGTAAATCTACTCCGAACGCCAAATTATGCGAAATAAGGTTTTGACGCTACTGGGGTGATTTTTTTGTCGAAGACAAAGAACGTCATGGCCAGGCCAAGATATTTGAAGATGAGGCAGGCTTCACTGGATCAAGGTAAGTGCCAAATGCAAAGTAGACTCGCAGAGTCCTTGGCAGTGACTCTGCAAATAAAAAACTTCACATTTAATTGACCACTTTTTCCACTTTCTAACATTGTACATAATGGTGCAACTTCTCTTGGTTTAAGAATTATACCAAATTCATCGACTTGAAGACAGTTAAACTGTCTACAAAATAAATTCGCAGTCTGTGTAAATGAATTTTCAAATTCAGAACGCCAGAGCTTATAACCTTTTCTTAAATTCATCGGCAACGTGTGTTTCAAATGCTAAAAACCGCCTCTACTTAGGCCTTATCCATTAAGCAAGAAACTGTATGTATAACAAAACTAGCACACAAGTGTTTCAAAAAAAAACGTAAAGAAACTTTCAAATAATAAAATCCAATGATTTCAAAGTTCACCTTCTACGTACAAAAAACCCCTCAGAGAAACCGTTTAAAAATTTACTACCTCCTTGAATGGTAGCAACCGTAACAAAACCAATTCGTTCAGAAAGTGAAAACAAACAAACGCAAAAACATCCACTCAAAAATTTACTCCAAATTGATTTCAAACGGTCAGTTTGATTGATTATTGGGCAAAGATGTGGACAGCAAATTGGCTGACCAATCTCTTTATGTCCTTTTAACTGCCCGGCCGTTTGCACCCACATCAAATTGAAATGTGAGGGGGGAACGGTCAAATGGCCAGAGTTAGACATCGCATGTCAGGGATAAGGTTTAACGACTGATTACTTTCCAAATACCTATGTATGGCATGTGCTGGTGGATTCTGGATTGTGAGGATACGAATAGTAACCGAACGCAGTACGACGGGGCACAGTGTCGTGTCCCAACTTCAAATGTCAGAGTGTGTCATGTGGAATTACAGCAGATGGGGGGATGGAGTGGTATGGCTTTGGGTAAAAGATCTGAAACTTTGTGAAAATTTTCTTCAATTTCATTTCATCACAAAGTCACAACGTTTGTGGGGTATTATCAAATTTCATTTGGATCATGTGTGTGGAGAGGGGAATGCTTTCGCAAAGAAGTATGCTGCAAACGTATGCGTTCAGGGACAATCAATCCTGATATTGATTGATATTTCTGTAATGTGTTGAGAGCGAAGCAGCCAATGGCGTTGTACGGTCAGTACATAGAGTGTCCTGTGTTCTTTGTGAAGAGGCATCTTGCTTATATTTTGCGAATATTTTTCAGACTGGCATTTCATGAAATGTGAACGTGGCAAACAATGAATGAAGGTTTTTCTTCATTTAAAATTTATTCCTGTTGCATCGAGAATAACTTCTTCTTCGACGGAGATCATTAACTCTAGAATTGTGAGAAAATAATTTATCAAACTTCTTAGAAGTGTCTAATAAAGACCACGGCCTGAGAATAGAGTCATGTGTGCATTTAATTAATAATTGTTGGCGCAACAGTCCAAAGGGGGACCAGGGCCTAGCTTGCTCATCAACTACTCGTGTTGTGCGCGCTACTGTTCTCTCACGAGTAGAAGGGACCTACAGTTTTTTACCGACTCCGAACGGCGAAATTTGAGAAGCTTTCTTAGACAGTTATTACTCTTTGAGTGTTGTCAGCAGCTCGAAAGAGGCGGTGCCGTGAAATATTAGAAAAATTGGTGTTGAACTGGGAGTCGAACCTAGACCCTTCGGCGTGTGAGCGTCGCACTCTACCCATTACGCCACGACGACCACCATGTGTGCATTTGGATACCTTTAAAATGAGACATGCATTTTTTTCTACGTTCTACTGTGTTCCTTGAGAAGGACGCTTGAGACGACACCGAATGTGGAGGAGAACATTTTCCTGTATAAGTTGAAAATATGCGTTTTTGGTTACTAAGAAATAATCCTTAAAAATTCAGAATTCGAAAATTTAATTTTAATTTTCAGACCCCTTTCCTTCCTTGTACTCGGAAACTTTTGGTGATGAAATAAAATCATGATCATCCTGAAGTCCGTTTAGTTACAGGCTTACTTGAAAGATGTTGACGGAATATAATAAACACAACCAGCCATCAATGAAACGAAATATTCGAGGTCTGGTCAAAACATAAGACGGATTTTCAAATTTCGCGGGCTACGTACATTCGACTATTGATTTTATTTTTGCTTTCTTAAGTTGGTACACTCGAAGAAATATTTTTCGAACATCAGCTTACAGTTATTATATTTAATTTGTTTGTAAGAGGCATACACGTTGGACTTGTTTTGCATTTTCGGCGATTTTCTGATGCCAAAAAAATGGATCAAAGAATTTACATTCGAGTTTGTGTTAAAAATATAACTAAGTGCTCAAAAGCACTAGAACTGTTGACAGTGGCGTACGATGAGTGCACTCTGTATCAAAAGAATGTTTACAAGAGGGTGGACAAAATGACGACGTTCGGTTTTGACGCCTCAGCACATCAACAACCGATAAAAATATTGGGAAAATATAGAAAATAGTTAAAGACAATTGTCAAATCACTATTAGAGTAGTTGCTGGAGATGTCGGCATATAAGTTGGCTCATGCCATGCAATTTTTTCGTAAGTCTTGAGAATGAAGCTTATGGGAGCGGGGTTCGTTCCAAAATTGCTGAATTTTGATCAAAAACATGTCGCACGAGATCCCGCAGGAATTGATGAATGATGTCAACGGCGATCGAGATTTGTTATGACATCGAAAGGCCCATGCAAGGACAGCGATTTGCGACGATTGAGGAGATAAAAACTGAATCGCTGAATGAGTCAAAGGGCACACAAAAAAGTGCATATCAGAGCTGCTTCGGGGATTGGAAAAAACGCTGGCATAAATGTATTATATCTGAAAAGGACGACTTTGAGGGAGACGACTTTGTGGAGGACGACTTAAAAGGAAGACTTTCAAGGTAACAAAATAGAAATAATAGTTAAATAAATAATTTTTGGAGAAAAATGAAAATTAGTACATTTGTAAGGAATTTGAATAATTTGGAATACTTTGTGGTTGGAGATTTTAGTTCCTCATCGGCTGTTCATACACAGAAGAAGCACCACAGAAGAAGTAACAATCGGTCTGCTTCACGAACAAATAACATGGCAGACCCTTAGTAGAAAAGCATGGTTTACATACCAACTTTGTCAAGAAAATCATACACGACCATTGTGACAAAATTAACTTAGCCTTCAGATCACAGCAGACACTCACCCCCCTCTTCATCAAACTCAAGCCGAAAATTGGCAAAGAAAATGAAACTAACGTCATACACAAAATCAATTGTACGACTGTTGCTTTTAATATTTCGAAATTAGAGAACGAAATATTCCCCATTAAGATCTATACACTTTTGCATGCGTTTGAACCAATTGTCGAAGCACTTTTGCCACTCTGATTGAGATACATATATCCAAAACAGGCATTCTGAACTGCCAACCGCTTCTTCAGGTGTCGAAAAACGTTGAAATCTCATTTTATTTTTTTTGTACAGGAATAAAAAGAAGTCATTCGATGCCAAGTCGGGACTATACGGTAGACGACTCATAAAATCGATGTTTTGAGTGCTCAAAAATGCAGTTGTTTGAGCCGATGTGTGAGAGTTCGCATTGTCGTGGTGAAGAGTGGTTCGTCTTCGGCGGTTGGTTTTCCTAAATTCTTTCAAATCATCACTTTCTGGTACAAAATTCGACATTTTTAATACAATGAAAAAATATGATGTTGTCTGTTCAATGACTTGATGTATACTAAATATTTTTCACAGATGTCATAGCAAACAAACAAAAAAAAAATAAGGGCTCGTTCACAACAAATGTTCCCTATCGAGACATTTGTATCTTGGCACTCACTTCATACGGGTATACCTCTTTTATCACACTAATGGCGAACCCTGCCACGTTTCGTTCACTGCCTTCAACGGCTGATCCGAACTGCTGCACCGACCCTTTGCCTCGGATGTGAGTTTTGTCCCTCTGGTTCTCTAAAACGTTAAGATCACAAAAATGCATTCAATCTTGTTGTCATGGAATCATGTTGTTTCTTGTTTTTTTTTAATTGCAATATTATTGATTTATTATTGGTGGCCGCCGTGGCGCAGTGGGTAGAGTGCGACACTCACACGCCGAAGGTCCAGGTTCGATTCCTGGCTGAGCACCTCGAATTTTTCACAGCACCACTTCTTTCGAGCTGCTGACAACACTCAAAAAGTAATAACTGTCTAAGAAAGCTTCTCAAATTTCGCCGTTCGGAGTCGGCAAAAAACTGTAGGTCCTTTCTACTTGTAAGAGAAAAGTAGAGCGCACAACACGAGTAGTTGATGAATAAGCTAGGCCCTGGTCCCTCTGTGGGCTGTCACGCCAAATTATGAAAATGATTAATATTATTGTTGTTGACCTGCACGCTATCAAAGACGGATGAGGAAGTCCTTAGTACTTAGTCCTTAGAGAGAAAAGTTTTTCGTGCGATTATTCGTCCTGTTTGCGTTGATGGCATCTTGTGGAGAAGACTTAACGACGAATTCTATGGACTGTACACCGACATACGCCTGGTCTTCGGATGTAAGGCTTAAGATGGCTAGGCCATGTAGTGCGTATGGACACCACTGCTCCGGCCCGAAAAGTTTTTGAATCAGAGCCGTTGGGACAACGCAGCAAAGGACGGCCTAGGCTAAGGTCGCGCACACAAGTGGAGAAGGACCTCAACAAACTTGCAGTGCGCAACTGGAGGCAGCCAACGAAAGGTCGTGGTGGTTGGAGAGGCATGTTGGTAGCGCCACAAGAAGAAGAAGAACATTACACATTATTATATTTTCATCATTTGTTCTTGTGATCGACTTGATCCCAATACGAAGAACGAATCTTACACTGGGGCGAGAAGCAATATTCGGATCCATTCACATCTATTCTTCAAAGTGGTGACGCCATCTGAATTTTATTCTGTAGTTACAATTTACGTTATGGCAGCCGTGGTGAAGTTTTCAGGTTTGATTCCTGCACCAAGCAAATCACATTTCTTTCAGCCCGCAGAAAACATCCAAAGAGTAATAACTGCATATGAAGATATGCTCCAGTCGGCAAAAAAACTGTAGATTCCTTCTAGTCATATACCCGTAGTATTATCAAAAAAAGAAGGAAATAGAAAAGGAAGGTTTTAAATTATTTTAAAACTGCCCAGTTGAGATATTTCTCTGTCAGCGCAGATCTTATTTCGGTTCTTTCTGGAAACGAAAGTAAAATACAGTTAATAAGGGTGGCCGTTTAAATACGGAACTTCGGTCATCTAAACCTTATTTGAACAAAAAAAGCAACACCGAGGCCATCAGATTGAAGGTGGTTCAAATTATAAATGGCGCCGCCTCTCCAACTCTATGAAAAAAAAACCACGCATCAAGGTCGTCTAATATGCCAGGACGGAAGGGGAAGAGGAACAAACTGTCTTCAACAAGTGAAAGGATAACAAATTCAATTAGTAGCAATCACTCCTGCCTCTTAGAAATTGAATTAACGTGACAAAGAACTGCAATTCGTCCTCACAATCACTTAAGCAATCATTTTTAATGAAACACTCAATTTCAATTGCGCCCTGCCTACGATCGGCCAACTCTCCTCCCGAAATCAAATAAAAAAGGGGCTACCACATTCATCATACCTTCTCGGCTCAACCATCTAAATATCCTGTAATCCTCGCTGCAAATAAACGACTGACAAGAGTTCGCATCGCCCTGCGTCTCAACCCACCTCCGAAGCCTATTCGGAAATTAATCACAAAAATGAATATGTTTGCTCCCTGCGCCCGAGAAACACGTATTCACAGCAAACCACCACCTCGGGTACTGAATCACTCCCAACTCATGGAGCTGAACGAAGATCCTTCTGGATATTTGAATTCATAACAAGATAATCGATCCTTTGGGGGATGAACGACTACCGTGCGTACAGGGACCTCTGGGAATAGACGTCCGGAATTTATCGCTTAATCACAATGCTTCAGGTTTCAGAAACATTGATGCAAACCGTGCTACACACGCCCAGGGGCCAATGGAATAGAGAGCGGCGAGCGAAAATAGAATCGCTCATTCATTGTGTTCCTTTTGTCTTTTCGGTCTGTGCCGGTTGTCGCCGTCACAGTTGATGGCCGGCCTTTGCATCCGTGCTACTTGTAATTGCATTAAAATGCAATTAAGAACAGTGTTCGCTCCTGTAACAGCGAACGTGCAACGATTGACGGAACGAGATGAGGACGCGAGGACGATGCACGTGTTTATTAATGCACTGCAACATCAATCGAAGGATCCCATCAGTGTAATGGATTTCCAGTAAAATGGGGTTTCTCCTGTTCACTGCTCGCTGTGTGTCAGAGTACACGAGGCGATGCAGTTGTCGCGGTTTTAATGAAATGAATTTTATGCGATACTCTTAGGCAACTTTCAGTGTCTTTTATTATGATTGGAATGACAAAGTTTGTTATAAGGACGCGTTTCGTTATGATTAAGCACGTTGCGGGAACCAGCAACGAGGACTTTTCTTATGGGGTAATTACTTTGAGTGGAAGGAATGGTTTCCATCTCCTTCTGCACAATAAAACGCGATGTGCTCGTGTTTTAATGGGAAACAAGACAAGTCAGCACCATGTGAGGTCGTTTTGAAATTTATCGTTTTCGGTTTTATTGTTTAAGAAGAAATATTTTTTTAAAGTTGCATTTTGTAGATGTGAGCGGTGGAAGCAGTTAATGGGTGAAATGCTTTCTTTTGATTGGATCTGCGAGGAGATATAAGAAATGTTACTTTGAAAGTGTTTTTCCTAAGATTTGTTGGTTATGAGTTTAGTTGGCTTTACAGTAGGCAAGTTCAAGATTTTGTTTTCCTCTTGTACAACCCAGTCGACAGTGCAGCGTAAATCTATTGCATCTGGTTCTTTGAAAACGTCGTTTCTTTATAATTTCAACGTCGTTTCTCTTTTAAGGAGATACAGATTTTATAGCGGAGTGTTGGAACAATACATAGAAGGTGCAAGTTCCACTTTTCCTCTCGCAAGTTGAAGGAAATTTCACCCCCGAACGGCGAAATATACAAACCTCTTTTGTAGACGATATTAAACTTTCAGGGCCGTCAGCTGTTTAGTCCAGAAAGAGACACTGTTATACGCCACGTCTACAAATTTTTATTTTCCTAAAAACATTTTGGGGGTTTAAATGAGCTCCGTTTCCAAAAGATGGCGCCACATGCAGGATGTGGCTGATCTTGGAAGCGATTACGTATTTAATTGGAAAAGTGTTACATCTGCCTGCAAAATTAAGTCTGAATAAGTATCTGTCTTGTGGCCGCCGTGGCCGTGACGTAGTGGGTAGAGTGCGATGTTCACACGTCGAAGGGGTAGATTCGATACCCGATTGAACGCCCCTAGTTTTTAACGGTACCATCTCTTTCATTAATTTTCTAAGAAAAAGCTTTTCAAACTTCGCTGCTTGCAGTCGACAAAAACTTGAAGGTCCCTTCTACTCGTGAGAGAACACTAGTGCGCTCAACACGTGTAGTTGATGCGTAAGCTAGGCCCCAGTCCCCCTGTGGACTGTCGCGCAATTCAGTTATTATTAAGTGTTTCTGACTTATTTCTTACTTCTTCGAAAATACCCGGATTTACAGGAAGATTTCATTTTCTTCTTTTAACTGAAAGAAAAATGCAGGTGAAGCACATTGGACTCTTGTAGAAGTTTCTGGTGAATCTGCTCCGACTGACAAACCATGTAGAGAGTGGTTTCGAAAACCGTCCTGACCAACCCAAAAAGTTTGAAGAAGAGGATTTTTCCTCCTCATTACAATCCACAGGCATTTAAAACCAATGTGCATCGGTACCTTCTCTCCCTCTCTTCTTCTATACCTTCGGCCCGTGCTGTGACTTGATCCGGTCACTTAAGGGTACTCGCAACCCCTTTTGCATGCGTCAATTAAAAAAAGAAAAAAGAAATAGAGGCTTTGCCAACAACTAGATCCAGATTTGTGCCAAACGCAAATTGAATTTGCAGAATTGTTAAAAGGACTCACCAATCATCTTCCTTTCAGTAAAAGAAATTGGATTTATGTAAAACTAAGGAAATTGCGTGCTTTCCGAGTTGAAAGCGAGAGATGTCGAACGGCGAATATTTAACCTCTAAACTGCTTCTCGAAAGATATCAAAGGAATGGATTTCTGTATTGTATTGTTGCCGAGTATAAAAAGGGGATATTCTACAATAGACGAAATACTATTCAATGGATGGTATACCCGCTCCATCATCGTCTACATCGGCGCTCAAGAAAGAGCTTTACAGTTGAGCTGCTGAAACCTGTTGAAACCATTGATGGAAATGATCAGACAACACCGAAAGCATGACGAGGTGATCTTGCCACATGATGACGCTCGGCCCCTGAAAATGCTAGTCCACCCGCCGTATTTCTCCAGGCCCTTCTTCTTTGTCGTTGCTACCAAAACAAAATTAACATGTCTGTTTTTGAAGGAGTCTAACCCAGCTTATAGGTCGTGATGATTGCAGATTCGAACTGTTCAGTGATGCTGCATTACCATAGTGCCTCGTCCTTATGAAAATATGTTTTCATTGGTGATTCAGTTAATTATTTTCAGTTGATAGTATAGTGTCAACTTAATAATAATTGTTGGCGCTACAGTCCAAAGGGGGAACAGGGCCTAGCTTGCTCATCAACTAATCGTGGTGTGCGCACTACGTAGTGTCAACTTCGTCGAACACATATTATATTTGCCACTTCAAATTTTGGCTGTCTTCCTGATGAAGCTGATGATAGGACACGATTTTCAAATTAATTTGTATATGGTTCAGTTGAGTCGACTTGAGTGTTTACTTGATTTTTTCTCAAATTTGCCAGAGGATAAAACTATTTCAACGAAAGAATTCTATAAAAAAGGACATTACTGTCCCAGGACTAAACACAATCGATTTCTATTTAACTCCATTCTTATTTTCGCATTTCATCCTTCATCCTTAAGAACATATACATAATACGGTTTAAGGTGAAGTGAACATATTTGTTCACCAGCTAATTTAAAACTCATACTTTGGAAAAAGCTCACCAGTAAACAGTGACAGGAATATCACTTTCAAGTCGAGTTGATGGGACTAAATTGAGAAGATGCATGTTACGGGCCTCGTTTGCTCTACGAAATAATATTGGACTGTCATGAACAACAGAGTCCGGTTTAGTTCTTTTATTAATTACATAAAAACCCACAATGACCAATTCGGCTGAAAAATAAATGCACATTGAATCGTTTTCCACATGAATTTGTACGCACTTGCGAATCGCAATTCATTTGACGTTGCTTACATTACACTAACAATCCAGCCGAGACGTAAAAAAATACTTGACCTCTCTCACGAACCGAAAGGGCTTCATCGGCTGGTAGAGTGGCAAAAGTATTGGACGTCGGTACCCTCGAAGATGACGACTACAGGCTTCGTCGATTGCGCCTGAAATCAAATGTATTCAAATGCCAAAACTTCTAAAAGCGAAGATTACAAAATGACTAATCTTTCAAAATAATAAAATTTAAAAGTTAAGGTTCAGAAAATTTCACTGCCCAAATTTAGCGCATACTCAATGCCCTACGGTGAACAGGAATTTATACGTTTTCTACCCGATCTCCACTGAAAATCTTTGTTTGAGAATTCACTTTCAAAATTACGATTTTTGGGATTTTCGACTTTGAGGATTGTTTGTGCTTTATGGTTTTTGGTATTTTTGGACATATTGGAATATCAGTATTTTAGGCTTTTAATAATCTTGTCCACAACGTAATCATTTCAACCATACTTTGGATTAAAGAATAATATGAAAATCGAAAAAGAAAGGTTCCGGAAACTAGTCTCTGCTAAAAATATATAATAATAATAATAATTGTTGGCGCTACAGTCCAAAGGTGGACCAGGGCCTAGCTTGCTCATCAACTGCTCGTGTTGTGCGCGCTACTGTTCTCTCACGAGTAGAAGGGACCTACAGTTTTTTGCCGACTTCGAACGGCGAAATTTGAAAAGCTTTCTTAGACAGTAATTACTCTTTGAGTGTTGTAAGCAGGTCGAAAGACGTGATGGCGTGAAAAATTCGAAAAAATTGGTGCTGAACTGAAAATCGAACCTAGACCCTTCGGCGTGTGAGCGTGGCACTCTACCCACAACGCCACAACGCCCGCGCTTAAAATACAAAGTGTACATAATAAATACAAGGTATATATAAAAACATTTTATTCAAAGTATTGGCCATTGTTTTCTACACATTTTGACCGCCTTTCTGGTAATTTGTGAATACCACGCCAATAAAATTGTTCGTCTTTTAAAGCAAACCAATCAGACACCCAATTTTCGACCTCCTCGTAGGAATCAAAGTGCTGCTCAGCCAATGCGTGTTCCATCGATGAAAACAAATGTTAGTCGGAAGGAGCCAAGTCTGGTGAATACGGCGGGTGGGTTAGCTGCCCCAGCCAAGTGTTTTGATTGTATCCTGAACCGGTTTTCCTTTGTGTACAGATGCATTGTCATGGAGAAAAATTACCTTGCCGTGTCTTCTAGCCCATTTTGGTCGTTTCATTTGTTGTCGGTAGCGATCAGTATTCACGGTTTCACCAGGTTTTAGGAGCTCGTGGTACAGCACACCTTTCCCACCAAACACACAGCATTGTCTTCTTACCGAATCGATCTGGTTTTGCAGTCGATTTTGATGGTTGTCCCAGATCAACCCATGATTTTTCCGTTTAGGATTCTTAAAACAAATTCATTTTATACCGCCAGGAACAATCCGATGCAAAACCGATTTTCTTTCGTGTCTTTGAAGCAAAATTTCACAAGTGCTTTTTCGGTTTTTCATCTGTCAATTCAATTCATGTGGCACCCATTTTCCACACTTTTGGATATTTTCCATAGCTTTTAAACGGTCAGAAATTGTTTGTTATTTAACATTTAACATTGCTGCCATTTGCTCTTGACTCACAGTGTCGTCTCCATCCAATATCGTTTGCGATTCGGCGTCTTCAAACTTTTTAGGTGGTCTTCCACGTTCTTCATTTCTCACATCAAAATCATTATTTCTGAACCGTTGAAACCATCTTTAGCATGTTGCTTCTGATAGAGCATGATCACCATATGTCTCGACAAGCATTCGATGCGACTCTGTAGCACTTTTCTTCAAATGAAGACAACAATATAATGCTTTCCGCAAATCATCACTATCTAGTACAAAATTCGACATTTTTAACACGATGAAAGAATATGATTAATATGATTACTTAATATTTTTCACAGATGTCATAGCAAACAAACAAAAAAAAAAAAATAAGGGCTCGTTAACAACAAATGCTCCCTATCGAGAAATTTGAATCTTGACGCTCACTTCATACCGGTATACCTGATATATGCAGAATTGTAATTAAACACCAGGCAACTGGAAACTTTTCTGAAACGTATTTAAATTTGGATTGTTCCTCTTTGAAATAAAGTAAAACTAGATATGAGGCACTTGACTGACGAGCTGTGACCTTTGAACTCTTGCAAATGATCCAATAAACACACCTTGCTTAAAGAAACATTCATAGTTAAAGCTGGTTCAAATTTAGCAACATTTATCTTGCTTGTAAATACGAAAAAGATGCAAAATATAATTGGGGGAATGTGTCTTTAAAAGTATTTGCTAACATTTCCTTGATGCCGCAACCACAAAAAAGTAAAAATAGCAAAGACACCCAACAAGAAGAGGAAAACAGTAGAAACGCCGCACATCAAAAAGAAGTCAACAAAGCGATCGGAAGGAATGACCAACAGCACAGAAAAAAGGAAACACTTAAATCCCCTTCGGATACGATCAAAACGGAAATCGTGTTTACTATCTCAAAGATAATGACACCATCTTCTAATTGACATCAAACAACTGGTCTACAGGTATCGGAAGCAGCTACCGAATGTTTGCGTGGTTCGGCCAACTGACCACCGGTCGAGATCAGACGCCGCCCAATTATATCATTATGTCGTCTCGTGAGAAATGTCTCTCGCTGCTATCCCTAATAAGAGGTCGGTCAGGATTAGGCGCAGACCGGTGTGTTTCGGCGAATTCTCGACAAGGACAACAAAAATTAATTGAATCCATGTGTGTTCCTGTCTTGCTTCCGAATCGAGCAGAAAGAAAGCGATTTTCATTTAGATATTGATTTTCGAAGGTAAACGACTCTCGAGTACACATCCGACGGTGAAATATTAATGCCCACCGCCCGTGCTGGATTGCGGGCGGAATGCCAAAGCAGCACCAGGGGTGGTTTGCTGATTTTAAAATTCACCCCTCAATTTATGGGGTTGACCGGCTCTAACCAGATTTCGCACTCAATTGAAGCATAAATCAGCTTCCACCACCCCCGGTGTGGATGGCGGAGGCGGGTTAAGGGTTCAACGACAAGTTAATCGACTTCAAACTCCACTCGATTGTTTACCCACAGCGGTGTGAGGCGTCATGGCGCATTACCTCAGCTGGCTCAGTTGACGAATTCCGTCAACTTTCAAAATGACAGCTTTACAAATTATCGTTTGACAGGTAACGATGCACGGAAACGACAACGATGGCACGCCACGCTAGCCAAGCAGGTAGGCATTGTAGTTTCAAAATGGCCCTCATATTCATTTGTCACTCCATTGTTTCTGGCCGCGCTGAGTCGCTGTGCATTTAGTAATGGGAATTGCTCTCAAGCACTTGGGAAGGTGCTTCATTATCATAAACCCAGATTGGTATCTTCATGCAAGTGAGTGCACAGCTCAGTCGCTTTGGCCGGAACCGATTTCGTATGACAGATGGAACATAATTTTTTTTCATCGCACAATTACCTGCGACCTGAGGCTGGTGTGGGGTGTAAACTTTCTGCTTGTCGTTGTTACCTTACGCCGGCGGCCATATTTGCCGCTGAACTTTAATTAAAATTCACTGCGAGGCGACATAATAGCTTTGTATCGTCTTTTGAATTTCCCCTTCTGCTGCTTTTTTTAATGTTGTCTTAAACATTTTTTTTCTTCGTTCCCCCATCTCAATTCGTTTGGAAAGCGATGTGGTGACGGTTTTCGATTGTTGATTGGGTGTTGCACAGCTGTGTATGCGGCAAGTGAACGGTTTTATGTGACAATGACTGTAGTCAAGTAGCAACGACGAAAATCACAGAGCGTATCAAATGCTGCCTTAATTGAAATGAAATTTAATTGGCCAAGCGATAATAACGTTGGATTGTGCTGTGTTCGTTTATATTTATTTATTTTTTTATGTTCTGCCTTATGTCTGCTGTTTGGGTCAGGGAGGTTGCGTTATTAACGAAATTGTTTTATTGATTTTCCTACTTCTCCGGATTGTGTGGCGTTTGCTTCTTGCAAAACGTACTTCTGTTGGATGGAGTTTCATTTGTTTGCGTGACAATTTAAATGACAGGGCTGTTGGGAACTATGTTTCTGTTGTTTCGATAAAAGAAAACGACAACGAGGACTTTGACGAAACCGCATTACATCCACATTTCTTCTGCACGATTGGTTTTGTCAAATTGAATTTGAAATTCACTTAACTCGTTCTCGTAATGCAAAGCCAATAACGCAATGTTGAGTTCTCATTTAGTGACAAGCAAGGTATACCCATTTTTCGATTAATACGTCTATCAGAGTCGGACTTTCAGCTTTCTGGTCAATAGGAAAGTGAAAAACGTTGGGTTCCGGCATGACCTCTTCAAATGCAGAAGAGTGAAATATTGTAATCTATGCTCGTAATACTTGTAACATTTAAATTGTTGTCCTTATATAAGGGCGTGCATTCGTTATTCATTTTTGTTCGTAGGTAGAATTAAAGAAAACCAAAAAAATTTCGAAAATACATACAGTATCCGACAAAACATTTGCAAATAATGTGGAATCAGTCGTAATTGGCATGAAAAAATGTCCAAAATTACTGATTCCCATTAATTTTGATTAAAATTGCATTAAGCAAATGTATATATCCCTTTTTCTGAAATTTTACTCATTTAAATATTTTTATAGAGAGCAGGGCTCCGGTGATGCTTTAAGACAACGCATAGAAGATGATTTTAATTCAGGCAGTACTCAAAAAGAAATATCCGAAAAGTATAATATTAATAAGTTGTCGGTTTCTCGAATTTTAAGTCGATATTTAAAAACTAAACAGATAGCCGTTGTTCATTTCGGTGGTCGACCACGATTGGTAAAAAAAAAAAAAAGAAAATAAAAAATAATTCATATCAGCACCCAAATTGGTTGAAGAGTTGCAGATAACAATAAGTCCTAGAACGTTTTCACGTCGGTTGACTTCTGCTGATTTATGTGCCTATCGACCTGCAAAAAAACCATTCATTTCTAACCGAAATCAAAAGAAAAGAACTATAAATAAATATTCTTTTATTGTGTGATATACAAAGATGGAGTGCAGTTCTATTCATTTAATATAAGGGTAGTGACGAAATAAATTACGTTAGGAGACCACTTGGCAAACGACTACAATCGCGGCACTGTTTAAAAACAATCAAGCATGGTGCAGGAACTGTGATGGTGTAGGGCTATTTTTCGGCTGCAGGGTTGGGACCGTTGCATCGAATTAATGGTATAATGGACCAATGGAGATATAAAAATATCCTACATGATGTTATGCTGCTATTCGCAGAATGGGAAATGCCGTTGCGTTGGGTATTCCAACAGGATAATGACCCAAAACATACAGCTTGGTCCGTGAAGCAATGGTTTATCGATCAAAATGTGACAGTTGGATTAGTCCCCGCAATCACCCGATGTAAACCCAATTGAAAATCTTTGGGAGATCGTAAATAAAAAAAATTGACAGAGAAAAAATCAAAAACGCGGACGAATTTTTTAAAAGAACAGAAAAGGTCTGGAATGAAATTAAATCAACTACAATTCAAAACCTAATTTATTCAATGTCACGTCGATGCAAGGCAGTCATCAAAAACAATGGATTTGCCACGAAGTATTAATTTCATAGAGTTTTCGCGCACTTTCACTTTAATTGCAAATGTTTTGTCGCGTGTAAATTTGAAGTCACCTAATAATTTAACTACTGGATTATTTTATGTTTGTTTTTTAAATGAAAATTATTATTATTTATTTATATTAGATACATACCTTTCATTTGATGTATTACGACTTTTGATAAAATTCTCGTGAATTTGAAGAAATTGCTTGCATTCACTTCTAGTTGCAAATGTTTTTTCCGATACTGTATGTTTTTGACAAACAGCCCAGCGGAAGAACAGAATTGTTATATGTATTAGGTGTGTTTCAGTATTCTGAACCAAATTCTAAAGTCCGTAATTTGTTAAAGAGTGAAGGTAAATCTCTCTCAGAAAAAGGGAAAGTAAGGGAACGCATCTAAACTAAATGTGTAAAGTATAATATGTCATTAAGAAATATTAAATTCCTTTTTCGATACAGAATACAAAAACAACAACAAGATTTGAGTCACATACACAGAGAAAATGAGTCAATGCTTACTTATCTCGATACGCACAGTAACTCATTTGACAGAAAACCAACAATCTAAAAATTTCTTGGGTTAAAATCGGCAGGGTGGGGAAATATTTTACTCTCTCAAGAGAGCGCTCATTTGACGTAAGATTCATTTTTTCGAAATACTTGAATGTATTGTTTTTCCCGGTTCGGAAACACAGCTATTATAAAGTACATCTTTGGATAGTCTAGGTTGAGACAAATCAAATTCAAAATACACATGGCGTTGTTTGTTTGGGAAAGTGAGCTTGCAAAGAAGTTTTGTAGCAAATTATTTCAATGTATACTGACATAAAATCTACACTTACGTCCTCTTCTTTGATTGGCACTACAGTCCGAATTCGACATGTGTCTCAAGGAGCGTCTCAAGGCCAACCAAATATTTTTCTACTTGCATGCCTCATATCAGGTGCGAATGTCCTCTGGTGCGTTATCCGAGGTTCACATTCAAGGAATGACTGAAATTGTGATTTTTATATACTCTGTATTCTCTTCCCATCTGAAGCTTTGTATCAGTAAACGCATGTTGTCATCTGTGTGTTGAACTTTCTCCTCCAGACACCAACGCAAATATGAACAAAACTGCACGTATAACTTGAAAATATTTAGCTCTCCCTCATCCGCACTTAAGCCATAAAACAGGATAACTATGATCAAAGCCTGGTCTTTCAAGAAAGCATTTTGTTACTCAAAAGCCGTTTGTGCCCAAAGAAGCAGCTATTCAATGCTTGATTTTGACAATGCATTTGTTGTCTTTATTCAGCCAAGGTAATTGAAGTTCGGAAATTGTTCAAAATGATTGGTGTTTCTGGTGACTCTCTGTGAAGATTGCGAAGAGAACTTTGTAGTATATGGGAAACACTGTGACTTTCTGTTTTTATACGAGGGTTGCCTTTTATATTTCGGGATTAGAGAACAAAAACAAATACTGATCATCGAAAATAGCTTTATTGTTGTCAAAATATTCCCCATTAAGATCTATAGACTTTTGCATGCGTTTGAACCAATTGTCGAAGCACTTTTGCCACTCTGATTGAGGTATCGCCAAAACATGCATTCTGAACGGATCAACCGCTTCTTCAGGTGTCGAAAAACGTTGACCTCTCATTTTATTATTTATCTACGGGAACAAAAAGAAGTCATTCAGTAGCAAGTCAGGATTATACGGCGGATGACTCATCAAATCGATGTTTTGAGTGCTCAAAAATGCAGTTGTTTGAGCCGATGTGTGAGAGCTCTCATTGTCGTGGTGAAGAGTGATCCGTCTTCGGCGGTTGGTTTTTCTGATTTCTTGGAAGACAACTGGCAAACAAATTGTTGTGTACTACTCGGAATTGACTGTTCTACGTTGCTCTAGTGGTAGGTTGCGACATGTCCAATTTTTCCGAGAAAACAGGCGACTATTTGCTTAGAAGTGCTTCGTGCGCGAGCAAGTTTTGTTGGATTTGACTCAATTTGAAACACCCATACAGTCGACTCCTGTTTACTCTCTGGCTCATAAGCGTAAATCCACGATTAATCTTTTGTCACGATGTCATAGACGTGTTTCGAAGCACCGCGAACGTATTTTGGAGCATTTCTTTCGGCTAATCGACGCTAGCCTATTTTTGAGCGATTGACAAATTGTGTTGGACCCAACGCGACCAAATTTTCTTGACGGTCAAATGTTCATGCAATATTGAATGTACGCTGGTCCTACTAATGTCTAAAGTTGTCTAAATCTCACGATAGGTCACATGACGATCTTGCAATATGAGTTGGCGCATAGCATCAATGGCTTTCGGCACGAAACTGATTTTGGACGACCTTCACGAAATTCGTCTTGGAGTGAACTACGACCTCAGTTAAATTCACCATATTATCGATAAACACTGGTCCTTGATGGGGCTTCATCGCCAAAAATGTAATTAAGTTTATCGATGCACTGTTGTTGTGTTAATCCACGTCAAAAGTTGTAAAAAATAATCGCAAAAAATTTTCACGATTTAATTCCATGTATTGGGCGAGATGAATCTTTTAGGTTACTGCAAACAACACAAATAGCGCTCGTGTGTCAAAACGTTCTGAGTACGTATAACCTCAAAAATGTCAAACTTTACGATAGAGCTGGCAGTTGCCAGATTGCAACACTAGGGTTGCCCAATCCCGAATTATAAAAGCCAACCTTCGTACTCTTTGCACTCGTTCGCAATGACAATGACGCGTGCAGACAACAATTTGAAAGACGACGAGATGACAATTTGGATAAAAAGCAATCTTTCTTTCACTTGTGTCATAATTGTCAAATTTGTTATAACCAATGACCTTATTTCAGCTAGCTCTGCGACTTTCAGAGAACTTTACATTTCAGTTACTTGCTTTTCCATTACTTTCTATACATTTGCGTGTAGGATCTATCATCCTCTTTAATCTTTTTCCTTTTTAGCCTATTTCTTTTTTCTGCCACCAAAATTCAGATAAGTCTGACTAGCCTTGCATTTTACATGCATATTCACTTGTCTAAGCGGGGGGATCTTCAAATACTTGGCGAAATTCAAGGGTCCTTATTTGAATATCCTGCACATTCTGCAGAATGCAGAATGCTGTTCATCTGTGTTCGGCGTTGATTATGAGACGCAAGCTCGTCAAACCAGTTCTTTTAGATGCTGGCAAACAAATTTTTTATCTTTTCTACCAAACAACTTCATCGTATACAAAATTTTAGCATTACGAGGGGGGTTTTGATATTCAGCGTAGCGCACTGTGACACTTTTTGTTACGAAGTAAGAAAAATGACTCTTTTTAAGATATCGCACGATCGACGTTGCAAAAAATAAAAGTTCAGTGGAAGAGGCAGAGAGAGGTGATTCAAGGTGACATCTTCATTGCTTCTTCTTTGCCTGAATGGGTGATGTTTACTTTTTTATAACAATCAGAAAAATTATAACCCCTTACCGCTGGTGGGGGAATGATTAGTGGATTCTTTACAGAGCTACACTTCATTTGAATATATTTTCGTTTAAATGCTACAAATTTCCTTACTCTACGATATTATCATAAAGGTGAATGAATCGTGCTGTTGTGCGTTATTGAGCGCTGTGCGACGTTTGGCGTCGTGTTTCATTATTTGTTGTGAATGATCACAACAGATGAAAATATCAAATGAGTCCAAAAACTTTTACTTGCCTGAGATGAAGGTGCTGAGTGAGGGAAACTTTCGGACAACATTTGATTTTTTATCATTAAAGTGGCCGCCGTGGCGTAGTGGGTAGAGTAGACGCTCACACGCCGAAAGGTCTAGGTTCGATTCCCGGCTGAACACTTCAAATTTCCACCTCTTTCGAGCTGCTAACAACACTCAAAAAGTAATAACTGTCTAAGAAAGCTTATCAAACTTCTCCGTTCGAAGTGAAGAGAAGTAGCGCGCACAACACGAGTAGTTGATGAGCAAGCTCGGTCCTGGTCCCCCTGCGCAATGTCGCGCCAACAGTTAGTTAAAAGTCGTTCCAAGACTGGTGCTAGCGCCTCCGGAAAAAGTGCAAATCGTATGAAGTTAAAGCCCAGAAGGTTTTAAGAGACGAATAATAAGCTGATCTTTATGACCCTGAAAGCAAGCAAGATTTTTTGAAGGGGCACAACTCAGGGACAGACCACCAACAACAAATACTGGTAGCAGTATTTGAGGACTTATATATATTTATAATATTGTTGATTAAGGACCAAACCAGGTGAAAGCATAAACGTTGCATAATACACAACCATTTCGCATCATTACGTGGGGTGATCAAAAAACAAAGATGGCACAAACTGATATACTATATGCTTATTCAGTACAATGTCTGCATTGAACGATTTTCAAAAGCTGTCGCAAGAGATTGTGATTCTGAAGAAATCCAAAGGCCTCACTGTTATTAAGATCTTGACTCCTTACGTTTTTTCCTTGTTTTCTTGATTTGGAAAAATGTTTTCGTGGAAAGTGGTTAAAATGATAAAGAACATATTTTGCAGAGAGAGGGGAAACATTTTGTGGGGTCTAAAGCTACTCTACTAGGTATGCCAGTATGAAAAGCGTTTTTTTGAAAATAAAACACTAATTATTATTGGGAAAATAAAAACTTATTTTTCAAAGTATTGACCATTTTTTTCTACACATTTTGACCACCTTTCTGGTAATTTGTGAATACCACGCCAATAAAATTGTTCGTCTTTTAAAGCAATCCAATCAGACGCCCAATTTTCGACCTCCTCGTAGGAATCAAAGTGCTGCTCAGCCAATGGGTGTCCCATCGATGAAAACAAATGGTAGTCGGAAGGAGCCAAGTCTGGCGAATACGGCGGGTGCAGTAGCTGGTCCCAGCCAAGTGTTTTGATTGTGTCCTGAACTGGTTTTGCTTTGTGTGCAGGTGCATTGTCATGTCACACACAGCATTGTCTTTTCGATCTGGTTTTGCAGTCGATGTTGATGGTTGTCCCAGATTAACCCATGATTTTTTAGGATTTTAAAAATAAATCCATTTGTCATCGCCAATAACAATCCGATGCAAAATCGATTTTCTTTCATGTCTTTGAAGCAAAATTTCACAAGTGTTTTTTTTAGTTTCCATCTGTCTTTCATTCAGTACATGTGGCACCCATTTTCCACACTTTTGGATCTTTCCCATAGTTTTTAAACGGTCAGAAATTGTTTGTTGTGCAACATTTGACATTGCTGCCATTTGCTTTTGACTCAAAGTCTTCAAACTTTTTTGGTGGTCTTCCACGTTATTCATTTCTCACATCAAAATCATTATTTTTGAACCGTTGAAACTATCTTTTGCATGTTACTTCTGATAGAGCATGATCACCATATGTCTCGACAAGCATTCGATGCGACTCTGCAGCACTTTTCTTCAAATGAAGACAACACATCATCACTTTCTAGTACAAAATTCGACATTTTTAACACGATGTAAAAATATGATGTTGTCTGTTCAATGACTTGATGTATACTAACTATTTTTCACAGATGTCATAGCAAACAAACAAAAAAAAAAATAAGGGCTCGTTCACAATAAATGTTTTCTATTGAGACATTTTTATATTAACGCTCACTTCATATGGCTATACTTAGTAAGAATGTAAAAAATACTTGGACGTTTGATTTTTCACACTTCTAGGCATATACATTTTGAGCCCCATTTGAATATTCAGAACTGCGTTTCAAAATCAGTTGCCACTCAGACGCAACCAAGAGCTCTTAATGCCTACCTTGAGATCAAATGCTAGTTTTGGTCTGTTTACTAACCCAACGAAATGCAATACATATCCTATGGCAAAAATTCAGGGATTGATCGATAAATAATACATAATAAGGGTCAAAAGGAATCATCCCCTTTTTGGCCAGATGGACAAATTTGCCTTTCCCTTAGTAATGACAACACATGTTCAGAAACTAACTTCCTTTCGATTACAAATTAACCAAGCAAACATTGAATCCAACGTTGTAATTATCCTTTTTCACGTTTCCCATCACAGGTTCTCCCGGCCAAACTTCAAATGCTCACCTAACACATGAAGAGAATATTGATAAAAAAATCCTTAAAAAAGCAATGAACCTGCCAGTTCCTCAACAAGAAAAACGTGATGACAGTCGGTGCAATGACAAACGAACATCAACACCGCCACGATGCGACGCACATCCCAACCGGACAACAACAAACAATAAAAAGGGTCCCATCAATTAGGATCAATTTCGATACCATTTCTCAACTAATCCCCGATCCTTTCATTCGGCCCGCTCCCGCGCCTCTCCAAAATGACTCATTCAACGCTGTAACCAGAGACAGGCAAACGCGCGATGACTGATATAAAAGATTTTATGCGGTAGGTAGGTAGGTTGACGTCATTACATAGCGCCGTGTCACATTAGCCGGCCTCCTACACCTTGCGTGTTCATCTCTTCTCCCTCGGCAGCTCGTTTGATGAACTTCTTGTACAAAACGAGTGGAAAGGACGAGTGGCACTAATGGCGGCCGCTGGCACCTCATTTCGTTTTTGTGCACGGTGTGGTCCTGCGGGATTGTTTTCGGCGGCACGACAATTTCCTGGTTGCTTTGTGTTTGTTTTCTGCTGCTGCAGCATTAGGCCAGCGGCGATCTTATCAAATTATTTAAAGGATAATAGTTGGCAGAGGAAACAGATGAGGATCGTTTTTCGGAATCGAGTTTTAAGTGGTAATAAGACAAATTGCGACTAATTGGGATGCAATTGGAGGCGGCCGGATGCAGTTAATTTATTTTTCGTTTTTCGTGTGCATGTGACAACGGATATGTGGATTTGTGAAGACAGGTGGCGGTTGTGAGGTGTTTTTGAGAATTGAGCTAAGGAAATAAAAATACCATAATTTGATGGACTGTCCGCCGCTAAGATGGAAATGGCTTTGCGCACACATACAAACTTTCTTGAAATGAGAAATAACAATGAAGAAAGTTTCATTTTTTATTGAAACACTGATGCGCTGTGTTTTGTGGTAGCTCCTAGAAGGAAGCCACTGTTTAATATCAAGTGAAATAAGGCGCAAGCTGGGCAAACAGCAGGTCTACAGGGTAAAGCTGCATTAAATGAGGAGATCTGTTCGTGGCTTCTATGAACAGAGAAGAAGAAAAGACCACTATGGTCTCAAAAAGAAAAAATAGGAAGAAAAATGGAAGAGAAGTATCATAGTGGGAATAAGGCCCAGAAGGTATACCAAAAGGTTTCATGCGGTCCTTGTGAATGTGGGACATAAAACTGTCTGGACGAGAAGCGAAAAATATGTAATTACGTCTCGTTTCGACGCTAAAAACCAGAAATTTTATGTGATTTGTGCAACGTTGAAGGCGGCCCAAACCGAGCATAGCATTACGCTGAGTTTAAATGTCAGTCGACAGGACTTCCGTTCTTGCACTACACATTGCAAGCAATATTCTCTGTTAATGCCTACAATTTGCTTATAAAAACCAGTGTGAGTTTGAACTACAGAAGTTCACGGTAGATGAAATTTTCATCAAATCTTAAAGACAATTCAGAAAAGGTAATTCGTTGGATTTCGATTTTAAGGCCATGTATGACAATGTAGACGTGGCGTAGTGGGTAGAGTGCGACGCTCACATGCGGAAGGGTCTAGGTTCGACTCCCAGCTCAAAACCAACTTTTCGAATTTTTCACGGTACCACCTCTTTCGAGCTGCTGACAACATTCAAAGAGTAATAAATGTCTAAGAAAGCTTCTCAAACTTCGCCATTCGGAGTCGGCAAAAATCTGTAGGTCCCTTCTACTCGTGAGAGAACAGTAGCGCGCACAGCACGAGTAGTTGATGAGCAAGCTAGGCCCTGGTGCCCCTTTGGACTGTAGCGCCAACAATTATTATTATGACAATGTAGACAGGCAGACTTCACAATTTCGTTAAAAGGTGTAGGATAACGATCCAGAATTGTCACCTTTCTCTTATTAACGACTTTATCGATACCTTCGTTGTTGAAATATGTTAGAAGACAAGGCCAGTTCGCCGTGGCGTAGTGGTTAGAATGCGACACTCTCACCCCGATGGTCTAGGTTTTGGTCAACAGACGGAACACCTCACATTTTCCACGGCACCACCTCTGTCAAAACTGATAACAAACTCAAAGACTTATTCTTGTACAAGAAAAAAGCTTCTTAAACTTCACCATTCGGAGTCGGCAAAAAACTGTAGGTCCCTTCTAGTCGTCAGAGAACAGTAGCGCGCATAGCACAAGTAGTTGTTGAGCGAGCAAGGCCCTGGCCCCCTGTGGACTGTCATGATTTCCATTCATATGTGAGAATAACGAAAATGCATGAATGTTATGAATAAATCCCGCAAATTAATTATTTATGACTAGCGTTTAGTCACGTTTCTTTAGTGATTAGTCATTATGTTATTTTATGCTCAACTATGATATCCAATATGTGTATAAACAAGGCGATGCGCTGTCATCTGGCTATCCCAGCAGATTATGGGAACCCAAATATGTTAATAACAAGGACCGGCGATAAAAAAAATCATGTTTTTGAACAGACATGTTTGCTCAGTGTACTTGGATTGGTTCAATATTACTGTAACGCTCTGCGGTTGTGGTTAATTTGGTATGTTCTTGGTAGTCGTTTTTTTAGAATACCATTCCAGTTCGAATTTTCGACGGCACCACCTCTTTCGAGCTGTTGACAACACTCAGAGAGTAATAAAAGTCTATAAAAAACCTTCTCAAACTTCGCCATTCGGAATCGACAAAAAACTGTAAGTTACTTTGACTCGTGAGATAGCGAGCACAACATGAGTAGGTGATGAGCAAACTAGGCTCTGGTCCCCCTGTGGACTGTCACACCATACAATTATTATTCCGGAAAATATGGCAAACTTCGACCATCTAAAAGCACGGTCGAAACAAAAAGATTGCTGTTTCGACTTATCCATGGTCCCTGGGGAGTGCCACTTAATTTATGTTCCGCCGAAGATCAGGAAAAAAGACGGAAATTCATTAAGAAAGTGCTTAAAAGACATCAAACACGGTGCTAATATGACACATTTCGCGTAGAAGTTTTTTTTTTTTTTCAAGCATTCATGCAGGTTGTGAACAATGATGTCTCTTGAGATGCCCTCTACTTTAGATGTTTCAAGAAGCATCAATCGGGAATATAGCAGTATGAAATTGATGATGTGTACAATGTAAGCCTTAGTTTCGGCCAGTTTTCTTTCATCAAAACCAATATTCGTTACACAAAGTTTAGACGATAGCAATCGAAGGAGAAGAGCTCTTTTCACAGTTTTCTAAGATCTGAGTACAACATTGTTTCCATTTATAAGAAATCACATACTTCGCTAGACGCTTTGCGGTTTGTGTGGTGCT
The DNA here is from genome assembly GCA_955652365.1 of Eristalinus aeneus. Classification (NCBI taxonomy): domain Eukaryota; kingdom Metazoa; phylum Arthropoda; class Insecta; order Diptera; family Syrphidae; genus Eristalinus; species Eristalinus aeneus. Next base: position 124,328,080 of record OY019130.1, on the reverse strand, counting down.
TACATAGCAAATAAAAAATAATACTGCATATATATAAGTAGCCTTTTATTGGAAAGTATTGGCGTGACGATTTATTTTCTGATTTATTAAGGGTACATAGCTATTCTTGTATAAACTAAGGATTTGTAACATTTTTTCTAAATTTTCAATTTCGTCCAACTAAAGTGTTCAATCAATTTGAGTTCAATTTAATTAAGGAATATTCAAGCGAATGATGATATTTTTAATGATGTTTTAGTGGGAAATGTTGAGGTTCATTTGCAGCCAAATAGTTTTGTGAACACCCAGGAATCTAAAATCAATTTTTTTGTTTTAACGCTTTTAATGGACTAAGACTTAATTATGTCTGTAATAAGAAGTAGAAAACGAAATCATCTATAAGCAAGTAAATGTCGCCCTTGTTCAGCTTAGTTAGTATTACTACTCACTAGCTGTCCAAGAAAACATTCGCCTCCTCTGCTCATAAGAGAGGACCTAACATCTAACGGAGAACTTGATTCTAAAGCAAATGTTTTAAAACCATTCAAGATCGATATAATTAATATCAGGGTGATACACGACAAGGTTTGATTTATATTGTAAAATAAAACACATAACATAAAATATTTTACCATTCTTAACACATCACATCAACAAATCCCGGGCCTAACTAATAAAAACACATTTTCTACGCAAAGTTCAACTTTATTAGCACAGGGTGATACAATCAGTCCAACGCCGCTCTAACATTTCAATACTTTTTTATAGAATGAATTATCTTTGTCTTCAAAGTAGGTTTCAGTTTCGGCGATTACCTCCTCATTAGAGCCATATTTTTTTCCGGCGAGTATCTTTATAAAGTCTGACAAGAGGTAGAAGTCGCTGAAGGCCAGATCTGAAGAATACGGTGGGTGCGGAAGCATTTCAGAACCCAATTCGTGCAATTTGGAAGCCAATGACTTGTTACACGGTCTTGGTGGAAGAGAATTTTTTTCCCTTTTGCAATTTCTTTCTTCACATACACCAATAATGTCATGAAGTCCCCCGACTAATCAATAAAAACACATTTTTCATACAAAATTTGATTTTATTCATCAACATAGCTTCCTTTAAGCGTGATTCCAGCAGTCTAATGCCTCCAAAACATTTCGATAACTTTTTTATAGAAAGAATTATTTTTGGCCTCAAAATAGGCTTTAGTTTCGGCAATCACCTACTCATTCGAGACATTTCAGTATCTTTTTGAGGTCTGAAAAGAGGTAGAAGTCGCTGAGGGCCAAGTCTGGGGAATACGGCGGAAGCAATTTAAAACGAAATTCGTGCAATTTGGACATGGTGGCCACTGACTTGTGACACGGTGCATTGCCTAATTTTCTTTTTTTCTTCATATGGCACCGTTTTTTGCAATTCCCTTCCTTCCTTCAAATCCACCAATAATGCCATGTTGTATTTGCTGTTGATCCATTTGTTGCTTATCTCAAGATAGTCGATGAGTAAAATTCCGTGAGCATCCCAAAATACGTATGTCATAACCTTGTCAGCCGACTTTTGTGTTTTTGGATGCTTTGGACGCGTTTCACCGGCTACTGTCCGGTTTCACTGCTGTTTCACTGACTGTCGATTTGACTCTGGAGTGCAGTGGTGGATCCATGCTTCATCCATTGTAACATACCGACGCAAAATGTCCTGCTTATTCTGACGAAACAGCTCCAAAGACCTCCTCACGCAGCACCCATTTCGAAAAAACCTTCTTATGGACAGATAATAATAATTGTTGGCGCGGCAGTCCACAGGGGCATCAGGGCCTAACTTGCTCATCAACTACTCGTGTTGTGCGCGCTACTATTCTCTCACGAGTAGAAGGGACCTACAGTTTTTTGCCGACTCCGAACGGCGAAGTTTGAGAAGCTTTCTTAGTGTTATCACCAGCTCGAAAGAGGTGCTGCCGTGAAAAATTCGAGGAGTCCAGCCGGAAATCGAACCTAGACCGTTCTGCTGGGTCTAGTGAAGGGTCTAGTGTACCCACTACGCACGGCGGCCACCTCATGGACAGATGTTCCTGCAAAAAAGTGTACACACTGCCTTCTGGAATCTTTAAGATGTGAGCTACTTATCTCACGCAATTTCAAAACGATTTTGTGTACTTTTTTTACTTTTTCAGGTGTAACCACCTCACCAGAGCGTTCAGCACCGTCGGTGTCAGCACAGCCGCGTTTAAAGTCAGTAGACCACCGACAAATAGTTGGTTTTGATGAAGTAGAGTCCCTGTAACACTTCTCAAGCCATTGCTGAGCTTGCACGGTTTTTTTTTTCCATCAAAAAGAAGTTGTTGATCAATAAACAAAATTTTGTTTTTTCTATTGTTTAAAAAATCGCAGAAGTAGCGTCACTTGAAGCACTGTACCTTGTAACCTAATAATTAGATTGTCATGAAAAATTGACAGGTATAATTTGAACGTTCCCGGGACTCATTGAGGGATGGGTTATAACCGAGTAAAAGAACAATTTATTGCATTTACATAATGTCCTGTAAATATTGATGGGAGCGTAAATTTTAGATGACTCCTTCGAGTGTAGCGACTTGTATCCCAGGTCATCACAAATAATGTTTGATTCTAAAGGGTCAACTTACATATTTACTCCAAAGACGTGATTTTATGTACCCAAAAAAAAAATAACCCAAAGGTTTGACATCACCCACCTTAGGCACTAAACTTATCATAGCGAATAGTTAAAAATAATTTACCACTTTCTGAACAAATCCTTTTCTCCCGTGCCTTATGGTTCGTAGCAACGTCTTGTTGAGTACAGAGTTCATTGAGCCTATGAGCTTGGGTTTCAGGATACATATATTGTTTTAATATGGCCTGATGATGGTCATTGACGGTAACGATAAGAGATACTATTTTTTAAAAGAAATGGGAACCGATGATTCCACAAGCTCACAACCCACACAACACTTTGGTTTACATGTACGTAATTTTAGCCCTTGATATTCTCCAAGTTACTTATGAGACCAATATGCTAATAATACGAGGGCTGCTTTTTATATTTCGGTATTAGAGAACAAAAGCAATTATTAATCATTGAAAATAACTTTATTGTTTTTCAAAATATTCCCCATTAAGATTTATACCCTTTTGCATACGTTTGAACCAATTGTCGAAGCACTTTTGTCACTCTGATTGAGGTATCTCCAAAACATGCATTCTGAACGCATCAACCGCTTCTTCAGGTGTCGAAAAACGTTGACCTCTCATTTTATTTTTAATGTACGGGAATAAAAAGAAGTCATTCGATGCCAAGTCGGGACTATACGGTAGATGACTCATCAAATCGATGTTTTAAGTGCTCAAAAATGCAGTTGTTTGAGCCAATGTGTGAGAGCTCGCATTGTCGTGGTGAAGAGTGATCCATCTTCGGTGGTTGGTTTTCCTGATTTCTTTTAAGACAATTGGCAAACAAATGATTGTGTACCACTCAGAATTGACTGTTCTGCGTTGTTCTAGTGGTACGGTTGCGACATTTCCAGTTTTTCCGAAAAAACAGGCGACCATTTGCTTGGAAGTGCTTCGTTCGCGAGGAACTTTTGTTGGATTTGGCTCAATTTGAATCACCCATACAGTCAACTGCTGTTTACTTTCGCGCTCATATGGGTAAGTCCACGATTCATCACCTGTCACGATGTCATAGACATGTTTCGAAGCACCGCGAACGTATTTTGGAGCATTTCTTTCGGGTAATCGAAGCGAGTCTTTTTTTGAGCGATTGACAAATTGTGTGGGATCCAATGCGACCAAATTTTCTTGACGGTCAAATGTTCATGCAATATTGAATGTATGTTAGTCCCACTAATGCCTAAAGTTGTCTCAATATCACGATAGGTCATATGACGATCTTGCAATATGAGTTGGCGCATAGCATCAATGGCTTTCGGCACGAAAACTGATTTTGGACGACCTTCACGAAATTCGTCTTGGGGTGAACTACGACCTCAGCTGAATTCACCATACCATCGATAAACTCCGGTCCTTGAGGGAGCTTCATCGCCAAAAATAGAATTAAGTTCATCGATGCACTGTTGTTGAGTTAATCCACGTCGAAAGTTTTAAAAAATAATCGCACGAAAATGTTCGCGATTGAATTGCATTTTTTGGGCGAGATGAATCTTTTAAGTTACTGTAAACAATACAAATAGCGCTCGTGTGTCAAAACGTTCCTCAAAAATGTCAAACCTTACGATAGAGCTAACAGTTGCAAGATTGCAACACCAGGGTTGCCCAATCTCGAAATATAAAAGGCAACCTTCGTAGCCACGAATTGATTTCGTTTTCGCTTATAATCATAGCCACAGCTGTTTAAATTTCTTTCACTGTGCATAGGTTGTAATCTAAACGGGCTATCACAATCGACTGATGATGATTGAGACTTAAATTTTCAAATGGTATTGACAACAGTGATAAGTTTCTCGAATCGCACGAAAAATATTTTTTCCAGAACTTACTACAGGTGATCTGCTTAAAGCCGCTTTAGCAGTGTAGGTTTTATCATTGATAGGAGAAACGAATTATAAGTTTGAAACACGGGACTGATTTAAATAATGGTATATTATCAATCCACCCTTTAATACAGAACAGAACTGACTAAATTCAAAAATTGAACCTATAGGTTTTGATTGTGCGCCGGAAATTCGGTAGTCGCTGATATAGCGAAGTTCGGAGTTTGAAATGTAAACCATGTACTCGTATACAAGTTCATTTCAAATATCTTTTCCAGACTATTGACTCGTGACTGTTGTTGCTGTGTGCCATCGTTGTGATGTTCTTCTCACTCGCGTGACCTGTCAAAACAACCTTTTTGAAAATCAAACCACATGATAAAAAAGAAAATGTCCAAATCTTTGTTTTGTTTTTTCGTAAAATGAATATTTTTTTATTTGCATATTTTCTTATTTTTCTTACAATACTCCTTGTCACTTAGTTGGCTATGTAATGTACAATACACGAATAATCTACGGAGTTTCTTAAAAATTAAACAAAAACGCACATAAGTCGGCTCACATTGTAAGCCTGAATGTAGTGTATATTAACAAAAGACAAATCAAGAATTGGGTCGATTCAAATCACATTCGGAAACGAAACAATAACAGTGCGACACAAGAGAGATTGTTTTTTCTTTCACTTTACATACAAATTTTCTACTGCACTCGTATGTTCTTATTCATTTTATGCTTACAAGTAGATAGGTGATCTATCTGTAGCGAATACAATTACTATTTACAGCATGTCCGTATTTTGCACACAAGCGAAGAAGCGCTGCTTAACTCTAGGTCTATTTGATTTGTTTCTAAAAATTTTTTAAAAATTGTGGTTAGGTTAGTTTAGTTTGCATTTTATTTTACATTCATTCACTACAACGTTTTGCTTAGTAATTTACTGTTAAGAATAAATATTTACAAACAGCGGAATATCTGAAGTTTTCCATATCACAAAGTAGGGTGTGTTGATCTTGCTTTCTTACTTATGTCATAGCGCGTTTGGGATGCTTGTGAATTATTAGCAGCTTGCAGGATGCTGCTCAGCCCAAGGTTGGAGGCCGTGCAGGGCGGCCAGTGGGGCTCCGTTGACAGTCTGCGAGGGATGTGTTTGAATCGGTGCCGACGGTGGGGCGAATCCCTTGCTGATGGCTTCGGCTTGCAGAGATAGCATTAGGCGGTTTGCTGCTTGTCGTTCTGCTTCTCGTTCTTCAGCTGTTTGTCGTCTGCAAGAAAAGATGAGATTGAGGTTAATTGGGTTTATTGACTGCGACAAAGTTTCTTTGTGCACATATCCATTAGCAAATAGTTATGAATACGACAACATCAATTCACCAATATACGAAATAATTAATACATGGAATTTCAACGCCAATCCTCAGGGCTTTCGTGTGGCGTGTGCGGTGTAGGGAAAGGTGAGCCTTCATCAGCCTTGTCACCTGCTAAACGATATTACAACGATGATAGGGGCTTTTGCTTTTGACGACAAGTCAACTCATGTGTGTACCTCCCTTTCCCCTTGACGTTTCGTGATGACGGCAATGGCGAAAGTCAGCCATACCCACAGCCAGCCCCTCACAATTAAATCAATAGAGCAGAGTAGTTTACCTCCCACCGAGCGCCACAGCGCAGTCGCAGTACAATTGCCAGTCCTCCCATCAACTTGGCTACGAATGCATATTGCTGGTGGCAGAAAGGTGGAGACTGACGTCCTCCACCCACCCCCAAGCCGTATGTGTGCCGTAATGTATTCATACCCTGCTTCTGCGGCTCTTCACCTCTCATACATGCCGTAATTGATACTCGTCAGATCGATTAATAATTCACTGCGGGCAAAATTAGACGATGAAAACGTAATTTAACTAAAATAATCATTCGGGGAAATTAATTTCGCATTTAGTTTCGTTGATTGGATTTAAATGGGCATCAGTTAGGAGATCCGTGCTTTCAGATAAAATTCCATTAAGCGAAAATATTGATTCATAAATTATGAACGGGGAATGGGATCGAGTGCATTGAGGCTGGCGGGCGGTCTGTGGATAATGAGCTGAATGAGTAATTGCCGGACAGGTGGTTATCTTGAGAGAGTATCTGTCAATTGACTGCAGTTTCAATTTACTTTACCTAGAATTGATTAATTTTCTGTGTTTGCTTTAATGGAACATGAAATGGGAATGTTAAGGACTTCCGTTAAAAGAATGGAAACGTGTTACATTGTGGAATTTGTTTTTTCTGAAATCCATTTGCAGTGTGGGGCTTATATCAAACGAACGTTTTTCTTGGCATTACAAAACGGTTAATTATCACATTGAATAAAAAAGTGATAAACATTATAAGTGCCTTATTTTTAGTAGAAGTGTGTGTTGTCCACATTTCATATACGGCAACAAAAGAATTGTAAAACAACATTTCTGTCAGTTTCGTATTTCACTGTGTGTTTGAATTTTATTGGACTTTTCAAAGGGAATATTGTATAGAAAAAACTTTTTATAGAAACTTTTGACGGTTTATTTATAATTAAACAATTCAATCCAGCCGTGCCCACACCAGCACTCATTAGTCAATTCAACAAAAATGAAAAGCAATTAAGGAATTGAAAACTTAGAGCCTTAACACTAGTGCCGCCGACGCAGAAGATTCAGTTGCTCTTAACTTTAAGCCTCAACTAAAGTTAACTTGCCATGACATGAGATTTGAAATACGCTGATTCCCTGCCATTTAAAATTGCCATTAAAACCAAGGCAAGAATGGACGTCTAACTACCCAAAGAACCAAACCGAATTGATTGTTGGGGAACATTTGCTGCGCCTTAGTAAGAAGCCATCATTTTTTGCGCCTCTACCTTCACTCGATTGCAACGCACTGAGCCGGGAATATCTGGTATGGTTTCGCCTGAATTATTAGGGTAAAAAAATGCTTCTTATTGCTTCGGCACCCTTAAAACAATTAATTAATTAAGTAATGAAAAATAATCTTCAAGCGGCATGCCGCATAGTTGAGTGGAAACAGAGTTTCAGAGGGACCTTCCTTCCAGTGGAATCAGAGTGAAGTCTATGGTCAGGATGTCAGTAGTGACAATGTTGCCGATGCAACTGAGTAACGCTGCCGCCAATGTACACAATGACCTTAAACTTTATCAGTGATTCCGATTTTGAATGTAATTTCAACTTATACGATTCCAAATTTGACTTACACCATCTAAGGAACTCCAAACAGCTACTATTGGGGAAGCTGCATGACCCATTTCCGCCCACAGATGTAAGAATCGTGTGGCCATCGTGGCGTTGTGGGTGGAGTGCGACATTCACACTCTGAAGGTCCAAGCTCGATTCCAGGTTGAATACCTACAATTTTTGTAAGCATCGCCGAGTTGCTGACCGCACTCAAAGATTAATTACTGTCTAAGAAAAAGCTTCTCAAATTTCGCCGTTCGGAGTCGGGAGAAAACTCTAGGTCCCTGCTACTCGTGAAAAAACAGTAGCGCGGACAATACGATTAGTTAATGTACAAGCTAGGCCCTGGTATCCTACGGACTGTCGCGACATACAATTACTAAACCGTTGCGGGAAAGTGCATTTCATTCTGATCCCTAAACTAAGGATGTCACAACTTTTTGCACCGCCACTCTTCTTCTTCTTCTTGTTGTGGCGCTACAGTCCGGGGTGGACCTGGGCCTCAACCAACATGCCTCTCCAGCCAGCACGATCTTTCACCAGCTGCCTCCAGTTGCGCACTCCAAGTTGGTTGAGGTCCTTTTCCACTTGTGTGCGCCACCTTAATCTAGGCTGTCTTTTGTTGCGTTGTCCCAATGGCTCGGATTCAAAGACTTTTCGGGCCGGAGCAGTGGTGTTCATACGCTCTTCAAGGCTTAGCCATCTTAAGCGTTGTGTTCCTAGACGCTTGACCAGGCGCATGTCGCTGTACAGCCCATAGAGTTCGTTGTTAGATTTTCTCCTCCAGATGCCATGAACTCAAACAGGACCAAAAATCGCACGCAAAACTTTTCTCTCAAAAAGACTGAGGGTTTCCTCATCCGCCTTTGGTAACGTTCAGGTTTTCGCTCCATAAAGAAGGTCTGGGATGATGAAGCTGTTATATAAAGCGAGCTTAATCCTTCGAGAGAGGTCTTTATCACTGAACTACCTCTTGAGCCCAAAGAAACAACGATTGGGAAGAGTGATTCTGCGTTTGATTTCGATACTGATGTTGTTACCGCCACCGTTGATTGCAAAAAGATTCAAGACCTTATAAAAACCGTCCGGACCTTTTATGAAGGCAGTAACACCAGCAAATTTTTTCATATTTGTTCTTCTTTTGAATTTATTAACTCAGCAATTAATTCAGTAGACTTAAGCCAAAGCCTGGTCGTTAGATGGGCAATAGCCGCGAACTCACGGTTCCCTTACCGGTTACAAATATGTGTGCGTCTCCATACTTGAAAAAACTTTCACAGGATTGAAGGAATGTGAAATACCTCTGTAACCTTGGTCAAAATCTCACTGAAACTAACAATTGAATTCAGCTTACTTTTGAACTTATGTGTTGGATCTATTGCTACTTACCGCGAAAGAGGTTACGTGTATTGTTTCAAATAATACATGGATATGAGGCTTCGTCGGCTAAAGCTTAGTCAGTTAGGTTTATGTCTTCCTAATAACACAGTCTTTCACAAAAGGCGCAGCTTGGAAGATGTATTTCATAATAATAATAATAATTGGATGGCACGACAGTCCACAGGGGACCAGGGCCTAGCTTGCTCATCAACAACTTGTATTGTCTGCGCTACTGTTCGTTCACGAGTAGAAGAGACCTACAGTTTTTTGCCAACTCCGAACGGCGAAGTTTGAGAAGCTTTCTTAGTGTTATCAGCAGCTCGAAAGAGGTGCTACCGTGAATAATTCGAGGGGTTCAGCTGGGAATCGAACTTAGACCATTCTGCGTGTGTGTCGCATTCTACCCACTACGCCACGACGGCCACAACGGTTTGGCATTAAAAAAATAAATATACCGTTTAAAAATTCATAATTGAGTGGGGAGTATGAGGGCATAACTGTTTAAAGTTTTGATAAAAAAGTAAGTTCTTTTCCACAAGTTAAAGTGCGAAGACGAGCCAAATTAAATGCAAGCAAAGTGCTGCCCTCCCATGGCCTCATAAATGTGGGACACAACACACACAATGCTGCAATGAACGAAAAACTAAATAAGGAACTCCCAAGTTCTTAAATTTTCTTGGGCAACGAAAAACAAAAACACTAGACTTTAGAATTAATAAAAATACAGAAGATGTCGAAAGGCAGAAAAAACGAACATAGATTAGCTTAGAGTACTTGTTTAGAGTCAGTAAGTTAGATATAAGATTAATATTTCAGAATGGGTATTTAAGCTAGTTTTAAGCATTTTTGTCTAGCAACTAAGTTAACGAATTGGAAAGTCTTAATAAAAATGCGTTAAAAACTAAAACTAAAATTGAACGAAAAACTAAAAAATAAAAAAAATCCCTACATTTTGAATAGAACGTATTTCGAAGTTAAAGATGATTAAGCTTAGTGTTTGGCCATGTGTTTTTTTGCTATTTTTGATACCACTGCTGCCCCGGTACAAAAAATAAATACGTTACTGTCTGCCGAAAGGCTGGCAAGGATTAAGTTAATTGGGTACAAGGCGAGTTTTTATTTATTTTTCTCAAAATATTGCATTACATCGAAACGTGGGAAGTATCGAAGTGATTTTTTTTATTTATCAAACTAATCACATTTTAAGCTTTAGTTTGGTATTTTGTTCGAATTTAACGGACAAGTTTACAGAGAGAGTAATTTTTTAACTTGAAATTCGAATTAGTCTTGGAAGTGAAATATATTTAAGAGCTGTGTTGTAAAAAGCAAATCTGAAGGCAATTTATATGGAAAAGCTACCAATCATGCAGACGTTAACATAAATAAGAAAATCTGCCAAGAAATAATTGTTTAAAGTCTGCTCCGAAGACCCATCATAAGCAAGTGACTTTAGCACAGCCCCCCTAAGCAATTACACAATTCAATAATTGCAATGCACGAATTCATCCACTCAATTCAATTAACGCACAATTCGATGCATTTAAAATGTTTCCATCCAACAAATCCATGCCAATAAGTGTAATTGACAAATCGATAAGATCAACATCAAATTATGCACACGTTCCAGGGCGAACAGCCAGCAGCCAGCAGCCAGCAAGCAGCAGCTAGCACTCAGCATTGAATCTGTCATGTCGTTAAAGTATCTTACAACCATCTTAATAATTTACGACCCAGAACCCAAGCCATACACTCACCATATCTGTTTCGAAAAAAAACAAACAAAGAAACACTAAATTAATTTGCGCCATAATACTCGTGTGTTATTCGTCAAGTTGTACATTTGCTAAACTGGAAGTTAATGCCTGCCAAAGCGAAACCTCCGCGCCGAATGTGTACACAGAAGAACGTATAAATGAATCATCAGTCAGCATCCGGAACACTGCTGCTATCTTCAAGTTTGTATGTACGTAGAATCGTTGCACGTCTTTACCATAAAACATTGCCATTCACCTGTCTATCTGTTATCCTTAGCAAAACTTGATTGCTGAGGCGGGGTAATGGCGGAGTGAAGTGGAGCGAAGTGGAGTGTGGAGTGGCACTGGAACTGGTACTGTAGCTGGCACTGGTTCTGCAGCTATTTTGGGTGAGAAGGAACACAAAGAATGCGATGCCATTTTTGTTTTACTCTCCATTGTTCATCTCACTCCATGTCTGTGCGAAACAACAGACGGAAAGTAATTGGATTAAGCGAGAAACGTGCAAATACCACAGCAGTCAGCCCGATGAATATAAAAATAAACCATAAGCGTTTCAGTTTCAGCACTCGCAATGGGTGGGGACTAAACCACTCCCCTTTGCCGGTCTCAAATAATAATCTGGTATTAAAATATTAAAAGCTGGCATAAATTTCCGCCATCTCCCTCGATGCCTGGTGTTTGCGGGGGATGACATTAACCATCGCTTTGCCGGCAAATTGTAATTAAAATCTTACCCCTATTATGTGGGGTGGCAATTAGCACTTAAGACGTTGCCCAATGCCAAGAAAGTGGTCATTTCGAAGTTAATGAAAGTACACCATTTCGATGACTATAAATCTCTTGGTGGGGAGCGGTTGTGGTCTCTGTGTGCTGTTCTTTAGCTGGGAAGGAAGGAAGGAAATCTTCAGCACTGCTCTTCACATCTTCTTTCTGGGAAAACTCACGGACCATTTTGGGAGCAAATTTGACTTGTGACGACGGTTAATTTTATTAGGGAAATTTTTATTTTTTGGGGGAAGAAGACCTTGATGAAATTAGGTCAACAAATCAAAGTCGTAAATTTAATACAGGACAGGACAGGAAAAAGAAATATTTTTCAAACTAAACTCAACGAAATATTTTGTTTTACGAGTGTTTTACGCACAATAATAAGGTTTACGGGCAGCACAAGGTTCGATTTAGATATCTAATTTATTTCGGAGCGAATGACAAACGTTTCAGGCGAATTGAAAACATGAAATAGTCTATCACTACAAAACACTTTAACATTGGCATTCGAAACTAGAATTTTTCAACATTTGATCTTTCAATTCAAAAACAATAAATTACACCCTCAAAGGATTTCTGCTGTTGATACTCAGTAAAGAAAGGAAACTTTGCAGGAACGGCACACTTGCAGTTCAATGAACAACATTCAGTTGAAATGAAAATGACTCTGAAAACGTAGTTCGTCAAATTAAAAGTAATGAAAGATGATCCTTGAGCAGTATAAGAGTCAACTGCACAAATTGAAATCGATCCTAAGCCCCATTCTGTTTTTTTAACTACACAAAACTACAAAAATCTACATACCAGGTATACCGGTATGAAATTTATATTTTTGAAAATAAACCACTAATTATTAATGGGAAAGTAAAAACATTTTATTCAAAGTATTGGCCATTGTTTTCTACTTATTTTTACCACCTCTCTGGCAATTTGCGAATACCACGCCAATAAAATTGTGAGTCTTTTAAAGCAAATCAATCAGACGCCCAATTTTCGACCTCCTCGTAGGAATCAAAGTGCTGCTCAGCCAATGCGTGTCCCATCGATGAAAACAAATGGTAGTCGGAAGGAGCCAAGTATGCTGAATACGGCAGGTGGGGTAGCTGTTCCCAGCCAAGTGTTTTGATTGTATCCTGAACCGGTTTTGCTTTGTGTGCAGGTGCATAGTCATGGAGCAAAATTACCTCGCCGTGTCTTCTGGCCCATTCTGGTCGTTTCTCGATCAATGCATGGTTCAAATTGATCATTTGTTGTCGGTAGCGATCAGTATTAACGGTTTCACCAGGTTTTAAGAGCTCGTGGTACAGCACACCTTTCTGGTCCCACCAAACACACAGCATTGTCTTCTTGCCGAATCGATCTGGTTTTGCAGTCGATGTTGATGGTTGTCCCAGATAAACCTATGATTTTTTCCGTTTAGGATTCTTAAAATAAATCCCTTTTTTCATTGCCAGTAACAATCCGATGCAAAACCGATTTTCTTTCGTGTCTTTGAAGCAAAATTTCACAAGTGTTTTTTTTCGGTTTTTCATCTGTCTTTCATTCAATTCATGTTGCACCCATTTTCCACATTTTTGGAATTTTCCCATAGCTTTTAGGTCACAAATTGTTTGTTGTGCAACATTTAACATTGCTGCCATTTGCTTTTGACTCAAAGTGTCATCTCCATCCAATATCGTTTGCAATTCGGCGTCTTCAAACTTTTTTGGTGGTCTTCCACGTTCTTTATTTCTCACATCAAAATCACTATTTCTGAACAGTTGAAACCATCTTTTGCATGTTGCTTCTGATAGAGCATGATCACCATATGCCTCGACAAGCATTCGATGCGACTCTGCAGCACTTTTCTTCAAATGAAAACAAAAAATTAATGCTTTCCACAAATCATCACTTTCTGGTACAAAATTCTACATTTTTAACACGATGAAAAAATATGATGTTGTCTGTTCAATGACTTGAAGTATACGAAATATTTTTCATAGATGTCATAGCAAACAAAACAAAAAAAAAAAAATAATAAGGGCTAGTTCACAACAATTGTTCCCTATGGAGACATTTTTATCTTGGCGCTCACTTCATACCGCTATACCTGATCATATCAGATTTCGATTTGTCGCCTTGATTTTTCTGTTTTCAAAAAGAAACATTTAGGCGTTGGTCTGTCGTCTTCTTGAATTACCGGTTTGCATTTGGTTTAGTCGCCATTATTCGTGCGTGAATATTCAAAGTTGGCATAATTGGTGGCTCCAGTTATCATGTAGCTTCTCATGATACGTACATTTGATAGAATCTTATAATTTAGTACATACATCAATCGACAGGTCTTTTTAAATTAAAGTAGAAGTTTAAAAACTTTTAATGGGTCGACTAATTTTCTACTGCTCACAGTTTTCAAACTTTGCAACTGCTAGTTGTTACTATTAATTTGGTTGTTACTGTTAAGGCTGAACACGTCGAATTTTTCACGGCACCACCTCTTTCGAGTTGCTGACAACGCCCAAAGAGTGATGACTGTCTATGAAAAAGCTTCCCAAACTACGCTGTTCGGAGTTGGCAAGAAATGGTAGGTCCCTTCTTCTAGGGAGAGAACAGTAGCGCGTACAATACGAGTAGTTGATGAGCAGGGTAGGACTTGGTCGGCCTATGAACTGTCTCGCCATCCAATTTATTGTTAAAATAATTTAAAATGTACCCATAAACGTACCCCTCTATGCGTGGGTGCAATATGTTTATTTTAGGCAAATTGTGAGGAAATTGTTTTCAATCAACTTCATTCCGTTCGTCGTCAACATTCCTTTGACAAATTTTATGAGTTCCCATTGAAGTTTTTGCAACATTCCAGTTGTTAATTAAAATAATTGTTAATTATAATAATAATAATTGTTAGCGTGACAGTCCACAGGAGGACCAGTGCCCAGCTTGCTGATTAACTACTCCTACTACTACTTTTCTCTCACGAGTAGAAGGGACCTACAGTTTTTTACCGACTCCGAACGGCGAGATTTGAGAAGCTTTCTTAGACAGTTATTACTCTTTGAGTGTTGTCAGCAGCTCGAAAGAGGTGGTGCAGTGAAAAATTCGAAAAATTGGTGTGTTAATTATATTAATTATAATTAATTATAATGAATGTTAACTATAATTAATGTTAATTATAATTATGATAATAAAGATATATTAAAAAATTAATAGGGACAGCTACACATAGATGATATGCGCGTCGTATCAGGATGTGTTTCGTCCTTCAGGAGGATTAGAAAATCTACATACTGAAAGCACCCATCTCATGCTCTCCTTTAAATTAACAGCAGTAGTCTTGAATTGGAAAACCGTTCATATTCTGGTGTACCTAAGAATAAAATGTGCAGCAACTACAGTCAAACAATCACTTTACTTAAATCCAGAAGATCAAAAGTTGGGTGATGAAGCAGTGCGATCAGAAGCTTAGCTTTGGTCAACTTGGTGTCATTCAGCTGGAAGACATAAAAGTCCTTGACAATGTGGGTCTGCATACACTTCCCGAGAAATTGGCAAAAAAGTAAAATTGCTGACCCCAAGGTATGTACGCACTATGTAAAATCATGTGACAAAAAAAGAAAATCAAAATATGGCAAAAATGAAAAATTGACGGTGGAGTACAAGGTTTGCTACAAGGACAAGACTGAAATCTGTCAGAGACTAAACTAACCTATTGCCACAGTCCTCTGTCGTCATGAGTAAGATTGGATGCACTTCGCCGACTTGGATCTGGCTGAGAAATGTTCCTGGTTTTGTACTAAAACGGAATTGTTTTAAGCGCCGTGTTTTTGACTTAGGGCGAAATTGACGCAATTTTTTGAATTTATTAAGCACGTTAAACAAAATGCCTTGTCGCATGTGTTTTCATATATGTAGAGGTACCAACCCAAATCAGATTCGCGACATAATTGGAACGGTTAATTGTCAAGACATGTTGTCGTTAGAAGTCAGTAATAAACTAGTTTCCCATTCTCATGAGGAAATAATTGCATTAAGATTACGAGTATTGAATGAATCCTTGTAAACTCTGAAGCCAAAAAGATTTTAATAAATTTTTGAACAAGAAAAGAGATAAACTATGCGCAATGCTTGTACAAACAAATAAAGTGAGTAAGGACGTTGATTTAAATTTTGCGTCGTGTCCAGAATTCCTCCGAATTTCTTACAAAATATGTTACTTGAAGTAAACCCCAACACGCATGAACACACCAAGTGAATTAACATATTCAAATACATAATTGTGAAATATGGTTGTGAATATAATCACCCGCAGAACAGCGCCAAATCAAATAAATTATTGTCATGTTCATGTGAAAACTAATTCTGTGCCTCACATCATCATCACCGTTTCACAAACAATTTCATAATTGATGATTTCATCCTTTTACTGCATTCATTTCCCTTTGCATACATGTGAGACAGTCTCGCCACATAACCATAATTACTGTCATTTGTGCGGCATGCTCACTTATGACAGAACTCCACTTGTCGCACAATTTCCGAAATTATTGTGGTATTGTCTGCTCGAACCGCCCCATTTAACTCAATACCAGGGACTGCCTGCAGGCCCCATTTAACGTTACGAGCTGCCCATTACCTTTTTGTTTATGTACCTTGAAACAGCCTTCATTACCCCAGCGCACAGCAGTCAGAGATAAATAAAGAAAATTTGGTTATAATTCGTAAAGGGGTGGTGGTGGCATGTCATCGTGCCGACATTGTAGTTTAATTACACTCACTTAGCAAAAAGTCTTAGCAGTGAGTGGATAGGTGAATTGACAGGTAGACATATTGTCTGGCATGCGATGCGCGTGTAATTAGACGTATCTGTGGATCAGTGCTACTGCAAAGGAAAAAACAATGGCAACTGTTTCTCACAGCGTGTCGTTGGAGTCGCATTAGGTGTTTGTTATTTTATGGAGATTGCTGATATATTAGTGCAAGCAATTGATTTTTTGAACTCGCAACAACTATAGCGTTTTTTTTTGATTTGTACGATAATCTTATACTGCATGCCTTTATTCTCAAGGGATTCTGTAATCCGTCACGGGAATCAGGACACATATTGATGAACATGGAGCGTAAATAGGGAATATAGAAAAAGCAAGATTTATAGCAGCACGTTCGCTTGGTCAAAATTTGTGTTTATAAACAACTCTTAGAAGTCTTTTAGCTTCCTTGAGTACTGTCACCTTGTGGGGGCCGTGGCGTAGTGGGTAGAGTGCGACGCTCACACGCCGAAGGTCTAGGTTCGATTTCCGGCTGAACACCTCGAATTTTTCACGGCAACACCTCTTTCGATCTTCTGATAACACTAAGAAAGCTTCTCAAACTTCGCCGTTCGGAGTCGGCAAAAAACTGTAGGTCCCTTCTACTCGTGAGAGAACAGTAGCTCGCACAACAGGAGTAGTTGATGAGCAAGCTAGGCCCTGGTCCCCCTGTGGACTGTCGCGCCCACAATTATTGTTATTATTATTATGAGTACTATCACCGAAACCAAACATTCGTTGCAGCGAATAAAAAGGCACAGTTTTTGAACCAAACCACAGACTTTCGACGTGTTATTCGACACACTCCGTGATTACGCCACCGCGGCTACCGAATTTGTCTTGTTTTGACTTTACAGCATTTGTAAAGTTATTCCAAATTCAGGGACTAGCTTTTTTAAAAACTATTTGTGTCGTGGCTGCCATTGTATTTACATGAGAAGCAAGAGCCTGTAGTTTATTGATGACTCAAAGTGGCATACATTTTAAGAAGCTTTTTCCATCCAATTTGTAGTCTTTGAGTATTGCCAGAAACTAGAAATGAGGGTCCCATGATAGATTTCGACATGAACGAGAAATACAGGCGAAAATCCGGGACTTTAAACATGTGACCTTAAGTACGGACTGCGTGAAGCTTTCAGGTTTTCCCACAAGAGACCGGTGATCAACTTTTTCACCAACCTTATTGATTTAAACTCGAATACACTTTTGTGGATTTGTTTTTCAAGGAGTTATAATTAAACTATTTCTTATACTCTACCAGTCTCTGCGCTCTACTGTTTCACAGGAATTGGACGACTTTTGATTCCAACTGTCCATTTGATGCCCTGTCTTTTTGTGAGAGCTGTTTGGCACACCATTCAAAGGCAGTGTGGAAAATAAGGGAGTAATAAAACAATTTTATCCAATAACGACTCTCGATTTCGAAAGAAGTGCTGGTTTGTGCAGCACCAATGATTTAAACAGACCACAGATTTGGGTAAACTATCTTTTCGACTTGTACCACGTCGATACCAAAGTGAGTTCATGCTTGAATAACAATAATCACACCTTAATACAAATTGAAGCCTTTCTTAAATATTAGCCGGTGGAGAATGCAACTCCATACTGAGCCATGAAAGTCCACTAACCGCCTTGGCCCAAAAAAATAGCTTCTGGTCATGCTATCACTACCAGTCAAGTTCTCGCATCACCTGAGTCTCTTAGCCGCCCTCAAACCAAACGGTTTTTTGTTTCATCTGTGTTTCCATTGACACTTCCAATGGTTTTGCGGATGGGATTTTAAACCAACTGATTTATAAATCCGTGGCCGCCGTGGCGTATGGATAGAGTGCAACGCTCGCACGCCGAAGGGTGTAGGTTCGAACCCCCGCTCAACACCAATTTTTCGAATATTTCACGGCACCAACTCTTTTGATCTGCTGACAACAAACAAAGAGTAATAACTGTCTAAGAAAGCTTCTCGAATTTCGCAGTTCGGAGTCGGCAAAAAACTGTAGGTCCCTTCTACTCGTGAGAGAACAGTAGCGCGCACAACAAGAGCTGTTGATGAGCAAGCTACAACAATTATTATTATTATACCGGAAGCCTCGCATTTTTTGCTGCTGTATATCCAGCACCGAATGGTGATATTTAAGAAGCTTACCATTGACAGTTAGTAATTGTTGTCGCAAATCGGGAAAGGTTAATTAATGCATGCTGCACGGCATAATCCTCTGATCAGGACGCTTTTATTTCAGGTTTTATAGTAATGATTGCAGACATATGTATGTCCTCTGTTCTGTTCTTCAAGAATTCACCCACTTTCGGACGTACAGTACTCTTCCTAGCACAACCAAGTGCAAAAATTCAAAGTGAAATAAAAGTCTGTGGAATAGTGAAATGTGTTCTTATAACCTGATCCCCCTTTAAACTGTAGCGCCAAAAATATGTATTATTATTATTATTTATAAATCCAGTCACTAGACAAATTGTTGGTCTTTTCTATTTTTAACTTTATTGAACTTGAGACCACTCAGCTGGAACACATAGATGTCTTTGGCAATGTGAGTCTGGAAACGTTTCCTGAGAAATTGACAGAAAAGTAAAATTCCTGATCCTAAGGTATGTATCCACTATGTGAAACCATGAGACTCGACGTAAAAGATGAAAAAAGTTAAAATTTTTATAAAACCTGTTCAAAGCTGTCTTAAAGTCAATAAAAGATGTTTGAACTAATCATTTAGATGTAAAATACATTTCGAACCTTACTAGTTCCATTTAACACTTCCCGAATGTTAAGAATTGTGATCCCTGCTTATTATTAAATATCTACACGAGATCGATCTCCAAGCCGAAATCTGCGACGGCTGCACAGATTCTCTCTCCTAACTCAAATTTTTCAAAAATTCAAGAATCAGAGTGTGTGTAGATAAAGATTAGAAGATTAGCTTATGACATTGCCACTATCCGTGAAGTGCAAAGAAGAGTATAGGTCTTTGGAAGCATGCCTTAGCCCGGTATCTGTTTCGCGGATGATCCAACAAACCCGAAGTACACAAGGTATACAAATAGGCAAGAACTTTTTACTTGTTCAAAACACTTCGAAGTGCTAAGAAGAAGGGCTTTAGTTTAGTTTTGTACGGCGTGTGATTTTCCAGGAAAGTATAACAAAGTAAAGTGAACCACAAAAAGGAAGTTGATCTGCTTCTCATCGCAATGTACACCAATCTGTTGCCGTGGATTAAAATTTGAGTACAGACTTTGTCTGGATTTCGTATTACAACATAAATTTCAAATCTTCTCGACCTGTAGTCTGTTGTCGATTGAAATGCTACCTTAAAGGCAACAAAAACGATTTCCCGAAACTTTTTCGTGATGAGATCTCACATACAGACGGCAGAAAACTCAATTTTTTGTTGGTGATACATTGCAAAAGATTTATTTTAACGGTTACAAATATTGACAAAGCGCATATGACTCCTGCATAAGAAATCCCTACAGAAACAAATCAAAATTAATCTTAAAGCCATCACAACAAAGCAAAACACCCTCAACGACACAACACTGCTACCACTCTCAAGTATTTTCAATTAATTTAATTTCCCTCAAATTAATTCTATGAAAATGATAAACAACTACTCGCACACGCAATTACTCTTAAAAACTTTGCAGACCCCAAATATTTTCTAAACACCGACCATGTCGTCGACTATACCAGCACTAAGACACTCCACCGACCCACTGCAAGACGATGGAAAACCAACAAAGGCAATTAATCAAAGTTTATTTGGTAACGCCACAACATTTTACAACGTCCTAATCAATTAGCCCGACGATTTATTCCCTTCTGCTCGGAGCCTTTTTGGATAGAAAACCCAAGAGGCGATGTGTGCTTTCAGCAGGCGATACGGCGAGACGTCTGAATCCTTTTGCATATATCCCCGCTCGAAGTGTGAGATAGCAAGTTAATTCAAAATTCAAAAAGCCACCCATATCAGCCGCGCATGGGGGTGGAAGGTGTTTGCTTTACATTTCATTAGCCAGTGGAAAACTGCTTCTGGAAAAATAATTTATTAGGTTCAGTCGGGCGCGCGGATAAGCGTTTCGCACTCACGTCTCCCGCAGAAAGTTGGCTGGTTGGAGATAAATTGCCTCGCCGTGCGAAGTACAATGGAATAAATAATATCGCGTATTGTTTCCGAATGTCTGGCCTTTGGGACATGCGACGAGCACAATACTGCCGGAAAAATGTTTACCAAATAATCGTGCATATCTCGATGATCATTCAATGTGAACAAAATTAAGAGATTTTTCAGGAACTCCCGATTGGAGTGTGATAATCGGTCAGGGGACACAATTAACATATTGTTTGCTGTTCTGTACCAAGTTCCAAAACGAACTCACCTCAGCGACGGTGGGCAATTAGAATATTTCTCCCATAGAGATTGCGGATATTTATTATTATAGCCGTGCTGTTAGCTTTTACGAGCTAAATGTCTCACTAGTAAGTGTTGCGGCTGGGAGGTACATAAATTGTAACGACCACAGCAGCTTAGCCATGAATACTGATTCTTACACCTTCTAGGGTCTCCTCTATAGTGCGCGGGCAGTTGCTTAATGGATCGATTAGATTGAAACCATCTGATTAGATGGTGAATCTGATTTACAGTTGATGTCTTCTTCGGCGGCACGGATAAGCGGCGACATGAACAAAAGACGCCGAAAAATGTTGGTCTCGGTTAAGTTCTTTTTTGTTTTAGCCGTTTGACAAACTACTTGGCGAACGTCAAGCTTGGATAAAGCGGAGATTGGGATTCGAAATTAAGATGTTTCGTTTGTAGGCAGCTTTTTGACTGCGAGAAAATTGTGCGAGTTGTCTTAAAAAACGTTTTTATGTGTGGCTTAATATTGTTCTGTGCCGTTTTTGGTATTTGGAAGTCATCAATAAATGAAATTGTGTTTTATAGGAAAAATCATGAAATGACAAAAATGACATAGAAACCCTATCAAGCAGGCGCTGAATTAATGCATTACACAAAATATTTCAATTAAAAGAAATGGTAATGAAAAATATAGGGTACTGACGAGCTGTTGTTGACTTTTATTTCTAACTTCGTGCACAACGAAACTTTTCTTTCATCTGACAGTTAAATGTTTGTTCACTACAATTATGACACTTCCTGACAACTCCATCTCATATTTTATTTGTAGTAGTTAGCGGTCTTAAAGTCATAATGGCCGCCAGGGCGTAGTGGTTAATGTGCGACACTCACACGTGACATACGGAAAACACCAAAGAGAAATAACTGCCAATGAACGGTGTAGGTCCTGTTTCTCTTATGGAATGTTGGGCCATCCTATATTCATATTTATACACATAGAGTATAAAATGCTTGAAAAACTTCCGTTTTTAAGTCTAGTTTGAAATATGAATAAGTGGGCATGTTCCTTTCGTTTTTAGTTATTTACAGGATACTGTAAAATATGCACAAGTTTTTCCAAAAAATGCTATAACCATTCATCCAATCAATGATAATGAAAAGTAATGGTAATGCATTTACAACTGTCTGTGTTTCTCAGCATATGCAATATGGAATGCGATGCCAGAGGTTTCTTATTTGTTTTTGACATGCCTAGAATATGAATAGAGTAACACATCACTCAATAAGTCCCAGGGCTGACATATAGGAGGCGCCACTAACAAAAAATCCAAATCATTTTTAGGAAGTACAAACATTGATATCTGTTAAATTTTCATGTAAATCTGAATTTTGGTTTTCAAGTTACAGTGCTTCAGGTGACTCCATTTTTGCGATTTTAAACACAATGGAAAAAACAGAGTTTCGTGTGTTGATTAAAGACGGCTTTTTTATGGGAAAAATACCCTGCAAGATCAACAATGGCTTGAAAAGTGCTAAAGGAACTCTGCTCCATAACAATCAACTATTTGTCGGTGGTCTGGTGACTTTAAATGTGGCCGTACAGACACCGATGGTGCTGAACGCGCTGAAAGGACAATTTCGGTGGTTACACCTGAAAACGTCAAAAAAGCACAGAAAATCGTTTTAGAAAACCGTAGAGGTGAGATAGTTGAAACCTTAAAGCAGTGTGTGCACTATTTTGCATATACATTTGTCCGTGTCTGTGTTTCTCAGCATATGCAATATGGAATGCGAAGTCAGAGGTTTCTTATTTGTTTTTGACATGCCTAGAATATGAATAGAGTAACACATCACTCAAATGGGTTTCTCGTTTGCTAGCAATGGACTAAAAACAACAACGTATGGATGATTCTGAGAGCTGTCTGCAGCTTGTTCGCCACAATAAACATGATTTTTTGCATCGTCGCAATAAATGACACATGAATCCACCACAACACTCCAGAGTCAAATCGGCAGTAAGCGGTGTGGATAGTAGCCGGTGAACCACGCCCAAAGCGTTCAAAAACACAGAGGTCGGCTGGCAAGGTTATGGCATCCGTATTTTGAGATACGCACGGAATTTTATTTATCGACTATCTTGGGAAAGGCAACAAAAGGATCAACATCAAGTACAACATGGCATTATTGGTGCATTTGAAGGAAGGAAGGAAATTACAAAAAAACGGTCCCATATGAAGAAAAAAAATATATTTTCCACTAAGGCAATGCACCGTGTCCCAAGTCATTGGCTACCATGTCAAATTCTTCGAATCGGGTTTTAAATTGCTTCCGAACCCGTCGGATTCCCCAGACCTGGCCCTCTTTTCTGACCTCTAAAAGATGCTCGCTGAAATGTCTCGAATGAGTAGGTGATTGACGAAACTAAAGCCTATTTTGAGGTCAAAAATAAATCATTCTATAAAAAAATTATCGAAATGTTTGAGAGGCGTTAGACTAATGGAATCACGTTAAATTAAGCTATGTTAATGAAAAAAAATCAAATTTTGTATAGAAAATGTGTTTTTATTGATTGGTCCGGGGACTACATGGCATATTTGAAGAAAGAAGTTGCAAAAATGAAAAAAAAAAACATTTTCTTCCACCAAGACCGTGTGAAAAGTCATTGGCTTCCAAATTGCATGAATTGGGGTCTGAATTGCTTCCGCACCCACCGTATTCTCCAGATCTGACCCTCAGCGACTTCTACCTCTTGTCAGACTTTATAAAGATGCTCGCCGGAAAAAAAAATATGGCTCGGATGAGGAGGTAATTGCCGAAACTGAAACCTATTTTGAGGGTAAAAGTAATTCTTTCTATAAAAAAGGTCTCGAAATGTTACAGCGGCGTTGGACTGATTGTATCACTCTTAAAGGAAACTACGTTGATGAATACAGTCGAAATTTGTCTCGAAAATGTGTTTTTATTGATTAGTTTCGGGACTTATTGAGGGTTGTCTTAAGACATTGTAAACTAAAAAAGACAGACACTTATAAGGATCGAGGTCAACTAAGAAGCATCGTCTCTGCTTATAAATCGAAGCAAATTTGACGCTTACACGTTTTCGTATCATTGGACTGTAATTTTCACTTATAATTGTCGCGTGTTGTCCGCGCTACTGCTCTTTCACGAGTAGAAGAGACCTACAGTTTTTTGCCGACACCGAACGGCGAAGTTTGGCAGGCTTTCATAGACAGCAATTACTCTTTGAGTGTTGTCAGCAGCTCGAAAGAGGTGGTGCGGTGAAAAATTCGAGGTATTCAGCCGGGAATCAAACCTAGACCCTTCGGCGTGTGAACGTCGCACTCTACCCACTACTTATTACTATTTCCACTATTCTATTCTATTCTATTCCACTATTTTATTGCCACTATTTTTCACTGTGCGGCAACTAAAAGCTTACGATCGGGGACTTCTTTCATAAGAACTCAAAAAGATAAGTATATTTGGTGAAAAATAGAAAAGTGAAATAAATTGTAAACCTAAAACAATTAATAAAGATCAAGTGAAACTAAAAAGCATCGTATCTTTGTGTCTGTGTAATTTTCCTTGCCTTCCATGTGGGTTT
Source organism: Eristalinus aeneus (assembly GCA_955652365.1). Classification (NCBI taxonomy): domain Eukaryota; kingdom Metazoa; phylum Arthropoda; class Insecta; order Diptera; family Syrphidae; genus Eristalinus; species Eristalinus aeneus. The sequence goes on along the minus strand of OY019130.1, from coordinate 124,303,740 downwards.
TGTGGACTAAACCGTTAGAGTGAGTAAAGTACAAAAAATCGCCATTTAAAAACAAAACACAAAACACTTTCTGAACTTAATAAGAAGCGTTTCCCTACTCCAAGTGATTGTCATGCGTCGAAACAATAACTCGACAGAAAATCTCACTCTCTAGACTAAGTCACAACAATGGAAGGCACATTTATCGTCGAAATGTTCACTCTAATACTTCAAAGTGGACAACACTAAGGTTTTTGCGTTTCTTGTGAAGCTATGTAAGTGACGTTCCTATCGATAATGTCCCAAATAATTTGCTCGAAGCCAGAACCGAGGACTGCAGAGCTTGACGTCACGAAATCCAAGATGTGCAGTTTGGCGGTGGAAGCTGTTAGTATACAAAAATAAATTGATTCAGTGTTTGCTTATTGCTGAAAGTGTTTGATCACCATCCCTTATGAACTTCTCTTAGTAAGCCGAAAGGCTGTATGCGCCTAGCCAGGTGGCTATTACGCGCTTCCCTGAGTTATCCTCATTAAGGAAGCAAAATCTTGATGAAAGCTTTCTGCATGAAAATTTTGAGTATGGTCACATATTCGAAACTTACTTTGACCTAAGAACATTGCAACATTATGACATGTACAGCCATCTTATCTGCCCTTTTCAAACAGAAAGCACGAAACCTTAAAATTCCAGACGACCACTTGAGCTATACGCAAATGCGTGCAGACTACAAAAGCAATGAATGTTCCACAGTTTGAAATGCAAAGAGACTTCAGTAAATCATTTTACTTTATCAACGATTAATTACAAGAAGAAAAATAGCTCCCCCCTTCGACTGCCCTCACGAATTCCCTCCTTCACTCCCGAGTCGCATGTTTTACCACGAAAGAAAGGAAACCCCCTTTATCTTCCGGGGAAACATAAAAAATGAATATTACCTTAAAGACCACGCTTCGAGGAAACCGAGCAAACCTTTCCAACTCATGATTAAATTGCCGCGTACGCAATTATCCTGTCACGAGAGACCTACCCGAGCAACACAAGCAAACTATCTTAATTTGTCATGTGTACTTAAGGCTGCCGACGACGGAGGTATAAAAATGCAAATATTCACCCATTTCACGAATTTCCAAGTTCCGTAGAACTCACGAACGGCAGCGGCACGGAGACCAATGAGCGAGCCGAGTTAATATGCTGATTACCTTTCCGCTCGCTTTCTTTTCCGACTCACCGGGCACCCTACGTGGAATTTTTTCCCCTTATCGGCAATTAAATTAAACGACATCTGTGTAGAGTGTGTCGACGACGGCCATCGGAAGCGACCATATTTAAATCATTCCCTGCGAGCAACCACCCCCGCACAGCAACGCCTTCCCGAGCAAACGAGCAAAGCATGTCAGAACGCCATTTTGAGTTAGGGGCATTGTATGAGCAGAGCTGCCGACTGAAGGGGAATATTTCTAGTTCGCCCCCACCCCCAGTGCCACAAATGAGATGGCTGACTGTACAAGTGTTTTAAAGACTCACGGGTTGACGTGTTGGGAAAAAATTAAATTGCACGGCTCGCAATCCGTCCACGAACGACGATTAAACTTTCATGCTGTGCAGTTTTAGGAACGATGAATACTTCATGAGGGTTTTTATTTTGCAACCCTTAAATTTTTAAACTCTCAAAGAATAAACAAAGCCACACCAGACCGGGAGCCGGAAAACTGATGGCCTCCACTCGTGTGTTGACAAAACAGCACAGCGGATATATCACACTTCAGGTGAAACGGGAAGCGGTTGCAGAGGTTTTTCAACCCCTATTACGATAATCTACTCCCATTATATTCTAATAAATATTTAATGATATTTTAAAATGCCCGGGACAAAAAAGTTACACTTTTCAGTGTACTTCCCAAGTCCGGGGGGATGCCAGCTCCACGGCGCACCGTGACAGAGCGCAACAAAGAAGCACGTTCCACGTCAGAGAATTGCCTCGTAAAGCGTTTCGCTGTTCGGCGGTTGCTGAAAAGTTAGAATGCCATGGAAGGTGTGGGTATGTGCTTGAAAGTTTATAAACGTTTTTAAAAGTGTCTCTTGCAGAGTCGTTCCCCGTTTGCCGGGATATAACCGCACGACAACTACATTCAGTGTCTCAAGTGCTTTGACATGGCTTTTAAGGAAATGGCTGTTGGAGAGACTTTTCGGGCGTGGCGGGGAATTGGAAAAATATAAGCGTACTCACCTCCATTTTGTTCGTCGATTTTGAAACCAGGTTTTCACTTGGGCATCTGTCATCTTTAGCCCGCGCGCCAGTGCGGCCCGTTCCGCTGACGCGAGGTACTTTTGCTTGTGAAATCTCTTCTCCAGCTCGGCAACTTGAATGCGGGTGAACGACGTGCGTGGCTTTTTTCGCTTTGGTGGTGTTCGATTTTGATACGGATGACCGATGCGACGGGCAATTGGAAACGCCGCTGAAAAAAGACAAAAGTAATGTTATTAGCGCTGTTGTCAATATTTAACCAACATTTTGGAAATATTTTTTTCTTCTTTCTTGTTGCTATCAACATCAATTTGACACTGACTTGCTGAACATTAAAAATGTTTACAAGGTCCTAGTGCCTTTAGCATCTACTCGTGTTGTGGACGCCTACGGAATGGGCTCACGCCGTAATTTGCCAACTACGAACGGAAAGATTTCGGATAGACAATCAGGGGATTGAGTAGGTTAGTAAATAATAATAATTGTTGGCGCGACAGTCCAAAGGGGGACCAGGGCCTAGCTTGCTCATTAATTGCTCGTGTTGTGCGCGCTACTGTTCTCTCACGAGTAGAAGGGACCTACAGTTTTTTGCCGACTCCGAACGGCGAGATTTGAGAAGCTTTCTTAATGTTATCAGCAGCTCGAAAGAGGTGCTGCCGTGAAAAATTTGAAAAATTGGTGTAGAGCTGGGAATCGAACCTACACCCTTCGGCGTGTGAGCGTCGCACTCTACCCACTACGCCACGGCGACCACAGTTAGTAGTGCCCTGATAAAAACAGGAGGTGTTCAGTCTAGAAATATAATTTTGGACCTTTGGTTTACGATTGTCGCACTTTATCCACGACATAGAAAAAAATTTGACGTTTTTAGGTGAAAGACAGAAGAAAGACAAAAAAAAATGTGTATCAACTCAACCCGAGAGCTTCCGCTCACTTTTTTTTTCTTCAAAGTTCTACTAAGTCACAGATAGCAACGAGACCATATTGTGTACACTGGGGTTAAATGAGTTAAAATCTATCATATGGACCACATCCGATATAAAATACCAACACCATACAGCGTGGCCTACAGCCTAAATACACAGTATTGTATTCTTAAAATTGCGAAAGAAAGTTTCTGTTGTCCAAAGATGAAATTGGTAATGGCGAGTGCCTAACATCGGGACAGTTTTTCAAAAAATTCCTGCTATAAGCTATCCTAAAAGCTCAAGTGGTCAGGAATTTTGACTTCCACAAAACTGTGAATGAGTGTAGCAATGCATCCCTCATCCATCGGCTGAATAACAATAATAATAAAAATTGTATGGCGCTACAGTCCACAGGGGCGGCCTAGCTTGCTCACGATCTTTTCTATCACGAGTAGAAGGGACCTACTGTTTTTTTCCGAACGGAGAAGTTTATTACTCTTTGAGTGTAGTTAGTAACGCGAAAGAGGTGATGCCGTGAAAAATTAGAGGTGCTCAGTTGGGAATCGAACCTAGACATTCTGCACACTCTACCCACTACGCCACGGCGGCCAGTTAGATAAAAGAACTGGGACCAGAATATTTGGACCAATAGTTGAAATACACAGAACCCTATATGTTTGGGAAAAAAAATTGTAACAACCGTAACATAGCGAAGAATTCAGACAGTAACCCAGCCATCATAGCTCTAAATTCCTATCTTACCAAATCCTAGGTCATTTTAACTTCAGACACTGCTCTGGCCCAAAATCTTTTTGGACTTGAACCGTTATGGTACCGCAACAGACGAAGGCCTGGGGTAAGGTGGCGCAAGGAAGTGGAGAAGGACCTCAATCAACTTGTAGTGCGCAACTGGAGGCAGCTGGGGAGAGATCGTCTAAAACGAACTGTAGCGCCACAACAAGAAAAGGAGAATGCCTTCAGAAGTTAAGTGAATTTAAGCTGGAATTTATTATATATATATATGTATATAGATTTTAACGGAGCTAAAACAGTGACCATGTGGTCCCCGTGGCGGAGTGGGCAGAGTGCGACGCTCACATGCCTAAGGGCCTAGGTTCGGTTCTGCACCACCTCTTTCGAGCTGCTGACAACACTCAAACAGTAAAAACTGTCTTAGAAAGCTTCCCAAACTTTGCCGTTCGGTGTCGGCAAAAACTGTAGGTCCCTTCTACTCGTGAAAGTAGAAAAACAGTAGCACGCACAACACGAACAGTTGATGAGCAAGCTCACACGCCGAAGGGTCTAGGTTCGATTTCCGGCTCAACAACAATTTTTCGAATTTTTCACGGCACCACCTCTTTCGAGCTGCTGACAACACTCAAAGAGTAATAATTGTGTTAGAAAGCTTCCCAAACTTCGCCGTTCACAATCGGCAAAAAACTGTAGGTCCCTTCTGCTCATGAGAGAACAGTAGCGCACACAACATGAGTAGTTGATGAGCAAGCTAGGCCCTGGTCCCCCCGTGGATTGTCGCGCAATCAATTATCATAGTTAAAGAAAAGCGGCCCGAATTGACACATTGAAGAGGTGTTCCATTCCATCATGACAATAGAAAGTTTCACGTATCTGTGGTCACTCGGCAAAAATTATTGGAGCTTGGTTAAGCCACTTCCACCATAAAGTCCTAACCTTGCACCATCATAGTAATCACATGGTGCAAGGTTAGGACTATTTTTCTATCTTTGCAAAACTTCTTGAAAGGCTAAAATTTCAATTATGGTGATGATGCCAAATCGTACCTAGTACCTTTATGACGAAAACCAGAAGAAATATGAAACCAGTGAAAATATGATGCTGCCTGAAAGCTGGCAAAAGATCATTGCTCAAAATGATGAATATATTGCAGAATAAAGTTATGGAAATGATATTACTGAAACGGAGGGACAAGGGTTCTGCTTGCGATGCACTCTTCCCTTACCAATAACAAAACATAACACCCGTTTTCAAAGTTCATTAAACTTCTTAAACATTCTTCGATATCAAATTCGCCAGCTTACTCGTAGTTGAAGCTTTTTAATTCAAAATACAAGACTACTTTTCAGACTATTCAGGCTAGAAAATAATTGAATGTCCATATGTAACTCACGCTGCATCAGATGTGTTATCCTGTTGATAATAAATAAAATCGAAAAGCTATCAAATCACCTTCGACTTACGACTCACAACCGCCAGAGATCCATTAACAGGGTTTATGCTTCGAATAAAAAAACCTCTGCAGCAACCACCTGCATTTGCGGAGAGGGTGGTGGCGGCGTAAAATCGACATCCATTGGCACACATCATCAATCTCGAGCGCTGCATAAGAGCCTTGCCTATAAACTTTTAATGCTCCCAAAGTGATATGCTCCCGGGCAAGTGCTTGTGTACAACCGCAAGTCACCTATAAAAAGCAACACGCTCACATTTCTTTACATATTCCGTTTTCAATTTATCTAAATCCAGACTTGCAAATTTTAAAGGTTCCCGATACGGTCACCCTCCGCAGGTGGCTAGAGCACATTGGCAGAATTTTCACAAGAAATAAAATTCATATTTCACGTATTTACCCCATGGGACCATGTGTAACCGTATTTCACTGCGGAAGGGGAGATGCTGTATAAGTCGGATGCGGATATAGATTTCAACCACGAGGATGTGCACGTATGTGGAAAAGGAGCACTTTTGAGTCGGGAAATATTAATAAGAAGGCGGGCGTTAGAACACCGGCATTTAGAACTTTGGCCTAAAGAATCGACCCAACACCCTATTCACGGCAGGAAAGCGAAACTTGTGAGCCCTAAAATGGATTTTTATTGAAATGGTTATTGAGAAAAAGATTATGAGGAGTGTGCCAAAGGGGAGGTCGGCGGAAAAGGGTTGCATTCGTTTGATGCGGGGACTCTACGGCATTGATGACCGAGATATCCTCTTGCACACATTTCAAAGAGGTACTTTATTTAAATGTCAGTATGAATATGATATTTGGGTGGAATTTACGCGATAAGTGGTTACATAAAGTCAATGATTTGTCAGCTTTGCAAATAGTATTCATTCAGGTGGCAGCCAATGTGGGATCGCGAAACATGAACTCGAAGCGGTTTAAGTTGGTGCGTTTGGAGTTTTATGACACTTATTTATCTCGTGTGTATTCGAAAGTGTTGTTTGATATAAGAAAGGAAGTGAACTTACTTATCGTGCATTCAGAACTTTAGCCATGAATCGGCATTTATAATGTGACCCACGGAATATTTATGGAAGCGTTAACCTCAAAATAATAATTGAATATAAATTACGAGTTTGTGTTTTTAAAAGAAACCTGGATTAAGGGATGATTATGCATAACTCCCGCTTTCAATATTCACTGAGGAAGAGAATCAAGGACTAAGTACTCGATTTGATGCAATATATTCTCTATTCGACCATTATGAAAAGTAAATCTTAAAAATGCTCTCAGGAAAGGAAATTGTCGAATGTTTGAAGATGTCTTTATAAAGTCCCAAACCCGAAATTTCAATGAAACATTTGACAGCAGCAATCAGTGGCCGCCGTGGCGTAGTGGGTAGAGTGCGACTCTCACACGCAGAAAGGTCAGATTCGATTCCTGGCTGAACACCTCGGATTTTTTAAGGTACCACCTCTTTCGAGCTGCTGACAACACTCAAAGAGTCTGTCTATGAAAAAGCTTCTCAGTCTTCGCCTACAGTCCAAAGGGCCAGAGCCTAGCTTGCTCATCAACTACTCGTGTTGTGCGCGCTACTGTTCTCTCACGACTAGAAGGGATCTACAGTTTTTTGCCGACTCCGAACGACGAAATTTGAGAAGCTTTCTTAGACAGTCATTACTCTTTCAGTTTTGTCAGCAGCTCTAAAGACGTGGTGCCGTGAAAAATTTGGAAAATTGATGTTGAGGTGGGAACCGAACCTAGACCTTTTGGCGTGTGAGCTTCGCACTCTACCGACTACGCCACGACGACCTCAGCAGTCACCGGTATAGACCGACTATAAGTGTTCATTAAATAAACAAGCATGATGTGATATTTCAACATGACAGTGCAACACATGTTGCATCACAATTCTTTTTGTTTGAGGCAAACGTTAAGTAAACCCGTACTTTCACGTTACGTTTCACGTTATGTTGGGAAAACTAATTAGAAAATGGACCTTAACAACTTCTACCCGGCGTGTTTTTTCGATTTTGCTATGCATTGCGTGCACGAGATGACAAGTTAGTCGTATAACGGCACCTTTTTGCTGCACAATTGTTGTCAGGCGGAATCTTAGTTATTGTGAGAATTTTTTATTAAGTTATTAATTACTTGAATCGTGAATTTAAAAACGTAAAAAAATTACTATGCTAACTTGTGGTAATTTATTCAATAATTTCTGGTTTTCAGTAATTTATTATTCACCCTTAGAATTATATCCTTAGAGCTCATACAAACTTCAGGAAGAAGAATTCGTAGAAATTTGTACTCGAAAGACCAGGTTTCGTACACAGATCAGCAAGATTGGAGACCTGTTTTAACTGAATCTAGGCTTTTTGAAGAATGCAATGAAGAACACATCGTACTTTTAGAAATAGATTATGAAAATCCATTTTCAGTTTAGAAGTTATTTCTTAGTGATGATATCTTTGATCTCATGGCATAAGAAAAAAACATATTTTTTGAATACAGTGTAGCTCAAGCGCAATCATCAGTTTCTTCAAGAAAACACAAGCAGAAATGGACACCAGTAACTCGAGAGGAAATGTTTGTATTCTTAGGAATTTTGTCGATAATGGGTACTGTGAAGTCACTCGAAATGCCGTAATATTGGTCGAGGGATCCCAGTACGCTAAGGGCCGTACAAAAACTGTAAAACGATTTTCTGCATTACTGGCATTTTTGTGACAATAATCAAATAGTTTGCCGTAATCGAGTACTCAAAATAAGCACACTATGAGAAAAGATAAGCAATTTTGTTTTTAAAATTTAAAATAACCTTAAGAAATAATTTTGTTTTATTTTGAAAACAACTATGAAAAATAAATTTTATTTATGTTGAAAACGACTAAAACAAATAGAATTATCTCATTTCCCCCTGTACTTTGTTGTAGCACTTTGTCTCTTTAAATTTGTGGACCACCGGTGGTCCAAGCCGCCAGATAAATGGATTTGCCTGTAGACCACCGGTGGTCCACGCCGGGTAGAACGTGCTAAGATTACTTGACGGTCACTTTCCAAAGAATATATAAGGTTGTCAAATATCTCCCTTCAGCTTTTTTGCTCTTCGTTTAACGCTTCATAAAAAGTCTTACAGTGATCGGATTTAGTTCAAATATGCGCCGTTTTTGAGTTCAACTTCATACCACCAAGGGCGTTCGCCATGGACAGTAACAGGTGGTAATCACTTGGCGCTATGTCCGGGCTATATGGTGGATGCGATAAAACCTCCCATCCGAGCTCCAGTATCTTCTGACGAGTCATGAACCAAATGTGTGGTCTGGCGTTGTCCTGGTGGAACACTACACCCTTCCTGTTAGTCAATTCTGGACGCTTCTGGTCGATCGCCTGCTTCAAGCGGTCCAGATGTCCGCAGTAAATGGTAGAATTAAGCATCTGGCCATATGGGAGCAGCTCAAAGTGGATGCTCATAGTGGATGATTCCCTTCCAATTCCACCAAAGACATAGCAAACCCTTCCTGGCCGTCAATCCCGGCTTGGCCACTGTTTGGGACGATTTACCGGCCTTCAACCACGACCGCTTGATATTTTCGTATGTGATCCATTTTTAGTCGCTAGTCACCATCCGCTTCGAAAATGGATCGAGTTCGATCCGTTCTAGTAGCATATCGCAGGCGTTGATTCGGTCCAGAAGGTTTTTTTGCGTTAAATTATGCGGCACCCAAACAGCAAGCTTTTTTGTGTACCCAGTCTTCTTCAGATGGGTTGTTTGGTGACTAACTCCCTTCTCCTGGGAGATGTCACGAGATGCCACAGGCCGGTCTAACTCGATGATTTCCATGATTCGATCGGTATTCGTCGTCACAGGCCTTCCGCCGGCTGGCTTATCCATGGTGTCGTTTCCACCGGCTCTGAATCGTCGAAACCATTCCTCCGGGGCTAGAAGTGATAGAGTGCCATCTCCCAAAACTACATTAATCTCACGGAAGGTTTCTCTAGCGGATTTGCTTTTAACGAAGGAAAACTTTAAAATAGCGCGAATTTCGGCTTTAGTGAACTCCATGTTTACATGTTTTTAACTGTTGAACACAATATCTCATCTAATCATGCATAGCGTCGTTTTGTAGGTTATGTCAAGGCCTTGCAAATTATGTATAGTACTGCCAGATACGAGCTATGTAGCGCTTTGTACATAGCTGGAAAATTTAAAAGACAAAAAGGTGGATATTTGACAACCTTATATTTGACTTATTTTGGACAATAGGTTATCATTCAAGTAAAGTAAATTTCATGTCATTTTAAATAACAGAACAATTGTGTTTTATTCCATTTTAAAGTTGTATGCATCTTTTCGTTCAGACTTTGTAAACCACATCAAGTCTTCGAAATGGTTTGCATTTTTTTAAGGATTTTGCTTACAAACAACTCACTTTCTCGTGAATCCAGACAGCAGGAGACATTAATGCTTTAATTTGCATCCAACCGCAAAAGGCTTGAAGCTCTGACAGCCACTCACTCCGTAAGATAGGCAGATAAATGAGTTGACAGCGGCTTCGAATAAAACTCTCAATAAGTGTCGTCAACTGGATACGTGGAAAGTTGGGTATATATCGGTTGCACACCGAATTAAGGCAGGTCTCTCTAAACTGACGGATGAACCCAACCTAAACGCGGTGCTAGGGTTTCCAATCGTGAATATTCGCAGAAGAACTTAAAAGTGAATGACATTTTGACCCTAATGGAAATTGGTCTTCCAACGAAATTCGTTATCAGTATTGAAGCACCGGAAGTTTTTGTGTGTTCAGGCGCTCATTGTTATACAGGAAAGGTTTTGATGTATGAACTACGTATTTTGAGAGTCTTGCCCAATGATTATACATATCTTAGAGACAAGGTTTGAGTAGTATTTTAGAGTCTTTAGGAATTGAAAATCTCGGGGTTCAAACTCAAGCTTTGGAAAAGAAAACGATTATGAGGAGTGTGCCAAAGGGGAGGTCTGCGGAAAAGGGTTGCATTCGTTTGATGAGGGGACGCTGCGGCATCAATAACCGAGTTATCCTCGTGCACATTTCAAACAGGTACTTTATTTAAATGTCAGTATGAATATGATATTTGGATGGAATTTACGCGATAAGTGGTTACATAAAGTCAATGATTTGTCAGCTTTGCAAATAGTATTCATTCAGGTGGCAGCCAATTGATGTGAGATCGCGAAACGTGAACTCGAAGTGGTTTAAGTTGGTGCGTTTGGAGTTTTATGACACTTATTTATCTCGTTTGTATTCGGAAGTGTTGTTTGATATAAGAAAGGAAGTGAACTTACTCATCGTGCATCCAGAGAAGAAAATTCCCAAAACCAGGCAAAAAAGGAGCTTCTTGATTTAGGACGGCTGGACCATGCAAAGATATCAGAGCTCTAGGACAATGAGTGTTCAAGTCCAACCCACAACAAAGGCTCCCCTTGCCTCAGACGGGCACTTAAAAACACCTCCCCTCCACTCGTCAAGTTCATTTCAGGCCTTGGAAGTGCGTACAAACTCCACTGACCACAAACATCTTTTTATTTTCATCTTCTTCCATGATTCAACCTTAATTGGTGTCAAACACTTTAAATTTTCACCATGTTCCATTTTAAATGACAGCCATTTGCCCGCACTCACCTTTAAATTTCTGTTCTACTCCATTGCAATAGATTTCAAGCCCCACATTCTCCCGAAGGCATTTTCCTATCTTGTAACACACTTCTTTAGCTCGTTAAATTCAAATCAGAAGAACCCATTACATTTCCGCACAACCACTGGTCTCTATTGCGTGCAACGCCAAAAGTGCATCGTCCTCCTATCTGATTCACTTTCTACGGTGGCCTTCCACTCGCTGCGCTGGACAACGTATCTGCACCAGGGTCAGAGCCATATACGCAAATTAATAGCCAGTGTCAACATTGCAAATGCAAACTGTCTCAATACCACTAGCCTGTGGGTCTGTGTGCCCCTTATGTTGTCGTCCTCCGCGCGTCCGTGCGATTCATAAAATTTCCCCGAGGCGCCAATAATTATACTCCTCCCGTGCTATTAAGATAAATCCCGCCAGCCGAAGAGGTTTCTCCTTTGTGCGATGATATAGAAGTGCAATCGTCGCCGGCGCGCAGTCACACCACTCACCACATCCTGGAAAGTAGTCCGTAATCGAGGCAGCCAGCGTCTCCGAAGTAATTTCACCCGGCCCGAGGGAAAATGTTTATCTCGAAAATTCTATACACTTTTAAAAGGTCTGTCACATTCCATCGCTTTATGAATGAGTCGTGTGCGCTGTGGGCCAACAGAATCCTTTGCTTTTCCTGTCCCGGTATCGAATTTTCTACCTACACCCGAGGGAGTTTCCTATTTCTTCCTGTTCGGGCAAGTCTCTGAGTCATTCCCGTCTGTGGTTGCGTATCGCGTGTGCTAGGCGTGCTGGTGGTGCGCCTTGATTTGGGTTAAACTCTCTGTTTTGGGACTAATTGATATTTCTTCTCTCAATCTTTTGTGCGTTAAAGTGCTGAATGAGATTGAAACAAGTTGTGAATTCCGGAAGAGATAACTTAACTGAGGTTTCAGGTAAATGAGGGACTTAGGGAAAACAATTATGTGTCAGGAAGTAGCTGATGTGAGCCCCGGGTGGTTAATAGATTTGGGAGTGACGACAAGTGGTGAGTTGTAAATGGAACTGTGTGATAAAATCCATTAAATTTATGGGTTCTAAGCAAATGCTATATAATTTGGATAATACAACTCTTATTGTTCAATAGTTTTTGAAATATGAATTTTTTAAGTGAATGACCAATTGAACTTTTTAGTTATTATTTTCTAAGCAATGTGAATATTTTTAAAATTTTGTCTTTATATTTCCTTTGCATTTTGAAATATTACTTTTCATTTTTGAAATATTACTTTTGAGATTAAAGATTTTTTATAATCTTCCTTTACTTTAACAACATGCAAGAAAAAACCTGAAAGTACTTCTGATTTCATTGGAAAATGCGATTTGAGAGGAAAATACATTTGGTTTCTTAATGCAATGTGCAGTGTTCTACGACGGTCAACGATTTTCATCGACGATCAAGGATTTTGAGATGGATTCACTTACGTTAACCACAATTGTGAGCGCATGGCATTCTATCAGTCTTTCAAAAAATGTCTTTCCATTTTGCCTGAATTCGTATCAGTACCGGTAACATTTGAAATGAAACTGACAGCAAACTAATTTACAACCATATTGATAATGTGCGTGTCGAAATAAATCTTAAGCACCGGTGCTACTTCTGATATATGCGCAAAAAGTGTCACTTGTGGGCATCCTACTAGGTTAGTCCAAACATTTCTAATCTCACAGATCGATGGCGCCACTACCGCAAAGGATTTGCATTCGACGTTTCATACTTCAGCCAAATCGGTCTCGTTGGTTTGTAGGTTTGGGCTTGTTCGACAAGACAAGACAAAGAAAATGAAAAACTTTCCATTCATTTGTTTGAAGGGGAATTCCGTTGGTAACCTCAATAGCACCTGGTTGTTTTGACTCTTCTAAGCATTCCTAAGAAATTGTTTTTTTTTTTTAAATTACATTCATTTTTGTTGGAAGCTGGGAAGCACTGCACTGTAGCGCTCAGACTCAAAAACTGGTCCATTGTACTACCAGACAGTCACCTTCATTTAATGTAGTATTTTCTTGGTCTTCCGGAGGAAAACCAGCAAGCGCTATTGTGATGAAGGGCTTAAGTTTCCAGCTCCCACAATGTCAGCGTAAAACTGCCGCCACCTGATACGAACAAAGGTGGGATATTGACAAAGAAAATGCCCTGAAGTGTCTACACCTTCTCTACAGCCGTCCCAAGTGGAGCCATAACTAAGCCCAAGCAGACTTAGGTGCTTAACTTGTACGCCAACAAGTCGTCTACCATTATTCCTACTCGTTTTTAGTGTTAGACGAAAAACCTGACTTTTGGGAGCATGCACTTGGTCAGCTTGTATTTTGGAGAGCCATGCCATCTCTGGTTGTGCTGTCGGCGGATACAACCGTCGACGGAAGCTCTAACCCAGGAAGAGGGAAATACCAAGGCAGGTTCTTCTTCTTCTTCTTCTTGTGGCGCTACAGTCCGGGGTGGATCTGGGCCTCAACCAACATGCCTCTCCAGCCAGCACGATCTTTCGCCAGATTTCTGCAGTTGCGCACTCCAAGTTGGTTGAGGTCCTTCTTCACTTGTGTGCGCCACTTTAGTCTAGGTCGTCCTCTGTTGCGTTGTCCCAATGGCTCGGATTCAAAGACTTTTCGGGCCGGAGCAGTGGTGTCCATACGCTCTACATGGCCTAGCCATCTTAAGCGTTGTATCCGTAAACGCTTGACCATGTGCATGTCGTTGTAAAGCCTATAAAGTTCGTCATTAAATCTTCTCCTCCAGATGCCATCAACGCAAACAGGACAAAAAATCGCACGCAAAACTTTTCTTTCGAAAAGACTAAGGGCTTCCTCATCCGCCTTTGCTAACGTCCAAGATTCTGCGCCATATAGTAGGACGGAGATGATCAAGCTGTTATATAAAGCGAGCTTAGTCCTTCGAGAGAGGGCTTGCCTCTTGTGCCCAAAGAAACACCGATTGGCAAGAGTGATTCTGCGTTTGATTTCGGTACTGATGTTGTACCAAGGCAGGTTCGGACTCTCTTAATTCTTGCCTCTTGTAGTTCATCGGCAAACTCGTTTTCCATGATCACGTGGTGTTCTGAAACCTAGGTAAGTCTTAGCGAATTTATTCTGCCGACTAAACTAAGGGAAACTTGCATCTTCTGGATGAATTACGCCGAGTTGTCTTCAAAGTGATTACCTCTTAATGGCAGACAGCGGCTCAAATGGTACTATGTAGATACGACCTTAGGAACCTTAAAAGCCCACAAATTTCAACTACTGCCTGAAATGTTAGGCCCCGGAAGCTGACTACGCTATGATGGCCGGAGCAACGCTGAGATCATCTCAAAGAAGTAATTAACATTTAACTAGGTCCGATCTATGGTATTTTTTTTAGACTGGGCGACGCACTGTCATGTGACTTCTTTAACATCATTCTTGAGAAGATCGTGCGAAACTCACAAGTCAACACCAGAGGCACGATCTTCTAAAAGTCAGCTCAAGTCTTAACTTACGAGTACGCTGATGACATTGACAAGATTAAACGAACACAGCGAGCCATCCATGAAGCATTTATTAACATAGAATAGGAAGCGGTTAAAATGGGTCTGGCGGCTAATGGGGGCAAAACCAAGTACATGCTGTCATCAAGAAAGGACACAACGTCGACGTCTCGAACAGAGCGTGACACAAGGCAGCAGAAATTTCGCGTTAGGTAAGGACTTCGTCTACCTCGGCTCCGCGGTAAATAGGGACAACAACACCAGTACCAAAATCAAACACAGAATTACTCATGTCAATCACTGTTCCTTTTGACTCAAGCATCAATTGAGTAATACAGCCCTCTCGAAGCTCGCCTTATATAACAGCTTGATCATGATCATGCCCGTTCTAGTTTATGGCGCGAAAACCTGGACGTAACTTCAAGCGGATGAGGGCGCCCTTTGTCTTTTCAAGTTTTGGAAGCCATATTTAGTCCTGTTTGCGTTGATGGCATCTGGAGGAGAAGATTTAACGACGAACTCTTGGGCTGTACAGCGACATGCGCCTGGTCAAGCGTCTTCGGATATAACGCTTAAAATGGATAGGCCAAGTAGAGAATATGGACACCACTGCTCCGGGCGAAAAGTCTTCGAATCAGAGTCATTGGGACAACGCAACAGAGCATGGCCTAGCCTAAAATTGCGCACATAAGTGGAGAAGGACCTCAACCAATTTGGAGAGCGCTATTGGAGGCAGCTAGAGAAAGACCGTGCTGACTGGCGAGGCATGTTGGTTGAGGTCTAGGTCGACCCCGGACTGTAGCGCCACAAGTAGAAGAAGAAGATCGAATTTCAGTATCGTTTAGTGTTGGTCGAGAAAACATTGATCTACTCATTCAACCTAAAGGCCAAGCAACTGTCGAAACAGCAAGCATGCACGAAAGAAGGCGAAAACTCTGCTATTTGTCGCATCCTGTTGTTAGTACTTAGCAGGTGTGATCTACATCTTTAACCTGGAGAGGGGTAAAATTGTCACAGGCTCACACACACCACTTGTCAACACACTGTCAAAATAAAACGATGACCTGAACTATTCTTTCCACTATCTAAGTGTGTTTACTTTTAAAAATGAAAATAGCCACTCACCAGCCGGAGTCATATGTGGGAATTAAGGAACCTTCTTAAACAGCTTAAGGAGGATGTGGCACAATGCACAATGAAACCTTATGGAACGGCCTTCGTATTTCTATGACAGCGTTTTCAAGAATTTCCTGGAGACTCGGCTAGTCGATTTTTGAATAAATTAACTCTATTCTCCTAGACGTGTGTCACACGATTCTATTTATTATATTGATATCAGTCAATGTCCTCAAGGTTGCCACAACGAAAAGTTCAATAACAAGAACCCTATACTGCTTCATACTCGTACATATGTTGTGTTTTTCAAAACGTTCGCATGCTCTGTAGATGGCTCTGTAAAGTCTAACCCCATGCATTTCAAAACCACTAAGGGCCATATGAAAAGTGGCGCTCTAACCGTTTTTCTATTCTTATTCAGTGGAAAGTGACGATATGCACATACGTTGCCATCTCAACATCTAATTCATATAATTCTTCCGAACACGGAATTGCAAGTAAATCGCCATCCAAAGTATTTGCTTTTTAATTACCGATTCTCTGAATACCACTGTCGGAATCTAACAACATTAAGATGACAGCATTGCAACAAATTAACATTTTCAATATTTCCACTCCACTGCCCGACCATATCGGGAAGCAATGCTGCACGTTTATAATTTTCAATTAATTATCCCAACGACAGTTGGCAGTGCATAGCAAACCAGCCACTCTCTGCTCGCAGACCAATTTAAATGCCAACACTCAGCAAATATCTAAAACCAACTCAATTTCCAATCCATTTATGTACCGCATTCCATTCGAAAGCGGCACCAAACAGTAGCTGCCATACTCGATCATTACTCGATCTCGACGATCCATTGATTAGTATCGGCACGCAAAAAGACACACACACACGATCCGCACGCACCCAGAGACGGCCTAATAAGGACGATCAGAGAACACTATTAACCCGCCAGCGGTCCACAACGGATAGTAAGCAGAGATGACGTGGTCCAGAATATTAAATGAGAGAAGAACGCGGATTATACGGGTAATCCGTCCACTGGGTGTCCGGCGCTCGATGTCCAATGCCCATCTATCGTGGTATTGACTCGTCGTTAATTTCAGTCCCCACAGCATGCATGTGTGACTCAAGTCCAGTAGCTCCGGTCCGGCACTCTGCAACTCCAGATCCCTCTTTTTCCGTAATCACATGGCCTTTTAATAACGCCCCGCACCCCGTCCGTCGGCCACAGCAGCAGCGGCGCAAAGTATAAAAACGTGTTCGCCTTTCAAATTGTTAGCCATGTCCACCACCCCGGAGAGGATGCTTCTACTAATTTGTTTACATTATGAGCTTCACTTGTTATTCATTGGCAGTTGCAGCAGTGGTGGTTTGTGCGGGGACCCTTCCACTCGCAAATGTTGCTCCACTTAAGGGAACAGCGAAAAAGGGCTGCGAATAGCCCAACGAGCCGCGCACATCTCACCTGGACGGTCGCAAAGACATCACGGACCACCGAACTGCCGAACCTTCGATCCACTTATGCCGCCTCGCTGCTCGCCACCACAGTTACTGCTGCCGTTTCCGCCGCCACTACCGCCGCCGGTCACTGTCAAGGCAGTGCCGATACTTAAGGCATTTTAATTAGGTGGTTAACATGACTTTTTAATTTCTGCAAAAAGAATTAATTACTCTCTGGGCGGTCCGCGGTGAAGTGGTTCCGTTTGAATTTGATTAGCGGGTGTGTGCTCTCGACGGATGGACGCTTGCAGTCGATCCCTTATCGTGTCCTCCAAGCCGGACCCATTGAAGGTTCACAGAACGCGCCGAAGAAGACGGATTTCTTGGCTGGTGTGTTGCTTTTAATTTATTGATTGTTAACCGCCTGTCGTCCAATGTCGTTTGGTTTTGTTGTTGTTGCAGTCATGGGCATCATCATCATCGCCGTCGTTGTCCGTATAGGTATGCAAAAAGCCCCACTTTATCCGCATCGATAGCGGGAACATGGCGTCCCACTCCCTTAAGAGGCTTTTAGTTAATTCCGACCGCGATGCGACGCGGCAGTGCCGAGATATGTGTCACTCGGCTGAGGTTTTTTGGTGTTTCACTTTTCAGTTTATTTTCGGGTCCAGTGTTGATAAGGTGGCGCCTCTTCTGGGTGATTATGCAGCAGCTCCCGACATGGCTCGCCCGAGGACTCTTATCGTTATGTTTGTTCTTGCCTCTTTTTGAATGGGTTTCGTAATAAAAATTTAAATGTGGCTTTTTTTGACAAAGGGAACACCAGAGATGGGGATTTTATTAGGGTGTTTCATCTAAGCAATAAGTTGTTCGGCGTTTTGATCTGCCTTGCGGTGAATGATGAATCGGTGATGAGGGGTAACAATTTTATTGAGGCTTAATTAATTCGGTAGACAGGCGGTTGGTTAAGATCGGTAGTTGTCTGCCACGGATCGAGGATTGAACGTTTGTTGAAAGTAATAGTTGGACAACTGACTCTGTTTTGTATAAAGGTGCAAGCGAGTCATAGCAAGCATCAAGACAAAATTTTGATTGAACACAACCTGTTTGAAATTCAAAAGGAAAACTCGACAGGTTCAAACCATCTGTGGGCGGTAGGTCCCATTGGACACTTTACAAAGAGGCGGAAATGCGTTAAAACACTTCAAACCCTAAACTACTTTGTTCTGATGGTTCACATGTCTCCTCTAAAAGTTTGTAAGCAGGCGAATACCTTGCAAGCTCCTATCCAAAACTCAATTTATCCTCTCCACAAAGTCTCAATGACTGGAAGGAACTCCCTTAAAATGCTTACAATGTTGTTTGATTTAAAAGGACTGCCTTCAAAGTGCAAGCATGTCTACGGAACGTCATCGACTGAATGAGTCAAAATAACCTGTCGTTCACTCAGTGTAGCACAGGCTGGCAAGCTCTGATCACAGCACTTCACAAGTTACACTTCTTTGCATGATGAGGCTCTTCACATGTCTGTTCACTCTCCTTTCTTGCACTGCTACCCAAGACGCATATTCTGTTATTATTGCCTATAACAGATCAGTCAATAAGGTGCGGCCACTAACAAAAATTATTGATTTAATATAATTTTTTTTTTGTGAGTGGCGCCCCCACTCTTATTGAATGTGTGAATGATTGAATACATTTTTCCGTCCATGTATAGCACCAAAATCTGGACATCATTTGAAAACGCATTTCATGACAAACCCAGTGTTCCGCGTTGATGTGTTTCCGAAATGAATTAAAAATGCCCGAAACCTCTTAAACGGAATCCCTTCCAACATGCGTTAATCGCAAATAACTTCACCCACAGAGTGCGACTTATTTGACGCCCACCACCTATTCATAATTCAAATTTCCACTCCAATTAAATTTCTGCACGCTTCTTTGACCATTTGATAGATTCCACACGCAAACTCACCTGCCAAACGATCCTTCACAGCCTGATGCGCTAACGCGGCATGATGCAGTGGTGGCAGTGCCCATGTCAGTGGTGATCTCTGCGGCGGAACCCGTAACACATGACCAGCAGGATACAAATGTGGATACGAATAGAGGGCCGATGCAGCATTACCATACGGCGTCGATGCGATGCTTGTCGCCAACTTATACGCCGCCATGGCATCACTGTCAACTGTGTTGATATCTTTATCTGGACTTTTGTTGTTGTTCTCATAGGGTTTCGACAGCAGGCGGGATATGCTGAAAGGCAGGTTCTCGCTGGAGGATGATCTCGTTTGCTCCGATTGAAGCGATTCACTGAAAGAGAAACATGAAAAGGCATTAAATCGAGTGAGGAACGCTCTTAATTCACAGCAACATGACTCCCGATTAAGTTAATGAGTCGCCGAGCGCAATGATGAATGGCTTCGCCAAGCGACGCAACCCAGAAGAACATAATTACAAATTAATAAGAGCGATATAAAAGTCAGCGTGTGGAGTGGGCCAACTGTGGACCCGGTGCTAGCCCACGCGATCCGATGTGGGAGATATGCAAATTGTTTTGCTTTGCGTGGCGCATTAAACGGCCGTGTATCCACGATGAAATATGAATTAATATAGCTGTTCGTTCGTGTGAGGAACGAGAGCGCGTGACGCTTGTGGGCGGAAATAAAACTGGATCCAGTTTGCTTTTGTTATGAATTTTATTTCAGTTTTTTTATTGACATTTAAATTTTCCCAAAAACATTGCCTCTTGGGCTGGAACGAGAAGAATAATTTATTGAGGCTTAGAGTGGCTGCGTCAATCTACACTGCCATTCGTTATGGGACGAAGAAGATACCAAGCGAGCATAATCCATTCTCGAGCATTATACTTTTAAAACGGTGGAATTGTTTGAATTCCATTTGTGAGAGCTTTGTGTCGATATTATTATGAATTGTGTGTCATTTTTAGCATCATAAAATGATAATTGAGTTGAGGCGCTTTAATCGAAACGCGCATTAGGAGTGTGAAGAAGAGTTATAAAGCCAAGCTCTATCTTGATTTTGATGAAGCAACAAAGTTTGCGTATCTACAGCCCATGACAATTCTTTGTTCTGTTCAGTTAAGAAATCTGGGCTGGCAGCGCGTATTTTGAAATAATCGAGCTTGCACGATTGCTTCACATTACATTCTGCCCGAAAGTATGTGTATCCAGTTAAATGACGGTGAACAATGCTCGATTGTTTCGAGTTACGCGCTGGCACCACTGTAAGATTTCGAAGTATGCCAAAGTACTCAAAAGTTGTGACACAACGGAATTAAATGTCACGTTCCTTGGAATGAGAATGAAGTACTTCTACGAGTGTAGACCAAACATCTTAAAAAAGTTGCTATATTTTTTTCAACAAGGGTCTTTTTAGTTTAAGTAAAGCTTCAACCTGTTTGGAAAACATATTTCTTACGATCTGAAGAGTTGGTTTACTGGCGTCAAAAAGCATCTCTTCCAAGCCAAATTTCTGATTGGTGGATGATTTTTGCAGGTTTGAAAACAAATAAAAACTGACGGGGTAAAATTTGAGGAGTTGAGCAGTTATTCTTTCTTCTAAAGCCATAATCATGGCGGTATGTTGTTAAGACGGTCGAGAATAGAATCAAATTGAATGTTGTTCCTATAAATCGAGTTGAATCAGCAAAAAAATGTGGCCATTCTTTTTGGAAAAACAAAGTCTGTGAAAGATGGACAGGTTTACTGTATCTTGGGATTTTTTGGTGTACCCAAGAAGTATTTTTGATTGCGCTTGAACAGCGCTTCAACAGTTCGCTTTCTTGTGTTCACAATCTCGAGGTTTTTGTTACGATGTTGTCTGTGGTAACCGTTTTTGGGTAACAAACAATGAAATGTTTTCGTGAAAAGAAAAGCCACCGTGAGGCTTCTTTTTTATTTTTATCACTGTTATATTAATCACTGTCAAGCAATGGAATGTCCCTCTTGTTCGTTAACAAAACGTGAGTTTTACGTCGAAGTTTCCCAAGCACGAAAAAACCCTGATTCATTTTAAAAGGTTTTTCCTTTTGCGACAACTGTGGCTTCATTTTTTGTAGTGAAATAACAAGATTGCGTTTAATGCAAAAAGGTGCCGGCGAAGTCTCTGAACTGTAGCGATGGACACATTTTTTTCGTACGCAAAGACCTACAAATATAAAATATAAATTCGAAATATGCGCTCTGTACGTAGACAGTATATAAAAATTGTTTAACATTTTTTGACAGAAGAGTCTAAATCAAATCTTTGATTTACTGAATAATCAGGCATCACTTTCTTATCTTAAAAAAACACAAACAACACATCGGATCCTCCACGTATATCTTAGTGATTTCATTTATCAAATTAGCAAGATACTGTTATATGTTCCAAACTTTCTTTGATTCTGGTGAAGCAGTTTCACTATTAATTTTGTTTTTATTACAATATTTGAAAGTCAAATTTTCAGGGCGAAGGGGTTTATGTGCTTATTCAAATACATATTGCAAAATTTCAGACCAAAACCATAATAAAAACTGAAATAAGCGTTTAGTGGTGATAAAACTAACTAACTTATTAAATGCATAGACAGTATAGGACAAGTTTAATTAAGAGCTGAACAAGCTTTGAATTGCCGTTAATTAAACTCACTCTTGCCAATCGATCTTTCTTTGGGCAATTGAGCAATAAAGCCCTCTCTCGAAGGAATAAACTCGGTTTATATAACAGCTTGATTATGTCAGTCCTACGATATGGGGCGGAAACCTGGACGTTACTAAGAGCGGATGAGGAATCTCTTAGCCTATCCGAGAGAAAAGTTTTGCGTGCAATTTTTGGTCCTGTTTGAGTTGATGGTCTGGAAAAGAAGTTATAACGACGAGCTCTATAAGCTGTACAGCGATATGCGCCTGGTCAAGCATTTTCGGATACAACGCTTAAGATGGCTAGGCCATGTAGAACGTATGGACACCACTGCTCCGGGCCGAAAAATCTTCAAATCAGAGACGATGGAGCAACACAACAGAGGACAGCCAAGACTAAGAAGGCGCACACAAGTGGAGAAGGACCTCAACCAACTTGGAGTGCGCAATTGGAGGCAGCTAGCAAAAGACCATGCTGGCTGGAGAGGCATGTTGGTTGACTTTCTGTGAAGGTATCAGCTTTGCTTAAGGAAAGGTCATCGAGTGAGTGAGTGGCTAAATCTGTTATCTGAATGTGGATAGCAGACACATCCGATATAGCGGCAACAATGAAGATGCGCGGGTACAGCAATGGTGGTTAACTTATAACCATTTGACGGTTAATTGGACGTTGTTCGTTTACATTCTTTGACAATCACGGTAGCTAACAACGATCGACGTAGAGGGAAGCACTCTAACCAACGATGTCGATGAACCAAATTGACCAGGACATCAAGTCAGCAAACGACGTAATGCAAGAGACATACAACAATTGCATAGCTGAATGGCATCCAACAACGACAACAACGATTGAAAGAAAATCAACGAAAGAAATCGGTAAACGACATCGAAACGATCCAAGCCAATGACATCGATATACACAGCGGTGAAGCACCGACTCCATGTGTTTCCAAATCAGGTTGATTGACGTTGTCCATTTTCATAATGTGCCCTTACGTCAAGTTTCAAACTGCAGTCTTTTGAGGCTAAATCGTACGCATAGTATAAATAATCACAAATCCTCGCCGATGGGGCAACGCAACAGAGGACGGCTAAGGCTAACGTGGCGCACACAAGTGGAGAAGGACCACAACCAACTTGGAGTGCGAAATTGGAGGCAGCTAGCAAAAGACCGTGCTGGCTGGAGAGGCATGTTGGTTGAGGCCCAGGTCCAGCTGGAACTGTAGCGCCATAAGAAGAGAAAGAAGAAATTAAAAATTTAAACTCAAAATATCAGGTGTACCGGTATGAAGTTAGCGTGGCGTGGCATTTACAAATTGCCAGAAAGGTGGTCAAAATGTGTAGAAAACAATGGCCAATACTTTGAATAAAATGTTTTTAGTTTCCCATTAATTAGTTAATGTTTTATTTTCAAAAAAATAAATTTCATACCGGTATACCTGGTAATTTATTAAAATGGTGTAGAATTTATAACTTAAACGTCTTATAAGCATAGTTAAACGGATAATCATTTAATTAAGGTAACTAATAGGTCATTTAAATTTTTTTCATTCCTGAAGCTTGGAATTGAACCTAGACCTTCTGCCTGTGAGTATCGCTCTCTACCCACTATGCCACGGCGGTCGCACAGTACTTCTGCCAAAACTTATTTTATGCTGCGGTGCTGTAGCTTCTTAAACAGGTGACATTTTTACTTATATTTTTTTTTTTAATGAATAAAAATGCATTATAATTGTTTAGTTCTTTTTCCTCTTAAATAAAAAATGTAAGAAAGTGTTGAAAATTGCAGAAAAGACTGCAACAGATATTAAAACAGTTTAAAACTCTTGAAAAGTGAGAGCTTTAGCTACCGTTTTTCCGAAATCCACAAAAGAATTTTTACATAATAAGTCTTTTTGAGTCTAAAATTTGTCTTATAGGTAGTTGCACATATAGGCAACAGTTGATATATTAAATAATTGACTTGAAATATTTAATTGTAAATGATAAGACGTATAAGCCAAGTTTCTAGTTTAAAACGCTTGTGTTGAAAATATTGATTTTCTATTCTATAGTTTAATTCTAAAGACACGAAATTGTTTAAAGACTAAAATAAGTATTGTGCAAAATATTTTGTCGACAGACTTCTAAACCTACTTTTTCATGAAAATTGTTTCCGAAGCCGAAAAAACAATGCAAAAAAACGCAAATTAAAGAAAGTATGTTCCAGAACGTCAAATATGAGTTGTTTTTGTAAAGTCAGTTGTTTTTGCTTTAACATAAATTCAATTTTCTTAGACTCTACCTTTCTTTGATAGATTTCCACCCCGACTTTTTAACATATGACAGACTTCTTAAAAGGAGGAAGGAAGGACCTCAACCAACTTAGAGTGCGCAACTGGAGAAAGCTGGCAGAGGCTGAGGCATGTTGGTTAAGGCCCAGGTCCACCCCGGACTGTAGCGCCACAAGAAGAAGTCTTCATAAATTAGTGCAGAAAGTACTGGAACATATCTAATATTTTTGTGTATCAAAAAAAGAAATTTGTATATCAATCATAAAGTAAGAATTTCAAGAAATGACAGTTGGTTTGGTCAACCTCTCTCAGAATGCGATCTTACATACAGTGGAGAAACGTTTAGAACGTTTCAAGTTTGAAGCTAAACGCTCTGAACTCTTGCATTGTTGTATGTTTAAAATGACTTCGGAATTTTAAGATCATTTTGCCACCAAAAAAGTTAATTAATTAATTGTATAGCGCGACAGTTCACAAGGGGATCAGGGCCTAGTTTGCTCTGTTCTCTCACGAGTGGAAGGGACATACAGTTTATTGCCGACTGCGAAAGGCGAAGTTTGAGAAGCTTTTTCTTTGACAGTTATTACTCTATGAGTGTTTACAGCAGTTCGAAACAAGTGGTGTCGTGAAAATTACGAGGTGTTCAGCCCGGAATCGGACCTAAACCTTCGGCATGTAAGCGTCACACTCTATTCACAATGCCACGGCGGCCACAAACAAAAAAGTTATTTGCCAAAAAATATACCTTTAAACTCTTTTAATATGAGGTACGTATTGATAAACGAAATCCCACGACCATTGAAAGAAACCAAAACAAACGAAATGTGCACACATTTCCTCAGAGTCCTGTGCTTCTAAATGAGAACATAGTCTTTTGCTTAGATGCCGAATGACTAAAACAATGATGAATTTCTATTGTTGTTGTAAGTTTTTTTACAAAACGAAGCCTTAAAACAGTCCGACGTATAACGTGCTCCACATGTTATAGCAACATCTCCAAAAGTCTTATCTCAGCTACAGGCATTAAAATGCTCCTGCTTTTAGTGCTTAACTCATTCAGCAATAAAACCGCCGCTACTTAAACCGATAAAATGTATATGGCCGCCTCCATTTTGGGACTTTGTTTAGGTCTTTCCCCACCGGTCTGCCCTCGAATGAGAATAAACGTCAAGTTGATTGATGACAATTAGTGGCTATCGGCAATTAATTCCCGCATATCTGCCTACTTGCTACTGTTGGGCGTTAGACAGATTCGCAGTCGAAGGTAACTTTTGCGATTTAAGATAAAAGTAATTAAAGCGAGTGTGGTTTGAGAGTAAATCTGGTGCACCAAAGAACAGTTTTCCTCTGTGAACTATCTGGATGTGCGGGACTGAAATAAATTGAGTCCCAGCAATCGAATTCAATAAGGCCTCGCCTTAGAACGAAGCCGGTCAACCGCAATCAATTAAAATGCAAATAACGATCTTTTCCCGCTGAGCGTTGCTCGTTTTGTCAAATGCTTATTCAAATCTAAAATCGTCATGTATGTGTAGAGCCCACTTAGTCGAAGTGAATAGAGTTGTTTTGTCTGTTTTTGAAGAGCTCGACTGCCTAAAATGATAATTGATTGACGAGTCAAATCGAATTTAATAGCCACTAATGGTGGCGCGGTATTGTTGGCTGAATGCGCATCCATTTCAACAAGAAACGCTGTAATTTGTCTCGGGATTGTCTGACAAATAACAATAGCGGCTGGTTTGAGTATATGTTGTGACACAATTCGTTTATGTATAACTATCGGATCCGATGAATCTGTCTCGTGATTAATGGTGATCTGTAGGTGTTGCTAAGAGGAAGTTGCTGTATTGATAGATAATAAGCGTTATAATGGCTTTATGGGAGGTAGTCGATTGCTGTGAGTCATTTGGGAAATGAAAACCAACCACAGCTTGTCTTTAATGACATTTAAAGACCCAAAAGGACTTTCTGTGAAGCTGTCAGCTTTGGTTAAGGGAAGGTCATCGAGTGAGTGTGTGGCTAAATCTGTTATCTGAATGTGGATAGCAGACACATCCGATATAGCGGCAACAATGAAGATG
This sequence comes from Eristalinus aeneus, assembly GCA_955652365.1. Taxonomy (NCBI): domain Eukaryota; kingdom Metazoa; phylum Arthropoda; class Insecta; order Diptera; family Syrphidae; genus Eristalinus; species Eristalinus aeneus. Next base: position 124,277,684 of record OY019130.1, on the reverse strand, counting down.
CGCGGGTACAGCAATGGTGGTTAACTTATAACCATTTGACGGTTAATTGGACATTGTTGGTTTACATTCTTTGACAATCACGGTAGCTAACAACGACCGACGTTGAGGGAAGTACTCTAACCAACGAAGTCGATGAACCAAATTGACCAGGACATCAGCAAACGACGTAATGCAAGAGACATACAACAATTGCATAGCTGAATAGCATCTAACAACGACAACAACGATTGAAAGAAAATCAAGGAAAGAAATCGGTAAACGACATCGAAACGATCCAAGCCAATGACATCGATACACATAGCGGTGAAGTACCGAATCCATATGTTTCCAAATCAGGTTGATTGACGATGTCCATTTTCATAATGTGCCCTTACGTCAAGTTTCAAACTGCAGTCTTTTGAGGCTAAATCGTACGCAAAAAGCACATCTATATAAATAATTACAACGGCGCTTTTCCGTCGCTTCCAGCTTCGAATATTGCCTTTGAACACACACTGGGTGAGTAGACAAAAGTGTTGGCAAACCAGTTCTCACGGTTTGTCTGTTGCCGGTAAAACGCAACTCTTTCAAAATTCACTCACATTTGAAATGTTGATGGATATCCACCGGTTAAATGTCACCATTATGCAAATATTGAACTTGATTTGACAAATGGGTGAAAATCCGTTGGCTGAAATTTAAACTGACGGCTCGCACCCACCGAAAAGAAATTTGGAAGACGATTTAGGACACAAAATTTGAATTAACCAACACTCCGCATAATCTACTTAGATTGAATACCGAACATAGCACCCTTCGACAAGGAAGAAAAATAAAAATCATCAAGTCCATCAGTGTACAAACCTTAAGGGAGTCTCCGATTCGTCATAACAACTGCCGTCTAAATCAATATCCGATCCGGTTCCGCAGGACATCCGTGAATCCGAGTCCACATCCACATGTATCTCGCGTTCCACGTCGTGATCGTCATCCTCGTGCCCCGACATTTTCGTCTCTCTTCTCTTGTCTTTCTTCGCACTTCAATGAACTCTGTCGCGAACAAATTTCTCGCAAAGATGTCAATCACCGATTAAAATCCACAAAAATCCACTAGAATTCAGCCAGAAAACTTTCTTCACGCGCTCACAAAATATCCTCTCGACAGTTCGGCCGCGTTAAAGTTCAGCCACGTCAGGTGCAATCAACGGCAGAGATCTCGAGTTAAATTGCAACATCCGCATCAAATCGCATCGCAACTAACTCAATCGCACACACAAATAGTTGCAGAAATTGAATTACACAACCGACTGACAGACGGCAGAATAGCGGCGGCGGATAATTGCAGCAAAATCAAAACAAACTCATTTTTCTCTCGTGCGAGACCACTACTCAGCTGTGTCGCGGACTCAAAGTGAATAGTTCCCACTGCGAGGAGTATCGCCCCAAATAGAGACACTGTGACAGATGACAGGAAAAGATTTAATTCCGATCACAATCGCACAAAAGAGAAAAGAAAATCCAACCGAAAAAATTCGCGCGACGAGGCAACTCAACAAATTGACGAGTCAGCGTTAACTAAACATTCGCCCGGCAAAATTAGCAGACAGCCTACAAGCCACATGCGTGGTGTTGTTGAATCGGAACAGGTTTCTCTGGATGCACAACCATTCACCCTCGGGCGAGAAGCCAGCGGGCTTGGCCACGCCCCGTCCGTCCGATTGTTCATCTGACGTCTCCCTCGCCCGCAGCGCAGCGCACTAGCACCAGGAACAGGTTTAATGGTTACCTGCCGAAACTCGGCACTGACTGCCGCCGTATGACGGATGCCAAGTTAGGCGGGGCTTGTGCCAGCACACAGGCGCACTGGCCGCCTGCCGTCTACCACTGCCGGTGGCGGACATTGTGTGCGCTGCCAGTATGGAACGTGGAAAAGTTGCAAATGTGTGGAATTAATTGAAGTTCTAATCGGCAGACGGCAATAAAAAGGGGGTGGGGTCATGCCACTTTGCTTGGTGGTGTTTTGCTCTCGCTTCCCGCGGCCGCTGACGGTGGTGGTGTTCCCTGGTTCTTGGCTCTGGTGTGTGGTTCTTTTTGGTTTGTCGTATTCTCGTCCGTTCCTCTTTGAGTCACCCCCTGTCTTTGGTGGACCTTTGGCAGTCTCCGCTCGTTTACCTTTGCAAACCGCACTCGCTCTCACTCACTGCCTGTCCCGCGGCCCGGCTCGGCATGGCCATTATGAATTGGAACAAATACGTCTTCTGTAAATTGTAATTGTAATTGTAAGTTTGAATGGAAAAGGTGTTCAGGCAGGTAAAAGGAGTTTCAGGTTGGGTGCATGAATTCGGGACAGTTTTGTGGGATTTCGTTGAAGAGCTGGAGGTGTGGGTGGTGGGCAGGGGATTGTTAGGCGATTGTGGTGGTGATTATTAATTGACAGCTTTATTGGGGTGTGCTTGGGAAGTACGCAGTTACAGAAAATGTTGCGATTGGGAACCTAAGGACTTTATGCTTATTGCAGGCGCGCACACACACTTACAAGAAAGCAAAAGTATTTGCAATGGTTAAAGGCTGCTCAGTGTTGCTAACTCTGTTCCTATCTGATGGTGTACAATGTATGGAATTGAAACCTTCAACAATTTTTGCTTGGAATTGATTAAGTGCTTCATCGGGCAATGAAACCAAATGTGCATAACATGTTACTGCCACACATGGCGTACTTGGTATGAATGGATAGGACGGAACAGGATGTTCCATGGGCATTGAATTCGAATGGTACTCTTCAGGTTTGTAGCTTTTATTGAAAATTGTATAAATTTGTGTTAAATGCTGAAATCAAATCATTTATGAGAGTTATTTAAATGAGGACGAAATTAATTTTGAATTGGCATTTGATTTTAGTATCACTATAATGTTTTCAAGCGAAATATGAGAGAGTGTAGCCAACGTTATTGTCACTTTTGAAACAAGATCATGACATGATGATTCTGTTTGTCCATTTGTAGCCCCTTTTAATCACCGGGAGTATGGCTTCGCAGCAACAGGTCTACTGGTGATCTGATGGCATATCTCACTGAAAAGTAGAACCAATCTTTGCACAAGTTAAAAGAAAGAACACTCTTTTTTTTAAATCCCAGCATCGATGGCATCAATGAATGCCTTCTTCAATTGATTAGAAACTAACTTTCGAATCATTCAATTTTATGTTAGATTGGATCAAGTCTGGTGTTACACAGGGCTCAGTTTTGTCTCTTGTCTTTACTTTTAATCTATTCCACTCCATCGCAGACGACAGCACGTTCACTCTTTAATATTTGTTTTTAGTTTACGTGGCTCCGCTTCTGGCGTACTCTTAGAACAGTAGCGTCTACTAAGCACATTTAATCCTCGTCTTGACAACACAATCGATTGGAGTGACAAAAAAGGAGTGAAACTTGATGTTTCCAAAACCCAATGTCATCTACTGTCAATTACGCGCACTCAAAATAACCAGCTGTTATCCACGAAAAGCAAATCGTTTTCATACTTGGTGTGTGTATCAACTTAATAAAGACGACGACCAACATAACAGCGAAATGTCCAGCTTTTTGAAGACGGTGCAAGAAATTGCAAACATTTTTTAATCTGGTTACAAATTCAACAACATTGTGTCACTCATAAATTCTTGATTTCCAAGGACATGCGAGATTTCTAAATAGCCTCAAACATTAGGTTTGTTCCAATACTTTCTGTACCAAATTCTGAGGTCTGTCATTTTTTAAGGAGAGGGGGTAAAGCTCTCTCAGGAAAAGGTAAAGTACGGGAACGCATCTTAACCAATTGTGTAAAGTATGTCATTAAGAAATGTCAAATTCACTTTTTCGCCACAGAAAATAGAAACAACAATACAATTTTAGACACATACGCAAATATAATAGGTCTATGCAAACTTCTCTCTGTACGCACATAAGTTAGTTTGACAGAAAACCTTTCTTGTGTTAAAATGGGCAGGATGGGGAAATATTTTTTCTCGAATGAGTGCTCATTTGACGTAAAACGCATCTTTGGGCATACGGGAACGGACCTTGTGTTGGTGTATGTTGTTTTGTTCTGTTTTTTCGTTGTTTGTCGAGTACGGGAACACACCTATTATTAAAACAAACAATTCTCGGATATATAAAAACATCGACAACATAAGAAATTTAAACAAGATGACAGTGGTAGTGCCCTCAAAATATGTGTATACGAGGGTTGCCTTTTATATTTCGGGATTAGAGAAGAAAAACAAATATCATTAAAAATAGCTTTATTGTTTTCCAAAATATTCCCTATTAAGATCTATACACTTTTGCATGCGTTTGAACCAATTGTCGAGGCACTGTTGCCACTCTGATGTGGTATCTCTAAAACATGAATTCTGAACGCATCAACCGCTTCTTCAGGTGTCGAAAAACGTTGACCTCTCATTTTATTATTTACCTATAATAATAATTGTTGGCGCTACAGTCTAAAGACGGACCAGGGCCTAGCTTGCCCATTTACAGCTCGTGTTATGCACGCTACTGTTCTCTCACGAGTAGAAGGGACCTACACTTTTTTGCCGACCCCGAACGGCAAAATTTGAGAAGCTTTCTTAGAAAGTTATTACTCATTGAGTGTTGTCAGCAGCTCGAAAGAGGTGGTGCCGTGAAAAATTCGAAAAATTGGTGTTGAGCTGAGAGTCGAACCTAGACCCTTCGGCGTGTGAGCGTCGCACTCTACCCACTACGCCACGGCGACCATTTTATTATTTATTTACCTACGGGAATAAAAATAAGTCATTCGGTGCCAAGTCAGGACTATACGGCGGATGACTCATTAAATCGATGTTTTCAGTGCTCAAAAACGCAGTTGTTTGAGCCGATGTGTGAGAGCTCGCATTGTCGTGGTGAATAGTGATCCGTCTTCGGTGGTTGGTTTTCCTGATTTCTTTTAAGACAATTAACAAACAAATGGTTGTGTACCACTCAGAATTGACTGTTCTACGTTGTTTTAGTTATACGGTTGCGACATGTCCAGTTTTTCCGAAAAAACGGGCCACCATTTACTTGGAAGTGCTTCGTGCGCTAGTAATTTTTGTTGGATTTGGCTCAATTCGAAACACCCATACAGTCGACTGCTGTTTACTTTCGGGCTCATACGCGTAAATCCACGATTCACCATCTGTCACGATGTCATAGACGTGTTTCGAAGCACCGCGATCGTATTTTTAGAGCAATTCATTCTACCAATCGACACTAGCCTGTTTTTGAGCGATTGAAAAATTGTGCGGGATCCAGTGCGAACAATATTTTTTGACGGTCAAATAGTCATGGAATATTGAATGTATGCTGATCCCACTAATGCCTAAGGATGTCTCAATCTCACTATAGGTCACATAACGATCTTGCAATATCAGTTGGCACACAGCTTCAATGATTTCCGGAACAACAACTGATTTTGGGCGACCTTTACGAAATTCTCCTTGGAGTGAGCTACGACCTCGGTCGAATTCACCATACCATCGATAAACACTTGTCCTTGATGGAGCCTCAACGCCAAAAATTGAATTAAGCCCATCGATGCACTGTTGTTGAGTTAATCCACGTCGAAAGTTGTAAAATATAATCGCACAAAAATTTTCACGATTTAATTCCATTTTTTGGGCGAGATGAATCTTTTAAGTTACAACACAAATAGCGCTCATATGTCAAAACGTTCTGAGTACGTATAACCTCAAAAATGTCAGACTTTACGATAGAGCTGGCAGTTTCCAGATTGCAACACTAGGGTTGCCCATTCCCGAAATATAAAAGGAAACTTTCGTATAAGATATGGACATGAATTTGGAAAATAAGATTTAACAATAAACGTTATAGACTGTTCAGAGGGATGTATCTAATGTGGCAGATGAAACGATTAAGTCGTTTGGGACATGCAGCAAATTAACAAACCTCAAGAAGAGTCTTCAATTTCGAGCTATTGGCAGACGAGGACAGAGAACGTCTGCGTCTAAGTTAGCACTTAGGTGAAAAATTACCAAAGAAACTTGGTGAGCAAAATGGAGGAAACTTGCGGCACACAAACTTGGTGTGCAAAAAATAGTAAAACTGGCGAAGCATTGTGTCACATGGAGGGATATAATTTAAGACACTGGTCTTTAGCGCCCACATTGAAGTCCTTGAAAACATCAGTATTTGTATGTATTTGTAAAATCAAATGACATCTAATAAATTAATTTTCGGTTATTGTTGCATCATGCAAAATTAAGCCGAATGCTGGATGAGTTTTTATGGGTGAACCTTAGCAATATTTCTATACTTTAGTTTGACCAAGTTATAAGTTGCATTAGCAATGAAACAATTAGCAGAAGTGGCATAACATCCTACATACTCCAAAAGAGTTCTGAAAAATATTTCATGTATTCATATTCATTCTCAATTTGTGAACTTTCTTACAGACACTGAGTCAAGAAACCAAGTTGCGGTATAAGTGTATTTCATGATATGCACAGTTAAGGCAAAGATGCATATTTGTCTCCACAGAAGAGGGTCCCTTTCAGAGGAACGTGTGTAAAATAACTAAAGCATTGTACACGTATAGGAATTAAACATGGGACCCTCAGTGTGTGAGTGTCGCACTTTGACTGTTACGCCACGGCGGGCGCAGAAAAATTAATTATTTTTTTGTACACGTATAGGAATCAAACATGGGACCTTTATTGTGTGAGTGTCGCACTTTGCCTGTTACGACACGGCGGGCGCAGAAAAATTATTAATTATTTTAATATGATCTTGTATGTCATTGGTAAAGAGGCCCCAACTCTTGTGGGTGTTAAAATAGATCTGTCTCCATTTTTATCCATATTCCCTTCAGAAGGAAATCGTTGTAGATTCGTGTAGTTGCAAAAACAAGCAGACTTTGATCCTTTTCTGTAGAACCCGCAGTGATGAACTAGACGATTAATGTTTGGACATACTTTTCCGCCGAGATTCCACGCAAGCCTAAAATAAAAGTGTTTAAACAGATTTGTCATAAGAACTGTAAATAGACTGCGCTCTAAGGTCTAACTCTGCACATAAATGCCCTCGAATGATATGTTGGGTCTTTCACATAGGCAGAATATTCGATGGCGATACCTTTGGTCTCTTTTGATAAATGTCCAGTGTGCGATCTTTCTTTGAATCTGCCTGCATTAATAACATTCAGAGCAGATATTGTTTTTCTTATGAGATGCATATAAATAGACAAGAGATACTATCAAATAGCAAGATATGATGCCGGTGATTTTTGTTTGATGCCCAAGATCTTTCGGAAACAAAAATATTATATGAATTGAGTATTTTGTCTGAAATTCTTCTTTTCTGACAGATCCTTCAATAAAATCCTGATAAAATCGACCTGTAAAGACTTGAATCGAGTTGATGGCAATGGCCACAAGGATCATGAGATCTTAAAAACTCAGAACTCAAACGACTGTAATACCTACGAAATAGGTTCCTAGGAAGTGTTCTTATGGCAAAGATTTTAGCAGTTGCAGAATTTTTAACAAAAACAAAACTGATATTTTTGATAAAAAATGTTTACAAAAAAATGTTCTTCGTGTTTAAAAGTTTGCAGAGAATCGTTGAAATTCGTTGAAAGTTGCATCATTTCAGGAAGAGATTTGGTTGGTAACATTGTTTTCAGAGTGAGGCAGTGGGCAATTGCGAAATTGCGTTAAGTAACACGCTTGTAGAGCGCACCCGCAAACGACTGCACTCTAAATGTGCTGAAGGGCTATTGGGTCTAGATGGAGTATCCAACCGCATATGACGGCCTGGAACTATACGGATGTGGTGCGCACTATTCTACTATATGGCGTTGCAGTTTGGTAGCCTGCACTAGACATAGCCTCCCACCATAACACTATCAGAAAAGTCCAGCGACTGGCCTCCATATGTATCTGTGCTGTTCTAAGAACCACCCCATCAGATGCGTTGGACGTTATTCCCAACCTTATGCTCATAGATCTGTTTGCCCAACAGCGGCCAATACTGCCATGAGAATGATCTCCTCATCCCAATAGAACGTGTCCCACGGACACTCAAAAATCCTTCAAAGAGTAAACTTTGCATACCAAAACCTTGATTACGCGGCGCCGAAGGTCTTCTTGACACAAAATTTCCGTACAGTGATACCTGAACGAGACGTGTGGTCGGCTAACCCACAATGGGTTGCTGATGCTGCGTGCATCTACACCGATGGATCAAAAACAAACAAAGGCGTTGGTTGCGGAGTTTACTCTGAGGATCTTAGCTTTAGTCTAAAATTCAGACTTCCCAATCACTGTAGCGTGTTCCAAGCTGAAGTAATGGCCATTCGAAAAACACTGTCTTGGCTGAAGAGGAATAGAATATTCTCAGCTGATATCCTTATTCTTACGGATAGTCAGGCAGCACTCAGGGCCCTGAAATCTGTCTCATCAAACTCTAAGACGGTCATGAACTGCCGCAAATCCTTAGATGAGATGGCTGAGCAGTTCAATATATGCCTGTGCTGGGTGCCAGGTCACAGAGACATTCCGGGTAACAGCAGACGAATTGGCCAGGCTTGCCACAACGCAACCACACGAACACCTCGGTATCCCTCTCGCCACATGCAAGTCAGAACTGCAGTTGAACGCGATCCATCAGACTAATCAAAAGTGGTCTAACCATAATCTTTGTCGCGTCTCCAAGGAGGTGTGACTCTCTCTTGAAACCAAACCCTCCAGACTGTTATTATCGCTCAAAAGATCAGACATAAGCCTGGTCATGGAGCCATAACCGGGCACTGTCTAATCGGTGAATATGCTAGCAGGCTAGGGGCTCTCTCAAACGATTTTTGCAGAAGCTGCAGGGATGATGAAGAATCAGAAACTCTCCTACACCTGTTATGCACATGCCCGGCGCTCTTGCACCTCAGACATAAGCAGTTTGGAAGCTATTTCCTCAACGGCCTACATGACCTCAATAAAATCCCTCCCGCCGATATTTTAAACTTTATTATCGGCTCTAGCTGGTTTTAGGTTCTTCCCACATGGTGTGGTAGCACCATCAGGCACTTTCACCTACCTACCTAACACGCTAAGTGCTTAAGTTCCATTGATGGAACTTTAGCGCCGCAAGCTCTTTCAAAGAAAACTATTATTCCACGAAATGTTTAATATTCTTCCTTGAACTTACCGAAGTCGGCATCGAATCTAAAGTCCGTCCAGCCTGTGGGAAAATTCAAGCAAACAAGTCATTATCACAATCAAGCCCTGATCCCTACAGGCTATTAGCACCAGCCAATCTTATTTTCCAATGCCTGTCTCAGAATAAAACAAAGTTAACATTATTAATTTCTGTTCTTAATACATTTTACACCACCCTGTTCCATTGTGGTTTTTTCTAGTATTAATCAAGAGAAAGTAAAAAATATTATGAAAATCGACATACAGCAGGATATAAAGGCCCCGGCACATAGAATACGTTACTAGCGTCAGCGTCAGCTATACTTTGACAGATACATAGAAATACGTGTATTCTTATGGGGAGTGGTCCATAGACCAACGCTGCCGCTCACGCGACGGATGCAGTAGCTCAACTTTTAACTTTTCTCTCTGCGTTAGCGTTGACAATCGAACATTGTAACATTTCAAGAGAATTTTTTTCAATTTTAAGTTTACATGTTGAGTTTGAGGTTAGTTCTCGTCGAAGTCACACAGGAAAATAACAAAGGTTTGTATTTGCAAGTTTTAATAATAACAATAAAATTAACTTATTAAAGATATTAACATAGGACGGAAGAAAAAATAGAAAGAAAATCCTAAATTGAGTGTAAACAAAATTTTTTGCAGGACATAATTAAGGTTTTCAATTGTAAAACTTAAATAAAATACAAAAATTAAATTGTGTTTTAATTATGTTAAGTTAATCCAGTAACTCGTATGGAGGAATTTTTGCAAAAAAATATATCAAACTGCTCTACACTATATCCGAAACAAATTGAATTTAAAGCTACTATCAAATGAAATCAGCTGTGCGTTGAAGTATTCATTGTGTCACCCCCTTCCGTCACGTACTTCAACTTCAACGGATATTTTGCCGCTACGCAAGTAACGTATTCTATGTGCCGGAGCCTTAACGTTGGAAAGATAAACAAAATCAAGCAACCTGACGTCAGTTGTTTTCTATGTCAAAGAAACTAAATTATTACAATCTTCTTCGGAATTCTATTCAATATCTGATAACTTTAATTTATTCTTTGATAAGATTCTGTGGCGTTAATTATTAGAAGGTGATACATATTTTAAGGTCTTGAGGGAAACTAGAAAGTGGGTAAGTAAGTGAAACAGGTTTAAATTTCACCAGACTTTAAGTTAGCATGTGTCATGAGGTTAAATCACAACGAATAGCAATGGAAAGAAACATGCACACCTAAGAAAGGAGAGAAACCTGGGAAACATGTCTGTATAAGCTGCTACTCATTTATTAATTTACTATTTCATGACATTTCTCCGTGAATTTTATAAGCTTACGCATCAACAAAATAATTTTCTCCCTACTAGAAGTCATAATCTCTACAGTCCCTGCAATATACGTTTGTCAGGGATTGGAAATTGAACAGTCGTCGCGAAGAAGCTTAAAGCTACACTGCTTCGAGGAAAAACTCGGTGTAGTTTTGTTTCATTTAAATTAAGAGGTTTTCTCATACAAGAGCTACCTTTGAAACGTTCGACTTGAATTTCTTTACATCTTCAGAGGATACAAGGACATAATATAATAATAATAATAATTGTTGGCGCGACAGTCCACAGGGAGACCATGGGCTAGCTTGCTCATCAACTGCTCGTGTTGCGCTACTGTTCTCTCACGAGTAGAAGGGACCTACAGTTTTTTGCCGACTCCAAATGGCGAAATTTGAGAAACTTTCTTAGACAGTTTGAGTGTTGTCAGCAACTCGAAAGAGGTGGTGCCGTCAAAAATTCGAGGTGTTCAGCCGGGAATTGAAACTAGACCCTTCGGCTTGTGAGCGTCGCACTCTACCCACTACGCCACGGCGGCTATATAAGGACATAATATCGTTTATTAATTTTAGTTCTATGACCCTAAATAATTCCCAACAGCAGGCAGGCTTCGAGGGAATTGGAACCCCTACAGTAACAATGAAAGCTTCGAAAATTAGAAAAAAATTGATTTGATTTCCCTTGTTCACTTGTACCTCACTCTATACGAGTATAAAGGAAAAACTGGATGAGGATGAGGATGCACCGCGCGGCATCTTTATGGAGGAATTTTTGCCTTAGTGCTGTTTTACCTACAACTCTTTGCGTATCTTGACTGTGTGGGTATCTTTAAGAAACTTCCAAACTGCACAGTTTTCTGATGCTTTCAAAACTCCATCGGGCTAGTCCGTTTTACCTCGAGAGAAAATGTTTCATCCTGGGACTACTAGAGTCTTGCAAAACTTTCCATGCATTCAATGCCTAACTTCAAAACACAACTGCATGCTCACTGAAAAAGACACACAGCTTCTGTGCGCAAATCCAACCATTCCCCAGCTAATTGCTTTATTTACAAACATTTTCAGCGTCACTTTTTCATCAATTAGCCTCGCTATGCGTAGCGTATTTAATTTTTCATTTTTTCCAATTTTTTTGCTCAACAGGCATTCTGACACACAGTCCAATTCATAAATCATTCCCAGGCAAAAATTAATTTTTACATTTTTGACTTCTAATGGACGGATTTATTCCCGGCGTCGGATATCCTCCAGTGTGTTCACACGAATTCCCAGTGCAGGCAAAAAAGTTCTTCTCCAATTAAATTCTTCACATCACTTCGTAATTGATGGTATTTTCCAGGCGACTTAATTTATTCTCGCTCTCCTCCCACAACGAGACATACCTACACATTGCCGTGCCATGCTGCGTGTAAGGTGTGAGGTGTGAGATGTAAGCGAAAAACAATTTTGGATTCGTTTTCCCATCGCAATTAAAATTATTGCTCAAAAGTGCCTGGGACGTGAAAAACACGAAAATTGATGTAATCCGCTCCCGCCGTATTACGAATCCGATGAATCCCAGTCCATTGAATCTCTGTGTGGGCGCATGCCAAGAGTGTGAGTTCCGCCCCCTATAGCCCGGTCGGCGGATACATCTTTTCGTTCCACGGAGACTCAGCTGGAGTGCAGCTCTTGCACAGCGTTTATTTTATTTTCCTCGCAGCGGCCCGTGAAGAAAAACCCACCGACAAAGAACTCGTTCGACTGCCCCCAGTGCAGCGCTGTGCTGCCCAATCCGCATGGCGACGTTGCAAAATGGCTGGCTGTGCAGCAGCAGCGCCTACACTGCAGCACAGGTTGTCCTGGAGGTCTGGCGCGTTGCGGTTCCCTTTCCATTCACTTAAGGCAACCAGTTTCCGACCAGACCACTACTGAAGATGAATTATTGCAGAGGCGAAAAAGGAGCGATTTATGTAGTCGCTTGTTGTGCAGGGTTTCCGTTAATTAAATTATGCCTTGCATCTATACGAGTGCGTCTGCACCTTAACTAGCTAACGACCGTCCGAGAAGATGAATTCGGTGTCATGTGGACTGTCTTCAAGCGTCGGCTCCTGCACCCCCAGCGCACATATGTCGTCCATCATGCGATGTCCTGTGGCCATATGGAGCCCCCGCCGGCACGTCCCCTTGTTTGCTTTGCAGTTAAAAATCGATTTGTCATTATCCCTGTCATTATGTCTGTCCTCGATGGCAGCAATCGAGAGCATCAACAATAATTTGTGGTGATGATTTTGTGTGTTAACAGGAGTCATAGGCGGCGTGGCGTGGCGGCCTGCTTGTGAATTTGACAGGATCGGACCAATTTTCGTGTTTTTATCACTTCCTTTCAGCCCCGAGCTGGAAATCAATTTTTTAACTCATTTCCGGAGGTTTGAGTGTTTTTGCTGTGGCTAGTGTCGTGACTTAAGTTGATGCCACACAAGTTGCGGCGGCCATTCAGTCGCTAATTTGGTGTTGGCAAACAAATAAAAATTTACGCTGAAAGGAAATCGATTTATTGAGTTGTTGTTGTTGCCCTGGATTTATTGCGAATTTATTTTAACTGCCTGCTTGTAAGTTGTGTTTACGACCTTCATTTGATGAGCTTCTATATCTCTGTAGCATTTAATCTCTCTTGTCTCTTGCTTGTTCGCAGCCGGAGATGGGTTCGACAAAGACTCCACGGGAACAGTACACAAACTTTATGTTCGTTTTGCTGATTGAATTGCCTACAGGTTTGCCCATTATGTGGGTTATAATGGGACGTGTCTGGTTTGGCCCTTTACATTTGTTCCACATTAAATTAAAGCGCTCAAAAATTTGAGCTTTTGACGAAATCTTTTAATTTTATTTACCTTCGTGGAGTCAAATCAAATTTTTACATCTCTAAACTTTCTTCAACAAATCGTTTTCATGAAATTTCAGATTCATATGACGATAATTGTGAAAATTAATTTCGTGGCTTAATTGGAAAGTCTTCGGAATGAGGAAAGATTGACATCTTATAAAGTGGAGTATCATGAAGGCTAAAAAGACACAATGAACCGTTTCCCGCTTGAAATCTTAACGGAAACGGAGTTCTACACTCCTACAGAACAAAACATCGAAAACTAATTACGGGCCGAATGAAGAGTGAGTTGCGTAAAAAATAAATGAATCTCCGAAATTAGACATTCGTTAGACTTATATGCTGGTGGCCATTAAAAATGATCGTCGTCATTGCATTCTGCGCATAGTTAAGCGCATTCGTTTCAAACACACGAATTTTTTACCATTATCAAAAGCTAAACATTTAAGACAGTAGTTTACCTAAATAGAATAGATAACGACTTTAAGCGTGAACTGATCTAATCTTCTTATGAGATGCGCTTTTGCCTTGTAATTAAGAAGCCAATGCGTATTTATAAGGGCGGTATAGTGGTATAATTTGAACATTATTAAGATGAACGATGATTTTATCGACGGCGGGAATATTATAGCCAAGGTTTTGGGCTTACAAAAATTTTGGATCTTTTCAGTATCACGTCGATGGACTGTTGCTAGCAAATGACGTCTTTATTTTATTTTTGAAAAAAAACTGAAATTTGGGTGACCTTTCGAAATTTCATAAAATAACCAAAAAAGCAAATATTTAATTTTTGAGTGCAACTAGAATTTGACGGCTTTTTCCTTTTTGTATGTTCTATTCTAAGCTAATTTGCCATTGTCTGAGGTAAGGGTGCCCTTTTAAATAGTCAAAGGTTAATTAATCATTTGAAAGTAATTCCAAAAATTCGGCTTCTGAAGGGTTTTTAAAGTTGCCGAAAGACTTCGGTAAGCAATTTTATTTGACCAAATGGTCAAATAAGGACAACTATCAACGTCGACTAATGGTGAAAATGGAATTAACTGGAAAAAGGTACAGTCCAAGTTACCACAAGTGTTAGTTGTCCTAAACAAGTGTACACTAAAAACTTCTTCTTCTTCTTTTTCTTCTTCTTCTTCTTCTTCTTCTCTTTTTTCTTCCTCTTCTTCTTCTTCTTCTTCTACTTGTGGTGCTACAGTCCGGGATGGGCCTGGGCCTCAACCAACATGTCTCGCTAGCCAATACCTCCAGCTGCCTCCAATTGCACTTTTCAAGTTGGTTGAGGTCCTTGTGTGCGTAATCTTAGCCTAGGTCGTCCTCTGTTGCGTTGTTCCAAGAGAGGGCTTCATTTCTCAACTGCCTCTTGAGCCCAAAGAAACATTGATTTGCAAGAGTGCTTCTGCGTTTAATTGCGGTACTGATACTGTTGTCCCTATTTACCGCGGAACGGAGGTAGACGAAGTCATTGACTGCCTCGAAGTTTCTGCTGCGTAGTGTGACGCCCTGGTCGAGACGTCGATGTTGGGTGTCCTTCCTTGATGATAGCATGTACTTCGTTTTGCCCTCATTTACCGCCAGACTCACTTTACCCGCTTCCGCTTCAATGCCAGTTAACGCCTCATCGACGGCTCGCTGTGTTCGTCCAATCACGTCAATGTCATCAGCGTAAGCTAGCAATTGAACTGACTTCTGAAAGATCGTGCCTCTGGTGTTGACTTGTGAGCTACGCAAGACCTTCTCGAGGATGATATTAAAGAAGTCACATGACAGTGCGTGGCCTTGGCTAAAACCTTTTTTGACATTGAAGGTATCGGTGAGTTCGTTAACGACCTTGATGGAGCAGCGAGAGTTCTTCATCGTCATGCTACACAATCTGACGAGTTTGGTAGGAATGCCAAAACTAGACATGGCAATGTATAGCTCGTCTCTTTTCACACTGTCATATGCGGCCTCGAAATCGACGAATAGGTGGTGAGTGTCGAGTTGCACTTCTTGGGCCTTTTGCAGAATCTGCCATTAAATGAAAATCTGATCTTTCGTGGACTTCCTTGGCCTGGAGGCACACTGGTAGGGACCTATCAGGTTGTGGACAAAGAGCTTCAGACGCTAACAGAATACGGCAAAGAGGTTCTTGTAGGCGATGTTGAGAAGGCTGATCCCTCGATATTCGGCGAAGTCAAATGGGTTTCCTTTCTTGTGAATAGGGCTTACGACGCTGAGACTCCACTGATCGAACATACTTTCCTCCGACCATATCTTACAGATGAGCTGGTTGATTCGCCCAACCAACTCATCTCCATCTGCTTTAAATTGTTCTGCGGACAGTCTTACCGCTCCAACAGCTTTGTTCGATAAGGCACTGTCTTTGCTTTCGATTATACATTTTCTAATTTTAAGCAAGGAGCAAGCTTCTCAAAAATGGAACACAATTTTGTGTCGTATATACTATTCCTAATTAAGCATAACTAGCAGCAATTTAGATTACTAGACCTAGATTGTTCTTTTGAAACTTACGATCCGGTGAATACATCTGATTTCGAGCTGTCTCACGTGGATCGCGTTTCCAAATAAAGAGATAGATCGCGTTTGCTAAAATTGTAGTTCACGTTCAATATTAACTCTGGAATTATTCATCGTTGCCGGCTTTTTAGTATCAACAGCTTCACGTAGTCTGAAAAGAAATTACTCAAAGGCATAAACAAGAATAACATGCGTGGAGTATAACCCTTAATAAAATAAACCAGGCTTATTCTTCAGTAGATCGATTGTAATAAAGGCTGTGTGATTTGTAGTATCGTTCTGTTGAAACCATACGGTCTGATGACTGATCTGATCTTCCAATGTGTGAGTGAATAGTGACTTTTTCGGGATGTAATGGGATGCAATGGTTCTTTATAAAGCCGGTATAGAAATTTTGCTTGTTGACAAGCCCGTTCAGAAATGAGCCTCATCGCTAAAGAAGATTTTTCGTTGAAAACCAACGAAATCAGTTTCAATTTCTTCTTAAAACAACGGCTTCCATTTAAGTGTGAATTTGACCTTGTCATTACTTAGCAAAAATTTGCTATGCGAGGGTGTCACTAATTGATTTTGGTTTGTTATTCGTGCTTTTACTCGTTTGCGTTTCTTCCAATTCCTGTGTGATCCTATGTCGACCAATCTTTACAATTGACTAACTCCTTGAGGTTAGTATGGTCGGAACACGGAAGAATGTTGAAAGAGAAAACCAAGAAAAAGTTAGGAATACAAAAACTCAATTTAATTTTTAATTTCGTTAAAATCGCTTTTTACAGAAACACGAGTTAATAAATAATTGTTGGCGCTACAGTCCAAAGGGGGAGCAGGGCCTAGCTTGCTCATCAACTACTCGTGTTGTGCGCGCTACTGTTCTCTCACGAGTAGAAGGGACCTACAGTTTTTTGCCGACTCCGAACGGCGAAATTTGAGAAGCTTTCTTAGACAGTTATTACTCTTTGAGTGTTGTCAGCAGCTCAAAAGAGGTGGTGCCGTGAAATATTAGAAAAATTGGTGTTGAACTGGGAGTCGAACCTAGACCCTTCGGCGTGTGAGCGTCGCACTCGACCCACTACGCCACGGCGACCACAAAAAAAAACACGAGTTAAGGCCCCGCACATTTAAGTAGTCGAAGAAAGCAATCAATTACTTATGGTCATGCAATCCAACTTTTCCAAAATACCAAAAACTTTAAAATTACAAACAAACAACTTTTTAAGAGAAGTTACCATAAGCTTCAGTTCCTATTGAGTAATAGTGAAAATGCACTTTGCCAATCCCCAAACCTCAAGGCCACCTTACCGTCCCACACTCTCACAAATATACTTAATTTAAAATACTCGAATAGCCACTCAGAAGAACAGGGCTCCTTGCGCGGGGCCATCTCCAGATCCACACTCCAGTAATTTTCAGGCTTCTCCGCAGCCATGGGAAGAAACAAAGAATCCCTTATTGGGTACGAAATAAACGAAACGTGCTTTATGCCTCCTCTCCGGCTAATTGGATTCCGCCGATTTTATTGTTTCCACATCCCCAGCCCCGCGCTGTTGGCCGGGTTCAATTGGTACTTCATATGAATACGCGATGAGTTCGCTCACTTATTTAGAAGCAGTCTCTCGGTCTTGCTTTGTTTTTTGCTGTCCGAGTGGTGCCGCAGCGACGGTGCCAGTGAAAGAGAGGACAAACGACCCAACAAGGAGTCTTCCATTTGTTGCCTTTATACCCTTCATTCGAGAGCAACATGAAACACTTCAACAGCAGAGGAGTCCGCAGAAATTGGGGATTCATTTTTATTTCATCCCTATGCAGTGGGAGCCGGGCGCGGTCAGAGTCGATTTCACCGCACTCTTTCCACATGCACGGTCTGGCCGGGCGGAGAGAAGTCTTTCTGCATCTTTAAGGCGTGTTAAGCCACCTGAGGTTGTGGCGAAGTCAACCTTGCACACAAGTACTAGCCGTGATCATCGTCATCTACATCTGCAGCAGTGCCCATTACTTCGCATGCCACGGCTCCGGAAGATATGTGCCCAGAATGCCAACCAGGTGCCTTGGAGAGTTACAACCAAGGAAAACGTTAATATTTAAACATTACGGCGACTACGATTGGAGGCACATATCGTTTTCCTTTATTTCGGGTGCTTAGTCCGAGGCGGTGGCTGGTGCGGTTGACACTTTGACTGGCGCAACGGGTGGGCGCATGGGGCGGCCTTATCGAAATATGGCAATTGCCATTTAATGCGATCCAATTTCGGATGCGATAAATTACTGTGAATAATTCATTGATGTGATTCCTTGGGTGTTAGTGGGATTCTCGGGGGTGGCACTGGTTCGGGCAAGGTCTCGGATTTTTGCGTCTGTGGTTTCCGGTGATTTTCTCAGAGGGTAGCTTGGACTCCTGCCAAAAGATGCTGTAATGGATAATTGCTGAGGTAATTAATGAATAGCCGATAGGATCGGTTAAGGAGAATGTATATTTTGTTGCGTACCCTGCCGCACGCCAGAGAATGGTGGAAGTATCTGCAGATTAACACTAACAAGCTACTTAAGACACTTTGGATGAAGAGCGAAAAACAGAATAGTTGATGGGGCGGCGAATTAAATATTTAATGCAGAGAGGGTTGGCCAGCGGGCGAGGGAGTTACACATGTATCCAGAGGAAACTGAAACTCGTTTGAATTAATGACTGTTTTCTTGAATCAGAAAGAAGTCCAAGACACTTAATCCGAAGTTTTTACATAAAGTAGTAGAAGTTGACACATTTAGGGAGAGAACAAAATAACGAATTCAATTTGCTTTGCATTACCTTGTTAAGAAGCTTTCTTGTGTTTAAGTTTAAGTTTTTCTTTGTTGCAATTAAACAGACAATCATTCATTTCCAACCCGCACTTTCAAAACTAAATCGCGGTTGTCAAACGTCTAACGTAAGACCAACGAAACAGTTGTGCTTTTTTCAAATGTAATCGAGAATTACAGTGCTGTGCAAGACACTTGCAACCCGCTTAAAAAGAGAATTAAACAAACATTAAAATGGTCCGAAAGTATTAATTTAAGTCAGATCATTTGCTTACCGGTATAAAGTGAGCGCCAAGATATAAATGTCTCGATAGGGAACATTTGTTGTGAATGAGCATTTTTTTTGTGTTTTTTTTTTTTTTTTTTTTTTTTGTTTGCTATGACATCTGTGCAAAATATTCAGTATACATCAAGTCATTGAACAGACAACATCATATTTTTTCATCGTGTTAAATGTCGAATTTTGTACCAGAAAGTGATGATCTGCGGAAAGCATTAATTTTTTGTTTTCATTTGAAGAAAAGTGCTGCAGAGTCGCAACGAATGCTTGTCGAGGCATATGGTGATCATGTTCTATCAGAAGCAACATGCAAAAGATGGTTTCAACGGTTCAGAAATAATGATTTTGATGTGAGAAATGAAGAACGTGGAAGACCACCAAAAAAGTTTAAAGACGCCGAATTGCAAACGATATTGGATGGAGATGACACTTTGAGTCGAAAGCAAATGGCAGCAATGTTAAATGTTGCACAACAAACAATTTCTGACAGTCTAAAAGCTATGGGAAAGATCCAAGGGTGTGAAAAATGGGTGCCACATGAATTGAATGAAAGACAGACACTTGTGAAATTTTGCTTCAAAGACACCAAAGAAAATCGTGTTTGCATCAGATTGTTACTGGCGATGAAAAATGAATTTATTTTAAGAATCCTAAACGGAAAAAATCATGGGTTAATCTGGGACAACCATCAAAATCGACTGCAAAGCCAGATCGATTCGGTAAGAAGACAATGCTGTGTGTTTGGTGGGACCAGAAAGGTGTGCTGCTCCTAAAACCTGGTTAAACCATTAATACTGATGGTGGTCAAAATGTGTAGAAAACAATGGCCAATACTTTGAATAAAATGTTTTTATTTTCCCATTAATAATTAGTGTTTTATTTCATTTCATACCGATATACCTCGTATTACTGCAATTTAATAAAAAACCAGAAGGTAAGCTTGATTAAATAAACATTTGAAGGAAGTTGGAATGTATCCCCATTGCTGTGATTGGTGGAGTCGCAGTTAACATTTTGATCAACGAAACGACGTTTTTCGAGCTTATACCAGCTAGGAGTCATTAAAGATAATTGGATGGCGCGACATTCCACAGGTGGGCCAGGGCCTAGCTTGTTCATCAGCTGCTCGTGTTGTGCGGTCTACTCTCTCACGAGTACAAGGAATATACAGTTTGTTGCCGACTCCGAAAGCCGAAGTTTGAGAAGCTTTTTCTTAGACAGTTAATAATCTTCGAGTGTTGTCAGCAGCTCGAAAGAGTGGGTGCCGTGAAAAATGCGAATTGTTCGGCCAGGAATCGAACTTAGACCTTCGGTGTGTGAGTATAGCACTCTAAACACTACGCCATGGCACTACGCTAAAATCTTCATATTCACCTCAAATAGCGCTTATATCTCTACGTCGTGGAGAAGGACTCCGATGAGTTAGAGGTAAAATGGTGGGCCTGGTACTTCGGCAGATAGCCTACAACTTAATTGCGTTTTAAATTACAGAGCGTTCAGTATCGTTGGTATCTATGAGATCAAGTTTAAAGTCAGCGTACCACCGGCAAATAGTTGTTTTTGATGAAGCAGAGTACTTGTAAGATTTTTCAAGCCATTGCTGAGCCAGTGCAGTCTTTTTCCCAACAAAAAGCAGTGTTTAATCAACACATGAAATTCAGTTTTTTTTTTCATTGTTTTAAAAATCGCAAAAGAAGCACCTAAAAATCAGATTGTCATAAAAACTTGACAGGTATCATTTGAATGTTTGTACTTCCTAAAAATGTTTTTTTCTTAGTGGCGCCTTCTTTATGTTGGTCCCGAGACTTATTGAATGCTGTGACCTTAGTGCAAAGTGTATGTTTCTTGTACTGTAACTACTACTTTTTACTGCGGAAAAAGCCTAATATTGAAATGAGTCTCAATACAAAAACATAGCCAGCCGGTTTTCATATTTTCTCAAAGCAGTATAATCTCTATAAATGTGCTCAATGTGATTGAGCTACTACAATTGGCAGACTTCTATCTTACGGATAACAAATATGTACATTCTGAAATGAATCGCAGACGTCGCTCTTCTGTTGGATGATTCCTTTATGATCATCATAAGCGTGACAACCAGGATTCAGTGCTAGCCTACATCAAAAAGTCTCTCCATTTATCCGGGCCCTCGCCGATGTCATCCTTTGCACACACTAAGATTGTGGACGTCCTGCTTTTGCCTATTCTCCATCGTTGACACTAATTTCAATCATGATGTCAAAACTTAATGCTAGCTTACCAGCATAATCCTTTGTTCTTAATTCTATCAGGATGTCAACCACGATGTCTAATGATCTATATACTATATTTTTGTTTTTGAAAATAAAAAACGAATTATTAATGGGAAAGTAAAAACATTTTTTTAAAGTATCATCCATTATTTTCTACACGTTTTGACCACCTTTCTAAAACTTTGTGAATACCATGCAATTAAAATTATTCGTATTTTAAAGGAAACCAATCAGACACCCAATTTTCGACCTCCTCGTAGGAATCAAAGTGCTGCTCAGCCAATGCGTGTCCCATCGATGAAAACAAATGGTAGTCAGAAGGAGCCAAGTCTGGTGAATACGGTGGGTGGAGTAGCTGATCCCAGCCAAGTGTTTTGATTGTATCCTGAACCGGTTTTGCTTTGTGTGCAGCTGCATTGTTATGGAGCAAAATTACCTTGCCGTGTCTTCTGGCCCATTTTGGTCGTTTCTCGATTAATGCATGGTTCAAATTGATCATTTGTTGTCAGTAGCGATCAGTGTTAACGGTTCTACCAGGTTTTAGGAGCTCGTGGTACAGCACACCTTTCTGGTTCCACCAAACACACAGCATTGTCTTCTTGCCGAAACGATCTGGTTTTGCAGTCGATTTTGATGGTTGTCCCAGATGAACCCATGGATTTTTCCGTTTAGGATTCTTAAAATAAATCCATTTTTCATTGCCAGTAAAAATCCGAAGCAAACTCGATTTTCTTTCGTGATTTTGAAGCAAAATTTCACAAGTGTTTTTTCGGTTTTCCATCTGTTTTTCATTCAATTCATGTGGCGCCCATTTTTCACACTTTTGGATCTTCCCCATAGCTTTTAACGGTCAGAAATTGTTTGTTGTGGAACATTAAACATTGCTGCCATTTGCTTTTGACTCAAAGTGTCATCTTCATTCAATATCGTTTGCAATTCGGCATCTTCAAACTTTTTTGGTGGTCTTCCACGTTCTTCATTTCTCACATCAAAATCATTATTTCTGAACCGTTGAAACCATCTTTTGCATGTTGCTTCTGATAGAACATGATCACCATATGCCTCGACAAGCATTCGTTGCGACTCTGCAGCACTTTTCTTCAAATGAAAACAAAAAATTAATGCTTTCCGCAAATCATCACTTTCTGGTACAAAATTCGACATTTTTAAAACGATGAAAAAATGTAATGTTGTCTGTTCAATGGCTTGTTGTATACTGAATATTTTTCACAGATGTCATAGCAAACACAAAAAAATAAGGGTTCGTTCACAACAAATGTTCCCTATCGGGACATTTGTATCTTGATGCTCACTTCATACCGGTAGACCCGGTAATTGTTGGCGCGACAGTACACAGGGGACTAGGACCTAGCTTGCTCATCAACTAATCGTGCTGTGCGCGCTACTATTCTCTCACGAGTAGAAGGGACCTACAGTTTTTTGCCGACCCTGAACGGCGAAGTTTGAGAAGCGTTCTTAGACAGTTATTACTCTTTGAGTGTTGTCAGCAGCTCGAAAGAAGTGGTGCCGTGAAAAATTCGAGGTGTTCAGCCGGGAATCGAACCCAGACCCTTCAGCGTATGAGCGCCGCACTCTACCCACTACTCCACGGCGGCCACATAGACTGTATGTATTCACGACTTTATCTTCTAGGAGTCCTTTCAACGACATTGGAGATCGAAGTGCTTTTTTCTAAACACCCGAGTTTCAAAATCAAATGTAAGGTTGAATAGTAAAACCAATAATTGTATAACAATAGGTTCTCGCCCATTGACCTTCCACACATCCATAGAATAAGTGTTTTTTTTCAAAAGCAGCAAAAGGTCTAGTCAGAAGCTTTACTTTGGTGGAGAAAGCAAATTTGTCGACTTGACATTGTGTGTGACACATAAGTTCATACCCATTTAAACCTATGCTACAATGTCCACGGCACTGGTCCTTCTCTCAGTGTCCACATTTGATTTGACATTAATGTGCAATATGGCAATCATCCCTTCACCTCTGGGGGTGAATGAAGAAGGTATCAAAGCGTGCACAACACGGGTATCTGTTGAAGGATCTGAGGCCGTGTAGCTTCTGAACTCCAGCGCGATCAAACTTTTTTCTGTACTGGCATAGAACGCATCACAGCTAGGATGTTTCAACCAACTTTTAAAGGGCCGAAATTGGCACATCTAAGCACATTCCATTCCACATCTAAGTAATGCTGAATTCTTTTTCATTAAATTTGTATTCATTGTACAAGTCCCTACGACGTTTTCCTAATTTATTGAAATAACAAGACAATTTATCGCTGCACTCGTTTGATCTACGAGTATACGCACTCACCGAAGTGATTGCCAGACCCTCAGTTGCCAGTCTGGCCGTTAAAGCCATTTGCAGCTCATCATTGTTAATAAAATTTTAATAGCACAGTGTTCTTGCACTCACTCACTTCGCGATACATTCCAATTAAACTTCCATGAGGCTTGCAAATTTCATACATTCAGTTTACCACCCCAGTTCTGTGCGCAAAGCAGAGGCAATTCACGGGGTTCAAATGGTGCCCCCCTTAAATATTTCATCGTACACATATGACTCCACACACGTAACCGCCATCGCTAACATTTCAAATGCCCTCGGCTGATTGTTTGCTCGACGAGGACCGTGTGGCAAAAACGGTTTCAATTGTTTTCACAGCAACGTGGAATCGCAAAACAGCATACAAACATCATTTGTGGGCAGGATTCATTCACTGGTGCCCCACTCCAGAACAACCCCATCCGCACCCATTACCGGAGGGAACATAAAAATCAGTATAACTGCGCGCCGCGAGCAGCCAAATGAAATCCAGGAATATTGCGCGCCAAATGGGCGGCGAATGGGGTGGCGGCGAGAGTTGGTAGTTGAATAAATTATAATAAAGTGCTTGTAATTTGATTATTGTTCGCCCTTGTCCCTTGCGCCTCCCGCTGTGCTGTGAGGCTTGCGGAAGGAAATTTATTGCATTTGACCTCGGCGATATCGCTCGCACAGCGACCGGGTGGATGACTCAATTATCTGCTGTGTACCGCTAATAATTGCCAAACGGAATCGGAAGGTAATGGTGCGGCAATCACTGGTGCGAACGAATTAAAATCGTAATTTTCTGCGCACCATCTAATTAGCACATCGATTGCACAGATTATTATTTCCCGCGGCCGAAGACAATCATTTTATGGCCAAAGTGACGCGGGCTACGCCAGCAGTTTCTTGTAAGTCGGTTGCCCTCAATGCCAGAGTGTGGACTCACTCAGGGGAGCGTGCAGAGTTGCAAAGTTGCAAACACGCGGTGTGCTTGGAAGACAGAAAGGCCAGGAGTTCAATGATTTATGTTACATGAGAAAGGAGAAAAAGAAATGCAAAATGCAAAAGAACTAGTTTTCTGTCAACTATTCAAATTCTTAGTTTTGCTGGCCTTGTGTATCCGTAGCCTTGGCGCCGTATTTATTGCCAATCGCAGAAAAATCTAGATGCAAATTATTTCGCTAAATTACTTGTTTAAAATTTAAGCGAAGCAAAGGTCTGCTTTTTCTTGCGTTGGACTCGCAATCAGGTAGTTTGTCATTGTGAATAAATTTTAGATTATGGTTATTTCTGTATCAATCTAAGTTTTTACGCTTTCAAATCGTCTGTTTGTAGACTATGACAATTTGATAGAAAGGAATGGGAAGAATTGGGGGGCTACGGATGGGTTTTTGTCGTTTTTATTGCCAAGATCTCAAATGCTCTAAGTCAAAATGATTTTTAAAGATTACTCTTACATCTTGTTACTTCATACTCTCAATCAATACGTATGTTGTGCACTTTACCCAAAGTTTTTTAGGTGATTCTTGCCAATCAGTTATTGGCAACAATCATCCCCAATAGATGATTGTTGCCAATAACTATAATGAAAACAGTTTAATGTCAAGTTGGGAAACTGACTACAGAGCTAAACATAGCTGTGAATCTGCAGTGATGAAGGTAATGAACGATCAAAGGCTTCTTCTTTCTCCTTGATTTTTCAAAAGCATTCGACAATTCCTTGCCTATATCGAAAGTTGAACAACATTTAAATTTTTCTGTATCGTCCCTAAAACTGTCACAAATGTACTTGCACCACCGTGTCCAAAACGTGGTCACAGAAATAAGACCGTCTCACCCATTTAAGATCAAGATAGGTGTACCGCAAGATTCTGTGCTCGGACCTCTTTTACTCTCTTTCATAATGATCTTCCACAGGTAGTTTATATAAGAGTTGCGCAAAACAGTTCCGACCCAAACATGGAACGGTTCCTTTGTTGGAAGGAACTATTTTCAGGAACTAGTTTCAGGAACTAGTTTCAGGAACTATTTTCAGGAACTATTTTCAGGAACTAGTTTAAGGAACTAGATTCAGGAACTAGTTTCAGGAACTAGTTCCGAGGAACTATTTAGTCCCGAAGACCTATTTAGTTCCGAGGAACAATTAAGTTTCGAGCACCTATTGAGTTCTGAGGTGATGTTAAGTTCGAACTCCAATGTTGATATGGATGGTGGTTCATGTTCGCAAAACTAAATATTTCCATTCCAGACACATATTTGAATAAATGCTACAATATTGGAATGATTATTGATGAAGAAAAAAGTACAAGGGGATTAAAAATTTCAGTTTTCGATTTCATTCAAATTATTAAAACAACATATGACAACGTGTATACATTAGTACATTACTAAGGGAGGTAAGGTTACATGAACTTTTAATCAAACTTAAATTCCATGCTCTTCCTTAATGCCCAAACAATAACGAAAAATTAATACAGTCCTAAAAGAGCTAAGTGAATACAACCTGAGGGCATCCATCTGGAACTGTTAAGATTAGAACCCTCGCTTATAATTCATATCCAGTGCTTCGAAACTGCCTAACTCAAACAAATCTTTGTGGTATACGAAGGTTTTCTTTTATATTTCAAGATTGGGCAACCCTAGTGTTACAATCTTGCAACTGCCATACGTACTCAGAACGTTTTGACATACGAGCCCTATTTGTGTTGTTTGCAGTAACTTAAGAGATTCATCTCACCCAAAAATTGGAATTAAATCGTGAAAATTTTCGTGCGATTATTTTTTACAACTTTCGACAACAGTGCATCGATGGCCTTAATTTAATATTTGGGGAAGAAGCTCCATCAAGAACCAGTGTTTATCGATGGTATGGTCGATTCATCCGAGGTCGTAGTTCACTCCAAGACGAATTTCGCGAAGGTAGTCCAAAATCAGTTGTTGTTCCGGAAACCTTTGATGCTGTGCGCCAACTCATATTGCAAGACCGTCATGTGACCTATCGTGAAATTGAGACAACCTTTGACATTAGTGGGACCAGCATACATGTATGAACATTTGACCGTCAAAATAATTTTTCCTCGTTGGATCCCACACAATTTGTCAATCGCTCAAAAAAAGGCTCGTGTCGATTGGTCGAAAGAAATGCTCCAAAAATACGATCGCTGTGCTTCGAAACACGTCTATGACTTCGTGACAGGTGATGAATCGTGAATTTATGCGTATGAGCCCGAAAGTAAACAGCAGTCGACTTAATGGGTGTTTCAAATTGAGCCAAATCCAACAAAAGTTGCTCGCGCACGAATCACTTCCAAGCAAATTGTGGCAAATGGACATTTCGCAACTGTACTACTAGAACAATACAGCACAGTACATTTTGAGTGGTACACAACCATTTGTTTGCCAGTTGTCTTCCAAGAAGTCAGGAAAACCAACCACCGAAGACGGATCACTCTTCACCACGACAATGCGAGCTCTCACACATCGGCTCAAACAACTGCATTTTTGAGCACTGAAAACATCGATGTGATGAGTCATCTGCCGGTTAGTCCTGACTTGGCACCGAATGACTTCTTTTTATTCCCGTACGTAAAAAATAAAATGAAAGGTCAATGTTTTTCGACACCTGAAGAAGCGGTTGATGCGTTCAGAATGCATGTGTTGTGGATTGACTAAAATCATATTTTATTAATATTGTTATCTTCTTAAACGATTCATTTCTTTGTTCATTTAATAATACAGTTTTTTAATTAATTCACATTATTATTCATTACATTCAGCAATTTTCCATTATCTTAATTCATTCTTATAATTGTATTCAATCAATTCATATTAACTCAATAATTTTGTATCACCCATTTTGATTTTTGCCATTATACCAAAACAATGCTGTAAGTCACTGCACCCGCACTTGTCCTTGATATGTTCTACATATCATCCGATGTGTTTTTTGCATTTCTATTCTTCTTTGACAACGCATGATCGTTCCACTACAGCGTAGATCTCACAGCAGTTCTCATCTTCCAACCTCCAACCGCCACCGATTTTCGTCGTTTTTCTTTAAAAACATATTGATGTTTTCTACAATCAAAAGAGATATCGTTGACTGTTATTTTTTGTGTGGAAAGTCAGTATGGATGAGTGCTGCTGTGAGAATTACTCTTTCACTTGGACTCAGACACGCAACGAGATAAGTACCAATAAATTAATAATATTTTGTTTTTTTATTATTGGTTCCTTTAACCTTTGAAACACCTTTCTCTACTCGCGATATACAACTGAAACTGATCCCCAGCATGTTTTGGAGATACCTCAATCAGAGTGGCAAAAGTGCTTCGACAATTAATTCAAGCGCCTGCAAAAGTGTATAGATATTAATGGGGAATATTTTGAAAAACAATAAAGTTATTTTCGATGATTAATAATTGTTGTTTTTCTCTAATCTCGAAATATAAAAGGCAACCCTCGTAGTTAGTACCTCATAGAAATTTGAATACTTCTGAAATTGAATCTCAACAAACTACTACTACTACATAAATATTCTATTCATGTTCACCAATTTTCGTCTACCTGCTACAATTGAAACAACATGTTTTAAATTTCAAAGCACGTTGATGTACCCGAACAAGCATTTGTCTAGTAACAAAACTAGTCAAACAAATCTGAAATGTTTCCTGAAATGTCAACAAAACAAAGTTTGCAACATGTTAGCTGAAACAATATTCAAAACTACCACAGTAGATATACATAGTTCCAGGACCGATGCAGTTCCCGGACCGATATAATTCCAGGATATAGTTCCGGATTTACTCAACACTGGTTACATGTCCATGGAACTATGCACTAATAGTATTTTCGAGAGAAAAGTTTTGCGTGCGATTTTTGGTCCTGTTTGCGTTGATGACATCTGAAGGAGAAGATTTAACGACGAACTCTATGGGCTGTACAGCGACATGCGCCTGGTCAAGCGTCTACGGATACAACGATTAAGATAGCTAGGCCGTGTAGAGCGTATGGACACCACTGCTCCGACCCGAAAAGTCTTTGAATCCGTTCCATTGGGGCAGCGCAACAGAGGGTGATCTAGACTAGAAGGAGTGTGCAACTGGAGACAATTGGCGAAAGATCGTGCTGACTGGAGAGGCATGTTGGTTGAGGCCCAAGTCCACCCCAGACTGTAGCGCCACAAGAAGAAGACGAAGGTTTCCGCGCCATAGATTAGCACTGGTATGATCAAGCTCTTATGTAAGGCGAACGTAATCCTCCGAAGAGGCTCCTCCTCTTGAGCCCAAAAAACAGCGTTTAGCAGGAGTGATTCTGCGTTTGATTTCGGTACTGATGTTCACTGCGGAGCCGAGGTAGACAAAGTCTTTGACTACCTAGAAGTTTCTGCTGTCTAGTGTCCCGCTCTATCGATGTTGCGTGTCCATCACCATTCACCGCCAGACCCATTTCAACAACTTCCGCTTCAATGCCAGGAAAGGCCTCATGGATGGCTCACTGTGTTCGTCCAATCCCGTCAATGCTATCAGCGTAAGCTAGCAATTGCACTGATTTTTGGAAGAACATGCCTCTGGTGTTGATTTGTGAGTTACGTACTTATTCGTTGTTACTTCCACATATCACGTATACTTTCCAGTTAATAGTAAAAATGTTATTGTGACGTTCATCTGAAACCCCAAGTCCTAACAAAAAAGACAAAATTGAGTGAGTGTGATTTTTTAAATAGATTTCGGCTTGAAGACATACAACAAATAAAAACTTAAAATCAAATAAATTTGTGTGAAAAATTTGGGATATCTATACATCAACAAAGCACATTAAATAAATGCCTCTTTGTTCGCACATCCATTTCATCACATCCCACAACAACCTGTCCGGGAGACTTGAGTTAGCCAAGCCCACATACCCACCAAGGGCTTTCCCTTCCCAGCCGAATTGTGCACTTGACATATGAGCCACCCAAAGAGCGACAAGTTAAATCTTCAGCCGGCTGACGATCGTCTCCTCACGACCGTAAAGAATGTCATTCCGTCACAGATGTCACCGCAGGGCACGTCCTACAATTTAATTCCATTCGAGACGACAAAAAAGGAAATTAATCTATTTACACTAAAAGCCTATGTTGAGCCCATCGACGCCACCGCCGGTGACAGACCGGAGGAGGCTCATTAATTTCTCTCTTCGTTATCAAGGAATTTATGTGTTTTCATTTTTCAAATATGAAGCCCAATAGAGAGCTTCGTCCGAGCAACGCCACCGCGCTGCACTGCGCCCTGTCAATATTATGTGTGTCAACATTCTGCCCACATTTAGGCGCAGACTTGTCACCGCATGGCGCAGAGCACACACAGAGAACAACAAAACCCCGCCGATAACCCCTGGAACTGGCTTGGGCAGTCCGATTTGGCAGATTTCAGGCGCGAGTGTGGTGGGGTCTGTCAACGGTCGACAAATGGTTTCGGGATTCGTTTATCTCGATTGAGCGTCATTAACATTTCGAAATGATGCACTTTGTATCTTAAAAGGTTTTTAGTTCTGTGTATTATTAGCTCTTGTGTGTCCGTCTGTTCGCCTGTCCGGTCGCCGGTCGTCTGGTGCATCGGTGACGGTGGTGACGGTGGTGACGGTGGTGACGGTGGTTATGACAAGCCAGTTAACAAGCTGTGTGTACACATGAGCCGTGTAAATACGAGCCCTTCTCGTCGCCTGCGCATTGTTGGAACGGATTCCGCGATATTTTGGTAATAGTTGGCTTATGTTGGTGCCAGGGGGATCATACACGATAAACGTGGGTCCGTCGTCAAGCACTTAATTCGCATCCATGCGTCTGTCCAGTGGATGGATGAGAACACCACTAAGAACATGGTCACGAGTTCGCCTGGAACTCTTCCGATTTCGATTGCGGCCAGCAATTAATCAGTCACCCGCTCAGCCCCTCTCTCTCTCCCTTAGGTGGACGGTCATCAATCAGCTGGACGAGAGGTCGGCCAAATGTATTCTCCTTGCTGCGACAAATTACGTGAACCCCCACTAATTTGGTTGGCGAAACTGATTCCGATTCCAATTCGCCTGCTGTGCGCAGGAATTTTAAGTGGATCGGTGGCAGCCAGCACCACGTCAGGGCAAATTTTCGTGCTGCAACAGCAACCGACGCACCAGGAGGTGTCCCTTCAAAACGAAAACAAAGCCATCACTTACGCCAATCGCCCCGTCGTCGTCCTGTTTGTGATATGTCACCTCGGTAGCGGGCGGGTGGGGCGGACTTTGGTCCTCAGATCCGTGGATTATGCGTGGGAGTTGTGTGTGGAACTGCAAGATTACGCTCAATTCCCTCGCCAAAGTGTGAATTAAATTTAAATGTCATTTATCGCGGTGGTAATTAATGCCGGTAGTGTTGGATTCTTCGACGCGCTGGAGTGTCAGTCGGACAAAGGGCGGGGGCTGGGGACAAATGGACTGGTTCCAGGTTGGTTATTTATGAATTTCATTAACAACGTACGGTTGAGTGGGGCGTTTTGTGTCATGATGTGACGATTTGTAAAGTGTTTAGTGTACAGGGCGCTGGCATCTTGCTGGAGAATGGAAAGTGTGGGTACGCAGCGGTCATGTGATTGCGTTTGGCTCTTGTCTATCGTTGAAGAAATGGATTTACTGCTAACCAGATATCGCAATATTGTAAATTAAGAAGTGCAACGCACACCGGAGATGTGGGTAGATGGGCAGGCTGGAAACGGACGGAGGAGATCCACAACCCGGAGTGAGACGTTTAACAAAGTGGTGGTAAATACACCTGGAATGGCTTGCAATAACGATATGAACTTAATGACGGCCCTAAGAGGTGGTAACAAATGGTTGCCTCTAATGACCAGCTTTGCCTTATGTTTAATGGATGAGTTCGTGGTTTTAGTGGGGGTTTCGCCATTAATTTGTTGCTCACTTAGCCGGTGGCTTATCAGGAGGGCTAGTTTCATAGAATATGAATTAATAAATATTCCGCCCTGGGTGGAGGATTAAATTGAGTTGAGAAGATGAAATCATTGATTTTACGGTCATGGCGGAGGAGGACGTGGCGGACGAATTCTGTTCCGTAAAGGGTTATTGGTCACAAAATGTCATTAAGTTGTAAAGAGTTATTCTAGAGGATATGTTGCCTTCTTAAAAGAGCAAAAGAGGGTAAATTGTTCTTAACAAATAAGCTGATGGCGATATTTTCCCCAATCAAAATATTTTTAATGTTAGGAGGAGCTAGATGGCATAATTGCCGCAGCAGTAAACAACAATCTTGATGGATGCTAGACATTGACTGTGGAAGATCAGTTATAAAAGTGAGGCCAAGTCTCGCTCACGGTGTTGAAAGAAAGAAAATTTGAAGTGTTACAGACTAAGGGGATTGCGTCAAACTGAGGCTTAGAGAAGTGCTGAAAGAATGACGCACTGCGGTAGGATGAATTTTTTAATGCAAAGCTTTCTCAACTAGACAAAGAACTAAGAACTGAAAAGGATGAAAAGAGTGACATAGACGAAGAATAAGTTTACAATTAAGGCCAATGTTGGCGAAAACAACTGTAGATAGCGCTTCAATAGGGCCTTGAAGAAGGATTTGGACTGACATATGAAAGGGCATTAAACTAAGACTAGACAATCCTTCTGACAGAGACGAACAAGGACTAAGACATTAAAAATTACAAAAGTTGTAGATTTAAATTAAATATTGATTTGGGTCATGATTTGCACAAGAACTTGAATATGGGGCTCAACCAAAGTATGAACAATATTTAAGACAAGGCAGAAGATTATAAATTAAGCGTCTCTATCACTATTTTATCGCTATTTCAATGATAACTGCTCTAATGAGTTAGCCAGCTGCATTCCTCGCCTTTAAGAATTCACCCGCAATACCCGCCTCGCTAAGAATGCTCACTCGTTCACTCTTTAGCCCACTTTCGGATGCCCATCTTCCCCCCTCCCCCATTACTATCTACAGGCGTTTAAAACAAATGTACATCGGTACCTCCTTCCCCGTTCTTCCTCTATACCTTCGGATGGTGCTGAGAATGATATCCGGTAGGTGAGGGTTATAAACAATCCCTTCATCGGGCGCCACTTATAAAAAAACAAAAAAGACAGAGATTTAGGCACAGACTTAGATAAGGACTACAATTAGAACTTGAAGTATGTAGTCTGTAGTAAAAATAGAGACTTGCGTAGTAATTAATTTGAGAGGGAATTTAATACGATCTTGGAATTGGAACTTGGAAAAGAGCTTGTATAGAGCTTTATGTTTATCGACCTTGACGAAGCAGCGAGAGTCCTACATCGTTATTCTACAAATACTGCCAAAATTAGATATGGCACTGTAAGGCTCGTCTCTATGCAAACTGTCATTTGTGGCCATAAAACAAACGAATAACCCATCACTCAATAAGTCTCGGGACTGACACATTAGAGGCCTCACTAACAAAAAATCCATATTATTTTTAGAAAGTACAAACATTCAAATGATATCTGTCAAATTTTTATGCAAATCTGATTATTGGGTTGCAAGTTACTTTGCCTCAAGTGACGCTACTTTTGCGATAAATAATAATAATTGTTGGCGCTACAGTCCAAAAGGGGACCAGGACCTAGCTTGCTCATCAACTACTCGTGTTGTGCGCGCTACTGTCCTCTCACGAGTAGAAGGGACCTACAGTTTTTTGCCGACTCCGAACGGCGAGATTTGAGAAGCTTTCTTAGACAGTTATTACTCTTTGAGTGTTGTCAGCAGCTCGAAAGAGGTGGTGCCGTTAAATTTGAAATAATTGGTGTTGAGCTGGGAGTCGAACCTAGACTCTTCGGCGTGTGAGCGTCGCACTCTACCCACTCGGCCACGGCGACCACGATAAATAAAACAATGAAAAAAACAATGGGTTGATTAAACTCTGCTTTTGATGGGAAAAATACCGTGCAAGATCAGAAATGGCTTGAAAATTGTTACAAGTACTCAGCTGCATCAAAACCAACTTGTCGGTGCTATGTTGACCTTAAACGTGGCCCTACACACACCAACGATTCTGACCGCTCTGGAAGGCCAATGGAGGTGGTTACAACTGAAAACGTGAAAAAAGTACTCAAAATCGTTTTGGAAAACCGCAAAGTGAAATTGCTTGAGATAGCTGACACCTTAAAGATATCAGAAGGCAGCGTGCATACTATTTTGAACATTTGTCCATGAGAAAGTTGTTGCCGAAACGTGCGACGTTTGATCACAATTGTCCAAGAACAACAACGGGTCGATGATTGTGAGAGGTGTTTGGAGCTGTTTCGGCAGAATAAACAGGACATTTTGCGTCGGTATGTCACAATGGATGGAGCATGGATCCATCACTACACTCCAGAGTCAAATCGGCAGTGAGCGGAGTGGACAGTAGTCGGTGAACCACGCCCAAAGCGCCCAAAGGCTGGCAAGGTTATGGCATCCGTATTTTGAAATGTGAATGGAATTTTATTCATCGACTACTTTGGGAAGGGCAAGAGGATCAAGACAGCGTCAAGACAATGTACCGTGTCAGAAGTTGTTGGCTACCATGGCCAAATCGCACGAATTGGGCTTTGAATTACTTTTGCACCCACCGTATTCTCCAGATATGGCCCCCAGCGATTTCTACTTTTTTTCAGACCTTAAAAATATGGTCGCCGGTAAAAAATAAGGCTCAAAGAAGGCTGTGATCGTCAAAACTGAATCTTATTTTGAGGCTTAAGACAAATCGTTCTATAAAAAAGGTACCGAAATGTTAGACGATCATGAAAATTGGACAGGTTTCATTTGAATGTTTGTACTTCCTAAAATAATATGAATTTTTTGTTAGTGGTGCCCCCTATATATCAGGCCCGGGACTTATTGAGTGGTGTGTTTTATAGTGAGTGTCGGTTTGTGCGTTTTCCAAGATTTGCTGTGAATGCAAATTTGGTCTGTAGCGGCCTCAAACCTAATGATATCAACCTACCAGGTCGTTGACAAGCTGTTTCAGGCGCCTACATAATACGGCAAACAGCCGTAGGCATCCTCTTTGAAATTCTGAGTCAAATTTGGAATGCACTCTTCTATACTTAGCGACAAAACTTGCCTTACATGGCGCCACTCCTTTGTTGCTTGCATTGATCACTGATCATGTCTGATCACTAGCACATAGCCCATACAGATGAAACTTACATAACTGTTCAGGTCCTCGAGAAAGAAGGAAGAAAAATGCAAAAGGATCCCGTTCGCCCCCTCCGCCCTAATGGGTTTTTGATTTATATTTCACTTATCCTTCTATCAGCACTTCAGATCTCTTGTGAACAAGAGTCATTGAATATTCACAAATTAAAACATTTCGTGTTCCACTTCAATCCAGTGGCTCCCATTCGCCACTGCAGTGCCCGAAATGCCAAAAGGACACTAATTACAAATTGGCACTAATTGCCGGTTTTATTCGAACGAGGGTTCGATTCTGATAAATTATGATCAGCTCCCGTAGAAGTCGTTTGGCAGCACCTAGGGGCCGCCCGTCCCGCTACTCCTGCCTCAACCACCTCACGATGATTAACCCCGACTGCGTTGATTTATTTGTGCGCCATGTCACGAGCGGGACTCATCGGTGGGCTTTTGTTAAAAGCCAACCGTCAATTTATGCGATGCCTGATAGTGGCACTGGCGGCAATGGCATCGACGCCGCGGCGGCGTCCGTGCCCGAATAAGCAAATTAAATCATTCTCACTATGAACCACACTCCTGCTGGCGCATTGGGAACCAAATAAATCTTGTTTAATGCCCCCGGAGTTTCATTAAAAAGTGTTTAATTGATCTGTGCGGCTAGATGGATGGCGGTCCGATGGAAATTTGCGGAACGGGTTTCATTTGTCTCGTTAGATACATTTTTAATAAGCCGATAGCGCGTCGGGACACTTGGGCGGCTGGCAGATGGCTGACTCTCTTTTGTTGCGGAGGCACCCAGGAAATTTATGTATTTAAATGCAGACTAGTTTAATTAATTGACCCATTTGAGTCGATCGGTGTGATGGTTGGACTTTTACAGTAGCCGGCGTTTGAGAGGAATCACGATTGCGTATCGGGCGGGCTGATTTCGTCTATGATTGACTTTGTGAGAGCACAAACGGCGCCGATGGCTGCGACGCCAGCCTGAGCTTCGACTAAATAGGTGATAATTTAGTCCTTATCTTGGTGGGAATTATCGAAAGGCTAGCTTCTAAAGTTTATGTAAGTGGGCAATCTGTCCGCTTCTGGTGTTCGGTCGGGAGAGCTTTGAAGTTGACCAATTAAATTTTGTCGTACGGGCATGAACATGGAATTAAAATAAATTTTTCGGACACGACTTTCGGCGACTGTGCTTAGGAGGTTACATTTTAATCAAGAGGTTAATGAGAGAAAGATAGAACATTGGGAATTCGACCAGTTTGATTGGACCATTTGGTTCCCTTACGTCTCACAACTTAGACGTACTACTGTAATGCACGTCTTGTGGTATTTGTATGAAATAAAATGATAAATAGAGGTTTTTTACCTCCAGGGCATATTAGGTCATGTCATGTACCTTAACGTGGCGTAGCGCGTCGTTCATATTTAATGTTAACACTTCTACCCAGAGTGATGTCATTACAATAAAGGGTTAAAAGGTTTTTCAATAGTTACTCTTTCAGAAACCATGAAACTGTCACTGACAGTTTTTCCAGAAGACTCAGTATTTTCATCTTGGCATGCATCAGCTCATCTGTGAGGAAAGCTCGGAGGAAAGCATGCCCGATAAATGGAATCTCGGCATCGCTTGCGTGTTCCTCAAGAAAGGAGACCCCTTTGACTGCGCCAACTATCAAGGGCCTTCTCAACATCGCCCACAAGAACCTCTTAGTTGCATTGTGTTAGCGTTTGAAGCCATTTGTAAACAACCTGATAGGCCCTATTAGTGTGGTTCCAGGCCAGGGAAGTCCACTTTAGATTAGATCTTCACTTTACGGCAGATCCTGGAATAGACCCAAGAAGTACAAAGCGACACTCACCACCTATTCATCAATTTTGGGTCCGCGTATAACAGTTTGCATAGAGACGAACTATACAGCGACATGTCTTGTTTCGGCAATTCTACCAAACTCGTCAGATTGTCTACTATGACGTTGGAGAACTCTCGCTGCTCCGTCAAGGTCGTTAACGAATTCACCGATACCTTTAATGGGAAAAAAGGTTTTAGACAACGCGACGAAGTGTCATTCGACTTCTTCCACATCATCCTCGAGAAGATCGTGCGTAACTCACAAGTCAACACCAGAGGCACGATCTTCCAGAAGTCAGTTCAATTGCTAGATTACGCTGATGACATTGACGTGATTGGACCAACATAGCGAGCCGTCAATGAGGCGTTTGCTGGCATTGAAGCGGAAGCGGCTAAAATGGGTTTGGCGGTAAATGAGGGCAAAACAAAGTACATGCTGTCATCAAGGAAGGACACTCAACATTTATGTCTCGTACAGAGCGTCACACTAGGCAGGAGAAACCTCGAGTTAGTCGAGGACTACCCACCTCCGCTCCGCGATAAATAGGGACAACAACATCAGTACCGATATCAAACGAAGAATCACTCTTGGCAATAGCCGTCTTTGTTTCAAAAGGCAATTGAGTAACAAAGCTTTTTCTCAAAGGACTAGGCTTGCCTTATGTAACAGCTTGATCAATCCAGTTCTACTCTATCTCGCGGAAACCTGGACGTCACTAATGGCGGATGAGGAAGCTCTTAGTCTTCTCGAGAGAAAAGTTTTGCGTGCGATATTTGGTCCTGTTTGTGTTGATGGTATCTGAAGGAGAATACTTAACGACGAACTATATGACCTGTACAGCGTCATGCGCCTCGGAATACAACTTTTAAGATGACTAGACCTTGTAGAGCATATGGCCACCATTGGTCTAGCCCGAAAAGTATTTCGAATCTGAACCATTGCGACAGTGCAACAGAGACGGCATAGATTAAGGTAGAGCACACAAGTGGGGAAGGACCTCAGCGAACTCCAAGTGTGCAACTGGAAGCAGCTTTTGAAAGATTGTACTGGACGGAGAGGCATGTTGGTTGAGGTGGGAACCGCTTGCTAACAACAGAGATGTTCCACCCCGAACTGAAGTCCAACTGCATGAGTCCATTTCCGGATGTGTTGTCGTGCAGCACTGTGCAGAATATGTCCTCCTCCTCCTCCTGTCAGCCGTTGAAGTCTCCTAGAACGATCTTGGTGTTGTAGCTAAGGCATCGATTGTATGTTCTTTCTAGGAGATCATAGAAGTCAACCTTGGTGTTCTCATCATTCTCCTCTGTCGGGGCGTGAGCGCAAATAAGGCAGACGTTTCCGAATTTAGCCTTGAAGCGGATTGTCATGAGGCGTTTGCTGACGGGGTCGTAGCTCAAGACTTTTTGCCTAACTCTGCCTCGCACAACAAATACACATCCGAATAAGTCTTGCCATCCCTCTCTGTAGCAATCCTGTAGGAGATGTCGCAGTTTGTCATCGTTTTCTTCCCGGGCCCATCCCATCGCACATCCTGGATGGCGGTGATATCTGCCTTGTAGCAGTCAAGGGCCTCCACAAGTTGTTCGGCTGCACGTGGCCTGTTAAGGGACCTCACTTTCCGAGTGGAAATCCGAAAAACGTTGTCCTTAAAAAGTTAGCTGGGGTCGTCAACAGTTGATCCATTCCTATCCGAGGCATATCGGTGTTTCTGAAATAAATGTTTTTTACGTAATGAGAAAGTTAATCCCACGCACAACCCACAGACTGGTAGGCTAGTCCCATTATTTAACCCTCGGGCGGAGGGGTTTGCTGCATACGTAGGTTCACCACACAACGGATGTTGTGATGGCTATCCAGGGGGCGCCGCAAGGAGGCAATATGTCAACTTGACCTGTGCACTAACGAGGATAGTATTAGCAGCTCGCCTTGTTAAGCGCGATCAACTACGTTACCTCGTTTAAACAGGCCCATGCCCCGTCTGTAATTATACAAATTTTACTTCGAATTTCGGAGTCGGTGACCGTAACACAGGTACACCAGAAGCATCTTCTGCTGAAGAAATGGTTTTACAGAGTACAGTTTCGCCGTGCAGTTTGTTGTTTGTTTTTGAACGTATCGAAGGAAAATCAAAGCGAGGGCGAAATAGTTTGTAGATCATATTTGGTGAGACTCAAAAAAAAAAATATCTTCCTCATTCTTAAGTTAATTTCATTTATTTTTTAATGCATACACAGCAACAATACAAGACTGTAATTGCACTTTATTGGAATTTAAACTTTTTTGCACTATTCCGTGCCACAATGGCGTTCTCTTCTGTCCACTGGTTAGATGAGTAAGAAAGTCCTTGACCAGCTGTTCATCTGCAAACGGTAAAATAGGTGAAATGCATATGAAAGTGACAGTGTGACATAGTTTTTACCAAGAATGATAGAAATACAGATTACGCATTGCGCATGTCTGTCACCTTCTGTCAATTTTTGATGACGTAGGCCGAGACAACGGATGTTTACTTTTTATATACGGATGCCAGATTTGACTGCGATTTCCGCGCGTTTATTTGAAAAAAATTAAAAGAAACACATTTTGAAATTTATAAACAATTAAATAAAGAGTAATTTTTGAAAATGAGGTGTGCTGTGTTTGGCTGCAATGCAAACAACAATAAGGGAAAACCGAATGTTCGGTTTTATACGGTACCAAAACACAACATCCTGCGGAAACAGTGGATTCACTTCTGCAGGAGAAAGGATAATTTCAATCCAAACACAGCCCGGATATGTTCTGCACATTTCACTGCGGATAGTTTTGAAAGAAACTTGCAATTTGAAATGGGTAAGATGATTTGTTTATTTACTTACATATTAAGTCACAATTTTATTACAGGCCTTTGCAAAAATAATGGATATAAGTTGAAGGCGGGAACAATTCCAACAATCCAACCGAGAGCAATAGTCGCTCCTTCATCCCGCGATATCAGACTGCAATCAAAGGCAACACATGAAATGATTGCAGAGCTACTAGCGGAGAAACCAGTGGCTAATGATGTTTCTGTAACTCGTTTGGATGAAATTGACATTGACCCAAATAATAATTGTATTACTGCTTCGGAAAACAGTCAAGAGCAGGAAAAGATTGATGACCTAAATAAGCATATAGAAATATTAAAGCTGGAAATGTATGATTTTTAAGATATATGTCAATGTAGATATTAATATTAATAATACATTTTATTATAATTTTCAGGAATCATTCAGTCAAACAGAGCGCTAAAAATGTTATTCGTTGAACTGAAAGAAAAGTTCAAAATGGATTACATACTTACGTATTGTTTGAATCAGGACGTATTAGAAGATTTCTTTGGCGTTATCCGAAGGAAAGGAGGTCTTCATGACCACCCTGATCGTCAGGAGTTTAAGTATAGACTGCGATCTTACATCCTGGGCTATAATGAAGGCTTTCTTTCAAATAGTGCAAATGTTGCTTCGGATGACACGCCTGACTTAGTTTCCGAATGTACTCTTACAAGTAATGTTTTATCTACATACATATCTGAAATATATAAATATGTTAATATTCTTTCTACTTTAAGGTACGATACTTAAGAGTATAACTATAAATCCTAAGAGCACTGATGTCTACAGCCAGGTGGACAATGAATTGGAATCATTAGCTCACGATGGGCTTGAAAACTTGGCTGGATATATTTGCCATAAGTTGGGGGATGAAATTCCCGACATACGTGTTCTTCAAAATAAGGACACGACTTTTACGTGGGTTAACCATTTAAACGAACGAGGCC
This sequence comes from Eristalinus aeneus, assembly GCA_955652365.1. Lineage (NCBI taxonomy): Eukaryota > Metazoa > Arthropoda > Insecta > Diptera > Syrphidae > Eristalinus > Eristalinus aeneus. The sequence continues at coordinate 124,237,329 of OY019130.1, read as the reverse complement.
CGGATAAACCCACATCTGCACTAATGATTCATATGAAGCAACTCGAAGAGATTTTCGAACGTGTGAATGAAGATGACCTCTTGATTTCCCCCGAATATCTCAAGACACATTTGAAATTGGCAAAAAATGTGAACTGTGGGGAGAAAATAAAAAAACTTTATTTTAGAGCACGCATGTTTTTTAGGATAAGGAAACTAAACAAAGAAATTACCGAGTTTCAATTCAGAAAAAAAAGAAAATATAATAAAATTGTCCACTAATACAAAATTTAAGTCTAGTCTTTTATTTCAATATGCATGCAAAATGCTTGAATTAATATCTCTGAAAGAAATTGGATAGTTAAATTAACTCAATTGGACATACACTTAAAACTTATTTTATGTTAAAAAGTTCTTAAAACTTGAATAATATTAGAAAAAAATCAACTAATTACTTTTCCTGCTGCAATTTGTATGAAGAGATTAAACAATAACAAAGAGCTGTCAAATCAGAAGTCTCGCGTGACGTAATCTGCGCAGAACGAAAGAAAACTGAACCCTCTATTGCGCAATCTCTTTTTCTATCATTCTTGGTTTTTACTACATGTGCCGCTCGTGTAGGCTTTGTTGCATGCACTCTGTGTTGTCCTCCTCGAAACAGCCCAAGACACTTCAAACATTTACCTTTCCAGAGTTAGGTTTATTCTTGGTTTACATTGCTTGGAATCCAACTTGAGATGATGGTACAAGCGACGTATGATGTAATCTAAACCGTAGAAGTTTAACATCTTTAGCTTAAGGCAAATTCAAGACCATCGTAAATGCCAAACTCGCAATAGCCAAAGACACACTCCAACCATATTAAGGAAATCACTGCAGCAGTCATTTTATACTCCGCACACCCTCCCCAAGCGACACTTTCATTCCAGCATGCACCCACCGTCACTGTTTCGCAATCAAACGGCCGTTAACGCAGCTCGGCACGAGAGGCAGTAAAACCGAGTGAACAAATCAGAATTACTCCCAATTATACGGCGAGAGCCAATAAAATGAATTATCTCGCAGCTGCAAATTAAACGAATGCGTTTACGTCTGCATTAACGATGCTCCATGTACATAGAAGTGGCTGTGTCGTCTTCGGCCACGAGCGGCAATAAATCAGATCCGCTAATTGATTCAAGAAATGGGTCACACATCTCGACCTGGCACAAGTTACCTGCCCGCCAGCGCCCCAGTGACTCACCGCTCAAAGATTCAAATCGGGTGACCTTAGGTAAATTCGGGAATCCCAAAAAACACTTGTGCGCACTCATCCCAGTGACAGAGCGGCTGGTTTTAAAAGCTTTTGTCGTCGGCGCAGGTCCCAATCAATTTCGGTTCATTGGTTGCCCAACCGATGATGCGGCGGGCCGGCTTTCTTCTGCCGAGAGACCACAATTGGACAAGGCGCTAGATGTGATTGAGGTGTGAGAGTGAGACTGATAAGGTTGTCGCCGCCACTGCCGGAATGGAGAAATTCAAATAAAGGAAATGAGGACCGCTTAATTACACCGTCACCAGAGAGCGCACATGGTGCTACACACGAAATGATCATTAAGACAGTCACTCGTGAACTGCCTCAAATTAATTAGCCTGTCGATTGGCGTAAGAGTGGAACATATTTCAGGGGAAATATTGAATTCGCACGTATTGGCGATGGAAGCGCGGCAGTTTGCATCTTTGTCGCTCCTGAGCCTGGTCATGTGATCGTTAAGTGAATTTTAAAAGCGCTGCTATCTAATCGCGTGCCGAATGTTGTTTTTGAGTATTTTTTGTTCGTTTTCGTTGGCTAAAAGGCTTTTTGTAAGAGACCGTAATGGATTGCTCTGCGTATGTGCGGCGTGAGTATATGGGTGGGGTTGCATGAGCGGGATTTATGACTTTAAAAGGGCATTTCGGTTTGATATGTGCAAAGAAATATGTCATTCTTTGAGGGGATCTGGGTCAGAAACAGGGGTTGCACCCGGGCGTTATGTTTATTGGGTGTCGGGGAGAGTTGATATGAAACTGTCAACGTCATTGGTGTTTTTACTTTCGGAGTAAACACCCAGCTTGGTATGCACACCATACTTTATTGCTGAAGATTGTAGGAGCTTACTAAGGACAAGAACTGTACTGGAATATTTCAAGCGACTTTGTAAAAAGAAAATAGTTTCCATTGATCTTCGTTTCAAATTAAAGCGTGTTCTTTGCCGTAAAGTGCTACAACAGTCGAATTTCTTGTGACAGCACCTTAGGAACGTGAAAACTTCAGCTATTGCCTTTCAAAGGTAACATTAAGCGCGTTTAATACGGGCATTGTTGCAAATAGATCGTCTGAAGCTTCTAATAATAATAATTGTTGGCGCGACAGTCCACAGGGGGACCAGGGCCTAGCTTGCTCATCAACTACTTGTGTTGTGTGCGCTACTGTTCTCTTACGAGTAGAAGGGACCTACAGTTTTTTGCCGACTCCGAACGGCGAAGTTTGAGAAGCTTTCTTGGACAAGTGTTACTCTTTGAGTGTTGTCAGCAGCTCGAAAGAGGTGGTGCCGTGAAAAATTCGGAGACGGAAATCGAACCTAGACCCTTCGGCGCATGAGCGTTGCACTCTACCCACTACGCCACTGCGGCCACTCTTCTGAAGCTTCTGCTTATAATAATATAATAATTGTTGGCGCGACAGTCCACAAGGGGACCATGGCCTAGCTTGCTCAGCACGAGTAGAAAGGACCTACATTTTTTTGCCGACTCCGAACGGCGAAATTTGAGAAGCTTTATTCTTAGTCAGTTATTACTCTTTGAGTGTTGTCAGCAGCTCGAAAGAGGTGGTGCCGTGAAAAATTCGAGGTGTTTAGCCGGGAATCGAACCTAGATCCGCCACGGCGAGCCTTTACTTGTTTGATCTTTTATTTTGTAACGAAAAATCTAGGTATCGTAAAAATTCATTTACATGATTTTATGCAACAATGCGCTGCCCGCCTTTATCATTTCATGTTAGAAACCCTGTCATTTTTTTAATAAAAAGAATTTCCTTTTTTACTTTTGAATAGTCCCGCTATGATGTTATTTTTCAGTTCGAAACAATAAATTGGAATTATTAATAGATTCGGGCTGGTTATAAGAGATGGTGCCATCTGCAGTTAGTGACTAATCGTGGGAACGATTACCTACTTCATTGGAAAGGTATGGCATTTTGTGCATTGTCGTCTCTGTTAGGTAACAATATAACTTTTTACTTTTTTGAAAATGTCAGGATTTGACTTAAATTAACAGCGCTATGTATAATTTTATTTATTTTATTGAAGCAAATGACATTACAAGGAATTTGCTTGAGTTGATGGTGAACGAACCCTAAGCAAGTTATGTGTATGCTAGCACAGAAAAAGGATGTACAATTACTCGTCCGGCAGCAAATGCATCAAACCCACCTATAATTTCGAAGTAGGGAAGAGCTTCGTTTACCTTGGCTACCAAATAAACACTGCGAACAACACAGAACAACTGTTGCTAATCGCTTTTTTGAACTGATGAGGCAAATGATTAGTATAATCTTCTTTCGAAGGACCAAGCTAACATTACATAACATCTTGCTCATTTCTTCGCTTGGACAGTCTGGACAGAAGTCTGAGCAATCTCAATACCGAATAAAGAAGCCTTTAGTCTTTTCTTTGACGAAGTAGTCCTCCCACCTGACTTTGAAGAAGTTGGTACAGCCATTAAAAGGCTGAAGAACAACAAAGCCGCAGGTTCAGATGTCTTACCATCGGAGCTTTTCAAAGCTTCTTCTTCTTCTTGTGAAGCTACAGTCCTGGGTGGACCTGGGCCTTTCAAAGGCTTTTCAAAGCTAAGGCCAATGTAATGGCAGCAAGCATGCACCAGATCATTTGTCGAATTTGGTAAGACGAAAGCATGCCTGACGACTGGAATATCAGCTCCATGTGCTCCATCAACAAAAAAGCGATCCTACCTTCTGGATAAACAATAGAGGTATATCCCTGCTCAACGTCGCCTACAAGATCCGATCCAGTGTATTGTGTGAATGTCTAAAGCCGTTCTGCCCGCACTAAGCGACACGTACCAGTTGTAGCTTCCGGTCCGGCATATCGAATATAGACCAAACCTTCACACTTAGGCAGATCCTGGAGAAGACCAGCGAGTTTCAAATCGATACTCACCATCTTTTCGTCGATTTTAAAGCCGCATACGACAGCATTCATCGCAAAAAGCTATTCGAAGCGATTGCCGAATTCGGGATCCCGGGAAAATTGATCCGGTTGTGTTACACTTCGCCAACTTATACGCGATGCACCACGCAATTCGGTTCAAAAACCTCTGAACCGTTCGAGACCTGCACCAGATTTCGGCAAGGAGATGTGTTGTCGTGTGATTTCTTTGATATGGTACTGGAAAATATAGTGCGGCGAGCAAAAGTCAAGCCGGAAGGCACTATCTTCTGCAAGTCAGTCCAGCTGTTGGGATGGAAGCTTTCACGGCAATTGAAAAACAGGTGAAACGATTGGACCAGCTCGTTTCACCTGTTTTTAAATTGTACGATCAACGAGAACAAAACCAAATATACGCTGTCGAGCAAAAAACGATCCGCCATAACGTTACAATCAACTGCTACAATTTCGATGTAGTAAGGGAGTTTATCCACCTCGGGGCAAACATAAACTCCACGAATAACATTGAAGTGGAGATCCGACTTAGAATCGCCCTTGGCGACCGATGCTACTTCGGTCTGTCAAAACAACTGTGCTCGGAACTCCTGACTCGAAGGACCAAAGTCATTCTCTACAAAACCCTTATTCTGACAGTCCTTCCGAGCTTCCTGGTTCGAGAAGGGGAGGAAGACCGAACCTCCGGTACAGAAACCAAGTCATTGCGGATGTACCATAAGACAGGCTGGCCTTGATGACTGGAAGCAGCGTTCCCAGGACCGTCACCGATGGGTGGCAGCAATCGCTCAGGCTCAGACTCTTTATTATAATTCTTTTAATACTTTTTTTGTTTGTTTTAAATTTTTGGCCCAGTTTACCCCCATGGTGGAGCAGGCTCATGGACTCTACAGCGACATAAGCTATGGCAAGCGTCTACGGAGGGCATTTGGCTAAGTATCGTGCCAACTGAGGAGAATTGCTGGTCGAGACAGATATTTTCTTGGACTGTAGCGCCATATGAAAAAAAAGAAGGACGATAATATTAATATCTGGATGAAGCGATATTCCAAAGAAGGACCAGGGACTTGCTTGCTCCTTAACTTCTCGTGTTGTGCGCGCTACTGTTCTGTCAAAAGTGCAAGGGGCCTATAGAAGTTTGCGACTTCGAACGGCGAAGTTTGATAACCTTTTCTAAAACTGCTAATGCTCTTGGAGTGTTGTCAGCAAAATTTGAGGTATTCAGTTGGGAATCGAACCTAAACCTTCTTCGTGTGAGTGTCGCACTCAATCCAATACGCCACCATATTGCGAATTAAAAAAAATAGCGGTTTAGAAAATTTGTATCACATAGTATGTTTTCCTCACAACATTTCGAAGATATTCACAATTAATATTCTAAGTATAAAATAAATACTAGAAAATATTTGTGGGCTTTGGATAATATAACAGCTGATGCCTCTGCAGCAAGTCCATGAAATATTTTCATAAGAAAAATTATTTGACTGCCGAATTTTGAACTGTCATTGTGGCCGCTGTGGCGCAGTGGGTAGAGTGCGACGCTCCCACTCCGAGGGGTCTAGGTTCGATTCCCGGCTGAGCACTTCGAATATTTTCACGGCTGACAACACTCAAAGAGTTATAACTGTCTAAGAAAGCTTCTCAAATTTCGCCGTTCGGAGTCGGCAAAAAACTGTAGGTCCCTTCTAATCGTGAGAAAACAGTAGCGCGCACAACACGAGTAGTTGATGAGCAAACTAGGCCCTGGTTCCCCTGTGGACTGTCGCGCCAACAATTATTATTATTATTATGGTCCCTCCTTAAATTTTTATGGTCGCTTCTGATTCTTGTTTAAATTGAACTTGTCAATGAAATTTTGGAGGTATGCGTTTTTTTTTGTGTCAGCCTTGTGGCTGTGTATAACACACGCCAAAGGTCACAAGTTCGATACCAGAACTTAGCATTTAAAATTTTCCACAACACCACAATCAGGGAGTACTCATTTGCTATGTCAGTGGCTCTCTTGGTTTTCAACGTTCAAAGTCAATATTAAACTCTAAGTTTATTTCGGAAGAAAACAATACAATACAAGACATAGCTGTGAAAGCCTGGCCGTGTTCCATCTGTTCATTATTATTCTGCCACATATGTAGTTATATATAATATTAAAGGCTTCTTATCTGAGTAAATTTGTGTAGTGGGTCAAAAATCTTAAAAGAATGAAGTTCAAGATTTCAGAAGGCTGAAATTAGAAGGTACAGCGTTTTAAAAAAGAAGAATCTTGTTTTGTTACAAACGGCTCAAAAAAGTGTCACAGACACTCATTCCTTCATCTCCTTTGAACTTAATCAAGGTAAACTAAGCTCCGTGTAGTGAAATAAAATGTTCCTACCGTCACTGTTTTTGATGTGACGGTGTGAAGAGATAAGTTTCTAAGAGCACCTGATTGTGATTAAAATTCAAATTTAAGTAAAATAAAATATTAATAATTGTTGGCGCGACAGTCCACAGGGGGACCAGGGCCTAGCTTGCTCATCAGCTGCTCGAGTTGCGCTACTGTTTTCTCACGATTAGAAGGGACCTACAGTTTTTTGCCGACTCCGAAGGGCGAAAGTTGAGAAACTTTCTGATACAATTATTACTCTTTGAGTGTTATCAGCAGCTCGAAATAGGTGGTGCCGTGAAAAAATTCGAGGTGTTTAACCTAGAACCTTCGGCGTGTGAGCGTTGCACTCTATCCACAACACCACGGCTGCCACAGGTAAAATAAAATAGTGTTACGAATTTCTATAAGTTCTGCAATTCGTCTTGGAAGCCGGCAGCTTATAAAATTAGACCGAAAATTACCAAGATCCTTAACACTTATTTTCATAGTGGAGGGGTTAAAATTACTCGTTTTCACCAATGCAACCATTATTATTTCGGTATATCTGTCTATCTTTCTGCCTATCACATTCTCAGTACTTCCTTTATTCGTGGCGCGCCTTGCGTAAAGCTTTTCAGCATTCAAGCAATACTAAAAATTTTAGGATCACGGAATGCTTGAGTGTTGTTCCTGCGCACCAAATGACAAAATGTCGTACCCCCACACACTGTGAGCGTCAAAAGTGAGTAAACAAATATCTGGTTACTGTATGGCGAAAGTGCAAGAAAGAAGTTAATGCTTTCAAAAATTAATAAACAAAAACGTTTAAAATTTGCAAAGAAATATATAAACAATGACATTTCGTTTTGGAAAAACATTTTATTTAGTGATGAAAGCAAATTCGAAATTGTTAAGAGCCATATGAATAAACAAATTTGGAGAGCAAAAAATGAAGAATTTACTGAAAAAAATATTAGTCCGGTCGTGAAGCGTGGGGGAGTTTTAGTGATGGTGTGGGGGTTTGTAGCAGCATCTGGGGTCGGTAAGCTTGTCTTCATTGTACAATGTAGGAAGGAGGATTATCTAAATATTCTCAGGACCAACTTGCAACCGAGCGTAGACAAACTAGGTTTAGCTAAGAATTGGGTATTTCAGCAAGACAATGATCCTAAGCATACCTCACGTGTTGTTAAGGAATGGTTGCTTTATAATAATAATAATTGTTGGCGCTACAGTCCAAGGGCCTAGCTTGCTCATCAACTGCTCGTGTTGTGCGCGCTACTGTTCTCTCACGAGTAGAAGGGATCTACAGTTTTTTGCCGGCTCCGAACGGCGAAATTTGAGAAGCTTTTATAGACAGTTATTATTCTTTGAGTGTTGTCAGCAGCTCGAAAGAGGTGGTGCCGTGAAAAATTCGAAAAATTGGTATTGAGCTGGAAATCGAACCTAGACCCTTCGCCGTGTGAGCGTCGTACTCTACCCACTATGCCACGGCGACCACTGGTTGCTTTATAGGACCCCAAAAAAACTTGATCATCCCCCGCAATCACCGGAGCTTAAGACAATAGAACACTTATACGAGCATTTGGATAGAAGAATTCGACAGAGTACTATTAACAACAAGGAAGACCTGAAGAAAGATATAACAGAAGAATGGTCAAAAATTTCCCCCGGTGTTTCCAATAAACTGTTAATCTCTATGCCACGTAGACTCAAGGAAGTAATAAAGTCTAAAGGAGGACCAACAAAGTACTAAATTAAATTTTTTAAGCAATAAATAAGTACATTTGTTGATACAAATGTGTACTGTTTACTCACTTTTGACTTGTAATATATGAAGTAGTTATAATTTTCATTAAAAAAATGTATTTGTTTTTGTTTTTACCGTACTTTATCTTTTGAATAATTGATCACATTGAATAAAGCTGCTTTTGTTATCAATGGAATTTGAGTTTTGTTGTTGTTTTGACCCAATTTTCATCTTTGTACAGTAATCAGATATTTGTTTATTCACTTTTGACGCTCACAGTATGACACTTCAAAAACTCTGCTTGAAGAGAATTATCAGTTTCCTATACTGTTTCTTTATCAAGGATATTTTAATTCATTGAAGTTTCTCATGTTTGAACGCTGTTTCGTTAAAAAAAGAAACAAAAATCAAAAATTGTGAGAGCAAAAATCGGACTTGCCCGTAATTTGCAAAACGAAGCTTACTGATCCAATAGGTACATCGCTACATTGATGTAATCATAACCAACCAGTCTCTTGTCATCCCAGTTTAAGTTCTCTGCTTTACACAAAAGCAAGATTATTTTCAGGTAAAAGATTTGTACTAAAAAATTAAAAACATTAGTTCGCACTCTTCGATTCAAAGAGGACTACTTCCAGCCAATCCATCGATCGATTGCACCAATCATATATAATAGCAATCGTGGTTTGTCTCAGCACCGGATGGCCGACATTTTGAAATCCAACCTCAATGCGTTTCCACCGCTCTTCGAGCACTCGTCACGCGTCTCCCCACCGCCTTAATTCGCAATAAAACACTGTGACCTGAAAAAGGCAATAAAATGCAAAAGCCAGAAAACTATTATCCGCCAATTTCGCCAGAGAGACGCTACGCGGGGAAGGCGGCAAAATAAATTGAAAAACTCTTAAGCCTCCAATTGAATCGGATTGGATTGAATTGGATTGGATTGGATTGGATGGGATGAGATGGGATCCTCAGCATGATAGTCGGCATCGCTGAGTGCATCCTCTCGACATTGTTTTTTGCGTCATGAAATTGACAGACGTGATCATGCAATGGCGCAGCACGTCCAATGCCGCGCACCGTGCTCTTGCATCAATCGATCACGCACTGTCGTCTCCTCTCCCGCCTCCCGATCTATCAGTTTAATGAAAACCGATTTCGCAAATTGAATTGGCCAACGATGCATTTCCAGGCAGGGGGAAGTCCTGGTTCCGATCAAAGAAACTGCTCGTCCAGAAATCCTATTAAGTCGACCATTGCGAGCGCTCGATTGGAGCCAAGAGTCCGTCGCGCAGCAAGAAAGCAACCAACGACGTCTTAAAGGGCCGTGCACACCACCATTTAGGCTCCGAGGTTGATTGGCCACCACAAGAGCACAATAAATCGTTCCACCGCTTAATAGATCCATCTGCATGGAGCGCGCGGTGCATGGTGATTTCAAATTAACCGTCCAACGATGTGGAAGACGATGGTGATGCTTTTGCAATTGCTGGCGGAATGAGGCCAGCAATCACGTTTCGTATTGTGATTGCGACCAGCAAACGATTTCCGATGGACCCAGCTTTTAGCTCTGGGATTTGTTTTTCTTTTGCTTGTTTTTCTCCTTGCTAGCAGACGTGTATCGTCGACTGAAATATCCGTAAACGCTTTATACTTTCATCCACAGCTACGGCAATGCACCTAATCGCCGCGATTACAACTGCGATGAGCGATTAATGTGATGGGAATGAGAAACCAATTTGCTGAACAGTGAGGAGATGAACGAGCGTCTGGGATGTTGACCATTTTGTTGGCAATCATGTGATCGGTTGAAAGTTGATTGACGTCGAATGGCAGCATTTGAAATAAATGGCTCTCGATCGTCGACGGATTAATTGCATTTTACTGAAGCTGAAGATAAATTAAAGATTCAGTTCGAAGGGGGTTTTTGGAATACTGGTTTATTGGGTGGTTGAATTACTTTCGGGGTGGAGGACGAATCGAACTAAGATCATTTTTCAGAGCCAATGGGAATGGTATGAAAGGAGATTAATACCGATTGGATATGCGAGTTCTGCGGAGCTAACAAATAACGAAGCTTTTGAAGCGAAAGACTACATTATTGAATTTTGGAAGCCACCTCCAAAAACGGTCCAAAATTAAATTATCTAAGCAGGCCGCAAGGTCAAACGCGACTAAATGTATCCAACATGATGGGCAGATGCACATATTGGTTTTGGGTGATTTTTATAAACGCGATCGTAAGAACCAGAACCAAATGATTAAGTGAATTGGAGGGAAAACTTTTTAATGCGAAAAATGGGTAAATTCCATATCATCTCCAACCGATAAATATGTTGGGAAAGTGAAGCAAATTGTAGTAAATAGAATCGTCGCCGCCGTGGCGTAGTGGGTAGGGTGCGACACTCACACGTCGAAGGCCCAGGTTCGATTCCCGGCTGAACACCTTGAATTTTTCACGGCACCACCTCTTTCGAGGTGCTGACAAATTTCAAATCGTAAGTGTCTAAGAAAGCTTCTCAAACTTCGCCGTTCGGAGTCGGCCAAAAACTGTAGGTCCCTTCTACACGTTAAGGAACAGTAGCGCACACAACACGAGTAGTTGATGAGAAAGCTAGGCCTTGGTCCCCATGTGGACTGTAGCGCCACCCAATTATTTGAATCGTCGACTCACTATTAGAGAAGTTTTTGAAAATGTCGGCATATCGGTTGGTCATATCTCGTGGCGAATCATGGTTATTTGGTTATGGCATCGAGACCAAAGTCTATACGTCCCAATGGAAGAGCCATGGCGAAAAACAAGCACGTAGTTCGATCAAATGTGAAATTTTTCTGTCTGTTTTATTTTTACCATTACCGTAGCGTAGTGCATCACGAGTTCTTAAAACGTGGTCGTACGTTTAATAACGTATTACCTAGAAAATATGCGCCGCTTGCAAGAAGGCTTTTTGAACGCATTTGCATTACGATGTTGCACCTGTTCACTCGCCAATGCAATTTTTGGCCAAAAATAAGACCTTAACCTTGCCTTAACTACCATATTCACCAGATCTGAACTTATTCCTGTTCGCAAGAATGCAGAGACCATGAAAATGCTGCTTTTTGCACAATTGAGGAGATACAAACCGAGTCGCTGGGAGAGCTTAGGGGCCTACCAAAGAGTGCATATCAGAATTGCTTCGAAGATTGAAAAAACACGCTGGCACAAGTGTATTATATCTGATAAAATTGATACATTGAAATAAAAATTTAACACCTACCTAAGTCAGTGATGAAATTTGTTGTTAAACATGTTAACGACGACACTGTAAGTTAGCAAAGAAAACTCGGAGACTTGTTATTCATTTAAGTTCACTGGATTCGAAGAGAAAGATGTCGTCAAAGATCACAAAACGCGATGCGAGAACTCGAACTATGTTGAAGAGTGACAACGAGGCAGTCATTCTAATTGTATGCTAAAAAGAAATAATTTTTCAAGCTTCCAAACAAAACAAATCTTTAAGTATACGTGTGCACAGGCAGGCGAATTAAGTTTGCCGAAAAGAGGGAAACAAATTTCTTCAGATTTCACAGTAGGAAAACCTACTAAAAAACCTTCATTAAATTTTATGGTGTTGTGGAAGGGAAAAGAGAAGTGGTATTAACACTTGAATTCAAAGATGGCACTGACATAAAAATAGATTTAGATAGAATTAAAGATATAGACAAAATATTTATAAATTAACAAATAAAAAAGTGTCAGAACAGAACAGAACAGAATTATTTGAATAATATTATTTAAAACAAATAAATAAACAACAAATTAATATTAATAATACTATTATTAAGAATAAGTAACAAAATAGATATAATTAAATAGATATTAATAAATACATATAAATAAATAGATAAATAAGTTTAAATAAATATAAATAAGTAGATAAATAAATAAATAAATATATAAATAAATAAATAAATAATATATCTACATATATAAAAATCAATGTTTGTTTGTTTGTTTATAGACTCTTAACTGGTACAAGATAGAACGCTGATGTCTTTGGCAACTTTGTTCAGAATTCTGTCAAAAGGGTTTTGGTACCAGTTTTTTTTTTGGGGGGGATAGCTCCCCATAGAGATGAAGTTGGGGCCTTTGTTCAAAGTGCGGCTGATCTCTTCGAGTGATATATCAATCAAAAGGTCTTTGAAAATAAGATTGAGCTTTCTTTCGCAGTTTTTCGGTGGAGAATACCGTTAGAAAGATATGAAGCTTTAAAAAGTTTGACCGCCTCTAATTTCCACACAGTTGTGCCTACAAATCTGGAAAAATCATGGAAAATCCGTCTCAATGAATACTTTCAACTAAAATTAGTTCAAGCATTCAGGCTTAGACACTTTGGGAGTTATTGGTCAAAATGTTTAAAACATCAATATGCAAATTTTGGAAAATTAAAAACGCAGTATTGAAGACCTGGGTCAACGCACTAAGGGAACATAATTATCCAACCATCGTTTCGAATAATGAATTGAAGATATCGCAGGCTAAATGCTTTTTGTTTCCCATATATTTTTCTCGCTGTAACCAGTGAATCGACACGAGCCTCAGTGTAGTCACGCACATTGTACCATTCAACCCCTAAATACACACACAACGCACGCTAGAAGAACTGTTTTGGGAAGTATATATGCTTACGCGTGCGTAGATGCGTGCATGCCCGTGCATAGATTTACCGCTGGTCCAAATCTGAATTTGGATTTGTTCAAATACATATATATACGGTATTTGATTAATTATTTCGTATCACGTTTGAATGCTAATACCGAATGTTAAACAACTCCAACAATAGCAAACCAATGTCAATATACAATGGCGTTAAAAAAATCATTGGAAGCGCTCATTGCACACTAAAGGACTTAAGAGGAAACGAATGTTTGTTTTCGGAGGTGCGCTAATTTTATAGTTTCGGGTTTTCAAACAAACATTTCCCGTTATTCCGCGTTCAACGCTGGCTGACGAACTGAATGCATATTTAGAATTATCTGTTTTATGGCGACATGTGCAGAAATTATACTTATAAACCCAAATTGCAACTTGATGGATCCGCTAAACGGATGAAGGAAATGGTGGGAGCCAGTCTGATGGAAAGGATGCGGTTGTTCGAGAGGTCATGCCTTCGGGCCTGTCTTCGACTTTATCGAACTCCTTGGTCCGAGTACAAGAAATTCTACTCTAATGAAGTCTTATACAATAGGGCTAAACTGATCAGAGTGGATAATTTCATCCTGAAGCTGATTCGGAGACATACTGCTAGAGCAATGGACTCTGATAACAACCTAATTTCGGGAGCTTACTATCCCAACATACTATACCATGAAAGAGTGCGCCATAATGGTTTCGTTCCTCCAGAGGCATTCGTCTATTTTGATAAGCTAGGTCTGTTACAAGACAAGAAAGCGGTACCGCTCATCTTTCATTTCGCCCGTTCTGCTGTGGATGGGCGGCTCAACTACGACCGTTCCGTTGCACGACGAGCTGAGGAAAATTTCCTCCGCTTCAGTACAGCGGTATCGAAATGGGATATGCGGGATGTTGCGAAGCAACATAAATGGTTCTGGTGGCTACGAGGCGTATTAAACTCCCTCGACGAACCTCCAAGCACTGGGTAGGGAATTCAACGAGGGCGGTCGGCTATTGTTTTGCAACGGACCAAATACCAGCTGCAATCTTTGGCCGACTTATATATCTTTAGCTTTAGATTTTAGATTTTAGGTTAGAGTTAGGTTTTAAGATAACAAACATAAAAAACAAACAAAAAAAAAAAAGAAACAAAACAAAACAAAAAAAAAAAATCATAAAACAACAAAAAAAACAAAAAAAAAATAGAGAAATATATGTGAGTGTATATTCGATTATACACACATATATAGGTGTAAATAGACGCACCTGTGCATGTATGCCTGAACATATATTAATGGACTATATGATAGTATACATGCACATGTGCGTACTTAGTTTAAGTTAGTAATAGAATAGTTTTAGTTTTAGTTTTAGTTCTTAGTTTTAGTTGTAGTTATAGCCTTAGATTTAAGTTTTCTTTTAGTAAAATAGTTAAGCCTTTAAGTTTTTCTTTCCTTTTCTTAGTACATAATGCGTCTTAGAATGAATCAGTGTTCTTAAAGTAAATAATAAAGTCGTTGAAAAACAAATAAATTTAGGTTAGTCTTAGAGAGCCTGCGAAGGGCCAGTAAGATTATGATTACGCAATGTTAAGTGAACTAGCTTTAAGCATTTTTGTCTAGAATTTAAGTGTCCCTTTATGAAATAATAAAATGCAAGAAAAAAAAAAAAAAAAAAAAAAAACTGTATATGGCCAACAACAACTGTATGTTCACGACTCGGAAAGCCTTCTTATTTATTCGTTTATGCCCCAGATAGAAAAACAAAAAAATATTGTATATCCAACAGCACTTAAATAAACTAAATAAAAAATAAAAATCTTCTTTTTAGTATATGTATAAATATTAACTTTTTTTAAAAATTTGATTTATTTTATGCGTAGCAAAGCGCGCGGGGTAAAGCTAGTATATGAATTAATAAATGAATAAATAATACAAGAAAATATAAATAAGTAAATAAATAAATAGGAAGTAGACACATAATTCAGTAAAACATCCGACAATTGTTGTTAGATGATGTGCAGGATATGTTATATTTCTGATTAAGTTTCATAATTCGAGAAGATACCATTTCTATATATATAATTTCATGAAGTTCCTAATGTGAAAAAAGTCTTAATAGATCTTAGATCTTCATTTTTAAGATTTTATTTTGAATAATTTGTAACCTGCGCACATGACTTTTAGCACATTTACGTTATATCGGAGATCCATAAAATATCATTGCTTGATATATGGCATTAAGTATTAACAGTTTGTTATAAGTGTTCAACTGTGAACATCTGCAAATAAAGGGGTACAGAATTCGTATTGTATTATCCACCTTTTTAATGACTTCCTGCACATAAACACTGAAAGTTAAACGTTTGTCTAAATAGATGCCTAGATACTCTACACCAAACTTTCACTCAACTTCGACAACTTTGAGTAGAAGGTTTTTTCTGGGTAGCAAGCTAAGTTTCTTTTTGCGCGAAAAGAAAATAGCTTGAGTTTTCAGAGCATTCAATTTAATTTTCCAGGCTTTGCAGTATAAATCAAGGGTATTTATGGCAGATTGCAGATTAGTTGAGACCGATTGAATCGGCAGTATAAATACACGTGTCATCAGCAAATAAGGCAATATCACAGTTGGGCAATCTTGGCATGTCAGACGTATATAGATTTAAAAGAATTGGTCCAAGTTCAGATCCTTGCAGGACACCAGCACAGATTAATTTGTTTTCAGAGTTGTGGTAGTTGATACACACCTCAAAACTATGACAGGAACGATTGTACGATTTTAATTAAATATAATGGGATGTTCGCATGCAAAAGTTTATGGAGTAAACCATTGTGCCAGACTGTATCAAACGCTTTTGCCTTCAGAGAAACTTTTTTGAATATCTTTAGTAAGCGATGAGCGATCGCCATGGCGTAGTGGGTAGAGTGCGACGCTCACACGCCGAAGGGTCTAGGTTCGACTCCCAGCTCAACACAAATTTTTCGAATTTTTCACGGCACCACCTCTTTCGAGCTGCTCACAACATTAAAAGAGTAATAACTGTCTAAGAAAGCTTCTCAAATCTCGCCGTTCGGAGTCGGCAAATAACTGTAGGTCCCTTCTACTCGTGAGTGAACAGTGACACGCACAACATGAGTAGTTGATGAGCAAACTAGGCTCTGGTCCACCTTTGGACTGTAGCGCCAACAATTATTTAGCTGCATAGGTCGTGCGATGTCACATTGGACGATTAGTTTCTCTGAGGATATCCGAGGTCTTCAGGAATAAACTAGCTACGAGTGACCCTTTATAAGCGCAAATTACTCGTATAACTCTCGACGTCGCTGTCGCTAATCTCAAACGAGTTTTCGAACAATGAAACTATCGAATGGATCACCTTAAACGTAGCAGTGGCAAACTTTTAGTTCAGTATTGCCGCAAATTTGTTCAATTGTTCAGAAATAAAAATATTAAATTCCCTGTGAAATGCATATGTTTAACTTCAATCAAACCTCACTACGAATCACCATTTTTAAAGACCGACAAGCTCTTGTCGCAGTAGTAATCGATTCCACTTGGGCTGTGGTTTCTGCTGTTGTCATTCACTTTCTGCTTTTAAGTAACCTTTCTTCAGCAATATGTATATTTAGCGGTATGGCCTCTGAAGAAGAAAGACGTACTTTGTTTTCTCAGAAAAGAAAAAAAAATAAACTGAGACAAGTGAGAAGTGAGATCTGCACTTTCTTCTCAAATTAAGGTCAAACTCAATAACTTAAGTTTGTTACACGTAATCTAATGCAGTCTGCTTGCAAGCCTTTAGGGTTGTGGCTTTCCGAACCTACATTATTCCTGGACCTATCTCCACTGCCTTCTACTAACTTCTTTCAACCGTTGAACATAGTCAATCAACTTCCACATTTTCCCTTTTTCCAGATTCCAGCTTCTATGTCTGTTTTGACATATTTCACTGTTTAAGGAATTGGTTGCGTATGAATAACGTACGCTAAAATAATCCATATTTATTCGTGTGCATACATACATACATATGTTCGTTATTTCTTTCTCTACTTTGTACGATCCACAAAACCCATAATCTTCAAGAAGAGAAGAGAGAAAGGGAGATTATTTTTACAAAAAGTCCACTCTTTCATTCTGACGCTTAATATTTCCCTTCTCGCAACTAGCACACATCGTTCTGTTCCATATACAGACCAGTTAAGGATGCCACGCCATTCCCTGTCGTTTACTTCCTTTGTCCGTGGTGATCATCAAAAATTTCACCCTCCCATAAGCCATTTGCTTCCGATAATAAGAAACAGAAAAAGTTTACCAGAGTTCTATAAAAGTTGAGCTTTTTCAGTTTGATTTGGTAATCTTTCGTATCGAAGTGCGACATCTGTGAATCATTACTTATTGTACATCTGTTCCTTCCCTACCGTCGACACAAACCTTAATGCGCCACCTATTGGTAACAGCAGCAGGAAACTTGTTAAATAAGTCAACAGCAGTTTCTGCATTACAAAGACACGTCGTCAGGGAGCGCACATTCACTAAATAGCATATTTCACCCTATACTTCCATCTGAACTTCTTCGTACTTCTTTCGCCCGAGAGATGTCGAAGAGCACGCTTAAGAGATATATAAACCGTCTCACAATTCCTTTCCGTTATTGGAGTGTGCAATAAATGAGGCTGCAGCGAATGCGTCGTCTTGTCGCAAATGAGAGATCACATCAATTAAGTATTTTCTATTTTCATACCGTATTCGTCACATTAGTCGCGGATGATTCCACGTGCGGGAGCGGCGGGCATTCGTGGACAAACTCCATTTGACTTCATTTAGTTTAATTGCTGAGGCAGGGCGCGCACTGTAGATTTTCGTCTCGTTTCCGCGACTGCAGCACCCGGCTGCAGACACCCCACACGCCTCCCGCTGCAATTAGCATCAACTAATGAAGTGAGATAAATCTGCGAGTCCCTTGCGCGCCAGGCGAACAGATGATCGCGGTGAGTTTTTCGGAGAAATGAATGACTAGACAGATTCGTGGCGGCCGGGCAGCAATTGTGGCATGTGTGTGCCCTGGGAAAGGAGTTGCGCACTTGTATCTGACGTATATTACGATTTTATGGAGCGTGCCACTCATGGTTTTGAAATTAATTTATTTAATGAGCAGATATATTTATGACCGCACTAAATCGAGTGCATTTGGCCAGCTATTGCTTAGATGGAATTGCCCGCTTTGGGGAGTGCAGGAATTTGTTCCGTGCCAGAGATTTTCAGGAACGGTATTGGCGGCTTAATGGGGAGTCATTTTAAATTGTATGATGGTGGGGTACGTGAATTTTGTTTTGGATAGTTTGTAGTCTCAGTTGATGCAAGGTGGGCAGACTTCAGAAACGGCGCCCGATAATTTGACAGTTCCCGGTGCGATTTTTGTTCTGTTTGCATTGATAGCATCTGTAGCAGAAATTTCGGCGACGAAATCGAAAGACTCAAGGGCAGCATACGCCAGGTAATACGATTTTATGAACAATACTTAAGAACGGGTGAAGAGCCTCCGAGCCGTTAGGACAAGGCAATAGACCGCGATGAACACAGAAATAAAAACCTTAACCAACTTGGCGTAGAAATTGAGGTAAGCTGGGAACGTGTAGTGTAGCTGGGAGCATGTTATAATAGCTGAGGCCTATGCCCATCAAGGATGGTAATGCCACTTGAAAATAATAACAATCCGATGGCGCGACAGTCCACAGAACGACCAGGGCCCAGCATGCTCATGAACTATTCATGCTGTGTGCGCTACTGTTCTCTCACGAGTAGAAGGGATCTACAGTTTTTTGCCGACTTCGAACGGCGAAGTTTGAGAAGCTTTTTCTTAGACAGTTTTTACTCCTTGAGTGTTGTCAGCAGCACGAAAGAAGTAAAGCCGTAAAAAAATTCAAGGTGTTGAGCCGGGAATCGAACCTGGACCTTCGGCGTGTGAGTATCGCACACTCCGCCACAGCGGCCACCACTTGCCACTTACAGCAGAAAGATAAAATGTTGGGAAAGTAAAAATTTACCAAGTAACACATTTGGAATACCGTCCTAGGGATACCCTAAAAGGCTAAAAAGCTAACCAGAAGAGGATGCAATGGGTGAGTCGGACGACGTATTTAACACATCGCTCAATAAGTCCCGGGAATAATCAATAAAAACAAATTGTTTAGCCAAATTTGACTGTACTCATCAACATAGATTTCTTTAAGAGTGATACAATCAGTCCAACGCGACCCTAACCTACCTTTTTTATAGAATGATTTATCTTTGGCTTCAACATAAGCTTCAGTTCAGGCGATCACCTCCACATTGGAGTCATATATTTTTCTGGCAAGCATCTTTTTGTGGTCTGAATAGAGGTTCAAGTCGCTAGGAGCCAGATCTAGGGATTATGGTGGGTGTGGAAGCAATTCAAAGCCCAGTTCTTGCCCATGTTAGCCAACGATTTGTGACACGGTGCAGTGTCTTGATGGAAGAGAATTTTTTTTCGTTTTCATATGGAACCGTTTTTTTGTAATTTCTCTGTTCAAATGTGCCATGTAGTATTCGCTGTTGATCCTTTTGCCTCCCAAAAGTTTGTTGATGATTAAAATTCCGTGCGCATCCCAAAATACGGATGTCATAACCTAGTCAGCCGATTTTTGTGTTTTTGGACGCTTTGGCCGTGGTTCACCGGCTGCTGTCCAGTCCGCTGACTGCCGATTTAACTCTGGAGTGTACTGGTGGATACACGTTTCATCTATTGTGACGTACTGATGCAAAATGTCCTGTTTATTCTATCGAAACAGCTCCAAACAGCTCTCAGAATCATCGAGACGTTGTTGTTTTTAGTCCATTGTGAGTAACCGCGGCTCCCGTTTCTCATGGACAAATGTTCATGCAAAATAGTGTGCACACTGCTTTCTGTGTCACCTATCTCACACAATTTCACTTTAAACGATTTTCTGTACTTTTTTTAACTTTTCAGATGTAACCGCCTCAAATGGCCTTCAAGATTGTTCAAAATCGTTGGTCTGTCTGTGTGGCCACGTCTAAAGTCAGCATACCATCGACAAATAGTTGTTTTTGATGAAGCAGAGTCCCTGACACATTTCAAGCCATTGCTGAGCTTTTTGATGGGAAAAAAAATACCGTGCAAGTATTTTTTCCCATCAAAAAGCTGTTTTTGCCATAATCAACACACGAAATTCTATTTTATTCATTGTTTTAAAAATCGAAAAATTAGAGTCACTTGAAGCACTTACTGTAAACTAATAATAAGATTTTCACGAACATTTTAAGGCTATCATTTGAATGTTTGTATTTCCTTAAAATAATATGGATTTTGTGTTAGTGGCGCTCCCTATATGTCAGTCTCTTATTGACTGATGAGTTAATAAAACGTTGTTTCTGCACACTAATTATTAATGGGAAAGTAAAAATATTCTATTCAAAGTCTTGGCCATTGTCTTCTACACATTTTGACCGCCTTTCTGGCAATTTATGAATACCACGCCAATAAAAATGTTCGTCTTTTAAAGCAAATCAATCAGACACCCAATTTACAACGTCCTCGTAGGAATCAAAGTGCTGCTCAGCCAATGCGTGTCCCATCGATGAAAACAAATGGTAGCCAGAAGGAGCCAAGTCTGGTGAATACACTGGGTGGGGTAGCTGCTCCCAGCCAAGTGTTTTGATTGTATCCTGAGCCGGTTTTGCTTTGTGTGCAAGTGCATTGTTATGGAGCAAAATCACCTTGCCGTGTATTCTGGCCCATTCTGGTCGTTTCTCGATCAATAATAATAATAATTGTTGGCGCTACAGTCCAAGGGGGGACCAGGGCCTAGCTTGCTCATCAACTACTCGTGTTGTGCGCGCTACTGTTCACTCACGAGTAGAATGGACCTACAGTTTTTTGCCGACTCCGAACGGCTAAATATGAGAAGCTTTCTTAGACAGTTATTACTCTTGGAGTGTTGTCAGCAGCTCGAAAGGGGTGGTGCCGTGAAAAATTCGAAAAATTTGTGTTTAGCTGGGAGTCAAACCTACACCCTTCGGCGTGTGAGCGTCGCACTCTACCCACTACGCTATGGCGGCTACGGATCAATGCATAGTTCAAATTAAGCATTTGTTGCCGGTAGCGATCAGTATTAACGGTTTCACCAGGTTTTAGGAGCTCGTGGTACAGCACACCTTTCTGGTCCCACCAAACACACAGCATTGTCTTCTTGCCGAATCGATCTGGTTTTGCAGTCGATGTTGATGGTTATCCCAGATAAACCCATGATTTTTTCTGTTTAAGATTCTTAAAATAAATCCATTTTTCATCGCCAGTAACAATCCGATGCAAAACCGATTTTCCTTCATGTCTTTGAAGCAAAATTTCAGAAGTGTTTTTTCATCTGTCTTTCATTCAATTCATGTGGCACTCATTTTCCACACTTTTGGATCTTTCTTCTTCTTCTTCTTCTTGTAGCGCTACAGTCCGGGGTGGACCTGGGCCTCAACCAACATGCCAGCACGATCTTTCGCTAGTTGTCTCCAGTTGCGCACTCCAAGTTGGTTGAGGTCCTTCTCCACTTGTGTGCGCCACTTTAGTCTAGGTCGTCCTCTGTAACGTTGTCCCAATGGCACGGATTCAAAGACTTTTGGATCTTTTCCATAGCTTTTAAACGGTCAGAAATTGTTTGTTGTGCAACATTTAACATTGCTGCCATTTGCTTTTGACTCAAAGTGTCATCTCCAACCAATATCGTTTGCA
Organism: Eristalinus aeneus; assembly: GCA_955652365.1. Lineage (NCBI taxonomy): Eukaryota > Metazoa > Arthropoda > Insecta > Diptera > Syrphidae > Eristalinus > Eristalinus aeneus. Next base: position 124,215,640 of record OY019130.1, on the reverse strand, counting down.
ACTCGGCGTCTTCAAACTTTTTTGGTAGTCTTCCACGTTCTTCATTTCTCACATCAAAATCATTATTTCTGAACCGTTGAAACCATCTTTTGAATGTTGCTTCTGATAGAACATGATCACCATATGCCTCGACAAGCACTCGATGCGACTCTGCAGCACTTTTCTTCAAATGAAAACAAAAAATTAATGCTTTCGGCAAATCATCACTTTCTGCTACAAAATTTGACATTTTTAACACGATGAAAAAATATGTTTTTTTCTGTTTAATGACTTGATGTATACTAAATATTTTTCACAGATGTCATTGCAAACAAACAAAAAAAAAAAAAAAAAAATAAGGGCTCGTTCCCAACAAATGTTCCCTATCGAGACATTTGTATCTTGACGCTCACTTTATACGGGTATACCTGGCTTTGAACCTGAGCTTTGAATGACTTAACAAATTTGGCTCGCAGTATATTCCGCAACGCATCAAATTGTGTAAATTCTTAACCAGTATACCTAACGTCCACGTCAAGATGTTTTGATCTACCTTCCACAGATCCTTAGGGCCGTCCGCCCCAACAAGTCTTCCAGTGTGGAAGAGAAAGCCTTCTTCAGCTACTACTCGTGGTTTGTCCGTATTTGCTCTCCCATGAGTTTGATGAAACTAAGACTTATTGTCTATTCCGCGATTAGAAAGACTTTTCGATGGCTTGTGAAATACTGAATACTGAACACTGCCTCTGCCCAACGTCCGGGCCAAACCTAAAATCCTGTGAACTGGCGTAACGATCGCATATACAAGGTAGACAAATGATGTATAATAATGTATCCTTGAGCTTAAATAGTAAGCAAAACATCAATGTAAATCAGGGTTAATTTTTAGAACAAAAAAGAGCGGGCGTAATTCTGCAAGGGGAAGTATTTTTTTTCTTTTTCTGAAAAGTCAACTTGAAAGTGCTGACCTTGGGAACGAGTGTTAACTTGACTCAAGGGGCTTGGAAGAACGTTCTATCCTGAAAAGAATAAAACTCGATTGGCAGTCTTTCTTTGTTTAACACTGACGGCTTAAAGTTGCGAGTTTGATACTCCTCTCCTGTTTAATTTCTGTTAAACATTTTAGCCGACAAATAAAGATTAAGAAGCTTTGATATTTAGTGGTTACGTGAAAAACAATTCAAACTTCCATGTGTATATGTCCTTTAACCACCCATTATTACACTGCCTCCTGACGCGCATAGACCTAAAACCTGCATGCAAAAACGGAGTGCATGCAAAAAAAGCAAGCAAAACTGAAATGAAGACTATAAGCTGCTTAAACAATTCCTGGATAGTTCCATTGGATAAGTAAGCGAAGTTCAGTGACCACACGGAACCCGTGCCAAGGTTCTTCAGCAAATAATGCCACTGTGCATACATTTGCTATATCACGAACAAAGTGTATCTACAGATTATTGGGCAGCTTTTCATAGGCAATTTCTACTCTAACAGCGTTTTCGGCATGTCAAAGATTTGGGAGGAGCACGTTTAAATGACTGGTGCCCGGTTCAGAATTCGAATTCGGATCAACGGGCTTTCCAATTACACCAAGGCGTTCACTAAGTTTCAATGTTCGGTCGACTTACCTCAAAATCTAAAATGTGAATACTACATCCTTCTTTTTAGAGCATCTTTCCCCAGACAACAACTCACCATATGCATTTTAAAACCATAAACAAGAACCCAACCGAGACGTGAAAATAGTCTCACATGCATACACACAGCTTCTCCACTAGAATTAGCATATCCTGACTGCCGATCATCTAATGGCACTCCCTATCACGCATCTTTTCCACGACACTGCACACTATTGCGGTGATTAATGCTCGGATGCGTGCTGTGCTTTAATTGTCCATTTAGCCCCATGGATCGTCACGAGTGAAAATCCTCACGCCTCCGCCGCCGTCGCCACCGCCGCGTCGCATCAACTTTGTGCATAGATAATTTTGAGTTTTAATTAAAATCACCTCACTAACGATATGCGATTTTAATTTATTCGCCGTTTTGCGGACGCTGAGTTCTATCTACTTGAAGTCATTATCTGCGCCAACCTTAATTAAAGTGATTAGGTGACTGTGAATAAATAATGAGATGGTTTTCTTATTTGCATTTCACTTTCACTTGCGTTTTGCACTTGCGACAGTGTGGTGACTTTAACGGATGCATTCACTCGACGTGCGAAAAATTGAGGGGCTCTTGCAAGGACATTGGAATTTCGCCAGTTTTGTTGACTATGCTTCAGCTTCATCATCTAGGTAATCAATTCAAGGACAATAGGAGAGCAGAGGATGTGTAGATTTGGGTGGGGTGTTCATGGGGTGTTCTAAAGAACAATAATAATTGTTGGCGCTACAGTCCAAAGGGGGACCAGGGCCTGGCTTGCTCATTAGCTGCTCGTGTTGTGCGCGCTACTGTTCTCTCATGAGTAGAAGGGACCTGCAGTTTTTTGCCGACTCCGAACGGCGAAATTTGAGAAGCTTTCTTAGACAGTTATTACTCTTTGAGTGTTGTCAGCAGCTCGAACGAGGAGGTGGAAATATTTGAAAAATTGGTATTGAGCTGGGAATCGAATCTACACCCTTCGGCGTGTGAGCGTCGCACTCTACCCACTACACCACGGCGGCCACTAAGGACATACTGCGGTTCTAAAGAAACTTCCATTTTTTATATATATTATCTTCTTTCATTGTTTTATTTACACCTTTTTGCTTTTATTAGGAGGCACATTTCCATTTGAAGGCTACGTCAAGAAACCAAATGAACCATCCGAGGCTCGCCAAACCCGCTAGCCAAAGCGCTCAAAAAAGAGAAACTGTTTGTTGGTGGCATCGGTAGACCACTATTCTTTTGAAATGGATGTCGGAATGTCGGAATGTACTAGTTGCAATTATTCAGTCAACAAAGGGTGTGCCGTGTTTATCGACTTTTTTGAGAAGAGTGACTTCGGTTTCATGTAGAAATGTCCATCATGCCACAGAGCACGGAACATTCAAGCATCCTGTTCAGAACTCCACTGTACAAGGCTTCAAGGGATACGAATAAAAATTGGCGTAAGTTCGGCATCTTGGACCCACATGGGCGGCCATTAGCAGTGAGGAGTGTGGTAGGTTTTGGTTTTACGTGATCACCTGCCTTTACGGCTTATATCGTGGGGTCCATTTTCCCAAGAGTCGTAAGTAACGCAAGACTAAACGCCTAAGCTACCTATGTACCAAACTGAGATCATGCTTGAGGGGCAATTACCCCACCTTGTTTTGATGCGAGGCCTTTCTAATACCTTTTCCGCTCTCTGGGTCGCAGCGCTCGGTTGAGAATGCAACTCCACACTGAGAAGGGATAGTCCCCTAACCGCCTTGCCTAGTTGTGGGTGAACAATCAATAGAAAAGTCAGCACAGTACACAATCCTTGACTCTACTCGCGATGTTAGGTGTTAAACCACAGCCACCACGATACTCCCACAAGAGGGCCTACCGCACGGTCAGTCTGGAAACGAAGTTCCAGGGGCCCCTGACCTCCCGTGGCAACAGAATATAGCCTCTGGTCAAGCTGTCACTCCCAGTCAGGTTCCCTCAAAGCCTGGGTCTGTTAGCCGCCATCCCGCGTCTCCATGTCTTTTCTCCATCAGTGATTCCGTTGTCACTATAAATAGATGTGTTTCGAATCATGTGATGCATTAATCCAGTCACATCATCTGGAGTGAGGAGTGTGGTGAGATATTTGGGCATTATGTTGGATCAATTTCTGTCTGTCTGGTAAAAGCCAGAAAAGCCATCGTTATGGCAAGTAAGTTGTTTTAAAGCAGCCAACTAGATTCTAGGGTGAAGGTTATCTGCTACACGGCTCTAGTCCGACCTATCATGGTATATGGCTGTCTGGTGTGGGGTTCAACTTGAGTGCTTCTCAGATGAAAAGGAAGAGGGTCTTCGAGAGGCAATGACGTCGGGCGTGCCTTAAGAAGTACAGAACCCCAGAATCTGAGTACAAGAAGTTCTATGCTAACGAAATCTTGTGCACTGTAGCAAACTTTAATTGGCTGGAAAAATTTATTTTTAAGCTGATTCGAAGGCATGTTGCAAAAGCAATAACCTCAGAAAACGAGCTAATATTCGAAGCTTACTACCCAAATGACGCATATCATGAGGGCGCACGCTGAAGTGAATTCATTCCGCTGGAAGCGTTCTTGTATTTGGCCCGACTTGGTTTGGTCCAGGATGCAGAGGGATGTCCACTTCTCTACTACGTCGACGACGACGCGTCGTAAGACGAACAGTGGACAAGCGGCTGCTCTACGAGGGCAATGTAGGAATCGTAAGTCCGGGTGATCTTCGGTTCGGCACATTGATTTCCTTTCGCGCCAGGAATGAGGTGGAAAGGGATCGGAATTTTTATTGGTGGCTAGAGCCACATCAAGTATGCCAGCTGCTGCCAACTCAAAACGCATAGTTTTGGTCCCCTACGCCTAATTTACATTTAAATTAGCTGAGGCAGGATAGGTTAATACGTTAACAAAAAAAATATAAATTGTAATATTAGCATAGCATAGCTTAATTTTTAGGTTTAATATTTAGTATTAAGTTAGCTTTAAAAAAAATTAGATTACTTAGTTTTTTAATAATCATTTCTTGGTTTAAATTTGGTAATAAATTGGCGTCAATTATAATACAGAGGGGTTAAGTTCACAATATGTCTAAGGTCGTAGCCCGTTTATTTTTATTGGTGGCTACAGCCACATCAAGTGCCCCAGCTGCTGTCAGCTTAAAACGCATATTTTTGGTTCCCGTACAGCCAATTTACATTAAGATTAGGGCAGGTAGGGTAGGTTCATACGTTAAAAAAAAAATAAAATCAGAAAAAGAAAAATAAGATATATACAAAAAAAAATAATAAAAAAATAAAAATAAATAAATAAGTTGTATAATATATATAATAATGTAGCACAGTTTAGGGTACTTTTTAACTAACTAACTAACTTTTAATATTAAGTTAGTTTTATAAAAAGTAAATCAGATTGCTAAGTTTTTTCAATCTTTTCTAAGTAATAAACTTATATAAAATTGTCGCAAAAATTAAAACAAAAAAAAAATCATACACGCTGAAAGGCTATTAGATATAAGAATAGATTTGTTGTACGCACGTAGGGCCAGTAAGATCGTTATTAGTTATTATAAATTATATGACTAGTTTAAGTATTTTTTGTACCAAATATTAAGGAATTAAAAAACATAGAAAACAAAAAACTGAAAAAAACATATCAGAGAAAAAAGAAACATACAACAATCGCCACTATTTGCAAATGATATGCCGTCTTGAAGACACCAATGACCCAGCTGCGACACCTGGACAAAGTTGACTTTCGTTGTGTGCAGCACTGGCTCTGTCCAGAAAGCCAGGAAAGGAATGTGATTCTATTTCGTTGGAAGGTTTAAAGATGACGGGAACTGGACTTGAGCCTTCGTGGAAAAATAGAACATTTGATTTCACACTTCTTTAGGTAACTTTACAAGTTTTTAATGCGCTGTCAGTCTTCTGGGAGTGTAAGCGAGTTTTCGGTCAAACCTAGGTTTTATCATTAAAAAGAAGTTCGGTTTTCTGTAGAATTGGCGTGCGATAAAATTATTGTTTATACCCTTAAGTGAACGGAATAAAGTCAAAGCACGGACCGAAGGTATAGAGGACGAGCTGGAAAGGAGCTACCTATGTACATTGCTTTTAAGTTTCTGTGTAATGGGGCGGAAAAGTTAGGCTGGAAAGAACATTTCAAATTCGTGTGGTGCGACTGAAGAACGAATCTCTATACTTAACTGTACGTCCGAAGGTGGCTTAAGGGTGAACGGGTGAGCAGTTTTAGTGAGGCGGGTATTGCGTGTAAATTCTTGAAGGGGAGGAATGCACCTGGCTAACTAATTAGAACAATTTTCGTTAAAATAGCGATAAAATGGCGATAGAAACGCAACATTTCGTCGATGTTCTAGAGAGTCGATTGGCTTCGCGGAACATTTTTACCGATAAGTTCTATCGCTCGTTGTTGGATTTTATCAAGTAGAGAGGTCTTAGGAGCACCAGACCAGAGATGAGCGTTAAGCTCAAGCTTTGGACGGATGCACGTCTCATATATTGTTGCCAGGTCAGCAGAGGTGAGTTATTTCTTGCATCGCTTTAAGAAACCTAGACATATTAATAATAATAATTGTTGGCGCTACAGTCCAAAGGGGGACCAGGGCCTAGCTTGCTCATCAACTACTCGTGTTGTGCGCACTACTGTTCTCTCAGAAGTAGAAGGGAACTACAGTTTTTTGCCGACTCCGAACGGCGAAATTTGAGAAGCTTTCTTAGACAGTTATTACTCTTTGAGTGTTGTCAGCAGCTCGAAAGAGGTGGTACCGTGAAATATTAGAAAAATTGGTGTTGAACTGGGAGTCGAACCTAGACCCTTCGGCGTGTGAGCGTCGCACTCTACCCACTACGCCACGGCGACCACCTATTATATGGCAATAATATTATATGGCAATAATAGAACCTCTAAATTCCTATGCACCAGTCTTTTGGTGGATGATGCTTGATTTATGTCTCGACTGAAAAGGGGCTTTCCCTCCCATGCCCGGCACTGCTCTTAGTGCATTCCTAAGCCTCCACTCTCTTGACTTCTGTATCATGAGATGTACAATCGAGGTCATCTCGCGACTAAAACGCAATAGTTTTCTGGTCAACTCGCTATGAAGCTTTAATGACCTCGCATCTCCTATGGAACACGTCTTATGGACATGCCGTCTGGTGCGGGGACAAGAACAATCTTCTTGCGTCGTTCACACAAAGTCGACTTTGATTGTATATTGTCCTTGGTCAGATGCTGAACTGGGAAGTGAATGTACGCGGATTTTCACTGATAAATTTCTAAGGATTGAGGGATCTAAAGCTGGGGGATTCGGGAAAAACGTGTGCTATCCTAATGGCCACGAACCATATTGTGAAGAATGGGTATAAGAGGCACGGTATCTGCGTCTGTAGCGACAGTCAAGCTGTACTTAAGGCCTTACACAACCCCCTCATTACATTCAAAGTAGTACGAGACTTCCCTTAATTTGCTCTTGGTTGAGCTTGGACTACCAAGCTCGAGATTTGGACGATGATAGACAAGAATTCCATCCCCCGACTTAGACGAGGTGGAGATAGCAATATCTAGGCTGAAGTCGACCAAAGCTGCTGCGGCTGGAGATGACCTGGTTGGGCGCATGCACCAGTTTGTCTCTAAGATACGGTCGGAGGAAAGTATGCCCGATGAGTGGAATCTCAGCGTCGTTCGTCCGGTTCACAGGAAAGGAGACCCCTTTGACTGCACCAATTACCGAGGTCCCTATCCAAGGAAGTCCACAATAGACCAGATCTTCACATTACGACAGATCCTGGAAAAAAACTTAAGCAGTGCAAATCGACACTCACCACCTATTCGTCGAACTTAAGGCCGCATATGACAGTGTGGATAGAGAAGAGCTATACAGTGCCATGTCTAGTTTTGGCATTCCTACCAAACTCATCACATTGTGTGGGATGACGATGGAGAGCTATCGCTGTTCCGTCAAGGTCGGTAACGAACTCACCGAGACCTTCAATGTGACATGACACTGTCATGTGTCTTCTTTAATATCATCCTTCAGAAGATCGTGCCTAACGCACAGGTCAACACCAGAGCACGATTCTCCAGAAGTCAGTTCAATTGCTTACGCTGATGACAACGACGTGATTGGACGAACATAGCAAGCCGTCAATAAGGCTTTTGCTGGCATTGAAGCAGAAGCGGCTAAAATGGCTCTGGCGGTAAATGAGGGCAAGACTAAGTACATGCCGTACATGCCTGTCTCGGACAGAGCGTCACTCTAGACAGCAGAAACTTCAAGGTAGTCATGGACTTCGTTTACCTCGGCTCCGCGGTAAACAAGGACGACAACATCAGTACCGAAATCAATCGCAGAATCACTCTTGCCAATTGCTGTTTGTTTGGACTCAAGAGGCAATTGAGTAATATAGCCATCTCTCCAAGGACTAAGCTCGCTTTATATAACAACTTTATTATACCAGTCCTACTGTATGGCGCGGAAACTTGGACGTTAGCAAAGACGGATAGGGAAGCCCTCAGTCTTTTCAAGAGAAAAGTTTTGCGTGCGATTTTTGGTCCTGTTTGCGTTGATGGCATCTGGAGGAGAAAACTTGACGACGAATTCTATGGGCTGTACAGCGACATAAGGCTGGTTGGGCGTCTTCGGATACAACGCTTAAGATGGCTAGGCCATGTAGAGCGTATGGAAACCACTGCTCCGGCCCGAAAAGTCTTCGAATCTGTGCCATTGGGATAACGCAACAGAGGACGGCCTAGGTTAAGATGGTGCACACAAGTAAAGAAGGACCTCAACCAACTTGGAGTGCGCAACTGGAGATCGTGCTGGCTGGAGAGGCATGTTGGTAGAGGCCCAAATACACCGTGAACTGTAGCGCCGCAAGAAGAAGAAAAAAAGGCCAAGCTCGCTAAGACTTGTCTGGGCCAAGGAACACCCCGGGATCATGGGTAATAAGATTGTCGATGAACTTGCCAGGCAAGGTTAAAAAAAAGGCACTCGCAGGACCCGAACCCATCTTGGTACTGTTCGCGACCTTTGTTTGGTCATTCACTGATAGTTGGATCTCTCAACAGCACAACCAGAGATGGCATGTCTCTCCAGAATGAAGGTTGACTAAGTATATACTCCCAAACGTCAGTAAGAAATCCGAAAAAAAAATTAGACAGAAAAGACTGCAAAAAAGGGCCACCAGTAGGACACATGACATTCGCTTAGCACTTCGGTGAGCTTGGGTTAAGAGAAGAAACCCTCAGCGAGAGGTGAAGACACCGCAGACCACTTGCTCTGTTATTCTCTCGGCTTTCCTCGGATTAGGGGGCGAGTGTGTGGTGCAGAAGTGATTGGAACTGGAAACTTAGATTCTTTGGAAGTGCTTCTTCTTCCAAAACAATAACTACTGGGTTTCTGCCCAGTAGTACAGTTCTTGGGTCTGATTGCTGCAGCTTTGATGATGCCCAACCTTCAACAACTGCTTTGGAACTGCCAGTTGTCCTACGTTTTATTTAAAAGGAATAGTTTAATGCCAACAATCACGAGAGAATTCAAGGTCTGTAGGTCTGCTGGTCGAAAACAAGGATTTCGGAGACAGGGGATAATATACTGAAAAGAATGTCGCGACAGCCACTTGAACCTGTGTTTGGCTTAATACTGTTTTGCAGTCCATCCGAACTTGTAGGACAGCACAACGTTACTCGTGCTTCGATTTCAAAATATCTCGTAAGCCCTGATTAAGTAAAAAAGTTGTCCTCCACCGACTACACTCGTACGTCGCAATTATCCACGTCGGGTCGACACGCCCAACATTTCAATGCAATGAAATAGCGCACCTCATAGACAAACAGCACTTATTCTGTTAACGTTCTCAAGTGTATCCGTGCCGATTTACGGATAAGCGTAATTCACTTGATATCATACATCAATTACAGAATCAATAAAGAACTCAACTGAATGGCACAAATCAACACGAACGATTATGACTGAGCATTGAATGAATGAACGCCTCCATTGGGCAGCGATCGCATGTCACCAACGTACGCTGCGAATGCCCGACATTCATTACGTTATTGAAAAACCCATTACAGCTCTTACCCTAACAATAGGTGCTCAACCGACACCGAGACTCTCTAAGCAATGAGCGATAAAGCCTGAATTCCAAATGCCAATTGCCATGCAAAAATGGCAGAAAATTTCCCTTTAAAAAAAGAACGCAAAAAAAGTGAATCACCACCGCCGCCGACACAGCACCGCAATTTGCCTTTTCCGCCATTGAACAGCACACACCGACAAAAGCAAACAACGCGAAAGGATTAACATAAACACAAAGTAGACGGCACCGACACCCTGATTGCCGAGCGGGTAATTGGTATGACAGCTAAACCAGACACAGAAACAATCGGCATTTAGAGTTCGCGAAAAAGGAAGAGAACTGATTTGTGCGGTCGATACAGCGCATGACGCCATGTGTATCTAGATGCATTGCTCGTGGTAACAGGCCCATTAACGTTTGCCACATATGCACGCCGCGCAATGGGGCCAGTGTCTGTAATTAGACAGCCGAGCCGCAGCGGAGGAATTTTCATTTGATACCAATATTATTTGTGCACTTGGATGCAAATCAGTTTCATCGCTTCAAGTGAGAGGATGTTTTATTCAGGTCCTTGGAGGTATTTAGCTCTTGGCGCGGGCTGAGTCGTGCTAGATAACAATCCATTCACACCTGCCGCACTTTGTGATGTTTTGTAATAAATCACCAAATGGTGGTGAAGTCTCTGAGAGTGCAGTGCTCATGGCAATGGTTTGGCTGTGATTGCAATT